>JAZKJV010005835.1:0-738719 GCA_037367405.1 Ottelia alismoides
TTTGGCTCATGTTTGGTTTGCTAAATATTCAATTAAATTTAATATATGTATATGTGATGAATATGCATTTCATCATATTTATTCATATATTTTAGCTTAAAATCCCTTATAAAATACATGTAAATAACAATAAATCCAATATTGTACAAACATTGATTCTGGTGTAAATATTATATATTTATTACTATTTTAACCTAAAATAAATAAATAAATAAAGGAAAATAAAGAAAACAAAGACTGTATATATGTAATAGATACAGGCTGACTCAGACCCCGAGAGAATGTCCAGACTTGACCTGATCGATAAGGAATAAAGTAGGGGGAGATAAGATCCAAAAATACCAAAAAATCCTGAAAACCATTTGTCACTTGTATATTCATCATTTGTACAATATTGTCTATATTACATATTTTTATTTAATTTATTCATTACAAAATTTTTAAATAAAAATGATTTCTTCTTGAAATTATGAATAAAATTCTTTTGTAAATAATAAAAATAATTGCAATATATATATATTATAAATAACAACACTCTAAAAAATCCACAAAGATCAAACTTGCAAGACTAATATCTGCTCCACCAAAACTCCAAACTCATCAAGATCACATTCATTGTACTCCAAATTAAATTATCTTTAAAATGGAGATGATTTCATAAAAATCAGAGTTAACGTGTGAAATATGGCTAATTGGGGTATTATTGTATAATATATCTATGTATACTATATACTATATTTATTTATTTTCTTGTGCATATTGTAAATATGATATTTTTAATTAATTGTAAATATTGTATTTGACTTATATAAAATAAAATAAAAATTAAAAATAAAATAAACAAAAATAAAATCATATATTGTATATGTATCACTATGTACATATATCTATTTAACTAACCTAATAAATTAAGTCTTAAAAATAAAATTAAAATTTCATTCAAACCCATGAAAAATATTGTAAATAAATAAAATATTAAATTATGTATATATTTGTATAAATAATTAATTAAAAATAAAAATCTTGTACATATATGTATATATACCTATAAACAACTCTTTATATTTATTTTAACCCTTGTAAATACCTTATTTAGTTAATTAAAATTCATCTAAATTAACTTTATTTTATTCTTAACAATTTTAGTTACGTCATTTAATTATTTAAATTCATTTTTGATTTTTTATTCTATTATTTAACTTTCTTCCTATTTTGCCATCTAGCATATTTTGGCATTTTCCTCCGCACCTTCTGATTGGCTGGCCCGGGTTTGTTGACCCGGATCAACTGCTTGGTCTGCCCGTCTCTTCTGCCTATCTTGCCACCACCTGCTCTTCGCCCATTTTCCCACGCATGTCACTCACTATCTTCCCCCGATTCCTTCTCCGTTCTTTTCACCCGTTCACTCTTCTCCACCACCAGTACCTTAGATCGACAGATTGTGCCTTGATTCGCTCGCATTTTGAATTTAAAAAGTGGTCGGAGTCTATTTCTATAAATAACTCCCATTCACCTCCACCGCGAGGTGGTTCCGTTTCTTTGGCGATTTCAAGCTGAAAGTGGAGTCCTTGGATGATGGTTAGGTGATAGCTGCTGTCTCCACAACTGGGAGAGCTTGAGAGAGCTTGAAGATCGTGATCCAATCACATGGCCGGAGTTCTCTGCCACGTTTCAACTCTCTGCCTTCCGCAGTGGATCGAGGACGATCTCCACTTCAATTTCACTCGTAGGTAACATTAGGTAGCTTATATTTTGTTCTACAATTTTAATTATGTGTTTTAATTCTTGCTAGTACCTCAAATTCGATCTTCACCTTCAACCTCCAATCACCGAGTCAGAGGGGTTCTGTTCATCGTCAACCAAATCCGACTTGACCAATATGCTCGTCATACCTTTCTATATCTCTTCCACCTTCTCCCCCAACTTCAGATCTTCCCAGGTCTGAAGTCTGCTCTCCCTTCCGACCACACTTTGACGGAGACCCCACTCAGTCACCATCGCCCGTGGTTTGACCTAATCCTTCGCCCGATGGTTCCTTCGAGCATAAGCTTTCCATTACAGGATCAAAGCACATTGCACCAGTGAGGGGATCAAATTTTGGAGGTTCATCTGAAGCTGCTACTTTTCTAACCTCCAGAATGCCGATTAGGAGACTTCGAGCTCCATTGATCCAGCTGACTACAAGAGGAGAACCCCAAGAGTCATTCAGATCCTTTAGGAGTCAATTCGATTGGAGATCGAGCGAGTATTAGCCGATTATAGTTCACCATCGACTACCTTATTTCGCGTTATTCTAGATAGCCAGCGGCACATGATCAAGAACAAGGGGCCCAGTTTCAATCGTAACTGTTCGATTTCCCTCAAAAGTCAGACATTGATCAAGTCTTAGATTTCATCTGGCCACTCAAGCATGAGCCACGCTCAACCATGATCAGATCTGCAGAGCATCAAGACCATCCAGAGCGCCATGTCAATAATGGGTATAATTACGCCCATACCCTCTGTATTTATTTTATTTTCAATAAGTCTATTTGGACACGTGTCTGCTTGTCATGTATTGAACAATTGCACTTATGTCCCTCGCTTTTATTTTAATTGTATTTATGTCCAATTTCAATTGCATGCATGCTAAGCACGTATTTTTTCGGGTTAATTGCAATAAATATCTACATGTTTTGAGTTATTCATTTAACCCTAAAAATATTTTATTTACAAATTGGTCCAGTCCAGCGAAGCGTATGTGCAACGACATACATATTTTTGGAAATTTCTTGCCCTATACTTTCTATATTTATTATAATTTAGTCAACGAACTTTAAATCTTTTCTTATATGCCTCTCTAAGCCTGTATTTATTTTGCATGTTGAAAATTAAATAAAAAATAACAAAATACATTTAAAATTCCATAAAAAATATTTTAGTTTCCGTCACATAGATCTTTCATCCATAATTTTTGCTTTTTCTTTTTTTTATTGCTTTTATTATTTTTAAAATTTTAAAAAAGCTTATAAAAATTCCTTGTTTGCATTGAAAATCAATAAAAAATAAAATCTTTTTTTAAAAGATCCTAAAAAAATCCTATTTGCTTCTTTTGATTTATATTATTGTTTTGTATAATTTTGGCATTCATATTCCTCATAGAACCAAAAAATAATAAAACACTCAAAACATTCAAAATTCATGAAAATTCATAGAAATTTCCAAAAAATCATAAAATATCTTTCTGGAAAATAAAAAATTATTGGTGTTTTATTAATTGTTCCTCTCTGAGATATTGCAATATCAGATACGCCCCTCTCTTTTTGGAATATCAGTTGTGCCCTACCTTCTTGCGAAATTCACAGTTCTGCCCCTTTTATAATATCAGTTATGCCCCTAATTACCTTAATAGAAGTGCAGAACTATGAATTTTACAAGAAGGTAGGGGCACAACTGATATTCCAAAAAAAGAGGCATAACTGATATTGCAATATCTTAGGGGGGTATAACTGATAAAAATCCAAAAATAATCTCTTATCATGTATATATTCATCCTTTTTTGACTTTATTTGATATTTTAAACATCCAAAGCATTCATTTTATGTTTATTATTTTATTTTCTATTTTTGATTTATTTTAAAGGCTTTAAAAATTGTGGAAAATTCTGGAAAAATCATAAAAACATTAAAAAAGTACCAAAAACTAAAAAATAATTTTGTTTGAATTTTTTATTTATTTTACTACTTTGTAGAAATCAAAAAAGTTGTTCTTCTTTTTTTCTTTATCATTGAATTCTTTTAGCCTTTTTATTTTATTTTGTTTAGAAAATTAAAAACCCCTTTGAAAACTTAAAAAAATAAAAAACATAAAAATCATAAAACCAAAATAAAAAATTATAAAATTAAAATTTCATAAAAATACAAAAAATCTAAAATACAAAACCATGCATAGTGTTCATATATTTCCTTATTTTCTTTTCAATGATTTTTCACTGAATTGAATAACCTCGGGACTTTTGTAGCTTCTTGAGTTTGACCCTGTACGCTATACATGTAAATTAAATAGAAAATATCTCTTGCTATATTTTCTCTATTTATTTTGTCTTGAGATTAACTAATTTTTTGATGAAGGATTTTCAAGTTGCAACGACACTACAATTTAATGCCATTAATTTAAAAACCAAAAAAATCCCCTGTTCAACCATATGTATGCATGAATCTAAATATTATGTATGAATGTGTGCATGCATGATTAAACTTATGGAGATTTGGATACTATTTATTGACCATCGAATATAAAACTATATATATTTTCAATGAATTTTAATCTAAGTCTTGATGAACCATATTACAAACGTACCTTAATCGATGCTTGATTAAAGTGACAAAAGAGTGTAAATCATACATTGATGAGGTGGGCCTTTCCTGGATGCATGGAAAGCCACACTAATTTAAGGTATTTTTTATTTATTTTACAATTTCTAACTCCATAAATTTAGTAATAAATGTTAACATAATAGATATATCAATAAAGATTTATGAAAATATTATTATACTGGACAAAAATGTTAGTTATAATTTGAATGCTATATTTTACAAAATAGCATGATCATCAATATTTTACAAAGTGTAGTTTATATTTTACAAAATTATCACACAATTTACAAATTTATTGGTGGTTTTTTAAATTTCAGGAAAGTCCCACCTCATTGGAAGGATCCACTTATGGAATGTGTATAATCTAACAAACTCTATCGATGCAAAAATGAGTATAAAATGAAGTATTATTTAATGTTTATTCTAAATCAAACCTTCAACGAACCTAATGGAGCATTCACAAATCATGACTGAGTCAAACCAATCATGATCACAATTTTCATCCTATAGAAATGAACTTAACTCAAAAATAAACCAAAATTAACTTGGCTAGATATGCCTTGATTTGGTTCGCTTACACTCATTTGGTTTCCAGGTTACCCAAGGAGGTAACCTGGTATACCGCCAGCTCTATCCTTACATTCCTGGGTTGGAATTAGTTATATAGACCTCACAATTTCTTTGTTTTATTTTTTAACCACGTTCAAATGAAAAAAATAACATAAAAAATATATTATAATTATAATAAAAGTTAATATAACATATAATCATCATGTGACATCACATCACATTTATCATTCCAACCCTCTTCCATCCTCCCAATCACCCAACCTAGCACATCGAAATCTCTCCATTTAACTTGACACATCCTCCTAATACTTTGTTCATCAATACACCACAATCTCTACTTGACAGGTTGAGTCCCACCTCTAATAGATATAAACTCTCAAGTGGTTGTGGTAACACCTCGACCCCCTCTCAAATGTTGCAAACTCTTAAGTGGTGCCAACACCTCTCATTCTTCCTATGATGTGATAAACTCTTCAGTGGTTGTATCGATGCCTCAGACCCTCTTTTGATGCTTTTTCTACTTCTCACCTTCAACAATGAGAATTGTGTGATTATATTGTCTGATTACATGGATCGACTGTGAATGTGGCGTTTTCATTTCTTGTTCAATAATTCGATTGATAGTCAAGGAATGCTACATAGAGGGCCCGTTCGGTAGGAGAATAAGCAGGAATAAGGATGAAGAATAAGGGGAATAAGGGTCTATTCTCCGTTCGGCTGGAGGATAGAAATAAGGAGAATAAGGTGAAATAAAAGTAGGTAAGGTGGGATAAAGGTAGGAATAAGAGTGAAATAAGATGGAATAATGGGAAATAGTCGTACCACTGGGAACCGTGTCGAGAGGAGAATTGACTCATTATTCCAGGGCCTATTCTCCAACCAAACAAGGCCAGAGGGTTTTGTGTATTGACTTCATGTTGACGTTGTGCGTAAGGATGCAATTTTTTTTATAAAATGCCTTCTATTTTTTGTTCACAATTTTATGTGAAATTATTTTTCACTTGCGATATTTATGCTTGTTGATATAGGATGAAAATGTAGATGGATATGCCTTTTTTTCTAAAGGTTCACACAGGATTTCAACTTATATACGTCATCTTTTCCACTTTGTTTGGAATGAAAAATGTGGTAGAGTTTATCATATTTTGAGGAATCTCAATCTTCACTGGATCCTAAAAAATAATAGCATGGAGTTAACAATCATGTTGGCATTCATGCTTGGTATCTCAAACGTAATTAACTAGAATATCTATTCATGTATATTTACTAATTAAATATCTTGAAAAGAGAGCATTAATATTGCTAGAACCGGACTTCTTTTGTATTTTTAGAACTAAAACCTTCACAAGGTTGCTGTACACTTAAAGATATTTCAAATTCGATTCCCTAATCTCCACAACTCATCGGATACTGTTCTTTATGTCTTGGATGAATCTTATTGTAACACGGTAATTCATATTCAAAGCCTCTCCATACAAATAGTATGGAAGTCCAGAATTCTTTAATAATGCATTGATCATATTTGATAAGGTCCTGTATTTTCGTAATACTATACCATTAGACTTTAATGAATATACTACTGTAAATTTATGAACAATGTCATATAATTTACATAGGTTATCGAATATGTTAGAAGTATAAGACTACTATTACTTAATCAAAGAGATTTGAGCACTTTGTCATTTTGTGTTTCAACATCTGTCTTAACTATAGAACATTTATGTAAGGTATTATACTTGATTTTAATATGATAAACATAACTATATTTATTTCCAATCACATATGATAATGATAAAATATTTCTTATTGTCTTAATGAAACTCACAACTATCAATGTGCATGAGATTAAAATTTGTAGTGAAAGTGAAACGATTTCTTGGTTGTTTGGCTTGCAAAAACGTCTTGCGGATACCTCAAATGACAAGTACATATCAAACCCGATAAGCAAATACTTGGACTTTGAGATATTAACATGGAAACCCAACTGAATGAAAACCGCGACACTAAATCATCGACTTAGGATTCCGTGTTTATATATCCATCACTATATCAAGTTATTTATCGCGGATACCTCTATCATTTTTACAAATACTTTGGATCACACACCAAATTATTATACAACTTCAGATCACATATCAAAGTTTTGTACATGTATACATTACTTCGGATCACAAACCAAAGGTTTCTTAACTTTGGATCGCACATCAAAGTTCCTGCATGCTTGAATCAAAGACCAAGCAACCCATGCAACGTGATTTATGTAGTGAATATAAAATATCTTTTTCATTTGGCAATATATTCTATATACTGTAATGATGTATCAATGATAAGAACTATAGAAATATAAATTGAAACTCAAACTGAGGGTAGATTGTAAGAAGGATCACATGTGGAGTAGAATCACTTGATACATCGATTGAGCCATGGAGAGAGTTAGAATGCACTTCCTTAAAAGTTTATAGAGCAAAACACTCTTCTCAACTATGTGAATAATGAAAAATGTAATGATTAGAATGAGATTTTAAGTAAAGTGCTAGAGAATTAAATATAGACAATATAGATGTCAGTGGTCCATGTAGCTGTTGAAGTCAAAATAGGAATAATATAAATGTTAAAAATACTCATTAAAAAATATGTTCATCTATCAGAATGACACTTGATTGATCAGGTCATTCAAAGTGATCGATCAGGTTGCTAAACTTTGGAAGCGTCATCTAAAATGCGATCAATCTTATCAAGATACATGATATATCAATAGATGAATAGTAACATAAATTGATCAATTATGAAATTAAGTTTGTTGATAAAACAAAATTCCAAGGTAAAAAATGTTCAAAATTAAAGGGATGATCAATCATGTTCATAATCAATAGCAAAAATAACATGAATGCATATTGACAATTGTATGTGTCATTCTTAAAACAAGAGCTTGGGATACAAGTTTCTTACATATCTCACATTTTGAGTTTTGTCAATGTTGTCTTCAAGGATCAATTCTAAACTAGTTATATAATCCAATATTGTTAGTGATATGAAGAACATAATCAAAACATGCAACAATCATAACATTTACAGGAACAATGTTTATTGAATCACATCTAACTCAAAACAGCAGATCAAAATTTATCATACTAACTTTAGCATAAAAGCATCATATCTTAGAATAACTAATACATTATATTTAAACCTAAGTTTCAAACATCCAGCTAATATCGAGCCAAATATAACATTCTTCTTCTCATCGAGAATACGTGGAATCCTATGTAGATTTCAGACTCATCCAATGTGAAACCTTTAATCTGCTTATCTAGAGTATATCACATTGGACACATAGTCATTCCCCATCTTCACAATCTTGTTATTACAAGGTTGATAAAAAGAAAAGAGAAATCTGTCATAGTAGAATGTATGTTGGGCCATGTATCCATGAGCCATGCATTAGGATCATGTGTAGGACGTAGTTCAAATTTACAAAGACTAGGCATGTTTCCCTCCATGATCATGTTCACTTCAGGGTTGCAACTGTATTCTTTTGAGATAAGGATAGTTATTCTTATAGTGTCCAACCTAGTCATGGTGCCAGGCTGCCAGCGTAGTATATTCTTCACCTTTTTCTAGAGCTTGCATGCTAGTTTAACTTTATTCTTACTGTTCTTGTCTTTTTTTCTTGATTTCCACTCAAGGTTATGAAACTAACTGATATCTGAGATTTCAGCGAGGGTCTAAAGTAGTCCACACAAGGCAGGACCACAATGTCGCTGAGGCGACCGCTCACGAAATCTCAATCAATCAATAATTAACCCACAATAAATATCAAGCAATGACTAGCAAAAATGTGGAGTTAAAATTTATTATAATTCTACATGCAAGTGTGTATAGGTGTAAGAACAAGTAGAGGTCGAACACTGGGAGCAGACGGTTTGGGGTAAAAATCAATGTGCAAAATTATTCAATTCTTCTCTTGTCCATGTTATTGTCTTTGTGGGTTTTTAACATTATATATTTTTCCTTATTTTTATTTTTTTTGTTTTCATGCTTTTTATTTGTTTTTACATTATATATATATATTATATTTTCTTTTTATATTTTTAATTATATATAATATATATATATAAAGAGATATTCATATAAGAGGAGAGAGAGAGATACAATATATAGGTATGTATATATATAAGTACTCAAAATATAAGAAATATAATGTTTTTAGGATTTTTCATATTTTTCTATTTTTTGTTATTTTTCTGGAATTTTACTAATTTTTATATGTTTTTAATTCCAAAAAAATATCCTTAAAATGGGATTAATTAAATATCTGAAACTAATTTCGATTTTTAAAATTAGTAAATAAATCCCAAAATTACCCAAACTAATTTTAACACATAAATAGTAAGATATAGACGATTATAACATAGAAAAAACATATTTTTGGAATTTTTGTTGAATTTTTATATTTTTTGGATGAATTTTGGAGTTTTCTAGATTTTTTAAATTTTCTTTTACTCTTTTTATGGGTTTTTGGTTTCTGGACTCAATAAATAGCAAGAAATAGCATATATAATTTTTTGTAATTTTTCAAAAGCATTTTCTATTTTTTTTGGTATTTTATAATTTAAACAGGGCAAAAATGGCTCCTATTTCAATTTTAATAAATGGATAAAATGCTCAAAATGGCCAAATAAATATACATCGTGGATATACAAAGCACAACACATTTATCCTAATTTTTGTGGATTTTTAGGAGCAAGCTAGTATTTTTAATAAATACATCAAGCACATAAAGTACAACAACCTGGCAGGGGCATTTTTGCAATTAATGTAAATAACAAGGGCTCAGTTGCAAATATCCCAACAAAATCAGACATTTAATTAATATTTAAGAACCATTTAATGATATACAAAAACGCCATGGCCTTCATGCAAATTTTACAACCCTCGCGTGGGACTACACGTGAGGCTGGAAGGGACCCAAGTGTAATCACAATAAATGACAGGGGCCATAACGCAAAAATTCCATTTTATTTATAACGTTAAACATATTTTGTAGACTTAAATAATAAATACAAAAATGGTGGGGGAAGATTTAACAATTTACCCCCCAAGAGGCGCTGATGAACGTCGATGATGTTTTCACTTATCCACGTGACCTTCATCCAATGGCGGGTACCGGTTCGACGATGGGCGGTGAAGATTAGATCATCCGAGATGATCCGACGGTCTGAACGCTGCTCCATCGGACGGCTGTGCTTCGATCTGGAGGGGCTCCCTTCATCCAATGACAGGGGACGAAGCTGGAAGAACATGGAAGAAGGCTCACTTGGGCGAGCTTCTTCCGATGAGATCTCGCTCCCCAGCCAGTCTTTGCTGCTCCCAAGGATCCTCCAACCTTCCTGGAAGGTATCTCTAGCTGTTGGAGATCTCAGGTCGGTCAGAGGCGCACTGGAGCGCCCTTGCGAGGTCGGAGAAGCCAAGGTGCTCCAGGTGCCTCCGGCGGCACGTGATTTCAACTCCTGGTGCTTATTAACGCACCAAACCTGCACAGGAAGATCACACGGCTCGAAGGGAGTTCCCTCGACCAACAGATGAAGCTGCATCAGCAAGGAAATCAGGTGGAGTTGTTCGCCGGAGCGGAGCTTCGGTGAACTACGAACCAGGTCATCTATGCTACGACTATGACCTACGAATTAAACTAAATGCATAAAAGGGAAGCTGGGATAAAAACCAACCTAAATAACTAAATGGCGCAACTCACACTTGGCGGTTTGGCCAAGGAGCAGGACGGTCGCCGGAGCGCCGCTTGGGTGCAACCTCCGCACCTCCTGCCCGCACGGACCCTCCATGGGCTCCTCCCTGTCACGGAGAAGCTCGCTAGGCCGGAGGTGAGGGCAAAAAGGCATGAAAAGCTGACCAAATTTGTGAAGGAGGCGGAGGCTTTTTATTTATGCACAGGTTGCGCACCCATATTGACCGGGCAATCGGCGGAGATTCGTGATATGTACAAGGGGATAAACAAATGGGCGTGTATCTACAAAGACCAGGGAGCAATTCGTCTGAAGGAAGCAATGTCATAAGATACCAGTGGCGAGCGGGAATTAAGGGAGAAGATGGGCCGACAAGACAGGTGGAGTCATTTCTGCCGCCTGGAGGGACAGTTGACCAGGCGGTCAACATTTGAAGAGCTGTGATTGGTCCATGTGAGCGCCAAGTTGACCTATTTATTAAACGTGATAAACGATTTTATTAATTTTTGCTTATAAAATAAAAAAGTTTATTAAATAATGTAGGATTTATTTATGATTTTTATTTATTTTTTGATATATTTTATTATGAATTTATTTTAATAGTGTACTTATAGGTATATTTACCTATGTTTTGTGTATTTTTATTTTTATTTTTTATTTTTTATTTTTTATTATATTATTTTATATATTTATAACTTATTTTTGTGAGTATAAATATATTTTTATTTGATTTTTATGAGTTCATTTGCATATTTAAATAAATAGGTATATATAATATGTATGTATACTTATAGGTATTTTACCTATATTGTATATACATTTTATTTATTTAATGAATTTTATTGGGTTTTATTTTAGATTTACATTTTTAATGGAATATAGATAATATTTATAATGTAATAAAAATATAAAAGAATAAAAGAATAAAGTCCCTTTTTATTTATATACATATACAACATAGGTATTTTTATCTATGTATTTTATGGATATGTTTTATTTAAGGTTTTCTTTTTGGTTTTATTCTAATTTCAATATGTACATGTATTATGTACATTAAATATGAATTTATAGAAATAATGAATAATGAATAAATTGAATATTTTAATCAGGTAAACTGTACAATGAGGGCAAAAAACCTAACTTTCACAGATGAACTCCAAAAATTATGAATACAATTTTATAAAATATTTATTGAAAAGTTATATACAATTAAAGTGATTTAGGTGGATTTTGAGTTTTTATTTGCAAGATATGGGTCTGTGAAATTGAGATTCTGGCTTTTTATTCTGTATACAGAATGCATATTGTAGATTATTTTTGCACAAAGTTAATTTTGTATTTTTATTTACATTATTATCTGCAACTTTAATGTACAACATTTCTTTATTTGATGAATAAATAATATAGAATAAAATAGGTGTCAAAATTTCATAATTAATGAATAAATAAATGAGGTATTTATTGTCTTTTTGGCCCTTATCTCCCCTACTTTATTCTTTGTCGACCAAGCAAATTCTTAACTTGGTCTCGGGGTTCGGGTCATAGAATATTTTCAATATTTTATTCCTTTTTCTTTTATTCTCTTTATTCTATAATTTTGGCATTAAAAACTTATTTTATTGCTATTATGTACAAAATTGATGCTATTTAGATGCATTTGTTGGGGTTTTTAAGGCCAAAATGATAGAATAAAGGTGATGAAATGGAGATTCATCACCCCCCTATACTTGCCTTTGCTAGTCCATAGCAAATACTTATGCAATAAGTACAAAAAGAATAAAGAAATAAGAAGAAAAGAAAACACAAGAATACATAATTTAAAGAATAAATTAAATTTATCATGATTATTAAACTTATCTGTATAAAATCAAAGTTTGGAGCTCAGGTTATCTCTTGGTGTGAAAATGTGTGTGGAATCTGGTCGGGAACCAAATTTAAAACACAACAACCTTCAAGAGTCATAGAACTAGGTTCAAATTACCTCAATACCCGGGTCAGAACTATAGCCTACATCATTCGCAAACCCTTATGACTATGAAGCTGACTTGTACGGTGTAAGTGATGGTGGCTCTCCCCAGCTGAAATGACAAAGGAACTGACTTCTCCAGAATGACAACCCAAAGATTCCCCAATCCAGCCCTCTACCATCGAGGAGCGGGGTATTCCCTTCTAAGTTCAAGTGGCATCCAACTCAAGAGGAGGAGGAGGAGAAGAGAATGGACGATAGCCAGTGTAGCTACCTATCCTGGGATGCAAGACCAGTATAGTCAAGTCATCCAGCTGCAGGCTCACATTGTATAACTTTGATGCTCAAGCTTGCTTATTTTCTATACAACATATATACATACTCCGACAGGCACTTTTATTTTTATTTTCAAGCCTGTCCACTTTTTTGGAGTTTTTATTTTTTTTAAACATATTATTTACAACAGCATTTACATAAGGACTTTTTCCTCTTGAGCCAGAAGACTATCCGTCTTTTGAAGCTTTATCGCAACCTACACTCTCCTGTCATCCGACTTTATTGAAACTGGACCAGGTTGGGGTGCACTTCCCTCCCTAGATGAGGACGAATGTTTCCATCCGTATGCATCTCAGACTGGCAAATCCAACCCCCTCACCACTTCAACTGAGTTGAGCCAAGTGAAAGGTGCAAGTGTCCAAGTTAGGTCACAGTCGACAAGAGTCATGCGTGTGTCTCGAAAAGTTCTATTTTATCAGTTGAGGTGACTTGAACCTAGCCCTGAGTCTCAAAGAATTAAGTCCTATTGGACTTAAAGTACCTTAAACCTAGTTCCCATAAGGTTCCAGTGTAGTTAGGTGCAGCAAGGTCCAACCAAGATCCAATCTTCGACTTTATTGGACTAGTTCAATCATCTAGCTCAATCAAAGAATATGAATGCTATGCAAATGCTATTTACAATGCAGAAAAGCAATGCAATTTTTCAAAGAATTTAAAAATAAAAAAGAAAATGTTTACACAATGAATTTTGCAAATAATAATCTTGGCACACAAAAAATATGTACAACTGTTTACACGGGCGTGCTGCTTTATTTTACAAGATTTAAGAATTTTAAAGATTTTACAGGTTTTAATAAAGTGAGTTATTTAGGGTATATTTATATAATTGATAAAGAATTTATATACACATTTTATTCCTATTTCAATGATACATTCATTCCTCAAATTTATTTGAAAATAAATTTTGAAAACTATAGTACAAAATAATTTTTTGCAAACTTTTACAATCATTTGAAAGTCATTTTGCAAAGATTTTTCGCACGGTCTATATACAATTTTCAAAATATTTTTACAAACATTTTCAAAATCATTTGCAAATAGGTTTCCAAACTTTTATTTCACACAAAGAAAGAATTTCTACAATCAAAATGTTTTTACAAAGGTTGAAAACATTTCACAAAAAGTTGTCCAAACGGTTCACACCATTTTTCAAATCATTTTGCAAAAATATTTTTAACCTGATTTATTAATCACTAAATACAAAAATAATTTGAGGAATGACTGTTATTTATTAATGGATTATGTGTTTATATATACAGTATATTTAGTCATATTTATTATGAAAGTATGAGTTATGGCTAAAGTATATACAGAGTATATACGACCCCCCTATACTTAGCATGAGCTATGTCCTCATAGGCCGAGAAGAGAAAGAGAAGACATAACTCGTACTGAGTATAGAAAAACCTATACTACAACGACTGATGAAAGAATGGAGATATAAATGAATAAGAAGGGTGACCTTCCCCCCTATACTTAGGATCAAATAATCCAAAGTATAGCAGACTGTACACAACACAAGGAGGGTGACACGAGGGAATAAACAGGCGAAAGAATGAACGAATCAGGGGTGCAACCCCCCTATACTTAGGACAAAGTACATCCTTAGTACAAGAAACTGACACAAAGGGGCAACACCTTTTATGTAGATAAAAAAAGGTGAAAATGAAAAGAAGAAAAGATGAAAAGATAGATATATATACAGATAGATGAAAAGATCTTGGAGAATGTACATCACTCCCCCTATACTTAGGGTGAAAGATCCCCAAGTATAGGTAACAACAAGAGTAACAAAACAGGACATAGAACAACGTGGCGTGTACCCCCCCCCCCATACCTAGGACAAGGTACGTCCTCGGTATAGTCACAAAGATATGACGATAGATATGGGGCACACATAACATTCAGGAGAAAGAAGGAATAGAAGACAAAACACCTATATACAACTAGCACATAGTGTGAGGTACAGGACGGTATGTGGTAAGCGACTACCGTGCTCGCGTCGTCGTCTCCCTGTGAGAACGAGGACGCAGTCAGAAGGTGAAAATACACCCGAATCTGCAATCAAGTGGGTGCCAACTACCGGGGATAAACATATCGGAAAGTAAAGCAGGGACCGATAGCGTAAATCTGATGATCGGCTCATAAGGAGTGAATGAGTGAGCGGAGCTGATACCGTAAGACACAGAAGAAGAAAGAGCAGTACAGACTCCTCCAAGTCAATAAAGGTCTCAAAAAGATATGAAAATTGAAGGACATGAGACTGTGTGATGTACGGTGGTGATATAGTCTGAAAGTCACAAGAATACACCGAACAATACAATACATGGCTCAACCCTGCGAGGGTCATCAAGGTGAGCAGGCTCAAAGGAGCCGGAATCATAATAATCAGAAGACTTGGTCTAGTGATCCGCAGATCAGATGCACACCCAAAGAGTTGACCAAGTACACAACATGAAAATCGGCTCCGTGCTCTAGGATACTGAGTACACAGCTCAGAAGACTCAACTTCGTGCTCCAACAGACAGGAGACACAACCAGGGAGGAGACCACGTACAAAAATCCGTAGATTTGACTTCGTGCTCCAACAGATAGGAGACACCAGCAGTGAAGTCGAGTACCTAAAGTATGATGTACTCTCCCACAGACAACCCTCGGAGAGTAGTACATGCTAAGCAATGAATAATCAGAACAGAAGCTCATCCTTGCGAGGGACGTCAAGGTGAGCGGGCTCAAAGGAGAAGGATCCATCAGACGGATCATAGTAGCGGTCTCAGTAGGCGACAGATCGACTACCAGCAGAAGAGACCGTCAAGTCAAGAAAGTGTGGCAGTGTCCCTCAGATAACCCTCGGGGAGTGTACTGCCAACTGAGCAGAGAATAATCAAAGAAAGATGGCTCATCCTTGCGAGGACTGTCAAGGAGAGCATACTCAAAGGAGTCTAGTCAGATGGGTCCCAAGATCCAACAGATCGGGTAATCATCGAAGCAATGGGAACCGAAAGCATATCAGACGACTCGGCTCCGCGCACTAGAAGACACGATCTGAAAGGGAAACCGAACGTAAAGAAAGTGTTGCATTTTCCCGCAGATAGTCCTCAGGGAGCAATGCAAGCTAATCGGGGAATAGTCAGATCAGATCTCGTCCTTGCGAGGGTCGTCAGGGAGAGAGGACTCAAATGAGTCAATCAGAATGGTCTCGATAGGCGATAAATTGTCGATCAGCAGAAGAGACCGCAGAATCCAGAAAGCTTTCATAGGCTCTCGCAGATAACCCTCGAAGAGCATTATGAACTAGGCATGGAATAGTCAGAAAAGTTAAGCTCATCCTTACAAGGACCATCAAGGAGAGAAGACTCAACGGAGTCGAGTACATTGTCCTCGTGCACCGACAGATCGGGCACACAATCAGGATGAAGACTGAATATGTGGAATCAGACGATACGGTTTCCGATGCCAACAATGATGGAGACAGGGAGTGAGTGAAACCGATCGTAAAGAATGTATCACATGCTCCCGCAGATAGTCCTCGGGGAGTCATGTAAGCTAAGTCAATGAGATCTTGGGATTGCTGGCAAGTCGTCTCAGGTCCTCAAATGCATTCAATTATTCAATCATCCGGAGGGCATAAGATCGTGTGAGGGAGAAAATAATCAGGTCAATCACAATACGGTCCCTCGATTTGCTCCAATCAGCTCAAATGGCACAACACGTATTCAGAAATCATCTAGGTGCCAAAGGTAGATGATAGAATCAGGAGATCAAGGATCTAGATCGATCAAGAAGCTAAGAGATCATGTGGGTTCCAATCATCGTCACCATGAAGCATATATCAAGATAGTCTATCCATCCCAGAAATCGAAGACGGATGAAACCTCAAAATAGATCAGTAGAAACATCATGATATCATCCTCAAATCACTGAAGCACATCACATCCTCGATCCGATGTGCGAAATCTAAATCCTCAATGAAGAATCACACCTGATGATCATACATCATCAAAGTCCTCAATAAGCTCCTATGCATGTATGAAAGACAAATCCACCAAATCAATCTCAGCATCCTCAACATCATGCCCGACTTACTCCAATAATCAATGTAAGTCAAAATCCTTGATGCGGGCGATCTCTGAAAGCACAACAATCCTGGGTGATAGAAGAGATGATAACGGGGAACACGAGGAGGGTGGGCAAGGAGAGGAACACAAAGGTCGGACGAAGGTGAATTGAGCGCAAGCGCCAATATCATGCAAATGAAGAGGTATATGTATAAGAGAGGTAGAGAGGCTCAAAGATGAAAAATGCATGACTCACACGGACGAGACTGATGGCTTTAGGAAAGATGGAAACATAACAGACTCCAAGTCACAATCAATATACAAGGCAAACCCCTGATTCACCTACTCAACACAATAGAGACCAAGATGTGGTCTTTTTATCTTGTCGATTTTAGAGCTAGGTGATCATAGAAAGTTGTACACATCGGAATTAGGTTTTGGGATTGGGGCGCTAATCCTTAGCATGTACGTATAAATAAAATTCTCAAACAAGGAGGGGGTTGCTCTCCCCAAGACAAGGGATTCATTACGTTTCATTTTTAGGTTCAAGTGGAGTTAGCAGTCCCGATTTTATTTTTGTTATCATTTTTTGGATATTTTCAATGCACGTGCCTATCGAGGTTCCAATTTCCATTAAGCATCCTAGGTTGGCAAAAACAGAGGGAGAAGGTTGGAAAAGCCATGCAAGTCGGAAATCGATGATGCGTGCTAAGTAAGAAGACTTACAATGCCTCCAGCTCTCTCCATGTGGGATTCAAGCAGAATTGAAACCTATGCTACATGAGATGCAATCCGATGAAATCGCCCTAGGATAGTAACTGCTATTATCGTAAAGCACCAAATATTGGCTATTCAAAGTCAAACCCTAAAGTCCGGTCTTGGAGACGTCTCGGTGCTCGCCACAACGGGTCCTGCCAGCGCTGTATGACGTCTCTCACGGCACGCGGGTTTGAAATTAAATAAGCAACAATTATTAATTTGACTAAGTCCAGAAGCACATCTATAGGTACATGCAAATATATTAGGGGCTTTGGACCTTAATATATTGGCAAGCAATTCCTAAACTAGGGATAATTCACACAAAATAATAAAATAAAAAGGAAAAAGCATCAAAACCGTCGAGGCCTCCAAGGGAACAATCCCTCGGGCAATGGACCTCTGGAAGTCGGAGTGGGAGAGTCCTGTATTATTACAATTATAGGGTCACTCTCTCACATAAATATACATGAATAATAAATAATGCAAAAATTAGACTGCCTTCCAAAATTCTCCTCCATCTGCCTTCGATGCTCTCTCCTGTTGGCTGGTATAGAAGAGCCAACTCCGCCTCACTCGGGTGCATCGGACTTCCTAGGAATTCCTCCTTCGCTTGGCGGTCCCTCGCATTGAAGACAAATAAAGAAGAGGGTCAGAACAGTCACAATAATATCAATAATGTAAATAATCAAATAAATGTGGACAAGAGTGAAGAATCAAATAAATAATAAGTATCCCAAACGACGTTGCTCCCCGGCAACGGCGGTATTTGATAACTGGGATTTCAGCGAGGGTCTAAAGTAGTCCACACAAGGCGGGACCACAATGTTGCTAAGGCGACCGCTCACGAAACCTCAATCAATCAACAATTAACCCACAATAAATATCAAGCAATGACTAGCAAAAATGTAGAGTTAAAATTTATTATAACTCTACATGCAAGTGTGTATAGGTGTAAGCACAAGTAGAGGTCGAACACTGGGAGCAGACGATTTGGGGCAAAAATGAATGTGCAAAATTATTCAATTCTTCTCTTGTCCATGTTATTGTTTTCGTGGGTTTTTAATTTTATATATTTTTCTTTATTTTTTTTTGTTTTTATGCTTTTTATTTATTTATATATTATATATATATATCTTTTTTTATATTTCCTTTTTATATTTTAAATTATATAATATATATAAAGAGATATTCATGTAAGAGGAGAGAGAGATATACA
The DNA here is from genome assembly GCA_037367405.1 of Ottelia alismoides. Taxonomy (NCBI): domain Eukaryota; kingdom Viridiplantae; phylum Streptophyta; class Magnoliopsida; order Alismatales; family Hydrocharitaceae; genus Ottelia; species Ottelia alismoides. The sequence goes on from JAZKJV010005835.1 coordinate 18,999, forward strand.
ATATATAGGTATATATATAAGTACTCAAAATATAAGAAATATAATGTTTTTAGGCTTTTCATATTTTTCTATTTTTTTGTTTTTCTGGAATTTTACTAATTTTTATATGTTTTTAATTCCAAAAAATATCCCTAAAATGGGATTAATTAAATATCTAAAATTAATTTAGGTATTTAAAATTAGTAAATAAATCCCAAAATTACCCAAACTAATTTTAATACATAAATAGTAAGATATAGATAATTATTTAATAGAAAAAACATATTTTTGGAATTTTTGTTTAATTTTTATATTTTTTTGTTAAATTTTGGAGTTTTCTAGATTTTTAAATTTTCTTTTACTCTTTTTATGGGTTTTTGGTTTCTGGACTCAATAAATAGCAAGAAATAGCACATATATTTTTTTGTAATTTTTCAAAAGTATTTTCTAATTTTTTTAGTATTTTCTAATTTAAACAGGACAAAAATGGCTCTTATTTCAATTTTAATAAATGGATAAGATGCACAAAATGGACAAATAAATATACAAGGATCTACAAGGCACAAAGAATTTATCCTAATTTTTGTGGATTTTTAGGAGCAAGCTAGGTATTTTTAATAAATACATGAAGTACATAAAATACAATAACCCGACAGGGGCATTTTTGCAATTAACGTAAATAACAAGGGCTCAGTTGCAAATATACCAACAGAATCAGACATTTATTTAATATTTAAGAACCATTTAATAATATACAAAAATGCCAGGGCCTTCATGCAAATTTTACAACCCTCACGTGTGACTATACACGAGGCTGGAAGGGACCCAAGTGTAATTACAATAAATGACAGGGGCCATAACGAAAAAATTCCATTTTATTTACAAAGTTAAACTTATTTTACATACTTAAATAATAAATACAAAAAGGGTGGGGGAAGATTTAGCAATTTATCCCCAAAGAGGCACTGATGAATGGCGATGATGTTTTCACTTATCCATGTGGCCTTCATCCAACATCTGGTACTTGTTCAACGATGGGCGGTGAAGATTAGATCATCCGAGATGATCCGACGGTCTGAACGCTGCTCCATCGGACGGCTGTGCTTCGATCTGGAGGGGCACCCTTCCTCCAACGACAGGGGACGAAGCTGGAAGAACAGGGAAGAAGGCTCGCCTGGGCGAGCTTCTTCCAACGAGATCTTGCTCCTCGGCCGGTCTTTGCTACTCCCAAGGATTCTCCAACCTTCCTGAAAGGTATCTCTAGCTCCTGGAGATCTCAGGTCGGTCAGAGGCGCACTGGAGCGCCCTTGCGTGGTCGTAGAAGCCAAGGTGCTCCAGGTGCCTCCGGCGGCACGTGATTTCAACTCCTGGTGCTTATTAGCGCACCAAACCTGCACAGGAAGATCACACAGCTCGAGGGGATTTCCCACGACCAACAGATGAAGCTGCATCAGCAAGAAAATCGGGTGGAGTTGTTCGCCGGAGCGGAGCTCCGGCGAACTACGAACCGGGTCATCTATGATACGGCTATGACCTACGAATTAAACTAAATGCATAAAAGGGAAGCTGGGATAAAAACCTAACTAAATAACTAAATGGCGTAGCTCACACTTGGCGGTTTGGCCAAGGAGCATGACGGTAGCCGGAGCGCCACCTGGGTGCAACCTCCGCACCTCCTGCCCGCACGGACCCTCCAGGGGCTCCTTCCTGTCACGGAGAAGCTCGCTAGGCCGGAGGAGAGGGCAAAAAGGTGTGAAAAGCTGACCAAATTTGTGAAGGAGGCGGAGGCCTTTTATTTATACACAGGTTGCACACCCTTATTGACCGGGCAATCGGAGGAGATTCGTGATATGTACAAGGGGATAAACAAATGGCCGTGTATCTACAAAGACCAGGGAACAATTCGTCTGAAGGAAGCAATGCCAGAAGATATGTATGGCGAGCGGGAATTAAGGGAGAAGATGGGCCGACAAGACAGGTGGAGTCATTTCAGCCGCCTGGAGGGACAGTTGACCAGGCGATCAACATTTGAAGAGCTGTGATTGATCCATGCCAGTGCCAAGTTGACCTATTATATAAACATGATAAATGATTTTATAAATGTTTGCTTATAAAATAAAAAATGTTTTTTAAATAATGTAGTATTTATTTATGATTTTTATTTATTTTTTTGATGTATTTTATTATGAGTTTATTTTAATAGTGTAGTTATAGGTATATTTACCTATGTTTTGTGTATTTTTATTTTTATTTTGTATATTTTATTTTATTATTTTATTTTATTATTTTATATATTTAAAACTTATTTTTGTGAGTATAAAGATATTTTTATTTGATTTTTATGAGTTTATTTTCATATTTAAATAAATAGGTATATATAATATGTAGGTATACTTATAGGTATTTTACCTATATTTTATATACATTTTATTTATTTAATGAATTTTATTGGGTTTATTTTGGATTTACATTTTTAATGGATTGTAGATAATATTTATAATGTAATAAAAATATAAAAGAATAAAGGAATAAAGTCCCTTTTTATTTATATACATATACAACATAGGTATTTTTATCTATGTATTTTATGGATTTGTTTTATTTGAGGTTTTCTTTTTGGTTTTATTCTAATTTCAATATGTACATGTATTATGTACATTATTTACAAGATTCTAAAAATATGAATTTATAGAAATAATGAATAATGAATAAATTGAATATTTTAATCGAGTAAACTATACAAAAAGGGCCAAAAACCTAACTTTCACAGATGAACTCCAAAAATTATGAAACCAATTTTATTAAATAGTTCTTGAAAAGTTATATACAATTAAAGATGATTTCGGCGGATTTTGAGTTTTTATTTGCGAGATATGGGTCTGTGAAATTGAGATTCTGGGTTTTTATTCTGTGTACAAAATGTACATTGTAGATTATTTTTGCACAAACTTAATTTTATATTTTTATTTTCATTATTATCTGCAACTTTCGTGTACAACATTTCTTTATTTGATGAATAAATAATACAGAATAAAATAGGTGTCAAAAATTCATAATTAATGAATAAATTAATGAGATATTTATTATCTTTTTAGCCCTTATCTCCCACTATTTTATTCTTTGTCGACCAAGCCAATTCTTGACTTGGTCTCGGGGTTCGGGTCATAAAATATTTTCAATATTTTATTCCTTTTTCTTTTCTTCTCTTTATTCTATAATTTTGGCATTAAAAACCTTATTTTATGTGCAAGAAATACAATAAATAATGACTGCTATTATGTACAAATTGATGCTATTTACATGCATTTGCTGGGGTTTTTAAGGCCAAAATGATAGAATAAAGGTGATGAAATAGAGATTCATCACTAACCTTATTCTATATTTAGTCTAAATATCAATAGGAATGGTGTAGTTTATTTTTATTGCATCGCAACTATCAATTCATCTATATAAAGATTCCTTATTCTATATTTAAGGTTCATACCCCAGATTTAAGTAGTTTTCTAGGATTGATATGACAAGAAGTTTCATCTCAGCATCAACTAAACCGTGATGTATGAGTTAAAATGCATGTATTTGTTCATATTAGGATTTTCCTCAATCATAGAAAATTTCAAAACCTTGATGATAGAGTTCTCTCAATATTGAGGTCATCAATACTATACTTCTGGTCAAGTTCTTCCTGAAGTTTCTCCAGTATGTGTGGAAGATCACTACAAGTCAAATAGATAGAGCAACAAAATGCGTTCATGACATATACAATCATTTTCCTTCCACTCGAAATGTTTCTTTTAGTAATGGGATTTTCTTCTCCATCAGCAAATAGTCGGCATCAAAATTAATCTGTTAGAATTTTGATGCATTGATTCTAACTCTTAAAATTCTTACCTTTGATTTTTTTTCTATCATTGCCCATATATCAACACCGTATCCAACATAGTAGAAAAACATTTGTACAATCTTCTCAAAGATTATTGTTTTCAAAATTATCAGCAATGATTTAATCCAATATTTATTCAAATTAAACTTGATTAAATAAATTATCATCGACACAGTAATAAAAAATAAAATAATCAGACCATTACATAAATGAAGAACTGTATTTCTAATGCACGACATGGTAATACACAAGAATTTGAATGCACGTCCTTGTTTTGCTGATATATATGATCTGACGATCTGCTCTCAAATACCACAACACAGAATCGATATCGATGCACTTCGATATTTATTATCCTTAAAAACACCTCGGAGGATAGCAGTCGACAGAAAGAGAGTTGTTCGGTGAGGGTCACCAGTTAGATTCCCCAAAAAAACTGTCGAGAATAAAAAATGGCTCGTCAAAATTTAACAACTTTGATTTCAAAGTTAATTACATTGATTAATTTATCAAATAACTCACTCAAAGCAAACCATAGCAAAATTTCTGAAGTCCGAATTTCTCCTTGAAGCAACTCACACAACAACCGAGAAAAAGAAAGATGTTCGGTGAGATAGAACAAAGGAGAAAGTGTGTTTTCAAGGTCCCGTAATGGAAGTAAAAAGCCTCCACGAGGGTGGAAAAGACGTGCAATATGATTGACTCCCAGGAAAATAAAACGTCTCAGAATATAAAATAGCTCACCGGGAATCAAAAGTTTGGAATTGAAAACAACCGTACATATTAATTTATCCAGAAATTCTTTAAGAAGACTGCAAGCTGGAACGACTTAGGGAGGGATCGATAACTGAGCCCACCAATACTTTCGTGCCAATCGCAGCATCGTGAGAGCATCACTCAAAGCACCCATTCACCTCTGTCGTCATAGCAAAATAACAAAGTAGTAGTTTAGTAACATGAAGGCATGTAGGCAATCGAGAACAGCCCATGACTTGAAACAAGAAAATCTTATTTTTTCTTTTTAAAAAAGATCCTTTTGCGCAAAGTTGAGCTCTTCATGTCTCCTGTGTTTGATCTTGACGCACAGGTGTGTCGAGAAGAGAAAGAAACAAAGAGTCGCTGTCAGTGACACGTTTATTTTGTTATTTAAAATTGCAAGCGTGTGTTCCCATAAGAAGCATGAACTAGAAGATATATAAAATTAAAAAAAGAAAAATTAAAATAGCCAATAAAATGCCTGAACTAGGGTCCCTCACCACACACTTGCGAAGGAGTCGGGCAGATGCATATGGCAACTGGGAGTTCTTTATTTTTTTCCAAGTGCATTATATGTGCTCCATTATTTAAAGATAATCATACAGAAAGATTTGACCATGGGTCTCAGCTCAGCTCATGCAGATGGTATTTTATTTTCCATTCACACATCGATTCTACCATTAGCAGCTGATGCCTCATCCCAGATCATAATACTTGACTCTTTGTAATGCCGTGCATCCACTCGCCAAGTAGGACCTTTTTTATATTCATTTGGAAACTTCTTCGGGAAAAACGCGATCTGCACACGCATGCAAAATCCTTCGGTTCGATAATAAGAAGGAATAAGGATGGGAATAAGGAGAATAAGGGTCTATTCTTTGTTCGGTTGGAGGATAGGAATAAGGAGAATAAGGTGAAATAAAGGTAGGTAATGTGGGATAAAGATAGGATAAGAGTGAAATAAGACGGAATAATCGGGAATAGTCGTACCACTGGGAACCGTGTCAGGAGGAGAATTGGCCCCTTATTCCAGGGCTTATTCTCCAACCAAACAGGGCCTCAGGGCATGTTTGGATAGTGGGTTTAGGTGGGTTAAACTGGTTGCAGGTAACTCATTTTTGGGTTTTGGTGTTTGGATAGAGAGTTAAATTGGGTATGGGTTAGAAGTGGGTTTATAGTAATGTGATTGTATTGGAGTTTAAAAAAGTGAGTAGTTATTGTGATGTGATTGTATTGGAGTTTGAAAAAGTGAGTAGAAGTAGTGTATTTTATAATTTTTATATGATATGATGGTATAGTATATTATTTTTTTGATGGAATTGATGATGGAGAATTGATTTATTTAATTTTTTTAAAAAAAATAAAAAGTGGGACCCACATAGAGGGGGAAAATATGGAGTAAAGGTGGGTTTACCCTGGTAGCCGAACGTCACCTCATTTTTTAAGTTCGCATAAATTCCAACTCTTTTATTGATTATGAAGTGTATTTGAAGTATGTAGAATCAGTATAGCTATCCTCCTATTATTATACAGCAGCACAGTTTTTTTTATTAATTTTCAAGAAATTTTTTACTAATAGGCAATATAAGGTTTAAATTATTGACTTCACGTTGTAACTTTCTCCTTCAAATACTGAAAGGAAGGGGTCAAGGAAACATGGCATGCACTTACATTTGTTGTGATTTTGCAGTATTTTTGCCATGTAGTGTGACGTGAAGATATTAATTTAGTTAAATAAGATAACATAATCTCAACATAATACATCAAAAGTTTATTAAGATACAAACTCCAGACAAATCCTCAACAAATTTTTCTAAGGAATGCAGCAAGAATAGACTAGAAACACATCAAGAAACAGAGTACATGCAGATAAATTACAGTGTTCTATTGTTCCAATCATCTTTGGCTAGGATGATCGACAGGCACCGCGGGCATGGTCGAATGCGAAGTTTCCGAAGTGCGTAACGATGATCCTCGGTAAAATCTGTTAAACTCCCCAAAATTGATCTGATCGAGAGCATCAGTTTGGAAGAAACTCGAGCCATTGTCGAAGGCTTTCACATCCAGAAAACCATAGTCGAACACACTCCCGCCAAAATCAAATCCATCATTCAAAGTGTTATCCATAGTCTCAGTTTTCCGCACTTGAATGTTATCCATGGGGAGTGCAGGAGTGTGTCCTTGGAACAATGCAACATGACCGAAGAGCTTGTCCTTCCTCGAGAACGTCGTGCCGCAAGAACAGAGCCACTTGTCGTGCCCGCAATGCTTCTCGTGCGTCTTCAGATCGGCGAGGACGGAGAATTTCTTCTTGTTGCATCGGCTGCAGGTGTAGCTCTTGTCGCAGTGAGTCCTCTTGTAGTGGTTCTTCACACAGAGGAGAGTTTTCAGAGGCTGGAACTTCTTGTGCTCTTTGTTCCTCTTGCATCCGATAATGGGACACGAGTACCGCCTTACCGGAGTGGATCCAGAGCTCGAATCCTTCACGGGCTTGGCCAGAGCAGCGGGAGTCTTGTACTCGTCTCCATGCCCTCTCATGTGCATCCGGAGGTTCGCGTCTCGCTTGAATCCCTTCCCACAAATCAGGCAGAAGTGGGTATGAGGGGCCAAGATCTCTTCCTTCTCTAGCTGCAACAACTCATAGGATCCCGGTGGAAGGTTCTCGCATTCACCACCATCTTCGCTTTCCTTCAATTCGTGTTCTTCGATGGGAATTGACATGGATTCTTCAGCATTGTAGTTAAGCATCTCAGTGACATCTTCTTGAACTAGTGCTCTCGTCATGTTTCCACCCAAGTTACCGATTTCTACGGAGGAATTGATGGTGTTTGTAGTATTGATTTGAGCTGTAGGAAGGATGCTACTAGCAGTGGAGATCAGCTGAGTGAGGATGCTGGCAATATCGGCAGTTGCAAGTTGCTGTTGCGCTGCGAGCTCGTTGTGATGGATGGGCTCCTCACGTTGCCTCCCGATCAGAGAGCGAACTACGTCTTGAGCTCGGTGTATCTTCTGCTCTAAGGAGGCGAGGTTGCTCAAGACTGTTCGCGGGTTCCACTCCAGCTGCATAGCATCGTCCCTTGTATTTTTTGGATCCAATTTGCTCTCCGTTTTCACATCTTGGTCGGTTCTGTATGGATCATAGGACTGGCTATTGGAAGAGAAGTTTAAGGTGGTGAATTCGGGAGACAACTGTGAATTTCCGACATCAAAACGTATATACGAGTAGTCGAAAGGACTGAAAAGTGAATCCAGGTTGAAGTTTCTTAAGGGGTCAGTCTCGAGGGAAGATGATCCCGCTGAAGGTTCGTCCAGTGTTCTACTATGATTGTAATCCATTCTTGTTTTGCGCAACTCTGCAAATAAGAAAGATCGATCACATGTCATATATTACAATTGAAACGTGAACAAAATATTACATTGTTTTACTACGAGAGAGATCAAGTATCCAGATCCGATAAACATGGAGATGGATCTTGATTAAACGCACAAAAAAATCTGGATAGAAAGCTCAAGATTTGGCATGGAGATCTTGTTCAGATACAAATCAACAGGAAATGCTGACAGATTAGATCACTCAAACTTGAAAGAAGCTGAACCGAGCCACTTTTAACCAGCAATGGAGATTGTATTTTAGAAACATTTGACTTGAAGAAAAATCATACGCCCATAAACGAAGACTTAGCAGTAACTATCTCTTTGAAGGGAAAATAAAATATAAGAAAAAAATCACGATGCTTATGCGTGAATATTATCAACAGAATTATGTAGAACTTCTCAAACCACAATGTTCCCAGACCAAAAAATACCAACAATATTATCGACATAAAGTTTGGAAGATTCGTATTCTCATTTCTATACGTATTTTTGTGGCTTTGCCCGAAAATCTATAACCCAACAGCTCCAAGAGACTAACTTAAACGAAGCAAAACTCCCATGCCATAACGACCTCCAAGACCAATCTTAGAAAAATTGCTGACAAATTATAAAAGTGGCATACAAAAATCCCCTGATTAAGAACATATACACATCCATTCATCAACGTAAGCATCAGATGTTTAAAGCTCAAGATTTGGTAAATACACAGACGAGGGCAATATACATCAGCCCTCTATATATAATCAAATACCCTGGAAATTTCCAGTCCAAGTAAAGATAGACAGAAGAAGACGTTTTTTTTTGCAGTCTGGGAAATGCCCAAAATCGAACTTTTATTCGTGCAATCGCGAATGAACAGCAAGAAAAGAAAGAGAGCTCACTGCTACCCAATAGAGAAGAACAGCTCTATGTTACAGCGAAATCTATGTCAGAAGAGAATGGAATACAGCGGCAGTCGTCAGGAGCTCATTAGAAGGGGGGAGAGAGAGAGGAGATGAAGAGGGAGAAGAAGAAGGTTCCTCCCTATTTCCTCTCCCCCCTCTCTCTCCATCCATCTTTGACTTTCCTCCCGTTCCTTTCACTCTGTTTATTTGCATTCTTTATTGGATTATTTTACAGAGCTTCAGCAATAAGCAATTAATGATGAACAAGAGAGGACTTTTTCAAAATTATTGCGTTTCTTAATTCGATCCTCATTTTCGGTATAAAAAAACTTTTTATGTATGCAAATATATTCGTATGCGATTTGTTATCGTATTCGTTTTATACATATTTTTACATTTTTATTTGTATTCGTTTTAAAATGGATATCACTTTGACATTTGCTAATATTCGCATTCGCATTCGTATATTCATTTTCACACGCAAGTATAATAATAAATTTATTTATAATTAGGGATATTTACATCCATAAATCATGAGTAATTCTTTAATTACCTCAGAAACCTTCTATAATCACGAATTACATCTATGACCTTGAATAGTACTTAACTCTTACATTCATATTCCCGTGTTAACTTCCACCCAATTTTCCTTTAACTATGATGGTATCCGCTAAGTATTTTACATTTTACACCCAAATTTCTATTTATTTATGAATGATCCCTCTCTTTCCTCCCCCAACCACATCCTCCTTCTGCTCCGACCATGCAAACCCCTCCCATTACAGTCGTTCTCCCACCGGAAGCCCGACCCCTACCACGAAAACCCCTCTTCCCCGACCTCCTTCACCTACGCATCCTCCACCAGGCCCCCCGACCGCCTGCAAGCTCCACCCCATCGACCACCGCCTGCCACCAGGCCCCCACCTCTTGCAAGTAACACCCCCCTCCCCCATGGAAGCCCCCACCGCGTGCGAGCTCCCCACCCCAGCATGCTTGTCCCATCGACCCCCTGCTTTTACTGCCACCCCTCAAGGCATCCATGTGCCTGTCCAGTCCCTTGTCCACCCTGCCCCCCGAACCACTTCCTGTAAGCCCCTTGCAAGCCACAAGCTTCTTCTCCCGTCGACCCCCCTGTCTGCTCTGCTCGTCAAAGCCCTCTTTCCTATCCTCTTGCCCTTGTTTGCTCGTCAAAGCCCCCTGCTCTAGAAACCCCCCACCACCTGCAAGTCCCACCCGATCCCCCGACCACTGCCTGGAGGCACCCGCAATCTGCAAGCTTCAAGCTTTTCCCGTCGACCCCCATGCTGCCTTCGAACCATGCCTGCAGGGCCCCATCAAGTCCTCCCCCCACTACTTTTCTCCATCATCATCATCAATGCACCTGCAAGAAAAAACCATTGTTAGCATGGATTCAATCATGTGAAGGCGTTTACACGGCTGAGAGTCACTTACGGAGGAAGAAGGGGAGGGAGAGCTGGTCGGCAAGGGCCATGGTTGCTGGAGGGGGCTGCTGGAGGAGAAAGAGGGGTTCGTTTTCTTTTTTACTTTTGATTTAATTTTAGCCGTTGGATTGATGCTAGGTTAGATTAATTCGATGGTGTGGTTAGGATTAATGGTTGAAACTAGCAGAAGGTTACGGATGTGAGACGGAGTAACTATTCGGGGTTTCTCATGTGATTTGTGACTATCGTGGGTAAGTGGGGTAATTATGAAACTACTCAGGGTTATGAGTATAAATATCCCTTATAACTATGTGTAACAAAATTTATGATTACATTCACCGTTGTTGATATAGATGTTATGAAATTACTATATATGTTATATCTATTTTAAGTGTAGACCATCTTAAACATATATATTTTAGTTAATCTATTAAATATTTCTATTATTATTCATATTCGACTCGTATTCGTTTTACATTTGTATTCATTTTTAAAGATATGATAACACATTTTTCAAATCCGTCAATATTCGTATCTACATTCATATTCGTATCTTAAAATAGATAAAGATATGATTATACATATATTCGTATCCGTATCTCGTATCTAACCGTTTTCATCCCTAACTACATTAACTCAAAATCCAGTCTCACCACTCACTGCTTTTTTTCTTCGAGGGGACATAAGTGTTAATAGAAATGTTTTATAAGAATCACAGTGATATTTTGGAAACTAGTAAGAGCAGAATTGTAATTACCATGTTCTTAAAAAAATATAAGTGTAAATTATCCTGTTATTAAATACCATGGCATACTGCCCCTTGCATCTTTGAAGAGATCCACCTTTGGGGCCATTTCGTTGGGGAGGGCGCTAATGCGGGAGGTGGTATCTGATGTGAGGATATAGACAAAATAATGCACATCCATACATGACATGCTCCCATCGGATTTTTAAAGGAAAAAAATATATGTAGTCTGTCCTATTTATTTTGTCCCTTTTGGATTTTCGTACTTTCATTTTTGACATTTCAAGGGTTTCAATTTATTTACGTGCATTTGCAAGTTTGTTCGTATAGTCTAGAGTAGTGATGAAAATGGTCGGATACGCATAGGAATATAGGTAAAATCATATCTTTCTCTATTTTAAAATACGAATGCCTATACGGATATTGATGTGTGTGAAAATATGTTATCATATTTTTAAAAATAAATACGAATTTAAAACGAATACGAATTCGGATATGAATAGTAACATAAATATTTAATAGATTAACTAAAATATACATGTTTAGGATGGTTTACATATAAAATAGATATAACATATATAGTAATTTCATAACAATGATATAAACAATGGTGAATGCAATCATAAAATATTTTTACACATAGTTATAAATAAACTTATTACTGTACTTATGTACGAAAATGAATATACGAATACGAATGCGAATATTAGAGAATGACAAAGTGATATCCATATCCACATCCATTTCAAAACGAATACGAATAAGAATGTCAAAATATGTACAAAACGAATAAGATAGTGAATCGGATACGAATATATTCATATTCGTTTTCATCCCTACTGTAAAGGATGGCAATTTGTTTTATGTGCATTTTTTTGGAAAAAAAACCCTAATCTCACCAATATATTGCATTCCAATGGTATTCATTTTACCTTGAATTCCCATGTATCAAATAATTTATAAATGGACCGACCTATAATAGATGATGTTGTTAACATATCATCAAGACATACAAATAGCAGTAATATTCCATATCCATACAAATCAATATAAATGCATTACGGATTAGCAAGTTAACAAGCATGCATTTTAGATTCATAATCCAATTATAACATATGCGCAAGAACCAATCAATACATTTATACATCATTTTAGGAGGAATCAAGGAAAGATAAAGTAATAAATAAATTGTGACAACTAAAAAGTAAAAAGATTATATAAGAGTACACTGAAGCGTCTATTAAGGTTGGTCCTTAGAGAGGATATCACCTCCCACAATACCGATACGAATGGTAGTGATGATCCGCTCCTAGGATACGACGGCACACAGTCGTCATCCGTGCACACCGACGAGATCATCATTGAAAGTACCTCAGAGAACTACATCCGAGAGAAGAAGAACCACAGGTCACAGTTGCGATGAAATGAGCAAGAGATGGTGAGAGTTTTTCTTACGAGTGAAGAAAACGATGTACATGGAGATGGTATAAGAAGACCTAGGATTTGGTTTTTCATCTTTTGAAAAAACTTCTAACGAATGCCTCCTCAGATTCTGAAACAACGGCTAAATCAAAACCCTTTAGAGTCGAGTCAAATTCCCTTAATGTGATCGAATCATAATTAATCCGTAAAATTAATTTATTCGATCCACTAATGAAACTCGCAGCAAAAGTATCGATATCCGAATTCACCCTCCCGAACTTGAGTCTGTGCCAGAGACGGAACATAGCAGAGTGCGTGGTCCTCCATTTCTCCTCTCTACTATTGCTACAAGAGCTTGGGGTGTGAACTCATATATAAGCCTACCAAAAATTTAAAAATACTAGTTGTGGTACTAAACTTTGACAAAAAACTCATCTTGCTTTAAAATTGAGAATTCCCAAATTTTCCTCTATTGTCATTTGGTTTATCAATTGAAATCAAAATTTTCCCAACGTATTTGCATAAGTTTACGAATTTTAAAACCTAATTACATTAACTTAAATACAACAATCCCCATGAATTCAGCAATTTAAAAAGAGATTCAAAAAGCATCAAAAATTATCTTTCGTCTGTCACACTTTGCTTTAAGGAAAGATACCTTTCGGTTTGAACCTCTGCTCAAGTTTACTACTTTCACCTTAATAGGAACGAAGTGAATTATGTCTTGAACTTCAGACCTTAGTGTTAAAATATACAATAGACGCGTCAAAGTATTGTTCTTGGTACACTATTCAGGATTGGTTCTTTTAAAGGTTATGTACATTATCATGTTTCATGAGTGTGTTAAGGAAAGATCATCTTCCTTTGAATGTCATCCATAGTAACACTCACATAGGTGACGTTCTCCAAAGATGCACAACTAAAATCCTTCTCAAATGCTTGAACCCATTCGGAGCATATACTCTTCCTAAACTTGCAACTTAAATAGCACTCAAGCTTCCAGGGATAAGACACACATGCATAAGCATTAAAATAAGAGTGCTAACCAATTCTCCAAACAGCTTGTTTTTTTTTCCACATTGAACCTACTTTTTGGAATCTCTCAGATAGGTTGGGTTGCTACTGTAGAGGAACTCCTAGTGAATCTTAGTCCATCCCAAACCTAGACTTTAAGACTAAAGATATATCAAGTCCCTTAGTCAACGAATCTGTCGTGTTATCTTTGGATCTAAAAAAAACCACAACCAACACTCCTCAAGACACCAAATTCATTAACGTTTTAGGTCTGATTTGTATGTGTGTCCTTATTTTCTGGTTGAACTTTTAACTAGTGATCTTGGCAATTATGGTCATATTGTCACAATCTACCGATATTGCTGGAACTGCCTGACCTACCGTAGGAATTTCAGAAAAGTTCTCTTATCCATTCAACCTCAATTCCAATGGTGTCCAAAGTACATAGTTTAACCTCAAAGGTAGACCATGCTAGAATGATTTTCTTCACAAACCTCCAGGAGACTACACCACCTTCAAGGGTAAAACATACCTAGTAATACTATTACTCCCACACTCTCTATTTTTCCTTTCAACTTACATCACCATATCCTTCTAGTACACATGGATTCCTACCATAATGCAAACTAATACAAATGGATTCCTACCATAATGCAACTAAGGGAACTCATGACAACTAGTGTACCTACTCAGCTTTACAATCGAGAATGAAATATTATGTCTCGTGTAATTTGCAAGATAAATAAAGCTTCCTATCACTTGTAAATATCTTAGCTAAGCTACAAGTACTCCACTCTTATTCTTAAATAGCATTTTGGATGAATCAAAAGGATGTTTAGAGCTTTGCAATCTTATCAAATTTCTCAAGTACCTTCACAACATATTGGGCTTAATAAACTACAATCACATCAACTGACTTTGTCAGTTTGAACCCAAGATCTCATCAGCAACACTTATGTCCTTCATCTCAAACTTACCACTTAAAAATACTTTAATCTCATTAAAAATCCTCAAATATATTACAAACAACAGTATATCATCAACATACAGGTACACGATAATACACTCACCACCTTTCACCTTGGAATAGATACATTTGTCGGATTCATGAACCTTAAAGCTCCATGATAAAATAGTTTTGCCAAATTTCTATGCCACTAATTTTCATAATTGTTTCAATTCATATAGGGATTTAACAAGCTTGCAAACTTTTTCCACATTCCCATGAGTCACAATCCCATGAGGTTGATCCATATAGATCTCATTCTCAAGGTCACCATTCAAGAAAGCGGTCTTCGCATACATCTGGTGGATAGAGAGACCATATATAGATGTCAATGTTATGAGCAACCGGATTGTGATCATCCCAGTCACAGGGGAATTCATATCAAAATAATCAATACCTTTCTTTTGTATAAAGCCCTTAACAACTAATTTGGCTTTATACTTTTTAATGGATCCACAAAGCCAAGCTTTCTCTTGAACTCCCATTTGCACCCAATGGTAGAGCACCTTTTGGGTAAATCAATCGATTATCCAAGTTCCATTATCTGTAATGGAATCCGTATCAAATTTAACAGCTTCCTTCCATTATTTTGCTTCGGACAAAGCCATGGCTTCCTTGTAACGTGGTGGATCTCCCTCGATCTAGTAGACAACAAAGTTACTAACCAGATCCTTAGCTATCCTTGGTCGTTTAGTCCATCTTCTGAGAGGTCATTGGGTTCAGATTGAATCTCACCCCCAAATTTGTGATCCATTCCATTTGATCTGGAATAGATCCTTATGTGGAGGTAACATAATTGGTCATATTTTGAGGAGTCACAATATTCATATCAAAGACATCCTCAACGAATGTAGCATCACGGAGTTCAACAATAGTGTTGATATATATGTATGTATGTATGTATGTATGTATGTATGTATTTATGTATGTATGTATGTTTTTTTGTATGTATGTATGCATAGTATCTTGGACCGAAATACCAAGAACCTATATGCATAGCTATTTTCCAAGTAACCTAAGAAGACCGCATCAATGGTTTTAGGATCTAGATTCTTTCTTATGTGTTAAGGGACTAAAATCTTAGCAAGACAATCCCATACTTTGAGATACCTTACACTTCATTTCCTATTTCTCCAAAATTCAAAAAATAACTTTTCCATATTCTTAGATGGATCCTATTTTGATATGGCAAGCCATATTCAAGGCTTTTCTCTACATATAGTTCAGAAGTACAAACCTCTACAAGAGAACATTGATAATGTCAGTTAAGGCTTTATTTTTTCATTTTGCTATCCCATTTGGTTGTGATGAATATGGAGTAGTAACTTCATGAACTATGCCAAATAGCTTGCATTGTTCATCAAATAAGTTAGAAATATATTCACATACTCTATCCGACCTAAGGCGTTTAAACACTTTTTGTGTTCGTTTATCAACCTCATTACTAAATGTATAGTTTCTCTAAGACCTCGTTCTTGGTTTTCATTAGATACACATAGCATTATCTACTGCCATCATCTATAAAGATGATAAAGTATTTCTTATTATTTCTTATCACACACCATTAAAGTTACATATATCTATTTGTACTATCCAAGATCTAACTATCTTTAGAGATCGATTGAAAAAACCTCCTAGGTGTCTTAGCTTGCACACAAATTTCACATTTTCGAGTTTTATTAACAGTGTGTTTAGGGATCAACTCTAGATTCATCACTTTTTTAATTGAATTTAAGTTTGCATGTCCCAATCTACCATACCACAGATTACAATATTCTAAATTATTAATAATATGACACACAAAATTAGATCATTCAGATTTTAAAAATATTCATTGAATCTATATTTACTGAGTCACACATAATTCTAAATAACAAATCAAAATATACCAAATACCCTTTTCCAAAAAAAATACCAGGACTAAGAATGAAAATTTTATTACATTTAAAGTTCAGCTCAAAACTATTTTTTAACTAAAATAGAGACAGATAAAACATTCTTCTCTATATCATGGAGATGCAGTATCTTGTGCAAAGTCTAGACACTTACAAAGGAGAATCTCAAGTTGACTTGTCCAGGCCCTAGCACCCGACCTGCAAAGTTGTTCTCCATCTTCACACTACTGCAACTACAAGTCTAATAAGATAAAAAACAAAGTCCTGTCAAAATAGATATATACATTGGCTCTCGTATCCTTGAGCCACTATTTAGGATCATGGTTATGGTATAGTTCAAATTTTACAGAGACATACCCTTCACTATCCCCAAGTCCGCAATGATAATATTTGCTTGCAGACTCCCATTTGTAGCCTTAGGTTGAACCTTTAAGGGCAGGCAATCCTGCTTTTAATGGTCAACCTAATTACAGTGGCCAAAGGATTTATTTTGTCTTTTTTCTGAATCTTACTCTTTAGTTTCATCTTATTTATTTTACTACTCTTTTCCTTCTTATCTTTACCCCTCGAGGTCATGAAATTAACCTTGTCATGCACAAGAACCATGGGCTTTTATTTTATGTGTTCCTCCTCTATGGTGATTGCCATCATCATGCCATTCATAGAAAATTTTCCCTCTCTGTATTCATGGTCATATCGAAGTCTTTCCAAGATTTGAAATTTTTTCTATGATATGCATAACGCTTGAAATTCTAACTATTGAATTTTTCAGGTATACCTGTCATATCCACCTTTGATTTAAACATGGTATCCAAAATAGTTTTAATTCTGATTCTAGATATCCTCTCAAAGATTATTGTTAACAAGATCATCAAGGCATACAATAAACAATAATATTCTGGATCCATATGAATCAATATAAATGTATTACAGATTAATAATTTAACAAGCATGTATTTCCGATTCATAATCTGATTACAAAATGCACATAGGAACAAATCAAATCATTTATACATCATTTTAGGACAAGATCTAGGAAAGAAAAAGCAATAAATAAGTTACGACAAAAAACAATAAAACGAATAGATAAGAGTTCACCTAAGTATCCATTAAGGATTGTTCTTTGAGAGAATCTCGCCTCCACAATACCAGTGTAAAGGGTACCAGCAATCTGGTCTCAAGATACAGTTGTACATGGTCGTCGTCCACACACATCGATGAGATCGTTCTTGAAAGTACCTCAGAGAACAACATCTGAGAGAAGAAGAATCGTAGGACGTAGTTGTGGTCGAATAGAGAGTAGGAGATAGCGAGAGTTTTTCTTGCGAGTGAAGAAAATAACATATGGGGGGAGGGTATAAGAAGACCTAAGCCACGACTTTTTATCCTCCAAAAATGCCCCCAACGGACACCTCTTTAGATTCTTAAATGGTAGCGAGATCATAGCCGTTGGAGTCGAGTTGAATTCTCTCAGTGAAGTCGAATCACAATTATTCCACAGAATTAATTTATTCGACCCACTAATGAAATTCGCATCAAAAGTATCGAGATTTGAATTGACTCTCCTGAGCCCATGCCCAAGCTGGTGCCAGAGCGTTGCAAAAGAGATGCACGTATGTGTGATCTTCCATACCTCCAATCTATTATTGCTACAAGAGATTGTGGTGTGTACTCATACATAAACCTACCAAA
Source organism: Ottelia alismoides (assembly GCA_037367405.1). Taxonomy (NCBI): domain Eukaryota; kingdom Viridiplantae; phylum Streptophyta; class Magnoliopsida; order Alismatales; family Hydrocharitaceae; genus Ottelia; species Ottelia alismoides. The sequence continues at coordinate 37,089 of JAZKJV010005835.1, forward strand.
AGTTTAGAAACACTGGATGTGGTACTAAACCTTCACCCATAACTCATCTTGTTTCAAATTAGGGAATTCTCAGCTTTCCCTCCAATGTCATTTGTTTTCTTAATTGAAACCGAATTATTATCCAATGTAGTTGCATAGGTTTACCAATTTAAAACTTAATTACATTAGCTTAAATACAACAATACCCACGAATTCATCAATTTGAAAAAGAAATTCAAAAAGAGTCAAAAGATATTTTTCGACCGTCACACTTATATTTCAGTAAAGGTTTCTTTCGATTTAAATCTCTATCTGAATTTACTACTTCCACCTTAACATGAACGAAGTGAAATACGTCTTAAACTTTAGACCTCAGTGTTAAAGTATACGGTAGAAATAACAAAGTATTGTTATTGGTACAATATTGAGGGTTGGTGCTTTTAAAGGTCATGTACCCTTATCATATTTAATGAGTGTGTTTAGGAAAGACCTTCCTTTAACTGCAGCCCACAGTAACACTCACATTGGTAGCGAATCCAAGGATGCACTGCTAACATCATGTCTAAAAGCTTGAACCTATCCAGAGCCTACACTCTTCCTAAATTTGCAGCTTAAATGACACTCATACTTTTAGGGATAAGAAACTCATGCATAAGAATTAAAATAAGAGTGCCAAGCAATTCTCCAAATAGCTTGCTATTATTACATTGAACCTACTTTGTGGAATCTCTCCTCAGTAGGCTGGATTGCTACTGTAGAGGAACTCCCAATATGTCTCAGTCTCAGCAAGCCTAGACTTTAGGAGTAAAGATCTATCAAGTCCCTTAGTCAACGGATCTGTCATGTTGTCTTTGGATCCAACAAAATCCACAACCAACACTCCTCATGACACCAAAACCCTTAACGTCTTAAGTCTGATTTGTATGTGTCTCCTTGTTTTCTGATTGAACTTTGAACTCTTGATCTTGATAATTGCAGTCATGTTGTTACAATGTATCGAGATCACAGGAATTGGCTGACCCACCATAAGAGTTTCAAAAAGAAGTTCTCTTAGCCATTCAACATCAATTCTAGTGGTGTCCAAACATACAACTTAGACTTAAAGGTAGACCGAGCAAGAATAGTCTGCTTCACAAACCTCCAGAAGATTGCATCGCCTCAAAGGGTAAAGACATACCCATTAACACCATTACTTTCAAATTCTTCTATTTTCCCTATCCAATATGCATCACAGTATCCTTCTAGTATCGATGGATTCCTACCATAATGCAAACTCAGGCAAATAGTTCCCTTCAAGTACTCCAATACTCGATCTAGAGCCTCTCGGTGTGTACGGTTAGGATAATTAGTGTACCTATATAGCTTTGCAACAAAGAATGAAATATCTTCTCTCGTGCAATTTGCAAGATACGTTAAGCTTCTTAACATTGTGAATACCTTAACAGAGCTGCATGTACTCCACTCTTGTTTTTAAATAATGTTTTGAATGATTTCAAAGGATTTCTTACAACCTTGCAATCTTGATATCCAAGTTTCTCAAGTACCTTCTCAACATAGTAAGATTGAGAAACTACAATTCCATCGTGACCTTGTCAGTTTGAGATCTAAGATCACATCAGTAACACACATGTTCTTCATCTCAAACTTGCTACTTAGGAATGTTTTAATCTCATTAATAATCCTCTCTTGCGATCCAAACAACAATATGCCATCAATATACAAGAACACGATAATACACTCATCTCCTTTCACTTTGGAATAGACACATTTGTCGGATTCATGAATCTTAAAGCCACATGACAGTTGAGTTTTGTCAAATTTTTCATATCATTGCTTTGGTACTTGTTTTAATATGTATAGGTATTTAACAAACTTGCAAAATTTTCTCTCATTTTCAAGAGTAACAAGCCCATCAGGTTGATCCATATAGATCTTCTCCTTAAAATTGCCATGCAAGAAGGCAATCTTCACACCCATCTGATGGATAGAGAGATCCTATATAGATGCCAATGCTATGATCATCTGGATTGTGGTCATCTTAGTCATAGGGAAATGTGTATCAAAATAATTAATACCTTATTTTTGCCTAAAGCCCTTAGCAATTAATCTGTATTCATACTTTACAATAGATCTGCCAGGCCTAAGCTTTCTCTGAAATGCTCATTTGCACCCATGGTAGAGCACTCTTTAGTAACTCAACCAGTTCCTAAGTTCCATTAGCCATAATGGAATCCATCTCAGATTTGACTGCTACCTTCCATTATTTTGCTCAGATGAAGCTATGGTTTCCTTGTAGCTTGATGGATCACACTCGATCTGATAGACAACAAAGTCACTATTTAGATCCTTGGCTATTCATGGTCATTTACTCCTCCTTGGTTCAATTTCTTCTAAAAGGTCGTTAGGTTCAGATTGAGTCTAGACCTCTTACATTTGTGATCCTTTCCACTTGATTTGGAATAGATCCTAATGTGGAAGCAACATCATTGGTCAGATTTTGTGGAATTCCAATCTTCATAGGGAAGACATCCTCAAAAAAGATAGCATCACATAATTCAACAATAGTATTGATATCTATGTCTGGTATCTTGGATCAAATTAGAAAAAAACATTTATGCATAACTATTTTGTAACTAACTTAACAACGCCGTAATAACAGTTTTAGGACTTAGTTTTTTTCTCTTGTGTTCTGGGACTACAACATTAGCAGGATAGCTCCACACTTTGAGATACCTTAAGCTTGGTTTCCTATTTCTTTAAAATTCAAAAGACACTTTTCCATATGTCTTGAAGCGATCCTATTCAAAATATGTGAAGGCGTATCCCCACATATAGGTTGGAAGTCCAAAACTTTGTAGGAGAGCATTGATCGTATCAGTTATTGTTCTATTTTTCCGCTCTACTATCCCATTTGATTATAGTGAATACGAAGCAGTAACTTCATGAAATACGTTAAACTGCTTGCATTGTTCATCAAACAATTAGAAGTATATTCACCTTCTTTATCTAACCTTAGGTGTTTAAGCACTTTTCATATTTGTGTCTCAACCTCATTCTTAAATATAAGAAATTACTCCAAGGATTTATCCTTGAATTTCATTAGATACACATAGCCATATAGGCTGCCGTCATCTATAAGGTGATAAAGTATTTCTTATTCTCTCTGGTCAACACAACATTAAACTCACAGATATCTGTGTGTATTAGATCCAAGATCTCACTAGAAAAGAATTCCTATGTTCTTAGATTGCACACAAATTTCACATTTTTGAGTTTTATCAATAGTGTATTTAGGGATCAACTCTAAATTTATCATTCTTTTAATTGAATTTAAGTTTACACGTCTCAATGTACCATGCCACAGATCACAAGGTTATAAATTATCAATAACATGAGAAAAAGAATTAGACCATTCAGAACCTAAAATATTCATTGAATCAATGTTTACTAAAATACATCTAATTCTAAAACACAAATCAAAATCTACCAAATAGTATTTTCAAAAAAATACCATGTCACGGGATGACAACTTTATTATATTAAAAGTTCAGCTCAAAATCATTTTCAACTAAAATTGAGCCAGATAAAACATTCTTCTTTACATCAGGGACATGTAACATCATGTGCAAAGTCCAAACACATCTAGAGGAGAACATAAAGTTGAATTGTCTTGATCCTAGCACCCTAGATGCTAAGTCCTTCCCCATCTTCACATCCCCATCACTGCAAATTTGATTAGAAGAAAATAAAGTTCTGTTAGAACATATATGTACATTGACTCTTGCGTCCAAGAGCCACTCAATAGGATCATGACTATGTTATAGTTTGAGTTTTACAGAGACATACCCTTTACTAGTTCCAAGTCCCATAGTAATTATTTTCACTTGTGAACTCCATCTGCAGCCTTAGGTTGAACCTTTAAGGACAAACATTTCTTCTTCCAATGGCCAGCCTGATTATAATGCCAACTTGGTTTATTCTTTGCCTTTTTCTAGATCTTACCCTTTGATTTCATTTTATTACTGTTATTACCATTTCCCTTCTTATTTTTTCTCTTCAAGGTCATGAAATTAATCTTAGTCTGAGCATCAATAGGAATCACATGCTTTTGTTTCATGTTTTCCTTCTCTATGATGATTATCGTTATCAAGTCATCCATAGAAATTTCCCTCTTTCTATATTTTAGGACCGTATCGAAGTTTTCCCAAGACTTGGGAAACTTTTCTATGGTGTACATGACCTAAAACTTCTTTGGAAGTTTCATTTCACATCCTCTAGACCATAGGGCATGAGTAAAAGTCGTGTGCTTGTTCAAAAAAGGACTTCCCTTCAACTATGGAAAACTTTAAGAACTTAGTAATGAAGTATTTCTTAATACTGTGATCTTTAGTATTATACTTCCAATTTAGTTCTTCATATAGCCCTTCGTAGTTTGCATGGATGAACAGTATACGCCAAATTATGTTTTGGACAGAGCCAACAAGATGCAACCATGGCATATGCAATCGTGTTCCTTCCACGCAAATTGTACCTTCTGGCCATCGGATGTGGGATTTTTCCTTTTCAACGTATGGTATTTAGTTTCAAGGATTGAGATTAATCCTATGGTGATTAACTAAATTTTCATATGTTATTGCCAACGCTTGAAATTCTAAGCACCTAATTTTTCATGCATATTGGTTATATCTACCCTCGATTAAACATGGTGTTTGACATGATTTTAATTCTGATTCTGGATATCCTATCTAGGTATACGATAAACAATAATATTTCGGATACATACGAATCAAAATAAATGCATTACGTATTAACAAGATAACAAGCATGCATTTCCGATTCATAACCCGATTACAAAATACACACACGAACTAATCAAACTATTTATACATCATTTTAAAGCTAGATCCAAGAAAGACAAAATAATAAATAAATCACGACAAACAAAATCGTAGAAGGATTAGATAAGAGATTACTGAAGCACACACTAAGGACTGTCCTTAGAGAGAATAACAACCCCACAATACCGGTGTGAAGGGTACTTGCTATCAACTCTCAAGATATGACGGCACGCGATCATCATCTATGCATACTAACGAGATCGTCCTCGAAAGTACCTCAGAGAATTACAACCAAGTGAAGTAGAAACATAGGTCAAAGTTGCGGTGGAACAGATAGAAAGAGACGTCGAGAGTGTTTCTTGCAAGTGAAGAAAACTGCGTACATGGGGAGGGTATAAGAAGACTTAGGGCACGTTTTTTCATCTTCTAAAAACAACCCCCAACGAGGATTGTTAAACGATGGCTAGATCAGAGCCGTTGGAATCAAGTCAAATTCCCTTAACGGGGTCGAATTACAATTAATCCGTAGAATTAATTTATTCGACTCGCTAATGAAATCCGCATCAAAAGTATCGAGTTTCGAATTGACTCTCTCGAGCTTGATCCTGAGCCCGAGCCGATATCGGAGACGAAGCGAAGCATGCGTGTATGTGTGGTCATTCATTCCTCATCTCTACTATTGTTACAAGAGCTTGTGGTGGGAACTCATATATAAGCCCACCAAAAGTTTAGAAACATTAAATGTGGTACTAAACTTTCACCCAAAAGTCATCTTGTTTCAAATTCGAAAATTCCCAACTTTCTATCTATTGTAATTTGGTTTCTCAGTCGAAAACAAATTATTTTCCAATTTAATGGTATAGGTTTACCATTTTAAAACTTAATTACATTAACTTCAATTCAAAAGATGACATATCATGATTATCTTATAAGACATCCACATTTTCAGGATGAAATTATATTGAACGTATCGGATATCCATCCAATCCCATAGCACATACACAATTGCCTGATGTAATTCAGAAATTCAAATTTTATTATTTTTCATAAAGATAATAATTTATTGTTACGTTTTATAGATTTAATCATTAGTTCTGTTTGTTATAATGTAGATTGGTCAAATATCCAAATGTCTTATGTATAATTCTTGATATAAATTACATTAATCCGGCAATTCATATTAAAAAGTACAATATTATGTATTTATATTTTCAATTTAAATTCGATTTTGAACTAGCATAATTTAGGTTGTAAGGGATTAATCCAGAGATTGGATTTTAAAAAAATAGATCAAAAATATTAGAATGTACGTAATTAGTGAAAAAAATACAAAGGATAACTATCATTCACAAAAAACAAACCCAAACACCATGAAACATATATAACGACATTCATATATAAAGAACTGAATCAATACGTAAGGTTGGAATTTATGATACTAAGTTCGAAGTGTTTAAAAATATTTATTGGAAAATATAGATAATATAGTTTATCCTTCACAACACTGTTTTATATAGTTATAATAAAAGTAATGTTGTAGTTGATAGATATTTTTGGTTGAACACCTTCCTAGTTCAAATGTAGTTAATAGATATTTTTGACAGTAAGGTTGTGAAAATAATCTCAGGTTCAACAATTGTTTAAGTTTGATTCGTCAAAATTAAATTTGAAAATAAATGAATCATACATGAACTCGAGTTTAGATTCGTTTTGATAATAAAACCGAATCAAAGTGAGGTAGGTTTCTCAAGTTCTATTGGGTAGAAGTTCAGTTTAATTTAGCATATAACTATGTAAGATATGTATGTAACAATCTACATATAAGTTTATATGAATGTATGCATACATGTGTTTATCGAGTTTACAAAGTTTTGGTCAATACTTATTAGCTACCGAATATAAAACTTCTATCAAGTTGAATTCATCAAATCATTTATATAAACTTTAATTGAAGTTTGATTGGAACAAGAAAAGATAATACAACATACATTCTTGAAGATTTGTCCTCAAACATACCTTAATCAATGCAAAAATATATGTAAAACTCTCGCACTTAAGATTTATTCTTAAATCAAACCTTTAACCATAAAATCGAATCTTCACAAACCATGTTTGAAATGAACTAAACATGATCAACATTTCCATTTTATCGAATCGAAACAAACCGCCACTCTCAAAAATCTTAAGTGAACCAAACCTAACATGAGCAGGTTCACACAATTGCGGTTCTGTTACACATCGATTTCTACTAATGTTTCCTCCTTTCTTCTTCCTTCTTTCCCCTCAAAAAAAATGACGAAGCCTTCTCCCACTATAAGTATGGTCGGCTACATGGATTTTTGCTCAAATCCATGTTGAAAGATTCGACTATTTTTTATGATCGTTGCCAACTACCTAATGCAACTCCCATACGAGATGGTTTAAACACGGGATGGTTTATACTTAGGACATACATTGTCCTAAGTTTGGGGGGTAGGGGTTGCCTACCTCGAGTTGTTTATTTTCTGATCCCTCACATGTCCCCTCAATTTTTGATACTATGTGTATACTTAAGGATATTTTACCCTAAGTATAGGGGGGATAGGTCGAGCCAATGATTTCATACATTCCCACCCTTGACCCTCCTCGCCTTGCGTACAAACTGCTATACTTAGGATTATTTCATCCTAGGTAAAAGGGGGACGATAAACTTCTCATTTATCCATTCTTTATAGGCTTTTCTATACTCAGTACGAGTTATGTCTTCTCTTTTTCTCTCTGATCTATGAGGACATAACTCAATCAAGTATAGGGGGGTCTTATACACTTCGTATATACTTTAGCTATAACTTCTACTTTCATATTTTAAAAAATTATGGCTAAAACATTGTATAAAATACTATATATACAAGTCATTAAATCAATTAATAAAAAGACGTATATTATTCTTCAAAATTCTTTTTTTATATACTGATTAATAAATCATGTAAAAATGTTCTACAAAATATTTAAAAAATAGTTTGAAAATCTATTTGAAAAATCTTTTGAAAAACTGTTTGTTCAACCATTGTAAAAATGATTTATTTGCAAAAAATTCTTTGTGTGATTTTTCTAAAAATCTATTTGTAACTGTTTAGAAAATGATTGCAAAAATATTTTGCAAAATCTATACATACTGTTTGAAAAATCTTAACAAAATGATTTTTCAAATATTTGTAAAGTTTTGTAAAAATTATTTGCGAAAATTATTTGAACTATAATTTTCAAAATTATTTGTAAATTTTTTTTAAATAAGTTTGAGAAATATAAAAATCATCCAAGTAAAGAAATATTTTTCGCCAAATGTATATATTTATATAAAAAAACAAATAACATATCTCTTGAAAATCCTTAAAAATTCAAACTCTTGTAAAGAACTGATGTACTCCTGTGTAAATATATGTATCTCTTTTTCTCTTCCAAAAACTTGTGTTTTGAAAAATCCCTAAAAATTTACAAATAACAAGTTCCAAAAATATTTGCAAAAATCTTTCGAATTGCACAAAATTTTGCAAAACCTTTTTTAAAAAATCCATAAAAAGGTTTAAATCACAAAATTGCATCGCAAAAACATTTTCCTTGCATTGTGCATAGCATTAACATTTTTCAGATAACTTAGACAAAAGAACAAGTATAAATAAAGTTTGAAGATTGGAGCTTGGAATAGACCTTAATACACTTAATTTCAGAGGAACACATCGACGATTGGAAGTGGAGATACTTCATGTCATCTTGACTTAATTCTTTAGACTCCATAAGTCTATTTTCAAGAGTCAATTCAATGTGCCGAAATAGAACCCTTCTGATAACCAAGATTTTTCGCAGATCTAAATAGTCCACACAAGGCGAGACTACAATGTCGATGTGGCGACCCGCAAGAAACCCTGATTAGTCAACAATGAACCCACAATATAAATCAAGAAATGAGAAACAAATGTGGAGTCAAATTTATTTTAACTCTACAATAGGTGTGTATAGTGCAAGTATGTGTAGAGTGTCGAACTCAGGGAGCAAGCAGGATAGATCAGAAAAAATGTGCAAAGAGTGAATGTGATTAAGTGTCTACAAGCATGCAAATTTTTTGTGAGTTTTAAATTTTTATATTTTTCAATTATTTTTAGTTTTTGATTTTGTATTTTGGTTTTTAATTTTCTGATTTTATCTTTTCTTTTTAGGTTTTATATTTTTATATTTTCTTTTTCGATAATAGAATATATAGACAAAGTAAGAAAGAGAAGGATGAAGTATTTATGAAAATAAGTAAAAATACTCAAAAATCAGGAAATAAAATGTTTTTGGACCTTTTATATTTTTCTAATGTTTTTGTCATTTTTTCTAGCTCTTTCCTAATTGTTCTGGTATTTTTAAAGTTGAAAATACTACATAACAGTAAACTAAGTGGTTGGACAAAATCAAATTGAGGATGAAAAATATCAAATAGTGTCCAAAACTCCTCAAATTAATTTTAAAATAAAGAGAATGAAACAAAGAAAATTCAGAAACCGAGTTTATATTTTTAGGATTTTTGTAGACTTTTTAATATTTTATAAAGTTTTTTGGGATTTTATAATTTTTAGGATTTTTTTGTATTTTTTAGTAATTTTTGTCTAGAACTAAAGGATATGCAAACACACAAGATATATTTTTTTTGGAATTTTTCAAAAACATTTTCTAATTTTTATGTATTTTCTAATGCAAACAGTAGAGAAAATGCGTGTTTTTGAATTTTTATAAGTAATTAAATGCAGTAAAATGCAAAATAAAAATATGGCATGAATCTACAATGCAACAGGAGCTTAGACTAATTTTTGTGGATTTTTTAGCAATTTATAGATGCTTGAAATAAATACTAGAAACGAAGAGACACTACACTACTAGAAGGGGCATTTATGTAAATTTGAGAAGTTCGAGGGCCCGTATGTAAATTTCTCACAAAATATATAACTAAATATAAAATTTGCTGGACTGGATAGAAATATTCAAAATGTTTAGGGCTTTCCTGCAAAATCGCCAATCCCACGTGTTCTGAACACATGACCTTGCGGGGACCCTTTTGTAAATATGAAAATCCCGGGAGTCTAAATACAATTATTACAAAACATTTTAAACTGCAGACGAATGATCAAGTATTATAAAGTAAATACAAAAATGCGGGGGTGACGATGCAAAATACCCCACTTGGGCACGATCTAACGGCAGCAAATCTCTCACTTATGCCACATGGCACGCTGGCGATGCCCGATACCGCTTCGTCGTTGACGGCTAAGATTAGATCGTGCACGACGATCGAACGGCTTTGGCGCAACGTCATCCAACGGTAGCTGCAGGTCTCCAAGAACAAGGGCCCGATCAACAGTCGTGAAGGCCTGACGACGAACTCGGAGGAGCTCCACCTGGGGCAAGGTTCTCTGGGCTAAATAATCCACCTCCGACGCTCTTTGCGGCTCCAAAATGGCCCAAGCCAAGCCAGCAAGGACCCTCTATGCGCTGGAGACCTCAGGATGTACAGGGGGCCACCGGAGATCTTCCACGACGATGGGGAAGGTAGAGAGCTCCAGGTACCTCCTGGGCTTCCTCAAAATCGCTCCAGCAGGTCTTCGATGATCCTTGGTCCTGCAAAAAAAGAGTTAAACCGCGAGGGCAAAATGCCTCGCGGTTGGCGACGCAGATGGATGCAGAAACGGCGAAATGGAACCTCACCGGAGTGACCTCCGGCGAGGGGTTGCTTAGGTGATTAGGTAGCTAATAGGCGAGCGGAATGGGTCGGGTAGGAACCTGGGACTACGGTGAGCAAAATTGCAAAAAAAATGAGTAAAGAAGGGACCTCGAGGGTTGAAAACCCAAGGCAAACCTCACGGCCAGGTGGCTGGATATGGGGTGGAACGCCGCCCTTCATTGTCACCTCGCCTCGCCTGAAAGAGCTGGAGAGCCTCTGTCACCGGCATCTATCCAGAGCTCCAGGGGCTAGGGCTGGATTGGTTGAAAGGGGGTTCAAAGGAGAAAGTGGTGACGGGTTTGTTTTTTTTTGAATGGGTGCGCGAGGTCGTGAAAATCGAGGTGTATGGCGCACCTCAATTATCCAATCCCCGAGCAATTCAGTAGGCGTGTAAGAGGATATCTCGAGGAGAAAAAGTTCTTTAGGACGCACCATGAATGGATGCAAGGTGCAACCTCCAAAAAGGGGCAAAAACCAAGAAAAATCATGTCTGACAAAGGTCACAGGAGTGGGTCAGAGAGTTGACCCGCCGGTCAACTCTCCAGACCCCCTGGTTGATCCACATGGACCAACCAGGAAAAATCCTGGAAAAATTCTTTGTAAATTCAAATAAAAATAGTAAATGATTTATTTATTTTTAGGTTAGTTAATAAAAAATGTTTATTATTATATAAATTATTTTATTGTGATATTTATTTATTTTTTCGAGGTCAAAAATAACATGTTCCATTTTTAGGCTTATATAGGTATATTTATCTATACATTTTATTATTTTTAGTTTTTATATTTAATTTATTTAATTTTGTTTATTAATTTATATATTTGTAAAGTATTTTTATACAATTAAATATATTTTTATTTTATTTTTCTGAGGTATTTTGTACAGTTAATAAAATAAAAGTATAAATTGTATTGGTGTGTGTATAGGTCTTATACCTATTATACAAACATTTTATTTTTATGTTTTATTTAGTGTTTTATTCCTGTTTTAATGTACATTATAAATAATATTTACAAAATTATAAAAATATAAAATGGTAAAAATAATGAATCAATAATAAAATGAATATTTTAATCTGTACAAGTATACGAAAGGGGTCCAAAACTCAACTTTCAAACCGTAGCTCCGCCAAATGCGAACCCACCGCCATTAAATAGCTTATTTTAAACTATATACAATTAAAGGTGAGTTTGATGCATTTGGAGTTTTTATTTGTGAGATACACGTCTGGGAAGTTGGGATTCTGAAATCTTATTCAGATCATATCCTTTTATTTGTACATTATTTTTTGTATGAAGTCAATTTTGTATTTTTTTTATATTTAATTATCTACAACTTTCATGTACAAAGTTTCTTTATTTGAAGTATAAAAAGTGGAACCAAAAATAGGTCCCAAAATGAATAAAGAATGAATAAAATAAAAGGTATTTTTATTGTATTTTTGGCCCTTATCTCCCCCTACTTTATTCCTTGTCGACCTAGTCATCAAGATGCCTAGGTCTCGAGGTTTTGGGTCATAAAATATTTGCAATATTTTATTCTTTTTCTTTTCTTTTCTTTATTCTATAATTTTGGCTTTAAAAACCACATTTTATACACTATTTACACAATGATGCATGGATGATAAAATGCATGAATTAACGCTATTTACACGCATTTACTAAGGTTTTTAAGGTCAAAATGATAGAATAAAGATGATGCAACGTGGATTCATCATCCCCCTATACTTGCCTTTGCTAGTCCCTAGCAAACACTTATGCAATAAATGCAGAAAAGAAAAATAAAGAAAAGAAAAAGAAGAAAATTGGATTAAGATTTAATTATTGAACTTGTCTTCACAAAATCAAAGTTTGGAGCTTAAGTCAGATCTTTGGAATTTTATTGCGGGCGGAACCTTAATGAGTACCGAATTTGAAATCCAACAGCCTTCGAGAATCCTAAAACTCTCTTCAAGTCTCCTCAATAGCGAGGTCAGAAATATTTCAACTCATATGCAAACCCTTACGACTATGAATCTGACTCGTACAATGTAAGTGATAGTGGCTCTCCCTAACTGAAATGACAAAGAGACTGACTTCTCCAATATGACAACCCAATGATTCCCCAATCCAACAACTCATTCCTCAAGGAGTAGGGTATTCCCTTCTAAGTTCAAGTGGCAACCAGCCCAAGAGGAGGGGGTGAAGAGAAGAATGGACGGTAGCCAGTGTAGCTACCTATCCTAGGATGCAAGACCAGTGTAGTCAAGTCATCCAGTTGCAGGCTCACATGATTTGACTTTGAAGCTCAAGCTTTCTTATTTGACTTCACACATATGTACACTCCGGCAGGCATTTTTATTTTTGTACAGGTCTGACCACTTTTTTGGAGTTTTTGCTTTTGCAATTTTTTTGAATACTATATACAACAGCATTTACATAGAGAGTTTTTCTTCTTGAGCCAGTAGACTATCCCTCTTTTGAAGCTTTATCGCAACCCACAATCTCCTATCCTCGAAACTCATCATCACTGGACGGGTTGGGGTGCACTTCCCTCCCTAGAGGAGGACAAGTGTTTCCACCTGTGTGCATCTCATACCGACAAATCCAACCCCCTCACCACTCCAACTGGGTTGTGCCATGTGAAAGGTGCAGGTGTATAAGTTAGGTCATTATCAACAAGAATCGTGTGTGTGCTCCGAAATACTCTACTTAGGCAGTCAAGAATCCACTGAACTAAGTCCTGTGATCCTCAAAGAATTAAGTCAACTAGACCTAAAGTACCTCAATTCCAGTTCCTATAAGGTTCTTGTTAATTAGGTAGATTTTTAAGGTCCAATCAAGCTCCAATTATCGGATTTTACTTGGACTTGTTCAATTATCAAACTCAATCCGAAAAATGCTCATGCTATGCAATGCGATGCCGAAAATATTTTTGTGATGCAATTTTCAAAGTTTTGAACTTTTTATGGATTTTTAAAAAGATGATGCATATGCATTTTTTGTATTTTTCAAATAGATCTTTCAAATGTTTTTGGAATTTTAATTTTGCAAATGTTTTTGGGATTTTTGAAAACAAAAGATTTTGGCTAAAAGCTAGGTACAAATATTTACACGGGGATGCTTCTTATATTTACAAGAAGTAGATTTAAGAATTTACAAGGGTAAGTGGTCAATTTTTATAAATATACATATAGCATTTTAGGTGAGATGTAGGTATTCTTCAAACTTATTTGACAAGGGTTTTTCAAACAATTCTGAAAACTATCATCCAAAATAAATTTTGCAAACTGTTTTTAACATGTACACATATTTGAAAATCATTTTGCAAAGGTTTTCCAAACAGTATATATAGATTTTTCATATATTTTGCAACCGTTTTTCAAACCATTTGCAAATCATTTTTCAAACATTTTATTTCACACAAAGAAGATAATTTACAATCAAAATATTTTACAAAGGTTGAAAACATGCAACAAAATGTTTTCCAAATAGTTTTCAAAAGATTTTTCACAAGGATTTTCAAACTATTTTTCAAACATTTTCCAAAAAATATATTCACCTGATTTATTAATCAGTAAGTACAAAAAGAATTTGAGGAATATTCACATCTTTTATTAAGGTTTTTAATGAATTTTATAAGAATACTAGGCCATATTTATTAAGAAAATACAAAAGTACGAGTTATGGCTAAAGTATATACATAGTATATACGACCCCCCTATATTTAGCTTGAGCTATGTCCTCGTAGATCAGAGAGAGAAAGAAGACATAACTCGTACCGAGTATAGAAAAGTAGAAAGAATAAATGAATAAGAGATAAACGAATGAATGAGAAGTCGACCGTCCCCCCTATACTTAGGATCAAATAATCCTAAGTATAGCTGACTGTACACAAAGCAGGGAGGGTCAAGGGTGGGAATGAACAGATCATACTTAGATTGTCTCCCCCTATACTTAGGGTAAGATATCCCTAAGTATATACAAGAAGAGGAGACAGTGGAGAGGATCAAAGAATAGCGAAACTCGGGGTGCACATCCCCTATACTTAGGACAAAGTGCATCCGAAGTATAGAAAACTGAAAAAAAGGGACGACACCTTTTCGATAGATAGAGAAGATAGAAGAGGAAAAGAAGAAAAGAAGAAAAGATATCAACAGATGGAAGAAGATAGAGAAGAATGTACGCGTCACTCCCCCTATACTTAGGGTAAAAGAAGCCCTAAGTACAGGCAACAACAGGAGTGATAAGACGGAACAACGAATGAACTTTAGGCTCATCCCCCCTATACTTAGGACAAAGTACGTCCTAAGCAATGCAAACACGAGAATGGGTGGACGAGAAAGACGGGAGAGAGACAGAGATGAACAAAAGTGAATATACAACAGAGATGGATGTACACATGATCAAGAAGGTAGAAAGCAAACCTTCTTGCGAGACCGTTGAGGGATAGATCTAGTGTGGTGCAAGTAGACATCGGGGTCCACAATGGACGGAAGCCGATCAGGGTCGACATGGTGAAGGCCCTCAGTCGAGTCAAATCGAAAAGGGACAAACTGGTCTATGGAAGTAGTATGGCTGGGTTCGCCCTTGGTGGTCGTATGGTGTGAAGGCACAGACGGGCGAAAGGAAGAAGTACGACTAGGTCTGGCCTTGGGGGTCTCGCTGATATCAAAGTGGAATGGGACAAACTCATCATCCTTGGCAGAAGTGTAATCGGAGTCGTCCTGCGAGGTCTCGTCCAGGTCAAAACCAAAAGGAACGAAATCATCAGTGGAAGAAGTCAAACTCTGTTCGTCCTCAAGAATCTCACCCGGATCATCTTCTTCATCCGGAGGCCAGAATTTCTGAGAATAATGGTTAGCATCATAACGGACCTCAATCATCATTACTTTAGCAGGAACAGACTTATCAGTGGAAGTAGTCAAACCGAGTCCGTCCTGTCTAGTCTTGGTATCTGCACATTGCTCTATGGGATCAATTACGTAAATTCCTTGGATTTCATCAACACATCGCCATACACCAGTAGGAGGAACTACGAGGTCTATGCTTTCCGAGTTCTCCTCCTTTCGGAGGATTCCTCGGATCTTATCAACGGTCACTAAGCAAACATCTCTAATATTATCAGATCGGTCACAGGTTTCGGAGTCAGCTAGAATCGGTGAAGGTGAATCAGGTGCAGGTCTCTGGTCAACTGTAGGTGTGGTGATCAACGCTTCGCTTTCGTAAATAAGACGAAAGCGAATCTCTCCTGATGCATAAATAACGATCCTCGTAGTGGCGAGGAATGGTCATCCCAGGATGATTGGAGATGGCTCCCCTGTGGAGGTCTCCATGGGCAACACGACAAAATCAACATGGTAGCTCGTGCCCAGAATCGAAATGATGGCGTTTTCAAGGATACCCTTCAGTCTCTTGATAGATCCATCAGCAAATTGTACGATCATCCTGGTTTTCTTTAGAGGCCCTAAGTGAAGAGACTGTACCAGCGAGAAGGGTAATATGCTAATAGATGCACCACCGTCAAGGAGAGTGTGATCACAAGTATGGTTAGAGATGGTGCAGGTGATGAATGGTGTAGTTGTGTTCCTCTTCCGAGGAATGGGACGGTGTGTGATGGCGTGGGCAGTGGCCATGGTCAGAATGTGATGCTGAGATCTGCTCCTCCGCTTTCTCTTCTTGGGAAGAGGAGGAGATAAATCGGTCATGGCCTGCTAAAGTGGGGCACGGATGATCTCATGAATAGTGGCCACCACTTCTGGTTCAGTCAACATTTTTTGAATTTTTGGACCTCTTCCATACAAGGGAGGAAGTTGGAATCAGCATATACACGAGGCATGCCAAGAGCAGTCCGTACAGCGGCATCCTTGGTGTCAAAGGTTGGTCAAAGGTGGGGCAAGGTGTGAAAGGCTGTGTGGTCAAATAGTCTGACAAGTGGGCACTCTCCTCACAATCTGAATCAACCAAAGGTCTCCCGAACGCTTTTTGGATTTTTAATTTTTTCTCATTTTTTTTGTATTTTGGGCGATTGCAAGCTCTCATGGAAATCCTTGAATGAGCCCATATCATCAAATGGTGGAATATCATGGTCGCTTTTATTTAGGCTAGTGAGGTCGTCAATCCTCTGTCTCATATAATCCATCATCTGGGTCAAGTGCTCAAGGGTGGACTCCATGAAAGGTGACTCCAACAGGTCAGTCTTGGGTGGATGTGAAGGTCGAAAATACGGAGGTGGTGGTGGATGTGGGTAGAAGTCCGAGTTTTGAATCTGTGGCTGAGGCAAATATGTACAAAAGTCAGGAGCAAAGTCCTCCTGGAAAAAAAGAGGTGGACCGGCTGGAGTGAACGAGGGATCCGCAAAGTCCGGATAAAAGACACTCCAGGGGTCCATCTCGAAACAAAAGGAGATGATAGTTGGGAGAATACGAAGGTCAAGTCAAGAGAGTGAATAAAAGGCGTAAATGCGCATAGGCGAACTAGGATACACACAAGCAAACACAAGCAAAAATCGCACAAATCAAACCTTCAATTCACATACTCAACTCGGTAGAGACCGTGAAATGCGGTTTTTTTATCTTGTCTGTTTTAGAGTTAGGTGAGAAGTCAAAAGTTGCACAAACACTTAGGGGGCTGAAATGGGATTTTGGCACTAATCCTTAGTGTGTGCACGAGCAAGTAAAAGCGAGGACAATGAGGGGATTACTCGCCCCAAGACAAGATTTCCTTTTTGGTTAATTTTAGGGTCAAGTAATATTAGCAGTCCCAGTTTTATTGGTTATCACTTTTTTTTATTTTAATGAGAAATGCACGCGCCTAACGAGGGATCAATTCCTTTAAGCACCTAGGTGATTCAAAATCAGAGGTAGAGAGATGGAAAAGAAATGCAAACGGAAAAATAATGATGTATGCTAAAGCGTAAATGCTCACCTTGCCTGCAGCACTCTACATGCAAGGATGCTTAGCAGAATTGAAACCTATCTATATGCAAATGCAAGCCGATGAAATCGCCCTAAGTTCAGAAATTGCTATTATCGTGAAGAACCGATGCTAATGACTCAGAATGGAACCGAAGTGTCCGATCTTGGAGCCTCCTCGGTGCCCACCAAGGTGGGTCTTGCACGCACTGTATGGAGGACTCTCACGGCGCGGTGGTTCCAAAACTAAGTGAGAAGCAATTCAAAATTTGTCTAAGTCCAAACGAGTCTATAGGCACAGGCAATTATATTATGTGTTTGACCTTAATCTATCGCAAGTAATCCTAAAATTAGGAGCTCAATCACACAAAAATAAGGAAAACAAAATCGGAAAACAAATGAAAAGAATGCGAAGAAAACCTAAAAACCACGGTGAGCCCCTAAGTGAACAAACACTTGGAAATTGGGCCCGAATGTCCAAGTCCTGAGTACCTATATTATTACAAATAAAGAGGTTTCTCTCTCACAAAAATTATACAAATAAATACAAAAATAGGATGCTCAAAATTTGTCTTCAAAGTCCTCCAAGTAATTCTATGTGCTAGGCTAAAGCCGCCTCACATGGGCGCACGGGTGCTCCAAAGAGGAGGTCCTCCCTCGATCCGCGTACCTCGCACAAAATCCAAGCAAGGAGAGTGGTTAGACAATTCAACAAGATATATCAAAAATAAAGAAAATAACATAAGTAGAAATAAAAGCCGCGAAATAGACAAATAATCACAGTCACAAACAAAAAGCTGAACTACGCATTGTTGCTCCCCGGCAACGGCGCCATTTGATAACCAAGGTTTTTCGCAGGTCTAAATAGTCCACACAAGGCGGGACTACAATGTCATTGTGGCGACCCGCAAGAAACCCTGATTAGTCAACAATGAACCCACAATATAAATCAAGAAATAAGAAACAAATGTAGAGTCAAATTTATTTTAACTCTACAATAGGTGTGTATAGTGCAAGTATGTGTAGAGTGTCGAACTCAGGGAGCAAGCAGGATAGATCATACAAAATGTGCAAAGAGTGAATGTGATTAAGTGTCTACAAGCATGCAAAATTTTTTTGGGTCTTTAATTTTTATTTTTTTATTTATTTTTAATTTTTGATTTTTTATTTTGGTTTTTAATTTTCTGATTTTATCTTTTCTTTTTAGATTTTATATTTTTATATTTTCTTTTTCGATAATAGAATATATAGACAAAGTAAGAAAGAGAGGGATGAAATATTTATGAAAATAAGTAAAAATACTCAAAAATCAGGAAATAAAATGTTTTTGGTCCTTTTATAATTTCTAATGTTTTTTTGTGATTTTTCTAGATTTTTCCTAATTGTTTTGGTATTTTTAAAGTTGAAAATACTAGATAACAGTAAACTAAGTGGTTGGCCGAAATCAAATTGAGGATGAAAAATATCAAATAGTATCCAAAATTCCTCAAACTAATTTTAAAATAAAGAGAATGAAACAAAGAAAATTCAGAAAGAGGGTTTATATTTTTAGGATTTTTGTAGACTTTTTAATATTTTTATAAAAATTTTTGGGATTTTATAATTTTTAGGAGTTTTCTTTTGTATTTTTTAGTGATTTTTGGTCTGGAGCTAAAAGATATGCAAACACGCAAGATATATTTTTTTGAAATTTTCAAAAATGTTTTCTAATTTTTATATATTTTCTAATGCAAATAGTAGAGAAAATACGTGTTTTTGAATTTTTATAAATAACTAAATGCAATAAAATGCATAATAAAAATATGGCGTGAATCTACAATGCAATAGAAGTACTTTTTGTGGATTTTTTTAGCAATTTATAGATGCATGAAATAAATATTAGAAGCGAAGAGAAACTACACTACTGATAGGGGAATTTATGTAAATATGAGAAGTTTGAGGGCCTGTATGTAAATTTCTCACAAAATATATAACTAAATAAAAACTTTGCTGGACTGGATAGAAATATTCAAAATGTTGAGGGCTTTCCTGCAAAATCGCCAATCCAACGTATTCTGAACATGTGACCTGGCGAGGACCCTTTTGTAAATATGAAAAGCCCGGGAGTCTAAATACAATTATTACAAAACATTTTAAACTGCAGACGAATGATTAAGTACTATAAAGTAAATACAAAAATGTGGGTGGTGACGATGCAAAATACCCCACTCGGGCGCGATCCAATGACGGCAGATCTCTCACTTATGCCACGTGGTATGCTGGTGGCGCCCGATACCATTTCGTCGTTGACGGCTGAGATTAGATCGTGCACGATGATTGGATGGCTTTGGCGCAACGTCATCTAACGATAGCTGCAGGTCTCTAAGAACAAGGGCCCGATCAACGGTCATGAAGGCCTGATGACGAACTGGGAGGAGCTCCGCCTGAGGCGAGGTTCTCCGGGCTAAATCATCCACCTCCGACGCTCTTTGCGGCTCCAAAATGGCCCAAGCCAAGCCTGCAAGGACCCTCTATGCGCTGGAGACCTCAGGATGCACAGGAGGCCACCGGAGTTCTCCCATGACGACGG
Organism: Ottelia alismoides; assembly: GCA_037367405.1. Lineage (NCBI taxonomy): Eukaryota > Viridiplantae > Streptophyta > Magnoliopsida > Alismatales > Hydrocharitaceae > Ottelia > Ottelia alismoides. The sequence goes on from JAZKJV010005835.1 coordinate 57,102, forward strand.
GGAAGGTAGAGAGCTCCAGGTACCTCTGGGCTTCCTCAAAATCGCTCCAGCGGGTCTTCGATGATCCTTGGTGTTGCACAAAAAAGAGTTAAACCGCGAGGGCAAAATGCCTTGCGGTTGGCGGCGCAGATGGATGCGGAAACGACGAAATGGAACCTCACCGGAGTGACCTCCGGCGAGGGGTGGCTTAGGTGATTAGGTAGCTAATAGGCGAGCGGAATGGGTTGGGTAGGAACCTAGGACTACGGTGAGAAAATTTGCAAAAAAACGAGTAAAGAAGGGGACCTCGAGGGTTGAAAACCCAAGGCAAACCTCACGGCCAGGTGGCCGGAGTTGGTGTGGAACGCCGCCCTTCGTCCCCGCCTCGCCTCGCTTGAAAGAGCTGGAGAGCCTCTGTCACCGGCGTCTATCTAGAGCTCCAAGGGCTAGGGATGGATTGGTTGAAAGGGGTTCAAAGGAGAAAGGTGGTGACGGGTTTGGTTTTTGAATGGGTGTGCGAGGTCGTGAATATTGAGGTGTATGACGCGCCTCAGTGATCCAATCCCGGAGCAATTCAGTAGGCCTGTAAGAGGACATCTCAAGGAGAAAAAGTTCTTTAGGACGCATCATGAATGGATGCAAGGTACAGCCTCCAAAAAGGGGCAAAAACCAAGAAAAATCACGTCTGACAAAGGTCACAGGAGTGGGTCAAAGAGTTGACCTATCGGTCAACTCTCCAGACCCCCTGGTTGGTCCACGTGGACCAACAAAGAAAAATCCTGGAAAAATTCTTTGTAAATTCAATTAAAAATAGTAAATGATTTATTTATTTTTAGGTTATTTAATAAAAAAATGTTTATTATTTTATAAATTATTTTATTGTGATTTTTATTTATTTTTTCAGGGTCAAAAATAACAAGTTGCCTTTTTAGGCTTATATAGGTATACTTATCTGTACATTTTATTATTTTATTTTTAATTTGTATATTTAATTTATTTAATTTTGTTTATTAATTTATATATTTGTAAAGTATTTTTATACTCTTAAATATATTTTTACTTTATTTTTCTGAGGTATTTTGTATACTTAATAAAATAAAAGTATAAATTCTATAGGTTTGTGTATAGGTCTTATACCTATTGTACAAACATTTTATTTTTATGTTTTATTTAGTGTTTTATTCATGTTTTAATGGACACGTATATTATAAATAATATTTACAAAATTTTAAAAATATAATGGTAAAAATATTGAATCAATAATAAAATGAATATTTTAATCTGTACAAGTATACAAAAGGGTCCAAAACTTAACTTTCAACCGTAGCTCCGCCAAATATGAAACCACTGCCACTAAATAGCTTATTTTAAATTATATAAAATTAAAGGTGAGTTTGATGCATTTGGAGTTTTTATTTGCGAGATATGGGTCTGGGAAGTTGGGATTCTGGAATCTTATTCAGATCATATCCTTTTATCTGTACATTATTTTTGTATGAAATCAATTTTGTATTTTTTAATATTTAATTATCTACAACTTTAATGTACAAAGTTTCTTTATTTGAAGTATAAAAAGTGTAACCAAAAATAGGTCCCAAAATGAATAAAGAATGAATAAAATAAAAGGTATTTTTTATTGTATTTTTGGCCCTTATCTCCCCCTACTTTATTCCTTGTAGACCTTGTCATCAAGATGCCTAGGTCTCGGGATTTCGGGTCATAAAATATTTGCAATATTTTATTCTTTTTCTTTTCTTTTCTTTATTCTATAATTTTGGCTTTAAAAATCGCATTTTATTCACTATTTACATAATGATGCATGGATGATAAAATGCATGAATTAACGCTATTTACATGCATTTACTAGGTTTTTAAGGCCAAAATGATAGAATAAAGATGATGAAACGTGGATTAATCACCTTCCGTATCATCCGTAAGACTATTGAGACATTGACTTAACTGGAAACGTTACACTTAACACTTAACTCAACTCATATGAACCAATGAAAGATAAGTCTAAGTCGGATGATGTGAGGTCGCTTCATCGAAGGTGGCTTAGAAACCATTCTTGGGGATTGCCGACACTGGTACTCTAAGTCACTTCTTTTGGTAACAACGATATCTGAAGATTGGAGATGGATTGAGCAATGCTTCGGTTGAGGAATGGTCTACCGACATAACTTTTTCCAAGACCTTAAAAAATGAGTGGAACAATAAGATGATATATCCACCAGGGCATAAGCAAGAATGCAGAAGCTATAAAAAGTAAAAGAAAATAACCAAAGAAGCCAACAATAAAAAATTCTACAAAAATTTGAACTTCAGAACAAGCTTGCTTCTTGGTGAAGAATGATTACACTGATTGTCTTCACAAGTGAATGAAGACTATACTAGTCCATTTCCACTTCTTTTCTCCTTCTTCTAAAATTCTTCCTCATTCGATTGTAAAGACCGAGAGTACCTGACCTTAGAAGGGAACTGAAGGATAATGTTAGATCCTTAAGCGCATCACAGAAGCGTGAGGATCGCATCGTATGTGATCGGGAGCGACTAGCCGCACTAGTTGCTCGATGCAGTAGAAATTAAAAAAAAATTCATGTGAAGAAACCACATGATCCAAGAACACTTCTCGGACCGTTTCGTCTAAACCACAAACAAGTAATAGGATTACCTCTTGAAGAGTGGTTGCGATCGAGTCTCTAAACAAAGAGACCTCCTGTCTCAAGTCCGATCCGATGGAGGAGACGCTTGCAAGTGTGTTGATGAAACACGTGCTTCTCGCAATCCATGTTGATAATCCAAGCCACGGATCTCCTGATCTCGACAAACGAGATACGGCGTCTTCTTCACGAGAAAGGCACGCCTAAGTAGACGGAGATCCACGAGCAAACCATTGGGCAGCATAACGACGACGCTGCGGTGATGGAGGATCTCTCTATGGCCTCAATGGTGGATGGTCACATGAGAGAGATAGAGAGAGTAGGCATGTAGAGAGAGAGAGAGAGAGAGAGAGAGAGTTGTTGTCTCACTTGTTGTAACCTAGAAGAGCAAGGGGTGCCTCTCCTTTTATAATATTTTGGGATCTATGGATCTCAATCCATGGGACAACATAAATCCAATGGCTTACATTGATTTGTGTTTCTTTAAATGGTCATGATCTTGTTGTTAAAAACACAACAATAATTAATTTAATAAAATCAAATATCTACTCAATATAATTTGGTTTACACTAAATCAATCTTCATTGGAGAAATAGGAAGGAGGCAAGCCTCCTTCCATAATAGGAGTGGACGGCTACCATATTCCATGGTGGAATTGTAGCCGTCCACCTCTATATGAGGAAGGTGGCTCTCCTTTCTATATTACATGAGGTTACATTATCTCATGATTCTCTCCAATATTTGCAACAACTTCTATTGCAAATTATTTCACAAAAATAAATCCAATCTATTTTGTGATCATTGCAATCATGCCATTGGAAATTTGTGAATCACATTCACAACCCAAATAAAATGTGAATTACGTTTTCAATATTATGTCCAATGTGAATCCAATTCACATTAACATTTAATTGACAAATATAAATCACAAATAACTCTCTCTTATACATTATAAATCACATTTATAATATATATGACTAGTATGGATATTGCTGTCCACGTTATTCATATCCACGATAATTAAATCACATTTAATCATCTTAGATCTCTATTCTCTTGTTCTCAAATAATATGAATCACATTCACATTATTCACATCTTTGATAATTAAATCATATTTAATTATCTTAGATAACTCTCTTTACAATACGAATTAAATTCATAGTATTTATGATAATTAAATCACATTTAATTATCCATTTTCTCAATACTTGGATACATAATATCAACAATGAAATTATCCTGAACTTTTCAAGGATAATGCGCTTTCTCCCCGGATACTTGGAGATAAGGACATGGCGATTGTATTTTTCCACGTATAGTGACTTGTATATTGAGATCATATCTCAAATCCATATCTCGAGCCTCCCATAAATGCTTGATTAAATCAAGACCGCAAATCTAATCTTCTCATTGCATCTGAATAACATTCAGATAAGTCTCCAACATTTGGACTAAGATCAGATTACTTCTCTACTGAGAGGAGTCACTAAAATCCAGACCCGTTTCATCACTCCCTAGGAATGGAAGCATCATGGTTATACAATCGTTTCTGATCACATCACCCTCAGGTGTTCCCAATACCTGTACATCCTGCATACTGGAAGACTCAGAATAAACATGAAGCATTAGATCAACTTTATATTGTCTACTTCATGGTTTTATCAGTAAGTTTCTCATTCGATCATTGCAAGTTGGTATCGATCATATACTTTCCAAAAGCATATATCATACCTAGGTCTTGATCATATACTTTCCAAAAGTATATATCAAACCTACAAATTCAATCTAGCTTCCAAAGAGAGATGACCGTGTACGGAATTTGTTTCTTCCCAATATCTCATGAGTAAGCTCATGTCTTCCGGTTCAGTAACTGAACCTGTATGATCCCTTTGAGAGATCACATTACTTATATGCCCTTACATGCGCACCATCATGCCGGTGTATAGACCTTGATTTGGTCATCAACCTATTGGTCTGCCAAATGTACATACTCAGACATATAGTAACACATCTGTCTCCGGTCAGAGGATGTGTGCCTATATCATAACAGCATATGATATACGACTTTGGTTATCTCGTTCTCGTTATGTCAACTCTTTGACCTAACTGATCTGACATCTCTGAACTTTTATTCCTATGCAGAGGACCTGCATCAAGAGGTCGGTAAGATATCGGCCTAACTGAGAAAGCATTTCCATCTCCTACTCAGGCTGGAGATCATCTCTTAACAATTATTTGACGATGCTTGATCTAACCCTTTAGATATTCATCCAAGAACCAACCTCTATGATTCAATAGTTGAATCAACAGCTGTATGATTATTAAGATGACCATGCACTAAAAAAATGACAGGATTGGCCTGCACATGATGGCTCGTAATGTGCACGCCGAGTGCACGCCATGTGCACGCCCGGGCGATGGGCGAGCACCTGTGCTCGTTCAGCTCGCGCTCGCTTATACGAGAGTCACTCTGGCAGGTGGGCGAGCACATTGAGATGCTATGTGCTCGTCCACTTGCTGGCGTGCACAAATGTGCATGCCAAAATGCTCGCCCCTATTAAACAGGGTGATCAAACATGGAGCACCTGGCGAGCTCATGTGCTCGCCCAAACTAAATTCCAGGAAAAAAATTATACAGGTTCGATGGGGTTTTGATGCCTCGTCGAATCTGTATAGCCTGCCAATAAACTACTGCAAGTGTGCTTATCAGAGCTCGCTAAGCATATATATAGTATACCAGTTCGTCAACTAAGATAACTAGCACTGACAAGTCGAAGTCACACAATATACATGAACTTAGAAATAAACATTCAAATTTAACATCTAAATACTACAAATATATGTTCGAAGCAACGACAAGTAAAATTACAACAAATTATACTATCAAAGTTCATATAAAAGGGAAGACGTGCTAAACGTTTAACAACACTAGAAGTCAATACCAACAACAATTTACTTCTTCTTTGATCTAAAAAATTTAGACATTAAACCTTGCTTTGATTTCTTTTTTTTCCTTCTCCTTTTCTTTGAACCTAGCATACATGCGTGCCTCTTCTTCAGGGTCGTTCTCCTCCTCCTCTTCGTCATCGGATTCAATATTCTCAGGTTGAGATGCACGCCCTTATGACCTATTTTATATGAGAAAGATATATACCTGTTACTTTCATTTTATAGATATAGAAATATAAAATTATTACTCATTCTAAATAGAATACTTACATGTACGCCGTGAAATCTTCTCGGAGCTTCGTCACTTGGTCAACCATCATCGCCATCTGCGACTCCATTGGAATTGATGATTAGGATGGATGTGGTTGTGTGTACGACGGCTGGGAGTATGCATAGGAGTGACGATGTTCCTCCACATAGTATGGAGGAAGACCACCAAGCATCTGCTTCCTATTCGCCACAACGTCCCTCTCCTCCAACACCTTATAAGATTTTCATCGTTTAATATGAATTTATATATTACAAATGAGTATAGTAAGACAATATTATCTATACTTGCTTCCAGATTGTTTTATCAAATGGTGGTTGCTCTCCAGTTGGATCACCATCTCATTTTTCTACAACTAATGCAAAATAACGATCCTGAAATACAAAGTGAAATATATAAAAATGAGTTATAATATATCATCCAATTGCAATAAATTTTTAGACTTACCAATAGTTCTCCTGCTTCAGGAGTGGACCATTGCGACTCTCCTTCTTTCCCACTCATGTGGGACCTCGACCACCAATCCTGAAAAGAGGGTTCTCTTTCCAACCTAGCTGCCTGGAAAATAATTTTAAGATGTGATAAGAACATTACATTATATTAAAATAGATTTAAAAAAACAAATTTTATATTGTCATACCATCTCCGCTCTGATCTGATTGTGGCTTTTAGAGCCACTTGTCGATTTAATCCTTTGTTTTTGGCGGTTTGTCCTTTCCGCCGTGGATCTTCTTCCAAACTCTGCATCCGCAACGAATGCATCACGGAAACCCGTCCATATGCAAGGAATATGTTATGATTAGTGATTACTTTAAAAAGGTTTATTATAAATTCTTTAAGAAATACAATACCTATCCTCTATACACCATGTTGGCGGGAACCTCTTCATCTACTCAAAATCCATCTCCTCGCATCCCGTCTTCGCATGCAAGTCTCTCCTTGCCTTGAAAAATGTATCGCTCATTCTCTTTTCTGCCAAACGAATAAAGGCTCGACGATAAGCCTCCTTCCCCAGACAAGAATCAAGGCAAAACCTACTCTAAAAATTACAACAAAATATCAGATACAAAAAATTTGACCGAAAATTACATATCACTTATTAGAAATTTTTCTTACCAGAAACATTTCAAACAGTCTCTCCTGTTCTGAAGCAGGGATGCGACACCATCTAAATTGCATGCAAGTCAAGTGTGTCTTGATTATATTGATTATCTCCTTTTCCACCCTATTGCTATTCAAAAAAATCCCTGCATTTGGTAAAATTTGTAAATATGATACAAATTATAAATATTTGGAAAAATTTAAATGAGAATATTTATTAAAATCTTACCTCCTGTCCGCCGTAACCTCCAACAAAGGGTGGGACGCCGAAGTCTGTCCAAATGCAGCAGGTAAAGGCATGGAGATGCTCGGACGTCCATAAGAAGGAGATCCAGAACCCATCGATGTCCATGTTGGTATGGGGATCGGGACCGGGAATCCAGTAGGAGCGGCTGATGTAGATAGCTCTCCATAGCCGCCTACATAAAAGGGTGACGGAGGATAACCAAGAGACTCTTAGTAGGCTATGACCTGCCGGACCTCGTCGGACTGTGAATCTAAAACAGCATCCGGGGTGGGCTGCCTATTGGACGAAGGTGTCTGAGGATGATGGTCGATTGGATCGATGTGATCCATGAGCCCCACCACATCCAAAACCTGCCATGACTGTAATGATGATGTAATGGTTAATTATATAGTAATTACTAAAGATTTTAGATAATTCGATTATAATTGTGTATTAGAACTTACAACTAATCTTCATCATTTATTTCGGTGGGATTAAAGGATATTTCTTCGTTTTCTGAGTTTTCTGAATCATCATTTCTGGAGTCGGTAAAATCTTGTAGGGCAACACTGAGAACTTCATTATCAGCCAATCGAATCGATTAGATCGTTGAGACTTCTTCTGTTAAGTCTATTCATTCATGTGTCAGTGTAAATGCTTCATTTATGTCATCTTCATGGTGAGTGTAATCATTAGAAATATAATCTCGAGAATTTATCTTCACAACAGTTAAAGTTTCAATGCTCTTTCTCTTCTTTGATACTTGTGGACGTGTTGAAGCTGGAATGATTTAGTACTCTCCATACAATATGGACAACTTTTACGTCCATGCGTACTCCATCCATATAACATTCCATATGCCGGGAAGTCATTTATCGTCCAAAGCAAAGCTACTTTCATGTTAAATGTTTGACTTTTATTACCATTATATGTATCAACTCCATCGACCCATAACATTTTCAACTCATCTATAAGAGTATGTAAATAAACGTCGATATATTTTCCCGGATGTGTAGATCCGGGTACCAACAACGAAAGAAACATAAACTGTAGCTTATTACATAACCATGGGGGTAGATTGTATGGTGTTGTCATTACTGACCACCAAGAGTAATCTTTACTTCTTCCATGAGGATTAAACCCGTCTGTACATAAACCTAGAACACAATTCCTCTTTTCTTCATTAAATGTAGGAAAAGCTGGCATCAATACTTTCCAACAATCAAACTCGGAGGGGTGCTCTATGTACTCATCGACTTTATGTTCCGTGTGCCATGTCATGAATTTCGTCGTTTCTTTGCAATAATATAGTCGTTTCAATCTCGGAGTCAACGGGAAATAATGTAAAATCTTTCTTGAGATTTTTGTCCCCTTTTTACTAGCTTCTTGATATATTGTCTCGTTACATTTATGACACCGTTGTAAATGCTGGTGTTCACCGTAATATAAAATATGGTGATTTATGCAAGAGTCTTTTTTAACTTTCGCTAAACCCATCTTCTGCATCATCTTTTTCGTTTTGTAATAATTATCAGGTAATCTGCATCTTTCGGTAACATTTTCTTGATAATCCTAAGCATTGCATCAAAATTACGATCGGTCATATTATACTCCATCTTCATCGATAGAAGATCCGAAACCGCAGAAAGTTTTGAATATATCTTGCAACCCAACCACAATGGCTATTCCGCTTTTTTCAACAGCTCGTAAAATTCTACAGACTCTCCATAGGGTTCCTCATCTTCTAAAAAAGTAGCATTAAAATATGGACCTGCAACGTCCATAACCATATCTGCAAAAGGATTACTATTGTCAGCTTCTTCCACATCATTCAACCTGTCCTCGTAATCCTCACCATGCCTCCACCAAATCTGATATCCTTTTATGAAACCCATTTTATAAAGATGTGACTGAATTTCATCTTTTGATCTCTTCCTCATTAGACGACATTTCTTACACGGACACAAGATAGTTCCATCTGAATCCACGACACGGGAACCTTGTGCATAAGCAATTGTAAAATTCCTGAACACCTCTTTGAAAGGTATCTGCTATACGTCCATCTACTACACGGTTGTACATCCACTCTCTATTTGTCATGTTGATCAACCTAAATTAAATAATTTATAATGTCAAATCCAGGAAAATATGTGAGGAAACCTAAACGTATCCCATTATTGAGATAAAAGATGAGAAAAGAAGTGTCTTAATTATGTTATCACTTGAGCCCATCCATAAGGATTCAAACTTACTAAAAGATGATCATTGTCACAAGCTTCTTTATTTCTAACGAAAATTCAGCAGCATAACCCTGCACCTCTCCCGTATACCTCATAAATCAATCGCAATCAACTTTCAAAATAATCATATTAGTGATTATTTTGATAGTAAACTATGATTGATTTAGTATACCGAAGAGGAATGGGTTATGAACCGAATTTCCATAAGAAATAAAGAGCTTGTGACAACGATCACCTTTTAGTAAGTTTGAATCCTTACGGACCCCCTTAGTCCGGGATCTCCGAACTAAGGAAAGCTAACATAAATGTAATACGTTAAGATCACTTTACATCATATATTTGTACGTGCTACAAATGGGACTATAAAATAATCATAAAATATTTATTCATTTATATTAGCCGGGCAATTACGTAAATTTGGTTGGTTAACGATGGGGATAGGGATAAGTGTGATCCTAATTTAGTACCTAATACAGTGCTTGGGTCACTAATAGTTGATGGGCACCTGCAAAAAAACAAATTTTAAACCTGCAAACATCAAAATCCACGACCATTGGTCTAGGATAAACATCCCAAAGTGAGTCCAATAGTGCTATGAAAAAATAAAAAAAATATAACACAGTTAGAGGTGATCAAATCCTCCAATGTGTTGCACACGCCTCCCGTTGTGCAGGGCCACACACCACCCGGTGTGGAGGGACGCTCTGTATGTGAATGATTTTGTACGATTTTCTAATAATTAATGGATAGTGTTTTAGACTTATCATCAACCTAACTATAAATTAATGTGATATACTTAATCACATTAACTAGAATTTAATGTGATAATAAATTATCACAGAAGCAAAATTTTTGTTTATAGTTATAATTATCACGCACAAATGATTTTAACTTAAATAAATATCTAATTTTACATTCACTAAATAATTCTTATTCTCAAAGGATTTGTATCTCCCATCACCTCTTTCATTGAACCTAATGTTATGGAACTAGTGTTATGGCACTTCTATATATCAACATTCCTAATGTTATTAAACTAGTCTTATGACACTTTTCAATGAACCTAATATATGAACTTAGTGTTAAACTAATGTATCTCTCATCCCATCTATACCAGCATTCACCTACATCACTATTTAAGCACTTTACTTGTTGTGTCATTTAATCAAGCACTTAACATGCCTATAATATTTCATCTATATTAGACAAAAATTTACTCAAATCTAAGTAAAACCACATATTAAACACCTATAAGAAGCATAAGCAACAAAATTAACAACTAGTGAGATTGAATTTAAGCACAAAAAAATAAAAATATCAAAATCCTAAATCTACTACAACAACTATGAAATCGAATGAAATACGCAAAATAAAGACAAAGGATGATAAGATATACCTAAAGAGGAGTGTATGTGCAATAGAATGGTCAAAAGGGAAGCCCTCGACGTGCTACCGGCGGAGCTCTCGTTGCCGGAGGGGATGAGACAGAACCTATCTCGCGCAAGAATGAGGGGATGGGGACGCCCGACGTTCTGTTTACGGGCGCGGGCGAGCACACTTACGTGCTCGTCCCGTGCTCTTTAGGTGCTCGCCCCGAAAATGGCACGCATCTGTTTCATCGTGCCTTTAATTTCAACTTGGCGAGCACAACCGGGCGAGCACATGTGCTATTAAATTGCTCGCCTATTTACGAAAACTTAACCACGCCACCAGATTCAAATGGACGATCATGCTGGCGAGCACTTGTGCAGCCTAAGTGCTCGCTAGGCTTTGAGCGAGCACTTGTGCTTGCCCAGTGACGCCAATCGCGCTTTTTTGTAGTGATGGTACATAACCCTAATTGTACTAAGGGACCTATTATGCAAATTATTTATTCTTCATTTCAGATCAGGGAATGATATTCGCAATAACATTTATTGCATAATGGCTCGCTGTGGGCTCGCATGTCCAACAATCTCCCACTAGCCCAAAGAGCCAGTAATGGGATAATCATTTAAACCCGCACTCATGTGACAATCATAGGCTATTTAAAAAAATAGCTAGGTAAGCTGATCAGTCACTCTGTTCTCAAGAGACTATGCCAAGTCCTTTTACGACACTTGCATATATCCTAGTAACAGTGCTCGCATCTAATGCGAATGTTGCATCTCATGCAACCAATACTCAACTTATTAAAGCAGTTATAGTGTCCTAGACACTATTGCTCAATAATTATTATAACCAGTATTCCCATAATCCTTATCGGAATACCTTTATTCCTGGATATCACTATCTCTTAAGGTATCCACAGTTAAGACCTTTTAGATCTCTATATATAAAGTCTTAGGCTTTTGAAGATAAGACTTCGAGATCACTATCTCAAAAAAAACTTGTCATCTATGAAGATTTTGTTATTACTGCAATCAATTGTTTTATCTCCATAGTAGGATTAGCACCACTTTACTACTCGCACTACATGGCAGATATTTAGCTTTTGTACACATCTAGCATACACTTAGCTTCTCGTAACTGAAGCACAAGTGCAAGCAATTCTAGCATTCACTTCCTCAACTCTTTGAGGTGTTATCCCTTTAGATAGGCTAGTACGAAATCTTAAGGGAAGGAAGCCTTTCTTGAAATTTCCAAGAATGGAATATGTCCAAGGTGTGCTACAAATGTGACGGTCCCAATACCCTCTTCTCTTTGCTTCTGAACAACTTCAGAAATAAGATCTAAGAGGTATGCTTGAAATCATATTTCAAGATATGGGATAATCGGTCTATAAAACACTTATTATCATCCTTATATCATTTTAAAATGATTAGGATATTATCTACATTTAGCATGATGAACACAAAGTCACTCCCGCTAAGCTTCACATGGCTCATCAAGATTCTATCTGAAATCATAACATTTATAATTTCGTCAAATCTTATGGGCCAACTTCAAGAAGGTTATTTGAGTCCATAAATGGGTTCTTTAGCTTGCACACTGATGAATCCACGATTCATCATCTCAATATCTTGATCTTAGCAAAATCTCCGAGTAAAATCCCAGAAAAATGTCCATAAAATCAATAAATTAACAAAATAACTCTTGTAAATAAAACACACTAATTAATGTATATTAGATTGTACAAAATAAATTACATATAACATGCCGCAAAAATAAAGGAGTTTTATACATGTAAATAGCCCAAAACTTCGTATATTTTTAATAATTTCATTTCAACTCCTTTTTGGCTAATTCTATCTCCAACTTGTTCATAACAATGTATATAAAAATATAAAAATACAAAACAAATTTTACCTCAAGTAAATGCTCCTAGATCCCAAAGGGAAAAAAATCGTAAATACCAACTTCCAAACCAAATTCCCGCTCCATATAAACTCCAAATTCACCAAACTCACTTTTAAAGTTCAAGTTAGAAAATTATATATCCAAAGGAAGTTATTTCATTAAAATCGGAGCTCATTTGCAAAAGTTGGGTTTTAGGACCTAGATGTACATTGTATATTATGTATATATTCATTCTTTCTTCATTTTTTATTTTATCTTTACTAATTATTAAAAATACAAAAAATATTCTTGTATTGTATTTTGATTGTAATATTTTATTATATTTTTTCGTTGTAAATATCTCTTATTAAAAAGATAAAATAAATAAATATTAGAAAAGAAAACAAAAAAATGTTTATGTTGTATGTATTAACTTGTAAATTCACCACTATTTTTCCTTCTTTGTTTTTGTTGTATTTAAAGTAGCCTACTTTATATCATTATTTTATTTATTTATTCTACATTCTCTACAATAACCACCATTCAACTCATTATACCACCAACCCTCATTCAACCCCACCATTTTTTAAACCTCTCATTCAACTCCATTAATAAAATAACATCCCACCATCCTCCATTTTAATAACCTCTCATTTCATCCTCTTTATATACATCCCATCCTCCTCAATTTGCACTTGATTCATCTTTATGTGAGGAGAGCCTAGTTCCCAGAGTTGAATCGGTGACAGCGACGCAAACGCGGTCGAGCGACGACAACCCTCTCTCCGGTGAGATCTGTTGGTTTTTTGGCCAAAATCACAGCCGCATCCACGCGCTGCTCGAGCTCATCGCTCGTCGGCGATTCGAGCGAGGACTGTGCTTCTCGTGAGCACTTCATAGGCGCCCGCGTTCATCGTAGGTAATTTTAGTTTCATCTTGTCTTTATTTTTACCTTTGTAATTTTTTTAGTTCATCATATCACCACCCACCATCCTCCATTTGTTCTACTCCACATATTATCACACCATCACTTTTTCCCATCATGTGCATCCCTTGATTAACAAAAAAATAAAAAAAGTTAAAACAAAAAAAGTTTTTTGTTTGTTGTTTAGTACAACAACATTTTCATGAAAAAATTAAAATAATTAAAAAAAACTGAGGAGGGAGGCCGTCCACCGCCCCCCCTTTCCTCCTCCACGCCAGCGGCAATGCCGTCGGCCATCCCCGCGCTGCTAGCCGGTCGCGGCCTCCCCTCGCGGTCGTACCGCCAACTGCGGTCGCGCCTCCAACCGCCCTCCGCCCTTTGTTCCCCGCAGCCGCGTGGGCTGCGTGCCACTGCCCGTCCGTCCGGCCCTCGCCGCCCCGCGCGGCCTGCCACACTCACCGCAGCCGCCGCACCTTCACCCCTCGTCTCCGGTCCTCCTCCCTCCGCCTACGCCACGCGCGGCGCGCGCGCGCGAGCGGCGCCGCCGTCTGCCGACCCTCCTTTGGGCTCTTCATCACCTGCACAGAAGCAAGGAAGCAAGGAAGGAGAAAGGTCTATTTTTTTATTTTTTATGTCAAAATTGCATTATTTTATTTCTATGTTTCTATAATTACAAAGTAGTCCCTGTATATAGTTTGCTTGTGAGTGTTCTTTCCTGAAATTGCACAGAGACCCTTGTTTTATGGATTAAGTTTGACTTCAATTGAGCGTCATTTTATTCAATGAAAAATTTCATTGTGTTGAGCAACTAATTGTCTACATTTTGAATATTTATTGGTATTTTTTTGATATTTGAGTAATTAATTAAAAACATTCAACTGAAGTATTGCATATTTTACCCAAATTGAGATCTTAAATTTATATCTTACACACGGTTGCTCTAAAAATTATACAAAAATTAAGAACGATGCATTGATATGTGATTAACTTACTTTCCAAATGTCATCCAAAGTGGAGATGTCTTGTGCCTGAAATAAATTGTAGAGTGATTTTAGTATTTGATTTTTAATTAAATCCACGTACATCATTTTTGTGAAATTTTAAGTCTCCTGGATTCTATATGAAAATAATTTTTTGGGATAATTAACATTGTGATTAATTTGACATTGTGGATTAATTAAGAATTAATTACTCACTGTCACTCTGACTTCACTAAAAATCAATAAAATATTCATATTTTGTCAAAAATTCCAAAAATGTTACTGTAGCTTCCTTGCATCATTTTTTCATTCCAGTAATTTTTTCATCATTTTTCTTACTGTTTATGTGAAAAATTGCGAAAAAACCCATAAAAAGTACGCATTTTTACATATTGCATTTTAACCAGTAAAATTCCAAAAAAAGTGTTTTGCATTCCTCACTATATTAGCATTCTAGGAAAAATATAACTTCGCTAAATTGGACTCATTTTAGTATTAAAATTAATTTGGCTAAGTTGTGTGTTTTCTTAGTGTCTTAATTCAACCGCACCTTGCATTGCCATTTCATTTTGCATAAAAATTCTAAAAAAAACCGCACTAGAAATCTAAAACTTAATTTTGAAATTACCCCTGAAGTTGTTCCTTTGCCTCCCTGAGTTCAACCTCGGACTTGCACGGGATATAAATTAAGCCGGGACACTCTTCACGGAGATCCTTCTCTCGGTTCTGACTGCTTCACTAGGTACATGTACTTCAACGTGACCGAATTAATTATCGTATTTAGCGACTCATCACACACCTTTCTTTCCTCAACCACGAAGCCCTGGGGCTGCTTCATGTAAATGTCCTCAGAGAGGTATTCATAGAGGAATGCAATCTTGACTTACATCTTGAAGATGCAATAGTCAAGTTGTGTAGCTAAGGTTAGCAATATTCTGATGATTTTAAGCATGGTTACTGGAAAGCAAGTCTTATCGCAAGCGATGTCTTCATGTGTAGCTCATGGCTAGGAATCGTGCTTCGAAGGTCTCTACCTTACCGTCAGGTTTCCTTTCTCTTGAAGATCCATTTACACCTTTACGGGTCTTACCCATATAGGTGGATCCTCGAGAGTCCATATACAACATTTGTATATGAAGTCTACTTTAGACTTTATTGCTTACATCCATCTTTCCATGTCATGATACTCAGATACTTCATCATATGAAGTCGGATCATTGTCAAACTTAATTGACACATGGAATACATCCTCAAATTTATTTGAAGACGTATTAATGTTTCATCTTTAATTGTCCTTTTAGTGTCCGATTTCAGGATCCTCATTATCATCTCAAGATTCAATGAGTTCCTTTCCTTCATTTTCATCTTGATTCTCAAGAGTCTCAATCATATAAGAATCACATTCTCAGAGATGAGATCTTTTAAGAATTTCAAGGTCATAAAGTAGGCATCCAATACCATCCTTTATTTCCCTAATGAAGTAGCACTCTCTAGAGCTAGATTCCAGCTTATATGCATGGAACCTTATTAATGATATACATTGTAGTCTCTACTACACATGTATACATGGAAACTAAGGGATAATTATGCTAAAACTCATTATTGATAAGATCATATCGCACATGATCCAATTGTATCTCCCTATAACTCTATTGAGTTAAGGCATGTTAGGAGGATTGAGATAGAAATGATATTTATATCTCCATAAGGTATTCTTTGAATTTATCTAACAGGTACTTAGATCAAATTCATTTTATCTTCCTTCAAACTTTGGTTCTAAACCAAAATAATGAAGTCTTTGAACATTTCAAAGGTTTCTTAGGTGAAGAGAAGAAATCTCATGTCATACATTAGATATCACATATCCACAATGTTTACTATGATATAGATGATCTGCATACATCAATATGTATGAGATCTTG
This sequence comes from Ottelia alismoides, assembly GCA_037367405.1. Taxonomy (NCBI): domain Eukaryota; kingdom Viridiplantae; phylum Streptophyta; class Magnoliopsida; order Alismatales; family Hydrocharitaceae; genus Ottelia; species Ottelia alismoides. Next base: position 73,612 of record JAZKJV010005835.1, read on the forward strand.
AATACCTTGACATCTTACACCTTTCCTAGAGAAGGGTGCATTGGACAATTTCCACTTTTGAATACAATATTCATAAGTATGTAAGTTTTGAAATTTTAGACATTCTAAAGTTTCATCTTTTACTAGTCTATTGATCAAATCAACAGATAAATGTCCAAGGTTTGATGCCAGATCATTGTCAAATGATCTTCATCCTCATATTGATTTTTTAAGGTTTAATTTCAATATTAGAAATTTTAATGAACCATTCATTAATGTTCTAATTTAGTAGAGTCCACTAGATGCCAGATTAGTATCAGAAATATATCCATCATAACTCTTTATGAAGGTTTATTCCAGAATTCATGTTTATTTCCAACATTTGGAAATAAACTATGAGTGTATTCTAATATCCATGTCATAGAGACATTCTCCAAGACTAAGGGCTCCCACTGAAATAATGAAGTCTGTATATCCAATAGAGATTGTTGCAACAATTGCATCAATATCCATGTAGATGACTATTAAACCTGAAGATCAAATTCCTAATCTTCTAATACATATGCAACAAATTGCAAGTGTCATTAGAAGATTGTGATACAATTATTAGACTTTATTTTATTAAACAAGAAAGTCAATTCAATGATTATATGTAGATTATTTCGGTTCACTATTCGAGTCCTTCTCTAAGGAGGATTCTGGATAGATTTGATAGTCATATTATCAACACATCATCTTATTGTCGTATTGGCATTCATCCAACTCTTTGGATGTCATATGGAAGTCATAGAAGTACGGTCAGCTCTTTGACTTTCTTTCTCACATGGGTCAGACCCATGCTTCCACTGCGCTCTCTTCATCTATAAACAACCATTGTTCAAGACAAATAATCTCTTATGTTGAATTCAAAAAATTTTCAATATAAGAGCGCTTCAACATTTATACATGCTTCATTCAATTCATACAATATGAATATTGTGAAGCTACATGAATGACTAGAGTATAGACAATAGAATGATGACACTCATCGTATCTACATCCATCTAGACTCTTAAGGCATTGGTTCAGGTAGGTATTCAAAAATTCCGAATACATCATCTCTTATAGAGCCACCATTCTGCATGATGCAGTAAACCATCTCATTCATGATAAATGTCAAGAGCACGTATGTATGCCAGAATATCTTCGTTGATTTTATAAGGATTATTTGACAATTGCGATCATCATCGACCTGTCACTTCCAAAGTACATCCGATGAGACATCAAGAATATAGAGACATACAAACCCTAGGGTTGTAGTCCTATTATCTATTTAATAGTCATTCCTCATTATTATGAGGAAACTTGCACATTGCAACCACATACATTATGTGTCCAACTGCAAGTATAATATCTGGATCATGAGTCCAATCCATGATATTTTACTGGTTATTATTGAGTATAGAATTGAGTAGGTTTAATGAAGGATTATCTGAAATAAGAAATTTACATAAGTATATATATACATATTTTACTTTGATTTAGGAGATACTATATCAAAGTTGTCTTGCCTTGTCAACAATGAAAATTCATTCCCTTAATCACGTTCAATGTAAGAGATATACTTACCGTTATATCTCAGCAAGATCTGGGATCTCTTTCCTTATCTTTGTTACATCCCAATAATAAGAGAACCTGTAACTCGGATAAAAAGAAGCGGGAACACATTATGCCTTGCAAGTCCAACTTGCATCTCCCAATTAGGTGTTTAACACCTGGACCCACCACCCCTAAGGCGATGTTGACCCGTCATTAATTGAACCAACCGTCAACAGGAATACAACTCGCTATGCGCAATCCAATATTGTCCCAATAATATGAGGACCCGATATTGGGGTCACTACGCATATGTCCTTACTCTTTCGAGAAGTGAAGAGCTCGATCCAAATGGATTGTATGCAGGAGTTATCACTTCGGACAAGCATCTCCTTTATACAATATCTGACGACAGAACCCTTTGCCTTGACGGGGGACTATGGATGTCACTTATGTGATTCTCTATATCATATTCAAATTCTAATTAATCATTATGAATCACATTCATTATAATCAATTCTTCCAAGGAAAATAACAACTTTATTCATAATAGAGTATTTTAATTTTAATTAGATTCCAATTAATCTAATCATATTAAATTAATGATCCAATCAATATCCAACAAATATTTTTAATTGTTACTTGAAATTATGGTATTATATCAAATACATATTATTTTGAATTTTAATAATTAGAAATACATCATGATTTCTTAAGCATTATACCAACCCTACCCGCTGTCATGGCCAGTACCGACGGGAGTGGGACAGACTGCACATGGAGCAACATGCTACCCCAACGCTCCCCGACTAGACACCATATCCATCTCGGGAAAGGATAACGTAAAATAGATCACTTTGTACTTGAGATGATCATTGATTCTTCAACCAAAATTATACCATATAATAATAATAACAGTTTTGATTAACATTATAATGAGATTGGCTAAACAAATCTCAAATCCTATTATGGCAACATGTTTGTTGGAATGTAGATCATTTATATCATGTAACTAATTTTGTGATATAGATCGCATCTAATCAATTATTGGTTAAGGCTATGCCATTTAAGGAAATAATTATCATCAAATATTTCACAAATACTTATGCACAATTATTCCAGGAAATTAAACAATTTAATTTCACTAATCAATTAAATGACAATCACTAGGTTCTTGATTAGGAAAGTATTTCCAACAGTGACCTCACTTACTAAAAATATCATATCTCAATCAATTTAAATCCAAATTAAGAAACAGAAGTTTCTAAAGTTTGCTAATTTGATTTACAACAGAACCTAAGTGATTTTAATGCATTTCAAGGCATTTCAAATCCGCAATTAATATTTTAATTACGTCATGATCCGTAGTCCCGAAACAGTGGATACATGCTCACTAAAATGATCATATCTCGAGCATACAGAATCCAAATTACGTAAACTCAGATCCTATGGTTTCCTTATTTAATGGGTAACAAAATATAATCATTACTTTCATGTTTAAACAATTTAAACAGTGCCGAAAATAATCTCAAAACAGAGACACGAAAATGAAATGCAAGAAAACTTTCGCAAATCCTAATGAACCCAAGTCGTCCTCGGTTCATGGATCGCATCCAAAACCTTCAACCTGGCTCTGATACCACTTGAAGGATATGGTGAGATCCTTAAATGCATCACGGAAGCGTGAGGATCGCACTGTGTGCGATCGGGAGCAACTAGTCGCAGTAGTTGCTCGATGCAGCGGAAATTAAAATTTTTCATGTGACGAAACCACATGATCCAAGAACACTTCTCGGATCATTTCGTCTAAACCACAAACAAGTAATAGTATTACCACTTGAAGCATTGTTGCGATCGAGTCTCTAAACAAAGAGACCTCCTGTCTCAAGTCCGATCCGACAGAGGAGACGCTTGCGAGGGTGTTGATGATACACGTGCTTCTCGCAATCCATGTTGATAATACAAGCCACAGATCTCTTGATCTCGACAAACGATGACATTACATTATCTCATGATTCTCTCCAATATTTGCAACATCTTTTGTTGCAAATTATTTCACAAAAATAAATCCAATTTATTTTGTGAACATTGCAATCATGCCATTGGAAATTTGTGAATTACATTCACAACCCAAAATAAAATGTGAATTACATTTTCAATATAATGTCCAATGTGAATCCAATTCACATTAACATTTAATTAACAAATGTATATCACAAATAACTCTCTCTTATATATTATAAATCACATTTATAATATATATCACTATAGATATTGCTATCCACATTATTCATATCCATGATAATTATATCACATTTAATCATCTTAGATCTTTATTATCTTGTTCTCAAATAATATGGATCACATTCACATTATTCACATCTTTGATAATTAAATCATATTTAATTATTTTATATAACTCTTTTTACAATGTGAATCAAATTCATATTATTCATGATAATTAAATCACATTTAATTATCCATTTTCTCAATGCTTGAAATTATCCTCAACTCTTTCAAGGATAATGGGCTTTCTCCGTGGATACTTGGAGATAAGGATAGGACGATTGTATTGTTCCATGTATAGTGACTTGGATATTGAGATCATATCTCAAATCCAGATCTCGGGCCTCCCATAGATGCTTGATTAAATCAAGACCACAAATGTAATCTTCTCATTGCATCTGAATCACATTCAGATCAATTTCCAACATTTGGACTAAGATCAGATTACTTCTTTACTGAGAGGAGTCACTAAAATACAGACCCGTTTCATCACTCCCTAGGAGGAAGCGTCATGGTTATACAATCGTTTATGATCACATCACCCTCAGGTATTCCCAATACCTGTACATCCTGCATACTGGAAGACTCAGAATAAACCCGAAGCATTATATCAACTTTATACTGTCTACTTCATGGTTTTATCAGTAAGTTTCTCATTCGATCATTGGGAGTCGGTATCGATCATATACTTTCCAAAAGCATATATCATACCTAGGTCTTGATCATATACTTTCCAAAAGCGAGATGATCGTGCACGGAATTCGATTCTTCCCAATATCTCATGAGTGAGCTCATGTCTTCCAGTTCAGTAACTGAACCTGTATGATCCCTTTGAGAGATCACATTACACATATGCCCTTATATGGGCACTAGCGCATCAGTGTATAGACCTTGATTAGGTCATCAACCTATTGATCTGCCAAATGTACATACTCAGACATATAGTAACACATCTGTCTCCGGTCAGAGGATGTGTACCTATATCATGACAGCATATGATATAGGACTTTGGTTATCTTGATCTCGTTAAGTCAACTCTTTGACCTAACTAATATGACATCTCCGAATCTCTATTCCTATGCAGAGGACCTGCATCAAGAGGCCGATCAGATATCAACCTAATTGAGAAAGGATTTCCATCTCCTACCCAGGCTGGAGATCATTTCTTAACAATCATTTGACGGTGATTGATGAGTCCTCAATCTATCCCTTTAGATATTCATCCAAGCACCAGCCTCTATGATTCAATAGTTGAATCAACATCTGCATGATTATTATGATGGCCATGGTACAAAACCCTAATTGTACTAAGGAAACTATTATGCAAATTATTTATTCTTCATTTCAGATCAGGGAATGTTATTCGCAATAACATTTATTTCATAATGGCTTGCCTTGGGCTCGCATGTCCGACTGGTATATTTGTCTCCATGAGGAGGAGTTACCAGAAGAGCAGGCACCTTGATAGTTCATTGGTTTTTTCTAGGGAGAGCTAAACAATTTTACACACATGATTCTATTACTTAATGGTAACAAGAGTATGTAACTAAGAGGATGGTTCTGACCTGGCTATTAATTGGATCAGATGATAGGAGTATGGAACCTAAGGGATGTTGTGTCACACTTCCTGACTTCCATGTGGTTCGGAACACACCATTAATCAAAGACCTTCTCTGAGTCCCAAGCTTTGATTTTGTTAAGACAAGTTTAAAATTCGATAATTATTCCAAGTTTTTTCTTTTTATTTTCTTTATTTTTATTTGTATTTCTTGCACTTATTGCATAAGTTTTTGCTATGGACTAGCAAAGGCAAGTATAGGGGGGTGATGAATCCCCATTTCATCACCTTTATTATATCATTTGGCCTTAAAAACCCTATCTAATGCATGCAAATAACATTATTTTGTACAAATTAACATTCATTATTTATTCCATTTATTATATATAAAATATAGTTTTAATAACAAATTTATAGAATAAAGAAAAGAAAAGAAAAAGAATAAAATTCCAAAAGTATTTTATGACCCTCAACCCCGAGACCATGTTAATAATTGATTTGATCGACAAGGAATAAAGTAGGGAAAATCCTCATTCTTTAATTCACTAGTAAGTCCATTTTGGATCTATTTTATTTTCTATTATCTAACCTCAAATAAAGAAACTTTGTAATGAAATTTCCTGATAAAAATACAAATAAAAATACAAAATTAATTTCATACAAAAATAATATACATTGTTCTTCCTACACTCTAAATAAAAAGACAAAAATCAAACTTCCCAGATCCATATCTCCTAAATAAAAAATTAAAATTTATAAAAATCAATTTTTAATTGTATATAACTATTAATATGCTATTTAATAAAGGTCATTTTTATTCAATTGGAGTAAAGGTGTAAAACTTAGGTTTCGGACTCCTATTGCATATTATACCTATATAAAATATTAACTTCATTTATTCTTTAATGTTTTTGTAATTAGTTATTTTTATAATTTTGTAAATATTATTTATAGTATTGAACATATTTAAAATAAATTAAAACCATAAATAAGAAAATAAAATAAAATACTATACAAAATACATAGATGAAATACTTATACTTATAACTACATATTATAAACTTCTATTTATTTAAGGGTACCAAATACATTCGAAAAATATAATATATATATATATAATTTGTAAATATATAAATTAATAAAATAAATTAATAAAATATAAATATAAAAAATAAAAATAAAATGAACAAAACATAGGAAATTATACCTATAAAGATACTTGCAAAAGTAACTTGTAATAAAATAACCTATAAAAATAAAGAAAAATCATAATAAAATACTACATATAAAATATTTTTTTTAGATTCTAATAGAAAATAAACAAAATCATTTACTAATTCATTTTGAATTAATTGTGAAATTCAAATTTATTTTGTCCTCATCAGCTAACGCGGACCAATCAGGGCTCAACCCTAATTGACCCAAGTCAACTACTCATCCTCCTAGGTCCTGCAGTTGTCATAAGCATTGACCTATCCTCCTCGGGTTTTTCACCGATGATCCTTACATCTTTTGAGCTTGATGTCTGCTAGACTTTGGACCCTTGTTATGTGAAATTACACGTGCTTCCGATTTCTTGGGCTTCGGTCCAATGATTCAAGAGATTTTCTTTGTCAAAAGTCATATCCTATATATTATCGTCTCGATCTTCCATCAATCCTTGATTTCTCTTTCGCTATTCAAACCCTAAATCTTTAACATATAGAGAGTCCTAGTGACAACAGGAAACCCTAGGAGGTTTCAGCAAGAGGTTAGGCATAGAATCGTGGTCGATCCGAGCCCTTCATCGTCCACCACCTGGAGCTCTACATCAAGTGTGCCAATGCCGGTGAGATTCTATTTCTTTATCTTTTCTTGCTCCTTAGGTTAGCTATAGTATAATTTCGCTTTGTATTTCTGTAGATATAGAGTTATTTTTCATATTTTTTAAAATCTCGACCTCGCAGGAGCTCATGCTTTGTCACTTAATTCAGCCATACTTGTGTGTCTTCCGTCGCACCTTTCACTATCATCTCGTTCCCCTGCGCCTTCTGATAATCCACCGCATGTCCATCCACCCGAATCTTGCATAAATCCGGAGACCGGGTCTCCTTCTCCACCACATCACTGAAGGCCCTCATCTCACACAATCTCTATCTCATTTTTCCTGCAAGAGTTCCCTAGAGCTCCTCTTTTTGTTGCTTACAAGTCCCCTGCAGGAAATGACAAGAAGGAACTACTTTACAAGGCTCGTCAAGGTTCAAACAGAGACTCCTAGTGTTGGACTTCGTCAAAGCTTCTCTAACAGTGTCCGACCATTTTGGGGAGAGCAACAGATATGGATCACCTCCAGGAATGTGTGACGACCCTTGGATCCACTCCAGGTAATTAGAGGTGTACCACATCACCGATTGAAGTTCACCTAATATCGGGTTCTTCCTTGTTCTTCCAGGAAGGGTCCCACCCACTGGATTGAGCCCCATCTCCATGCATAGCAGATGCCGTTTGATCTCCATCTGGCTCATCCATTCGATTACGCCTAGATATGATGTTCACTATCGATTGTCGAAGGGGTAATCATGTAACGTGGGCATGCTACATGTTTAAGTGAGCAACATCCAACCGTCCATCGCACAAATGTTTAGGGGCTTGTACTTTTTACAACTTACTTTTTGAAATTTATTTTTCAATATCCAAATTTTTATATGTTATTTAATACTTTTGTAATATTTACAAGTAACCCCCTGCTTTTATTGTATTGGTTTTCCAATCCACGTCAGCTCACGTGTTGTCCCAGATGAGGCGGCAATTTTGCAAGTAAACCCTTGCAAGTTTTTGTATTTCTATTTAGTCCAAGAACTTTTAATATTCGTTGAAAATTTTTAGGAAAATTGCATTTTATTTCCTGTCTTTATTTTTTACATTTATGCCATAGCAGTTCATTAAATTTTGTGAGTGTTTCTAATTTATTAAACGGATCATCTATACCACATAAATTCTAAAAAAGATAAGGTGCCTAATAGTATCTACATTCACGTTATATTTTTGAATTTTTAATTTTGACATTTTTACCATTTGTTAAAAATCAAATGATCATGTTTGCCCCTATTTGATTAATAAAACATAAAAAAAATTTAAATGTTTTGAAAATTTTGTAAAAAAAATATATATTATTTATTTTACTAATTTGAGCCTGCAGGCCAAAAAACCACTAAAAATAAAAGAAAACTCTTAAAAATAAAAAAATGTCCAAAATCCTCTATGAAAATCTAAATAATTTTCAAAACTTCTAAAAACACCATTTTATAATATGTAATTTTATTTTAATTATATATTATTAATTAAAATATTTTGGAAAATTTTGATTTTATTTGTATTTGTAATTTCCAAAACAATTTAGCCTATTTATTTAATCCCTAATTTGAGATTTTTTACTTTAAAATATATAAAAATTATTAAAATTATCTAAAAATCACAAAAGTAGTAAAAAATTATTTAAAACCTAAAAACATTTTATTTTATGTATTTTGTTTCTTTTTTTAGTATGTATAATCATATCTCCCTATATTATACTATATAATCTTCTATTATGTATTTAAATGAAAGGGGAAACTAAAAATCAGAAAATATAAAAAGGAAATAAAAATTATAAAAATAAAAATATAAAAATATAAAAATAAAATTCCATAAAAAATTCAAAGTAAAAAAACCCACAAAAAATCAAAAATTGGTTGAGTATTTGAAAAGACAAATCCTTGTGTTGATTTTTTTCATATTATTTGCTCTACACACTTATTTCCTGTGTTTGATCCCTACATATTTGTCACTATATATATTTTCTAGGATATAATATATTTTTATTCACACTTGCTTACCTCATTTGATTTATTCATTGTGTGGGTTAAATGATGTGGGACCTCGGGTTTTATTAGTGGTTGCCTCAATGAGAAGATATCTTCGCTTTCGTGAGGATATTATTTTAGACATGGTGGATTGGGTATCCTCTGTCGCATGACCTGTGCCCCATCCAAAAAAATCGTTTGGATTGACGAATACCCATAGATATCCGATTAGAAGCTTTACTATACAATATCTTAAAATATGATAAGGGTTAGATATAAATGCCAATATATAAATATTATTCATATCTATTTTAAAATATAAATATGGATGCAGATACAGATACAGATACTAGTAAATATGGAAAATGTATTACCGAATCGTTAAAAAAGATATGGATATGAAATGAATACAAATCATATACGAAAAATAATAGAAGTTATATAGATTAAATTAAATTTACATGCATTTGATTGCTCGCATACGAATGAATTCATTTTGAACAATGTAAATCAATGGCCCAAACAAAATCATAACTCGAACTTTTGCAGAATTTCGGTATCACCGAATATCAATTTCACCAATGGAGAAGTAATGACAAAATAGTGAATTTCACCATATGTGTTTTTCGGTGATCACTGTTAATTTGTCGAATTTGATGAAATGTTGACTATTATATTGTTTCGTCAGATGTTGTTGATAAACCACCACTATAGATTATAAATAAAATATACATTCCATATATAGGAAGTTCAATTTTCATTTTGGATATGGATAGAAAAGATGAGAGCACATTAATGATGACAAAAACATATTGTGAATTCTAAAGTTGGAAATAGTGTTTATGGAAAAATTATAATTATCAATTTTGCCCCTTCATTAATATTTATCCAATAAATAAGCAATTTCTTCTTAATAAAGGTGGTAATTCTAGGGGAACATGCACGTAACCATTAACCGTTGATATTAATAGGACGTGTCAACACATCCCAATAACAACGGGTTGGGCAAGTCGTAATCAAATGGGTCGAGTACCCCGCTCCATAGACACCCCAACATGGTATTATGCTCAAGATCTTTAAGCAACGAATGCAAGCTTGCTCGTGGGAATGGTAGGTGAAGAGGAGAGCTTGACCGGGAGGGTAGGACAGTGCACTAGTAAGATGTTTGAAGGGAGGTTTGAGTTTGCTTCAATGCACTCGTAGCCCGCTTAGAGAATTGAAAATCCCCAAAAGACTATATATTACTTACATCTGGTTGTAGACATACTTATTGAGAGGCACTTCAGCCTCATCTATTTAGCTAGCTTCATTGTTTATTTTTTGCTTAACTTTAGTTTCTCTAAGTACATGTTCCAGACCCTTCAAAACACAACTTGATTCTTGCATTTATTTCACCTTTGTTTTTGAAATTTTCACTCCGTGACTTGGTGCTCCAAGGCTCTGTTAGGATTAACGATTAATTTGAGTTAGCTCCTAAAAGATGGTTAGTGAACTAAGGCCATGTCCGTTTAGAGAATAAGCACTGCAATAAGGGGTCAATTTCTCACTCGACACAGTTCGTAAGAGTATAACTATTCAAACCCACATCACATTATTTCACCTTATTCCACCTTTATTCCTATCTTTATTCCAATCTTGCTTATCATTCTTCCTGTTATTCTTCTTATTCCTATCTTTGCAGTAGAATATAAAATAGACACTTATTCTTCTTATTCTTATCCTTATTCCTTCTTATTCCCGAACTGAGCACCCCCTAAAGGAATTCATAACATAAAGATGTGCCAACCACCAATTACTCAATTTCAAGTCATAGTAGTACTTTGGAAATATCATTTGAAGTACTAATTAGTTCGTAACCATTGGTGTCGCATCAATACTATTTTTCCAATAATAAAAGTCAACTATCGTATTCTAAATAGATTTAAATTTGGGTAAGGCTTATATGTTAACTCAAGACCTAAAACTTATCTTTCATAACTTCAACCCCTAATCCAAACATATCTACATCTTCTTGATCCATAACTCCCCGTCAAAATTTTTACTGATCGAACTCATTCATGACCACCAAGATTGGCTTGTTGGTCGGTATTTTTCTTGTTGTATGTTGCACAAAACATATGCTCTGATGGCTGAAGCATTCCACATCCTCACCATCTAGTTGAGAGTCATTACCAACCACTTCAGCCCGTCCGCGAAAGAAGAATGAACCTTGCATGAGAAAGACGAGGAATGAGAGCGATACACCGCGTCAATGATTGCAGTAGATACATCCTATTCTTTTGAAAGCCCAAAAGAGTTCGAAAAAAAAATCTTGACATTCAAGTTAGGAAAGAACATTGATCTAATATTTCTCTAAACGCTTGAGCAATGAATAGCTAGGAAGATATTTTGTGACATGAGATGTTTGACCGCATGAGATTCATGACTAATCTTTGAAAGGATTCATGCTTTTACAAAACTTTGGAGATGGCATGACAAAGAGGGTTTGACCCAAAAAAAAGGTATGAACTTCCTATCACATTCACTGAAACACTGACACTTAGGAACAGTGACATCAATAAGTCAGACCAGATAGCAATAGCCCAATACACTCTCTGCCATCATATATTCTCTTTACCCACCGACAATACCCACAAAACCCAAAAAATGAATCCATTGCTTATTCTCTTTAAAATTGCATGCACTTAGATATAGGGATGCAAACGATTACAGATATATTCGTATCCGATCCGTCACCGTATCCGTTTTATACAGATTTGACATCCGTATCCGTTTTCAAATGGATACTTATATAGATATAATTTTGATATTCGCATACATCTGTATCCGTATCCATATATTCATTTTCGTATAAAAATATAGTAATAGATTTATTTTTAACTCTATAAAACATAATTCTATTATTTCTTTTACCATGCATATTATATATATTTTATGATAGAAACACATTTAATAAATTTATATCATGTGTTTTCCATCAAATATATATATATATATATTTAAGTTATTTCTATAAAGTATTTCTAACAACCCTCGTATCAATATCCATTTTACATATGTATATGTTTCTAAAGATATGATAAGCTAACTTTAATATCCGTCAATTTCGGTATTAGTATTACTATTCAAAACGAATAAGGATACTGTAATATCTATATCCGTATCCATATCCATTTGTTCGCTACTTAGGGATCCATGGAAAGGAGAGAGAATGGGGAAAAGAAGTGAAACAAAAGAAAAGTAAAAAAAGAACACAACCTTGAACCTAGGATCTTATTCCACCAATTAAGCATCCCATGTCAACTACATGATACAAACATTTGTTGATAAGTCAAGACAATTCAAGAATAGTTGAGAAAAAAACATATACGTGTTCATCCACCATCATCATGGAAGCACGTGGTTAATAAGATAACACATGATGATAATCGATCACATCTCATAACCAATAAATAAGAAAATTCATTAAGAAGAAGAATGAGTACAACTTTCCTCGTTTCTTTGATAATTTCATTCCCTCTTCCTCGTTATTCTTAGATAGATTGTGAAAATTAGTCTCAATCGATAAACCGTAATCAGTCGCAATCAATTAAAGATCCTAACAAGATTTGATCACATATAATCAGATTTGCTTTAATGATTATATGAAATCAAACTACACCACATTAAGATTCTAATTTTCCTATTCTAATAAGTAATGAATGTTTATCGATTTGTACGCAACAAGGGCCAAGTTAAACATTATGAGGCAAAACATGACTAACAATAGCCCCTCAGGTGAGAAACTACCTTCCTTCCAAAGTATCCCAATGTGTTCTCATGAAATGATAACTCGAAAGCAAAATAACGGTTATAAAAGACCTATCTAGCCATCACCCACTCTTTTGGCGATTCGGAGAAAACGGTTAAAAGAATGAAATGAAAGAAAAAGCAACACAACATCAATGACCATATCAACTAGAACTTCGGCTTACATCGAATCACATTTAAACACTTCAAGGCTTACACTACTCGCATACCCACAACAAACCATGATTCATCGTCGATGTACGCCTTCCTTTCTCTAAAGACATGGATCGCATCATGATCGTTACTTTACTGGAAACTTTCCTAGGTACACCACAACTCAATGGATAAGAGACCTGCATAAACAATTACAGTTACAAAAGCTGCTATAAGATGATAACAGCGCAAACTAGACAGCATGCGATGCGAAGCCTTGGGATTCACATTGAAACAAGATCCGCTTTGGTGCTTCGTGACTTCAATTTATTGTCTTTCCGCTCTTCTGCGGCCTGTATGGGAAACACTCGGAGATGGTTTACTTCCGGAGCCAACCTGGCGGTATAATATTCTTCAACTTCCTCCTGAGTGCAATGAGTAAGGCAGGGCCAAGTAGTGGCCATGTCGTCACGATTGCAATATATGCAAGCAACCACATGGATCCCGAGTTCAGACGCAAAAGCCGGTTGAAAGAGTTTTTGACGGGAGCAACCATCTCCGCTATCTTCTTCATTGGAATGTCAGCGGAAGTTGATTCACTCAAAGCCAGATAAGGTGCTTCTTTACTACTGCCAGTCTCCCGTGCATCGCCTGCGGGATCAGCATGGATGCCTTTCTCATCACTGCTCACTTGATTGTCTGTGGTGCATTCCGCGTTGTTTAAAACTTCTTCATTGCCCACCGCAGCTAGCATTCCGTCGTCTAACACATTAAGATAAGGTGCCTTGTCAATGTTCGATTCTAACGCAGTATGCGGGCCACTGTCTGATGCCTGAAAGTTAGAATAACAAATCAGAAACCTGCAAGCATCAGCTTCTCATGTAGTGCAATGTGTGAATCATAGATTGGAATGGCACACACCTTTTTAGGCTTGTGTATGTACGGGCTTCCATGCAGGACCCTCAAAAATTCCTCAACTGCTTCCACCCACCTGCAAAGGAGGGGAGGTGTACACTTTTATCTGTAACCATTGAAGTCTTCAAGCATATAAATTCCAAATGTATAAATTGATAATATTATGACTTTGAATAAATTAAACACAAGCCCTTATTTATGTGCCTGACGTTCATTCCAAGAGCTCAGCGTTTCTTGTAAACTGATACATTACGCAATGTAGTTTAATCTGTGTGTGTACTTCGCGTAAGTTAAAAGTTAAGCCTAGACTGTTCTAAGCATTTCAATTTAGTGCCTTATCATTGACGGTCCGTAGCTATGTGACTGAAGTTTTTTCTTATAGATGTGTCTTATTGTTTGTTATAAAATGATAAATGGATTAGCTATGTGACGAAGTTTTTTCTTATAGATGTGTTTTATTGTTTGTTATAAAATGATAAATGGATTAGCTATGCGACTTGAAGTTTTTTCTTATAGATGTGTTTTATTGTTTGTTATAAAATGATGAATGGATCCATGTGCTTTGTTTGCTTGACCCATCACACCTTAGATCCTAGGGGAATTAATTATACACGGTTGGGTACCTTACAGTGCCCAGCAACCTTTAAATATCACATAGAAACTAACAATAACTTCGAAGTGTTAAACACCAAAGATTAGAGATGTCAGTCTAGATGTACCCGTTGAATACCTGACTTGAACTCACTCCATTTGATGACTTTAAATCCGTCCCATTTTTTTTCGGACAGGTTTGTGTTTGAAACTTACTACCCATGCCGGTACTGGTCCGGGTTTGGGATTCCCTTATGAGTAGAGAAGAAAACAGATTATAGATACATATCACATATCCATGTTCACTTCATTTATGTCAAATACGGATACAGCTACGTATCTAAATTGGAAATGGATTTAGAAAGACATGTCCTAAAAAATTGGATATTAATTCGGATCGAATATTCATTGAATTGAATGCGAATTCCAGATCAAATAAAGAGTGATAACAAGTACACATCGAATTAAGATTGAATACAAGTGTGATCGAATAAAGATAAATACAAAATTTCAAGGTTCAGAAAGTCATTATGTGGTATTCGTTCGGTCAAGGTGGTCTGAAGCGAGTAAGAGGGTAGGCAGAAGTATATACGAAAGTATACGCAGACTATGTACTTTTATTATTTTAATAAAAATAATTTAAAATATCATAATAATTCAAACATTAGATATATACATTTAAAAAAATAACATGGAGAAATATGAATGCAAACTAAAGTTTTATTTAGCAGTGGCATGATGCAAATCTAATATTGACATGATGCAAATCTCATAAAATTTTATTTGATCGAAACCCAATTTATCTAGTGAAATCCAATAGCATTCGTACACACATTGAAACAAGGCATGATGCAAAACTAGAATAAAAAAGATACGTTTGGAAATGATACATTCGAGAATAAGATCTATAAAAAAAC
Source organism: Ottelia alismoides (assembly GCA_037367405.1). Classification (NCBI taxonomy): domain Eukaryota; kingdom Viridiplantae; phylum Streptophyta; class Magnoliopsida; order Alismatales; family Hydrocharitaceae; genus Ottelia; species Ottelia alismoides. The sequence continues at coordinate 89,196 of JAZKJV010005835.1, forward strand.
GGCAAAGCCTTCTCCCACTATAAGTAGGGCCGGCTACATGGATTCTTGCTCAAATCCATGTTGAAAGATTCGACTATATTTTACATCGGTTATCAACTACCTAATGCAACCTTCACATGAGGGGATTTGAACCCTAATCTTTTGTGTGGTAGGCACATTGCACTACCACCGGACCATTTAAGTGGGTACAAGAATAAAATCTATATAAAAATATATTCCAATAAGCTTGTTAAACTTATTTGGAAAGAAGAAACTTAGACTGCAATTTTATTCCAATAAAAAGATATCAGCTTGCAATAACTTTAAAAAATTCCATGATACCTAACCTAAAACCTGCAAGTCTTACAAGGCTGCACCAACAATTGAAAAACTTCTGTGATGGGCATAGATGACCAAGTGGAGGAGAGGTGGTGCACTGATCCGAATTAGGGGTGACAGTGCAAAGAGGAGGGGAGCTAGTGCACTGATCTGGCGCAGATGCGATGTGCAAGGAGGAGGGGGGATGGTGCAGTACGACGACACGAGGAGAATCAAAGCAGGAGACCACTACGACGAGGATCAGAGGAGGGACGAAGACGATGAGGAGGATCGAAGCAGCAAAGGGTTTTTCATCAGGTAGAGGGTTTATACGAAGATTTTTCGTCGAGTCAAGGGAGAGGGTTTCATGCGAGACAATGCCCCAATCAACCACTTAATTGGGTCCCAGAATGGATATGATTAATCAAATCCCCTATTACGCATTCCATGAACTGGCTACTTCAGCTATAACCGGGTTCGAAGTCTAATACCTATGCTGCCACATATGCAGTTTACTCAGCCACATATACCTCATATTCTGCATATTGAGCGAGTTTGGCATACTCGGTGTGGTAGGGGTACTTACTCCGCATATGCGGCCGCAGGGCCGACTTTCCAAACACTGCAAATTTCTATCAAATTGTTATCAAAGAGCGTAATGATTCGAAAAATATATCATGCTAATATACATAGACAATGCTGAAAATGTTTAGTCGATCAACATTACAATTGAAAAGGAGCTGGTAAATAGATATGGTTGCTGAGGGCTATGTACTACATGAGACATGCTAATATGCTTTATATAAAATTTATTGAAGCAAAGAGCAGTAATTAGAGACGAGCTAGTCAAACCACCTAACACATCAAATTGTTTTCAACCCCCTATGTGAAGTCTTGCTATATTTTCGGCCATCCATTTACTGATTTAAATTCACATATCTTTTTGTATCTTTAACATACAAACACTTATAATTCACCAAAGACAAACCATCCAATTAATATGTCAATGATATTCCTCATATATATTTTATATTATATTCGATGTCCTCACATTGACATTACCTATTCAGTATTTCCCATGAATTACATGTCTGTACTAATATTCAGTGTCCTCGAACAATTTACGCCCCGAACTTTTTTAGAATTGACAAAATGTTGGATGTGTAAAGTTTTTGTAGAACTTGATTTTATTATCTTTTTTGAGGGAATATAGTGTATGTATGTTTAGTTCAGGATTGATTTTTGTTGAGCACTTTTCACGTTATTGTAATAATGGTAGGGTGTAGCATCCACAAAAAGCGTTCAACAAACTAATTTTATATCAACTCTTCAGATTAGCCAACTACGTGTACCATGGGTCGAACTCAGAGGGCACAGATACAATTTTGGTCGGCTTTCAGTTATAATAGTGCTTTTACTCATACTATACAGACAATGAAGAAAATAAACACACAAGCACAGATATATGTACAACAAAGAAAAGCAGACAGAATAACAAAGAGAGGAAAAGACAAATAAAAGTAGATAACCACTAATCCACCCAAGAAATATAAGAAAATAAATCGAAAAGATGGATAATGTATTTTAGTACTTTAAGATAATATGCAATTTTGGTATTTTTAGAAAGAAAGAAGCACAATGGAGAATTCAAAACATGTATTTTTACCTCCAAGAAAATAAGCAATTACGGATATTTAAAGAAAGGTGAATTTAAGCTAAAAAATAGATCCTAAAACTACACAGATTTTTCTTATATAGAAAAATATATGGAGAACAAAATTGGATCTTTTTTTGGATGTTTGATATAATATGACTTCTTACAAACTTTAGACGTTTTGCAAAGTTTTTAGATTTTTGGACTCAAAAACACAATAATTTATGATGGTTTTCCCCATTTTCATTTTAAAATTTAATAACCACAATTTTCTGTAAATTAATTAAGAAAACAAGCTGATACCATTAAATTTATTCTAGATACAAACCTAACTTCAAATGATATGAGCATTAGTTCCTATCACATTGGTATTTTTCACTCTTAACACAAGCAAGGGATAAGAAGATATCCTAATTAATGGGTATTTTTCACTCTTAAAACATGCAAGGGATAAGAAGATACTAACTGGCAAATAGAGGGGAATAACTGCAATTGTACCAAATGTATTACAATACAAAATCTCACATACAAGGGCGTGTATACAATTAACCAAAAGTATTGGAGCGCATCTGCAAAGTTCTCACGGGGTACATTCTAAGCACATGATGATGAGGTGCCTATGATGTTAGGTGAGGTTGGACAACAATGCAATTCTAAGATGCTTCGAGGTGGTCCTTTGAAAATGGACATTTATGTGTGTGAAGCATGCGAGGGGATCTGGCACTTCAACAGTAGGGACGAGACCTTGGGTTCGATTATGTGGAACCAAACACTCCACGTGACCGATGCTTCTTCGCCTGATGGAGGCGAATCTCGCAGTTGCCTTCCCCTTTCCCAGATGGAGCTCCTCATTTAGTAACACCAGCAAGTGAACCCAAGGACTCACGACTAGAGGCTCGATCGGCGTTAGGTCAACGAAGGCGATCGACCCATGGATAGGTGCTTCTCCTCCGTAATGAGGGAAGAGAAGCTTCCACCTCTGACCACTGTACGTGGCCAGAGGAGGATGCAGGTATGGAAGGAGCGACCGAGAAGCGAGAGGAAGGAGATGATGTGGTTGCGATGTCAATTGGCGAGGGAGATGCGTATGTGATAGCTGAATCAACGAGCTACAATATGTGGTTTTACTTGAAACGAAGAAGATGGAGGCATGGAAAAGAAGATGGAACACATGGTAACTTGGGAACAATGATGGTGAATTGTGCCTGATGGAGTTGAACGTTAAAGCTCAATATTGGACTCTAGCTATTGGGTATAGCAACAAAGCTTGAACAAAGCGTGAATTTCTGTTGCTGTTGTTGTACGACTGAATCCAACCAACCTTCGAATAGGGACTCATTGTAGCTTAGATCCTTCTTTTATATACTGTCATTGATAGATGTGGGAGAAGCTAGAGCTCTGCTCTAGGTTTGGAAGGTGGGACACAAAGAAGCTATTGCAGAAGTTTATAAACTTGGGGTTCAAAAGATGAGATGAGCAAGCAAGGAGTTTGGTGGGAGGATTTACAGAGGTTGGGAGAGAGCGGAAATTGGATTGGAAGAAGATACAGGTTCGATTGGGGACGCATCAGAGACATTGACCTTCGCTCAATGACCAAACATAGAGGACGGTGACATGGAAGCAAGGTTCGAAAAAAAATGAAAAACGGAACAATGTGGTTCCTCTAGAATCGAGGCAAGGCATGGCCTCGAGGCGTTAAGGTGTAAGCCTTATTTTATTTCAAAAACTTTTGCGATTTAATAAAAAAATAAACTATATTATTAAGAAAAATAATCAGGTCTTTCAACATGGATTTGAGCAAAAATCCAATTAGCCGACCCTACTTAAAGTAAGAGAAGGCTTCACCATTTTTTTAATATTAAGAAACCTATATTACAACACAATTCCTATACATTAAAATAATTAAATGATTTTAGTATTGTGGAGAAAGATGGGAGAATGAATGGATTGTCTTATTCAAAGGGCTAGCGTGAAACCCTACATAGCTCAAAAGAAAAAAAATACAAACGACCCTGAAGGGGTTACAAGACCCAACAAAAACAACCAAATAACTAAATAACTCTAACACTCCCCCTTAACTTGGAGCATATCTATCGATCATGCCTAACTTGAAAATCAACCAAGAGATGTGTTTCTTCGGTAGTGCCTATATATCTGAAAGCTGAAGATATGTGGAGATATGAGGAGTCGTTATCTTTCCTCCTCATCCCTCATCTCGAATGAAGTAACAATCAGGTTCAATATGCTTAATCCGCTCATGGAATACGGGATTTGTGGCAATATATGTAGCAGTCTTGTTGTCACGGTAAAAAGGTATGAGGAGTAGTACAGGAAGTCCAAGATCATGTAAAAAAGAGACTAGTCAGGTAATCCCACAAGTGGCTTGAACCATTGGCATCTATTCAGCTTCTGCACTTGATCTAGAAACCACCGTCTTCTTCTTCCTATGTAATGTAACTAGGTTTCCACCAACAAACATAGCATAAACTACAATCGATCGTTTTTCCTTACGAAAACTTGCATAATCCGCATATGCAAAAGCAGTGACATCAATGTGCCCATTGATCCCGTAGAAGAGGCATCTCCCTGAATATTTCTTTAGATATCAAAAGATCAGAAAAATATATTTTTAATGATTATAGAGAAGTCTCTCCATGTATTAGCTAGAGCAGTTGGCCCATTAGGCTTTTATATCGTGCAGTATCCTCAAACTCATGATCAAAGGATGTAGCATGCTTCCACAACTCTGTAGGGATGTTAGATAGTTTGCATCTAAGTAAGCCCTCTTATATAAGGATATCTAGGCGATACTTTTGCTATGATAGGTGTAATTCCTCTGTAGTGTGTATTACCTCAATGCTAGGGAAGTATCAGTGTTGACCAAGATCCTTAGTGACAAATAGCTTCAGGAGGAATGCCTTGGTCTCTAGAATGCATGCTTCATCATTACCAGTAATCACCATATCATCAACATTGATAGTCGTTATCACAATGCCAATGGACCATCGTCTAACGAACATAGAATGATCAAGCGTCGTCTTTTGGAAGCCAAGAGAGCTGGTCTCAGTGGCATGCCCGTTAAAAGAAGCTCAATGAATCTGCTTTAGGCCATAAATTGCTTAACGGAGTCAGGACACATGCTCCCCTTTGACAATAACCTGACGGTTGCATCATGTAGACCTCCTTGAGGATGCCGTACAAAAAAAGCATTCTTCACATCGAGCGGCAAATTCTTATTAGCTGCAACTGAGAGAATAGTGTGAGTTCAACCCATCCGAGCCAGAGGAGAAAAAGTCAAAGTAGTTCGCTCCATAGGTTTGAGTAAATCCATTTACCACAAGTATGGACTTTGGCCTATCAACAGAACCATCGTGGGACTGTTTGGTCATAAAGACCCATCAACATGCAACAATCTTGACATATGGATGACATGTCACAAGATCCCACTTGCCCCTAGAGGTAAGAGTGTCCATCTCCTCTCGTATGACCTTCTCTCAACCATGGTCCTGCAATCATGGAAGGACATATCGAAATCGGTATCGATATCGGTACCATGTCGATACCGATATATCGGCGATATATCGACGCCATATCGCCGACATCGGGATTCAGCTCGCCTTTTTTGCTTGTCGATACCCGATATCGGACATACCGGCGATATATCGGTGACCTGTCGATACCGATATATTGCCGATATATCGGGATACGGCCTTCCATGTCTGCAATGCACTATGATGATCAAGAGAAATAGTAACACCTATAAAGGCATTTGTAAATCACATGTCACAACTAGATAAACTATTAGTGGAAGTAAAATGTGACGATGAATGTAAAGTCCATTGCCTTTTTATCCTCTGTAGTGCCATTGGGAGTCATAATGGAGCATCCGGAGCTACAGTGGTGGGAATACTTGAATAGGGCTCATTTGAGGCAACTCATGCATTTCTCCTTTGATTAATATACGTCGGGCAGACACCTTCGCGTATTCCCCCCTCTTTTATCTGTAAAAAATCATCCTGCAAGTAAGGAATAGTTAAAGGTACAAGATCAGAATGAACAATGTGTTCGCTTTTGTAGACAATGAGTGGCGACAGAAGCTCCAATGGTATTTCACGGATAGACTAAGTGAAGTAGGTGGCATGTTTAAAGAAGGTGATCAACAAAAATGTAGTAATGCGATGACTAGTAGGGCCATAACACCTGTACCACTTTTGGGTGCAAGAATAGCCAAGGAAAACATAGTTGATAGTGCGAGAGAATTAATCTGCAATCTAAAAATTATGAACAAAAACAATGCAGCCAAAAATTCTCAATGGTTATGTCAGAAAAAGGCCATTGTTGTTGTGGAAATGGAGTCTCATCATGATACAAAAAATTAGATGGAACCCTACTGATGAGATAGATAGAAGCGAGAAAGGCATCTCCACAGTGGGTATTGGGAACCTTCATGTGAGTAAGCAATCTAAGAGTAATGTCAAGGAGGTGGCAAAGTTTCCTTTCCGCTTCCCCATTTTACTAAGAGGTATATGGACATAATGTTCGGTGCAGGGTTCCTTGAGAGCAAATAAAGACAACAAGTCATGTTGGGTAAACTCAAGTGTATTTTCAACTTGTATAGTATGAATACAAGTAGAGAAAGATGTTTTAATAAAATGAAAGAAGAACTTAGACATTTTTATTGCTATAAGAGTGTTCCTTTATTAAATAAACTCAAGATCTGCTATAATCATATACAAAGACAACACAATATCTATGACCACTAGTATTACGAACTAGACAATACATGTAGATATCACAATGGACCAAAGAAAAAGGTGAAGATCGGAATAGCTCAATCTTAGGAGGAAAAATGCATCATGATGTTTCCGAACTAATAGGCATCACACTCAAATGGCTTCAGCGAGGTGAGTTCGAGAAACATCTGAGAATGAACTTCGGCAGAAGGGTGACCAAGCCACAAATGCCATAAGAACATGTCAGTGGAAATAGAAACAACTTCAATAAAAGTGGAATCGGCAGGGAGACTAAGGTAGTGAGTAGTCTCACTGGAAGATGCATCGGATCTCTGTAGCAGTTGCATCAGGTGTAAGTAATATGTGGCCAAGGGTTCCACTGTCTGTCCACTGGGATCTTGATCAAAAGGTGCCTTTGTCACTATTGCATTGTAGTCAGATGCAATGTTGACCTGCAGGAGCATGCCAAACTTCGTCCAACACCTCTCAGATGGGTGATTGGTCTTCTGGTAGTGAATAACCACATGCGACCACAACCTCGACCACAACCAGAGTCACGACCATGATCTTCCCAATGACTAAAGCGATGTCCATGTTCTGATGAAGCAAGAAAGGCAGAGCTCTCTACAGGCTGTGGAGATGAGGTGCAGACAATACAAGTCTTAATAAGCTGCAGACAACCAAAGACCTTGATGGTCAGAAGAGTATCAGATGTAAGGAAAAGTTCCTTCACATTCTGATAGCGAGGATGTAGACCTACCAGAAATATGTAAATTTCCCACTATAATCTTTGTCACCTGCTTCGTACAACAAGCTAATGGAAATATGGCAGCGACAATAGTAGTCCATACGAGTGAACTCTCCCTGAAAGGCAATTAAGATCCACAAATAGATGCCAGCAAGTCACGATTTGATAATTTGTTGAGAGTATGTCTATGCCAGTTCATCCCACATCTCTTCAGTGGTATCCTTGAATAGGAGGTTCACCACAATGTGGGACTCAATGCTATCGATCATCTATGTCATGATCTGATAGTTGTCCCCAAGTCATGACTCGTAGTCCTTGTCTGCCTCCTTTAGAGGCTCCTATGTAAAGATCGATATCTTCTCATGAGCACCAATGAACACTTTAAAAGCCCAAGATAAGAACGCATAATTCTTTATGCCCGTGAGTTTGACAGAAGTACCATGCATCATGGAGGATGTAGAGAACATGGATTTCCTTACTGGGAGTCATAGCCATCATGGTCGAGAGAATAAAAAGGAATACGAAGTATATACAATCACACATGTAAAATGATTAGGACATGAAACCCTTTACCCAAAAGAGGCTAACAACAGTGAAGGAGGCCCTAGATGGGCTACCGATGGCCATAGATGGAGGCTAGAGATGCAAATAGAGGTTGACATCATCAACGATAGGCCCGGAGGTCCCTGGCGATGGCCCTGAAGGGGGTTGGTGGCAGCACCTTGATGATTATGTGATTCATCGCTTCAAAAGCTGAAAAAAGAGTCATGCACCTAAATAATTAATTGCATTTAGCCATTCATATCACATTATTATCATTCACGCATATATAAATAATATCCATATTTTATCTTTTCATAATTGCATTAATAAGAAATCAAAAATTTTATTTATATAATCACACGTATATTAACTAACTTTCCACATTTTCGTTATTTTTCACTACTCCAAAACAAATAAAATTATCTCCTTTGCGTACATACTACTAACATAAATAAATAAATAAAAATACCAGAAAAATACTAGTTTGTGTGTATATATATATATATATCAAATAAAACCAAACCCAAGTTTTGAAATAAAAATCTGTAAATGCAAATATCTCTCACATACAGTCTCCTATAAACTTTTGATTTAATGTAGATTCAATTACCTACAAATCAAGATCAAATTCAAATGAATCAGAGTTCATATGTGAAACTTGGATTTTGGGTCCACATTGTATATTGTATATATTTACTAGCTTTGACTCATTATTTTTATGTACATAGTTACCTCTTTTTATTTTGCTTCTTTTTCATTTGATTTCTTTGATTTATGTTTTAAGAAATCTAAAATGACTTAAAAATCAAAGAAACCATGGTATTATGAGTCCGAACATATGGTTTGTACATAAATCCCTTGGCTTGTATTTTTCATTTTATCAATTATTAAAATCTCAAAAAGATTAGACTAATGTGAATATTTATCTTCTACTTTATTATATTTTATTTTGAATTTTTATTAAATTAACTATTTAATTAAAAATCACAAAAATGGCAAAACACTAAAATATTGTATTTTATATACATAAAATACAACCAAAAATACCACTTTGTATAGATGACGTCTTTTGATTTTGGTCCGTTCAGAAAACTTTTTAAATTTAAAGTTGTTTTCTATTTTATATTAAATTTTCTTTTATTTATTTTCCCTGATTTTTCTGAGAGTGACACGTGACAGCTCTTGGAGCCACCACATGCACCCATTTAATTCCCCTTAATTCTTTAGGCGCCACCCTTTTGAGCCGTTGGATCACTTCCACATCCAACGATTGTAATCCGCACCTCTTTTCTTATTTATTACATTTTGTTTTATTTCTTTTCATTCACCACGTGTTTGACCCCTGGTCGTTCAATCACGGTCGATCGAACGATCCAGGACCCTGTTTTCCTCCATGGGTTCCTCGGTCGCCCATCGACGTGGTCGCCCCTCCGCCTCCGCCTCTCCTCCAACCCTCAAGCCTCGTCAACAACCCACAACAGGTCTCGAGCTCCTCCGCCCTCCACGTCGCCACACCTTCGCACACTTTGTGAAACCCTAACGGCAAGCCATCAAAACATCGAGCTCCGCCACCTTTCCGATGCATTCACCAATCTTCAGATCAAAGAGAGAGAGAAAGGTCCAACTCTTCCTCCTCCGGTGGTGACAACACAGGGTGAGGGATCTCGAGCACCCACTATGTGATGTGATCCAAGCTTCCCTTTCAAAATCTCGCCAATCACCCTCTCTATGTCTCGTCTCCATCCTTCCACCATCAACCAGGAGCTCAGGCACCCATTCACCTTATTCTAGTGCTTCGCATTTGGAGCCGAGATTCCAGCTCGAGCCATCTCACGCCCTAGGAGAACTCCAATCAAGTGCGGATCCGACATCAGACGATGGTAGTTGAACTTCGTCTTCTAAGGAGGGGAGGGTTATCTCTTCCATATTCCTTTGATCTGAATCAGAGGCGTGCAACCCTCGCTATCTTTTTCCACCCGAGAGAAGCAAACCCGAACATCCTCCTCCGCCTCCTCCGTTATCGGCTGCAATCGACCATCACATTTGTCGCTCCTTCTGCGACGAGTCTTAGCCCTCCACTGGAGCGCCTCTTCCCACCAGCAACACGAGGAGCATCACCATACTCCGAACAAAACTCTTCAGCCCGCTCTTGACGAGGAAGAAGAACAATAGGGAAGCGGGTCGACGTACATCTCCCCTTTGATTCCCCTCTCCCTTAATCATCACTATTGATCCATTCTTGGGTCAACAAATGTTGATCCACTTCCAGATAGAGTGGCCCGGAGCTCACCACGTTGTTTACACCAAACCTTTGATGAATCTCGGATTTATCATCATTATACTCCTTATTTATCCTCCGTGCATTAATAATTTAATCAAAATCTTCATTATTTTGTTTAATTAATAATTGATCATTAATAATTTACTCAAAATCTTCATTAATTTCGTTTAATACCTTTTATTTTCTTTGTTTTATTTCCTATTAAAAATCTCTAAAAATGAGAGTAATTATTGTAGATATTTATTTTGATGTTAAAAAGAAATCAAAAGGACAAAAAACATAAATCAAATAAATTGTAGTATTTTTATTCATTAAAAATATTCTCAAAAATTTTGTTGTGTTTATTAGATCTCTTTTGGATTTTGGTCCAACATGAAACTTGTAGATCTCCTCGAGAATACAACTTTCATGTTTTTCCCAATTTTGCCTCTTTCTATTTCTTTTCTAATTTCTCTTTATTTTCTCTTTTCTGAATAATCCTATTTGGCCACGTGGCATTTTCTGGAGCTGCCACGTGGCATTTTCTGGAGCTGCCACGCGGCCTTGCTCATTACCCGTTGCTCGTCACCTTCCTAGGTTGTCTGATCACCTCCCCCTTGCTTCATCTCCACAGTCCCTTCCTGCTTGCTCCTCATCCATCAGATCCCCTCTTCCGGAATTTCCACCATCTTTTCCCGCCTCTTCCTCAGCTGTTGAATGGCTTTAAATCCAACGACTCCGCTTCCTCCACGTCACATGTTCCTACCCCCACTGTAGGATGATGCCCTCGGTTCATCCTAGCCGTCACCTCGTGACGCGTCTCCATTCTTGGATCACTACCCCAGATCAGATCCAAGCCCTCGCTACGCACCTCATCCTCAGCCCTTGGATTTGTTGATCCAACGGTTGAGGTCGCGTCTTCCACCTCCAGCTACATCCTCTCCCTCATGTAATGCCTCACCGTGCCTCACACCCTTCCTATTTTCGCCACCACCCCGAGCCACCTTGTCACGTTCTAACACCTCCTCCACGTAGCCATATCTCCTCCGATCCTCGCGCAAGCATCGGTGACCTCAACCCACGCTTCTATTCCTTCCCACAACCGTTGCAATCACCCGCCTCCTCCACTGAAACGGCCAGACCTCAACACTATAAACAGCCGACCTCCGCCCTTGTCCACCGACGTCCACCAATTCAAGGGTGAAGGCTAGACACCCTCTTCCTCCATGTGATTAGACAGAGACGGATTGCGAGGCCACGATGGACGTTTCATCCCCAGGTATCGACCCTTGGCTTCGATTGCCAAGTCACGGTCGAGCTCCCTGGATAGGTCACCCAGGTCGAGCGACGACCGGAGGTCCTCCTGATCTCAACACATGCTGCCTCCTCCGCCCAAACTCCATCTCGGTCAGGTAAGCTTCCACACCTCTTCTTCTTGATTTCTCATTTTTATTTGCACGCACACCACCTCACCTTAATTTTAACCCTCTCTGAGCTTCGCCGCACATCAATCACCAACGCCGACTACTCCGAACACCCTCTCCTTCCTCTGCAAGCTTCCCCCACTCCATGACATCTCCTCTACCAAAGGCAAAGGAGATCTCGCTCCGAGAACATCTTTCTCCACCTTGTAGCCTGCCATTTCACTCGCATGCACGCCTTGGTTATAGACTAACCCCCCTTGCTGGTGAATCCTTCAATGGTCTGAGCTTCTACAGCTGCTCCATTCTAGAGCCTTGTCGCCGGTGAGCCCGCACCATCTCCGCGACCTGCACTTCCTCCTCGCTCCGCCAGGCTACCACGATCTTCGCTGACCTCCAGTAAAGCTTCTCAACATTTCTGACGATGCATTAGAGCACTTAAGAGATTTGGTGGGCTCGTCGGAGACCCACCATTGTCGTCGCATGAGAGGCAGAGGAAGGAAAGGATTGCGCTCCAGATACCATTCGATCTATATGATCAGACGACCCAGATCTCGCATCAGCCTCCGTCCCACACTTACTAGCTCGATGGGACCCAGCCACCGTATGAAGAATTGGAGCACGCCATGCGTACTTCGAACCTATATAAACCATCCACCTGCCTCCGAGCCTGGATCGTGCGTGTGCCATACGCGTGCTGGCAGGGTTATTTACATATCACCCCTTCCAGATCCTCCAAATTATAGAATAACCCTTACAAGTGTGTGTCTTACGTGTGTGCTCTAGAAAATTACGATGGACCCCCGCCGGCTCTTTTAAATTGCAGAAATACCCCTGCCAGGGGCCTTTGTACATATATTATCTTTTTTATTTTCATGTTTTCTCTGCATTTATGCCCTTGCTCTCTTTATTTAGTATCTTGAGCATATGAATTCCATTTCAGTTGATTTTATTTGCATCATGTTCTTAATTTAAAGCTCTTCGTAATGGCATGCTTAATTAATTGATATAGCACCATAAATAGTATGCTAATTTTTAGATGAGCTAGGTGTCATTTGTTCTCCATTTAAATTACATTTTTAGTGCGATGATATTTTCTGTGTGCTCCAATTGATACTAAAATTGACTTCCTTTAAATATGCTCAGTTATTGAATTATTGCAGGGGTATATTACTACATGGCATATCATCTAACATCATTACTAAAAACCAAAACAAAAATTGCATGCTCATCAACACTTCATGCATCTTGTTCTTCATTATCTCATGCATCACACCTTCTTTGCTTATTGTACCTCATTTACTCTGCATATCTTAAAGTTAAAAAATGCATTTTACATTTTATGCGTCTTGCATCATCTACTTCATTCATTTTATGCACATAATCTGTGTCTTTCGTGATGTGCATTTTTTCTGCATAAGAAGACTTAGATCTATGATTTTAATCGTTCAAATTTAATAACTAATTTCCGAATAATCGACGAGGAGGATCATATCCCTATGTTCGACCTTGGTAAACTTGTCAAGTAAAATTATTATCCACATATTCAAAAGGGAGGTGTTCTGCATAAATCTAAAATCGTCTCCTATACTACATGTTAAAAATGACTTATTAAAAGAGGCGATTTCACAGTTCATCAGGTGGTGTCGTTGCTGGAGACACGGCTCAACCTTGTTTATTTATTGAATCTTAGTATATTAATTTGAGTTAATTATTTTCAAAAATGTAGGTCTTCATGTTGTGTTTATTTTTACATCATTTTTTTAATTAATTTTCTTGATATTTTTCTGACATTTTTCTTTTGTGGCAGAGTCTGTGGAGATGGAGGACGCTCGATCAACATAGAGCCATGGATTTGGAAGCTTTCGTTGTGAGGAGCCGTAGAAGAAACTCAGGAGAAATCAAGGAATTTATTTGACACTTCGCTCGCTCATTTGTTTTGTATAATTATAAAATTATAGTAATTGCATTTCCAATGGTCCTCATTTGAGGGCTCGCGTATGTACACGAACCTAGACTTCTGCATGTGTTGTGTGAAGCATGTTTCACCCCAGTCCGGGTGGGTCTTTACTTGAGTGTTCGAACCTAGGGTTAGGCACACGGCTATCCGAGCTTACCTTATTTCAAATATCTTGGGCTTGATTCGTAGGGGTCATGGTGGAGGAGACTGGGGTTCGCAAGAACTCATGGAGGCAATTCATGGCTTGGGGTTACATATTCTTGATGCAGTGGGATGCATGTACACATGGCGTGGATCTCAATCCCGGTCATGTCTCGACAGATTCTTGTTGTCTGGTGAGGCCTTGGCGGCCTTCCCGCTGGCTGGTGGCCTGGTGCTCATCCTTTACCTCGGCCTCGGTCTGATCACATGTCGTTTTTGTGGTACTCGGGGAGGATGATCGCTCTCGCTCTTTCTTCAGGTTTGATAAGGCGTGGCTGCTGGAGGTTGGTTTCCGGGCGGCAGTGCTAGAGTTTTGGGTGGGATGTCGCCCGGGTGGGATGGCTACTCGTCGGCTTGCGAGCAAGCTGGTGTCCTGGAGGTCGTTTTTAATGTGATATAACTGCGCGAACCGTTCGCTGTGCAAGGCTAGATGGTTGAGGGCACGTGAGAACATTTAGAGATTGGATGAGCAGGAGAATGCAAGGGAACTTACGACGGAAGAGGCAAAATGGAGGAGCGGATGCCTTGAGGAATAGTTACATGAGGATAGGAAGGAGGAGGACGCTTGGAGGCAGAGGTCCGGTCAGAGATAGGTGAGGGAAGGGGATGTCAACATAAAAATTTTCCATAAGATGGCCAACGGTAGAAGGCGAAGGAACTATATTCACTTTCTTTGAGCCCTTGGTTAGAAAACCCGTCCCGCCAACCACATCCCCCCCCCCCGGTCGGACCCCCGCAAGCCCGCCTTAGGTTGGATCTCCCCCATGAGCTCACCTCTACCCGCCTACCTCGTCGCTGCCCACCGCCCTCCGTGAAAGACCCCACCGCCTGCTGTAAGTTCCAGGATCGAACGCACCTCCTTCTATCCTTTTTTTTGGATTAATCTCAGTCGTTAGATCACAGATTGGGTTAGAATAACTTAGCCATCTGGTTGAGTTAATGAACTAAACTAACACAAGGTTATGGGTGTAAAATTGAGCGGTTATTCAGGGTTTTGGGTATAATTCATGATTATCGAAGGTTGATGGGGTAATTACGAAATTACTCGGGGTTATGGGAGTAAATATCACTTAAAACAAATGGAGGTCTCGATGGCCCTGCCTTGTATGTAAAAAAAGGGGGGAGCAGTGAAAAAGAAGAAGAGGCCTGGTTTTTAAAAAAAAGAGAAAGCTGGAAAAAAAGAACAGCTTGAGATAAAGGGCTATGTAAAAAAAGAAGCCATAAGAAAAAAAGAAGATGATGATTTGTGTAAAAAAATATGAAGCACAAGAAAAAAAATGAAATGAATGATAGAACAAGTTGAATTCTACTCATTGTTTCTCCCAACTTGATGATATATGCTCCTATTCTATCAAGTATGGGAGAAAGGGGGAGTCAGAGCTAAATTCTTCTAAACATCTGCACGTCCATGACTGACAGACATGCACTCCAGATTTCTACAGATCATCCATCTTCACTGAGCATCGACTTCTTCGTCAGGCCGCATACTTCTACTTTTACGACCCGATCAGTACTCCGCGTTGTACTTCTTCTGCAATGATTCTTCTCCAGGCACGACAGAGATATGTTTCGGTGACCTGATATCGCAGCGGCTCTACATGCATAGCAGGGATACGTTCCGGTGACCTGAAAGCCACAGACCCGTCCTCGTGCGAGGTCTTCTACCAGCAGCGGATATGAGTTCTTATGATGTATCCCAAAGACGTGGTATATATTTTCGTTTTAATGCAAGTGGCAACTTTCTCAGCTCTAGTTTGAGGGGGAGTATTGGAGAATGTAATAGGTGGGTAATTGGATCTCACCAAGATCCAATTACACCACTCATGTTTAGTCCCACATTGGTGGGACTCTGGTCTATCTGAGGGGCTATATAAGGAGCCCCTTACCCCCTGTACTCATTGAGAGAAATTCAATAGAATATTTGCCCCTTTGAGGGCTTCTCTCGTGGTTTCATCCTGCTACTTAGGGAGTAGGGTTCCACGTAAAACTGTGGAATTAATGTTTATTATTAAGTTTATCGATTTCGCTTTCACTTCTCAGATTTTAACAATCACAATATTCAAGAAGGGACCCTCAAAACATAATCCCAATAATACATTAAGGAAGCCTAAGTCGCATCCTCTTCAAGGAGTGCCAACTTCAACTCAGTTTGCTACTTTTCCAACAAGAATACCTTTTAGATGATATCGTGCTCTATTTATCTCGCTCTCCGAGGGTTTCGTGTAAATCAAAAAAACACCTGTAAACTGATGGAATTTCAATTCTACGGTTGTTCATATAGGGTGTCTTTCACTAGAGTTATGTATGCTCACTACTCCTTCATTTTCAAGGTTAAATAATTTTAAGAGGATAAGACTATAGAATACAAACTTCTCATAACACCTTTATTAACCTTTGAGTATTTAACTTGTTTAAGTAAATGTTAAGCATCCATTACATAATTTACTCTCCTTTGAACTGAGTTATCTATTTAATTGAGTCATGTAATCTTTCGAGGTCTTACATGTAATTTCCCTTTTTTGCTCTCTAAGGTTTCTCCTATAAACTCTAGACTCATGGAATAAACACAATGATTCATTATCTTCTCCACTGGTATCAGAGCAACAATCATAAACCGAAATTCTGATCCAGAAAAATCCTGTTGTCACCTCCACGCCTCCTCTCCTCTTACCGAGAGCTTGCGCATGCCCTCATCCCTCACCTAGGGCCTCGCGTAAGGTTCTCCAAGATGCTACTGTCGTCGCCATTTATGCAAGAGATGCCAACAACCACCAGCAACCACCATGTGATGTCGGAGGGCCCATCTTCATTCATTTTTACTAGGTCAGATATATCATATAATGAAAGAAGAGCCAGCCATCACATATAAAGACCCCTTTACGGTCATTAGTAGGATGTTCTTCTGATCCTTCGATATTTGAAGGAGTGTCAGCAGCCTCCATGCGCTCTCGGAGGGCCCAACCTCGCTCATTATTACTAGGCCAAATATATCATATAATGAAAGCAAAGCCAATTAGCACATGGAGAGACCCCCTTTACAATCATCGGTAGGATGTTCTTCTGATCCTTCGATACTAGAGCATGGACTCTTCTATGGGGTCAATGGTCAAACGGATGTCTCCGCTTATACAAATGCTGACTATACCAGCTCGCTTGATATGCCACGCTTGTTGGGGGAAACTTGATTACTTGGCGAAGAAAAAGACAGATAATGGTCTCCAGATCAAGTGTAGAGGCAGAATACAAGGCAATGGCGCAAGCCACCTGTGAGATCACATGACTTGTCTTCTTTTTACAGGAACTTGGATTTTCAGTTAGGGATATTTACACCCATAACCCTGAGTAGTTTTGTAATTACCCCAAGAACCCATGATAATTCGTAATTACCCCAGGAACCCTGAATAATGCCTAACCCTTACGTGTCATAACCTTGTGTTATGTTTCATTTGTTTTATCTGTTACATATGACAATTTCCATAAAAAAGACAAAATTACCCCTCTACCCTTCCTGGAGACATCAATCGTTGGATGCGACAGCGAATCGAACGCTCCAGCTCTTGCCACACCCCCTCCTGCCCACCTTTCAATCCTTCCCCCAACTGCAAGGCAACCATTCACGTACACGCTTTAACAACCGTTCCTCTGATCTAATCTAGTGGTTTAGATTCCTCCTTTCAAACCCTCCGATCTCCCCTTTCTGGCGTGCGAGCAACCAAAAATAGAGACAACAAAAACAGAGAGATATAGATAGAGATCATCACCTTCTTCCTCTGGTTCTTCTCCTTGCAGTGATTCTAAGCAGAAATGGAGAGATTGGAAGCATGCAGGAAGCCACGAGATCGCTTCCGTCTCTCGCTCCGCTGCATTGCAGATGGGTGTGAAGGAAGGTGTGTGAGCTCTCACCTTCATTTTCCAATCGAAAACACGTGGGTCCTATCTAAATGGACATTTTCCCCTCGTGATCGAGTCAAAGATTATTTTTTTCACGAAATTTCTTTGGTGGGTTTTGGTGCAATACAACTCAAAATGCAACGAAACTGGAATTGTTCAGAATATCTCTGATGGGTGCTTTGTTCTTCATGTAATTTTCATGAAGCGATGGAACTTTGCTTAGTTGTCATCAAAGGGCAACGGTTTCTTCTTTACGTCAACTACTAATCAGAAACTTGGAAGAAACGGGACACTTTCCTGGAACAAGTTGTCATCTTTTCTTACCAACGGTTTGGAGATCCCTTCCAACTTATGCGCTCATGCTATGTCATCATGATGTGTTTATTCTTGAAGTTATGGAACTTTGTTTTCTTCCCGTTAATGCGTCAAAACCACGGGTGAGTTTGGTCACTTTCAATTCCAATAGGAGCACTTCGACGAAAATGGGACCTTTACAACGGCAAAGTTCCCATATTTCTTACCAGTGGGTTGGAGATCTTTGATGGGTACCTCACGAAAAAGGAGTTAATATATTTGTTGTTCTTTAGTGGGTAGTTGATTTGAATCTCATGTGCATACGTCTAAACGGGTTCTACTGTTCTCGTCTTTTTTTCGACGCGGTGAAGCAATCGAGAGCGACGAGAAGATAAGGAGAGTGCTGAAGCTCGGAGGCACATCGACGTTGGGGAGGGAGAGTGCGTCGGCTGCGAGCGGGGAGAGAGCACAGGGCAGTGTTGGCGATGCGGGGTAGTGGAAGAGGGGAGGGAGCTCAGCCTCGGTGTGCAATTAATGGTGATGGTATCATCCAGAGACATAAATTAGATCCTCAAGCAAAAGACTTGGGGATGGAAGGGAAGGTTGGTAAGGGGGTGGAGGGTGCCATAGGGGGTTGGTGGGGGGATGGAGGACTCTGGAGGGGCCGTGGTGGACGAAGGAGAAGGGGTGAGGGTTATTTTCCTTTATTTTTAAAATTGAAATTATAGCAATTGGATTGAAGATGGGTTAGATTAACTCATAGTTGTGGTTGAGTTAATGGTTTAAAGTAAAGGATGGTTATGGGTGTAAGATGGAGTAAGTAACTATTTGGGGCTTCGAGGGTAATTACAAAACTACTCAGGTTTACAGATGTAAATATCCCTTTCAGTTACTACTCACATACCTTTATACTATGACAACAAGTCTACTACGTATATTACCACCAATCCTACATTCCATGACCAGACCAAGCACATTGAGGTTCACTGTCACTTCATTCGTGATGCAGTACGAGGAGAAAGGATCACTACTCTACACATCTCCACTAAACTTCAGCTTGTAGACATCTTCATAAAGGCACTACCAAAGAAACGCTTCTCATGTTTGACTTCCAAGTTAGGAATGATCGACAAATATGCTCCAACTTGAAAGGGAGTGTTAGAGTTATTTTGTATCTCTATTTATTTGAGTCATGTAACCCTTCACGATCTTATACGTAATTTTTCTTTTTATGCTCTATAGGATTTCTCTCTATATAAGAAACCCTAGACTCATGGAATAAACACAATGATTCATATTCTTCTCTACAAACTGCTTTAGAAAGTCACATTAATTAATTTACTAAGCCACTTGTAATTTCAATGTTCAATTCACCGAATTAGTGTTATTTCTCATACTCTTCCTCTAAAGACTTACCTTTAGCTGGTTCATAATCAGAATTCATTTAAATTAATTCTTTACTTTTTTATGCACTATTTGTACTTAATTAGATTTGAGCAATCTAAGTAAATGGGTAGGAAACTGGCGTACTAACACCAGGCGCATTACAATAGAGAAGGCATCGAAGGATATACTAAGCTTAGCCGTACCACATACTGAATATAATTAATATCATTTCTTAATTACTGGTTGTCACCAACTAAATATCCATCATTTATTCTGAGGGGTATTGCATTTTCTAGTTCTAAGAGTTACAGACTGCATCCATATGTATGAAAAGACGGACAAATATGGAGTCAATCCCCTTACGCTTGCATGAATAATTGTTTCAAGTAAATCGAGATCTAAGTCACAAAATGAAACAGAGATCAGCATACCACAACATTTTCGCAGAAAAGCCTTGGAAAAATGCTAGATGTCCACCATGAGTCGTAGTAGCCAGAACAATATTTTTATTTGCTCTGTTGCCAGAAGCATGTAGAAGTATTAATCTAAGATGATGAATAATTGCAGCACAATGGATGAAATGAGGTTTTGCAGAAAAGCTCGTCCCACGGAATGGCTTCAATGGTGCAAAGAGGATCATCCAGTGCACTGATGCATAAAAGCGGAACTGACACATTCCCCACAAAACTGACACTACTGCACCGACGATAATATGTGTCCACAGTCTGATGGACAAAAATTATGATATGCTGTAAGTTCAGTGAATATTATTTTGTGAAAGAAGATGGTAGATTGAACGAAAAAAGTAGGTTGAAAGGAGCGGGCAATGGGTATTTTTAAATGTTGATACTTTTGCATTGATCTTAATTTTGTAGGAATCTACACCCGCAACAAAATAACCAACATATTTCTCAAAGTGTACAGATCTGGACATGTACAAGATCATTATTTTCGATTCAAAAGAGAGGGAAACACTGAAAGGTGCACGCCCCTTGTATATTAATTATTGGGGAAATACATAAGTTACCTCATGAGAGAGAAGAGTCAAGGAGGGTCTTGGTATGAAAAATTACATTTTCAAACTAAACGCGATCAGACGAGAAGATGACTCCATTTCGAGATAACCACAACACCCAAACGATAATGATCGGCATAAGAAAATACGAGTCAATCTGAGATCTAGCACAATAGACAGAGTCCCAGAAACATACAAGAGCATTAATCCATTTTCACAAAGAGGGCAAATGTCATTCACACTGCCACTTAATCTAGCCCAACAGTCCCTCTAAGAATTCCCCACGTGTGCATCATCCACAGGAAAACTCTGATACGTGGTGGCACCTTCAGACCGCCAATGAGTCGACAATCTCTAATCAAAATGTCAGAACCAAGATCCAGAGGTTTGTCAATCCTTCAGTATGCCTTCTTACTGAAAAATCTCCATCACTCTTGGTATAATGATCTATCATGATACCATGTACAGAATGAGAAAAAAGTACAGCTTAAAGGTCCACATACTCCAAAACACGTTGGCCTGAAAAATGCTCTATTAAAGGTACGTAACCAAGCATTGCCAATCCAAATGTCTGCAACTCGTGCCTCCTAAGACGTTGATAGAGCAAATAGACCAAGGAACCTTGATACTAACGTTCCATCTCCAAACCAGTCATCCTTCCAAAAGGAGAAGGTACCACCATCCCCCACAACTACCTTAAAAATCTCACGAGCATGTAGTATAAGGGAGTAGGTTCCCTTCCAGAAAACCAAGAAATAAAAGGAAGGACGAAGACATATAACAAGTCGGGCTCGTATAAAGGCATATAGGAAGCTTGCAACAAAGATCTTCATTATTCCCCATATTCTGGCCACTCACTTTAGTAATAAGGCCATGTTCATGATTTCCAATCTCGAAATACCAAGTCCCCCTTTTGTAAAGGCATAGAAATTGTCTCCAAGTCAACCAGATGTAAACCAGAAGTATCATGGCCTGATTGCCGCAAAAAAATATTATTATAATCATCTCTACTCTCCAACGAATCCCAATTGGAACAAGCCTAGACGACATAAAAAAACCGAGATGGCTGCAAGCGTTGCCTACACAAGACAATCCTTCCATCCCGAGAGAGAATGGATGTCTTCAAACCTGACATCTTACTCTCCAACTTTTCTATGATGGGGAGCCAGTCAAACATCCGCAATCTACCATACATAGCGGAAGTCCATAGTAACATAATGGGAGACTCCCACATATTGTCCCTGTTGACACATATTAAGTATCTGTATCTCTTTGCTATTTTATTTTCTTGTTATTCTCTTTATGTAATTTACCCATAGGCTACTCTCCTATATAAGAGAGCCTAGGGCTATGGAATAGAATCATCTCATTCACGTTTCCCAACATGGTATCAGAGCGACGGTCCTAGGCCGGAGTTCTCGAAACCCTAAACCTACCCCTCCCCACCCGCCGGCCTCTCTTCTCTCTCTCTCTCCCTCCCGGCGCCGCCAAATCCAGCCTCAACCGATCGAAGGCCCCTCTTCCCCGATCTGCGCCTTGTGCGCCTCCAGCCTCAGCCGATCAAGGTGCCCTTGTGCGCCTCCAGCAGATCGTGCGCCTAAGTGCGCATCTGGCGCACAGCGCCTTCTGCGCATCTCGCGCACCTTGCGCTTCCAGCATCGCCCCTTGCGCATCTGGCGCACAGTAGGCGCACAGTACATCTCGCCCCCGCGCTGATCGACATCTGCGCAGCACCCCTTCAGCGTGCTGTGCGGCATCTGCACACTGCACCATAGCGTGCACTTCTTCAGAGCGCTGCGTGGCATCTGAGTGTTGTGCGCATCTCGCTCATAGCGTGCGCTAGGGCACGAGACATCGCGCAGCAGGAAGCAGTAGCGCGCGTTATCTCACAGCGCGCACGTTATCTCCTGCCAATCAGCGCGTGAAGGTTACATATTACGTGTACATACTGTGCGCGTGCGGATCGTAGCGCGCGCAGATCCATGGGGATAGTTGCTTGACGTCTACACATGCAACTAATCCCGTCTATGCCATTGTAGACAAAGATTATCTTCTCTTAGTCACTCCAGTCTTCCTTCTCCAGTATGTCAGACAGCAAGGCAGATATCCCGTCTATGGGCGCATTTCGTGGTCCAGCGCCCATTGTCAAGATGGATGGTACAAACTATGAACTGTGGGCAATGCAGTTCATTAGTATGATGAAGTCTACAGGTAAGAAGCACATTCTTACCGAGCCCGAGCCTGCAGAGAAGACTGGAGTCCATGCCTCATGGGAGGCTGATGATGCATATGCCAAGGTTTGGCTATCCGGCACATTGGCTATTGAAATCGCCAATGACATTCTACATCAACCCACAGCGAAAGACATGTGGGATATCCTGGCAGCAACATATTCTCAGGCGAAGAATGAGACGAAGATCCTGCAACTACAACATGATATATTCACAATAAAGCAGAATGGCCGTCCTTTACATTCTCTCTATACATCATTGAGAGGGATGTTTGAGAAGCTTTATAGCTTCATGCCTCTTACCGCCACGCCAGAACAGCAGAAGACATACAGGAATGCGACGATGGTGGGTGTGTTTCTCGCTGCACTTGATCCAGAATATGAGGCAGCACGTTCATAGATTTTGGCGGACTCGACTATTCCTCCCATGGAGGAAGCTTTTCACAGATTGAGCAGGATCACAGTACCTTCAGCAGCTGCGAGTCAGAATCCCTCAGCTATGGCGGCCAACAGAGGCCGTGGTTTTCATCACCAGGGCCGTGGACGTACTCCCCGTGGAAGGGGTGGCCGCACTAGGCCAACCTGCTCATATTGTCACCGAGTTGGACATACTGAAGACACATGCTACTCAAAGCATGGATTCCCTGCATCTGCACGAGCAGCTGAGCAGATAGAGCCCCCATCTGCTGCTACACTGGATCAACGATTTGATGATCTAGTTGCCCGCCTCAGGGGCATTATCCCACCATCAGGTCCAGCACCGTCGACAGAGAATCATACTGATGCTGCTGCCTCTGCTTCTGCCTCTACGAGTACTTCAGGTAGTACACTTGCTCTCCACAGTAGTAGATCGGATACATTGCCTTGGATCATGGACTTGGGCGCTACACATCATCTATGTGGCGACCAGAGTCTACCTACAGGATATACTCAGATTCCTCCAGGACGGACAATAGTGATTGCCAATGGCACACATTCCCCTATCACGGGTCAGGGGGAGATTAGATTGACATCCTCTATGCAGCTCAAGAATGTTTTGCATGCACCGCATTTTTCTATGAATCTGTTGTCCATTAGTCAGATTACGAAGGATCTCCATTGTCGAGCTATTTTTGATTCATCTTCCTTGATTTTTCAGGACATCCGTACGGGCAACGTGATTGGTCATGGCTATGAGCAAGGAGGCCTTTATCGTCTGAACCAGACCCCATTTGCCAGAATCACAGCTTCTCCCGCAGAACAAGTATCTCCTCTCCTGTGGCATCTGCGTTTTGGTCATTTACCGCTTCAGAAGTTGCGTCTTGTCCTACCTTATAGTCTTTCTCACACACCTATCCAGTGTGAGGCGTGTCAGTTGGGAAAACATCACAGGTCATCTTTTCCCAGTAGTCAAGGTCGGAGTAGTAACTCCAAGTTTGAGTTGTTTCATGTCGACGTCTGGGGTCCGAGTCGTGTTCCCGATCATCAGGGGCACAGGTTTTATATTGTATTTGTGGATGATTTTTCTAGAGCATCATGGGTATTTCTAATGAAGAATAAGTCTGAAGCTGGAAATATTATTATTCATTTTCTAAATGAGATTCAGAATGTTTTTTCCACTACGGTCAAAATTATGAGAACTGACAATGCCTTAGAGTTGTGCACCAACAATTTAGCCAACTACTACTCTTCTAAAGGAATTGTTCACCAAACATCCTGCGCTCATATGTCTCAACAAAATGGGGTTGCAGAAAGAAAACACCGTCACCTACTTGATGTTACAAGGTCACTTCTCATTCAGAGTCATGTTCTGTATTCCTACTGGGGTGATGCAGTCCTCACTGCATGTTATCTTATAAATCGTATGCCCTCGTCTGTCGTGAATGAACAGGTTCCTTTTTCACTTATTTATCCTGACAAGGATCTGTTCATTCTTACTCCTCGTGTGTTTGGGTCAGTCGCATTTGTCCATCAGTTGTTGCCTGGTTCTGACAAGCTCTCTCCTAGGGCTGTCAAGTGCGTCTTTGTGGGGTACTCCAGAACTCAAAAGGGGTACAAGTGTTTTGACCCTGTGCGTCGGCGGTATATGATCAGTGCAGATGTTACATTCTTTGAATCCATTATGTATTTTTCAGAATCCGGGAACATGCAGCCACCACTTATATCTCCTGATACCGTATTCATGGCACCACCAACATCACAACCGTCACCACCATTACCACCACCACCGCCGCCATCAACAGTATCCCCGTTACCATTCCATTACACCCGCAGGCCGCATCCAGCTCATGGTCCTGACCAGTCAACTAGCTCTCCTATGGTATGTAATGAAAATATTAATGTTGATGAATCTGACGACGTTTCTCAGCAGGATGCATTACAGGAGCATGGTGTTACCACAGAGGATCTGGATGTTCCAATCGCTCTACGCAAGCCGAAGAGAAGCTGTGCCAAATATCCAGTATCAGCAGCCGTGTCGTTTGAGAGGCTATCTGGACCCTTCAGGACGTTTGCATTGGCACTTTCAGCTATAGACATTCCACGGAACCACCATGAGGCTTTGCAGGATTCTAGATGGCGGCTAGCAATGGAGGAAGAGATGGCGACACTTCAGTCTAGAGGAACATGGAGTTTGGTTACTATACCTCCAGATGTCAACCCGGTGAGTTGCAAATGGGTGTTTACAGTTAAACACAATGCGGATGGCTCCATTGACAGGTACAAGGCACGCCTAGTCGCAAGGGGATTCACACAGACATATGGGGTAGATTACCTTGACACGTTCTCCCCTGTGGCGCGTCATTCCACTCTGCGGATCCTGTTATCAGTTGCAGTTACTAGAGATTGGCCACTCTATCAACTAGATGTGAAGAATGCATTTCTGTATGGAGACCTGCAGGAGGAAGTCTACATGCAACAGCCACCAGGTTTTGCTGTTGAGGGGGAGTGTTCCAAGGTTTGCAGGTTACATAAGGCCATCTATGGCCTTAAGCAGAGCCCCAGAGCATGGTTCCAAAAGCTGTCAGACCTCTTTGAGAAACAAGGATATAAACGCTCAAATGCTGATCATTCCTTGTTTGTACAGAAGACGGCGAGAGGTATTATTGTAATCATGGTTTATGTTGACGATATCTTGATTACAGGTGATGATGACCAGGGTATTAAGCAGGCAAAGGAAAGGCTGGGGACCGAGTTTGTCACCAAGGACCTGGGAGTCCTTAGATATTTTCTGGGGCTGGAATTTGCCAGGAATCCGCATGGATTAGTCATGTCACAGAGGAAGTACGTTACAGATCTACTGAGTGAGACAGGTATGCTAGGGTGTTGACCTGCTACGACACCAATGGACCCTAGCATGAAGCTGTATGATGATGACACAGAGGAGGTGGACAAGAGAAGATATAGAGAATTGGTAGGCAAATTGTTATATGTCACGATCACTAGGCCAGATATATTATTTGCAGTGAGCCGTGTGAGCCAGTTCATGGAGCAGCCACGCCAGGTGCATATGGATGCAATACGCATGATACTTAGATATCTCAAATCCTCTCCAGGTAAAGGTCTGCTATTCAAGAAAGGAAAGGGGATTTCTATCTCAGCATGCGCAGATGCAGACTATGCAGGATGTCCTAAGGATAGGAAGTTCACCTCAGGGTATGCTGTCTATGTAGGAGATGCTCTAGTCTCATGGAGGAGCAAGAAACAAACTGTGGTAGCAAGATCTAGTGCTGAATCCGAATATAGGGCTATGGCCCAGGCTACTACAGAGATGAAAGCGGTGCTGACAGATTTATGCTTAGATGTACCACTTCCTATGAACTTGGAGTGTGATAATCAGGCTGCCTTGTTTATTGCAAACAACCCTGCATTCCATGAACGGACCAAGCATATTGAGGTGGATTGTCACTTCATACGTGATATGATTCAGAAAGGATTCATTGCCACATCTTATGTTACCTCAGAGAACCAGACTGCAGATATATTCACCAAGGCACTGTTACGAGGTCCATTTCAGAAGTGTGCTTCCAAGCTGAGCATGATCGACATCTATGCTCCATCTTGAGAGGGAGTGTTGACGCATATTAAGTATCTGTATCTCTTTGCTATTTTATTTTCTTGTTATTCTCTTTATGTAATTTACCCATAGGCTACTCTCCTATATAAGAGAGCCTAGGGCTATGGAATAGAATCATCTCATTCACGTTTCCCAACAGTCCCCAACCACATGCAACATTCCCCATCCTCAACGTCTGAAAGATTATAAAAATATAGCTGTTGACTTCTGCATGTTGAGCTTAAGTCCTGAAAGCCCCCAAAAGATATCTACAACTGTAAACATACTTGCCACCTCCTGACTACCCCCTTCGATGAATAGGATTTTATCATCCGCATATTGGAGTAGGGGGATGGAAATATCTCCACAACTGTAATCGGAAGTGACACATGTTGGATTACGCTTGAGACTATACAGACAAGAACATCTGCTACATTCATGAAGAGTGGTGGTGCTAGTGGGCAGCGTTGGCATACTCCTCTTTGTGGCTGAAAGAATCCACCTTCTGGTCTCCCGTTAAAAATCACAGAGTAAGACGCCATTGTGATACATCTCTTCATCCAGGAAATCCATGTATCCGGAAAACCTCTTTTTTGCAAAAGCAAACCACAGGAACCGCCAATCGATAGTATCATATACTGTCGACATGTACAAGATCATAATATAGTATTTTAATGAAATTACTAACCACATGGTATTTCCTTGTATAATTTCCATTTAGGGCCCAATTTCATGATCTAATTGCTTAGTAGAGGGTTTACGTTATTTCATGATGTCTCTAATACCCTACACATTTCTATCATAATTATACCCCAATTCTTTACTTATAACTCAATTTAGGTCCAATCGGATCAACATTGATCGATCATGCAACTTATCCGATCGATCAGTGTTGATCGATCATACAATTTGGCAAATGCTTGATCGATTAAGTAGATCAATGAGTCATTTACATTGATTGATCATCCTGTAGACGATGAGTTGGGAATGAAATCTGTGTCAAAAATTGTCTCCGATTCGAAATACAATTAAATACATGAATCACCAATAAATGCTAATCAATCTAACATAATTTTCATAATTGTATATCTCGAGGATCACCCGGAAAATGCAAAAAACAACGATAAGATTTGGAATACAACTTTGCATGCGATGAAATACGTAATCCAGACATCAAATCAATGAAAAAACAATGTAGAAAGGTTGTACGGACCAACACCAAAATGGAGTGTCGAAATCTGTACCTTCGAGTATTCGGCTAAAAAGCTTGAATTACAGTATTTTGGTATTTTTTGGTAACATCCGGATCTGAATCTAACCTGATTAAGAGTTGAAAGTTTATTTAATATTCAATTAATATTGAGTAACTTTAGTTCGATATGTAGATCGCATATCGAATTTTGTTCGGACGTAATCGACAAAAAGTCGATCGCATCGTAATGCGTGCCATCGAAAAAACTGACACAAAATAGGAAATCAGAAAACAAACCGACACCATCAAAAATTTTTCTCGACGAAGTAAGACCAACGAAATTGTCCGTTCGTCAATTGGAGGTCGTTTGATAAGTTAAAATCGAAATTTTTTATTAAAAAAATCGAGACCATATATCGTCAATTTCTTATCCATCTTGAATCAGAAAAGTATAAAATTCATATCATTTGATCATCATGGACCGGCAATCGCAATGAGATATTGCACCTCTGAATCGAAGAATAGAGGTGCAAATACGATCGACTTTGATTTCTCAAATAAAAGAGAGTGGTTTAAAAAAATAAAAAATAATAATTTCTGCTACTATACTATCCAGCAACCTCTACTTGATTTTTTTATTACCTACTCCATTTGGATTTTCTACTTCGTCCACTTGGCTCTCTTTTCTTCCTCCACATGTCATCAACCAAGCCCCCCCTCCTTGGTTATATAAACACCAAACCCGTTCTTTTCTCTCAAATTTATTTAACAAACGAGCCAAAACCTCTTCTCTCCTCTGTTGGAGCAGTTGTCCAACAGCTCTGGAGTAACTCCAGCCCCTCCTTGCTCCCTACAACTGCTAGAGCCTCCAAAAGCAGTTGGGAGCTGCTGCTTCCCTCTCCCAAGAAGCTAATTGCTGATGGAGCCTATCATGCAACCCTCTTGCTGCCATTCTGCTGCAAGATAGCTGCTGTCGAGCAGCTATTCTTGTGCATGCACACCCATTTCCTCCTCAAGTTGAAAATCCAAAGGTACAATCATTCTCCACCTCTTGTTGCCATCTATGTGCTTAGATCCCATTCAATTCACGCATGTTGATTTACACATTTTTGGGATGCATGTGTACAATGTAATTTCCTTTTTGTTACATTAAATTATATGGAAATTAGTGCAAATGTGAATTGGTAACACACTGTTATTTTTGTGGTTGATTGTTACATTGTGAATATCATTTCGAAACGTGAAAAATTTTCCCTAAATTTCAATAACCTAATGCGATCCATTGCGAATGTAATACTGCGAGTGTTATTTAAACGGGTAACTCGGATCCGCGGGCGGACGCTACATTTTCCCTATTTTTTATCTCATTTTAGGTTTAATTAGAAAATATAAATTGTTAAACATTATCGAGGAATTTTACGCAGCATTATATGCTTAATATTCATTTTTCCATGTGATAATTATATCATGCTTTATCTGACTGTGAAATGATACTTTACACAGATTGATTAAAAAATGACAAAGTAGGGTTAGCTACATGCTCAAATCCATATTGAAAGATTCGACTATTTTTTATGTTGGTTGCCAGCTACCTAACGCACGCTCCACAAGGGGGGATTTAAACCTTGGTCTTTTGGGTGGTAGACACACTCCACTACCACCATCCCATTGAATTGTTCTTAACATAAATTGATTGTTTTTTGCAAATCTAAACAATTTTCCTGCTTCTAAAAAAACTTGCTAAACATGTTGTAAGAGATCAAGAAAAGGTACACTTTAGAAGAAATATTGATTAATTAGTGAAATGTATAACCACTAGTAAACTATGCGTTGTACTCCAGTGCATATTTTGATGAAATGTTGTATCGTATTACATGGCATACTTAGATTTAAGATGAAGTTAATTAGTTAATTATCGACTATGGTTAGATACCATTAGTTAAGCGATATTGTTATTATATTGATTTGCAAGAAATTGGAAGTGGAAGCTATATGGTTTAGTAGGTTGAAAATGATCGCACATAAGACACACCATTATCCTTATATTCTAAATGCGTTGCCTCTTATGTGAGCCTTTTTGTACTCTTAACACATACTTAGGGGACCATATATCTATGTTTTTCTTGGCATGACTCAATCTTTATTATTTATATTCTTACCTACCTTAGGGACAAGGGTGGTTGGTTTCAGTGAGCACTTGGGAACCACTAGGAGTTATATGTTGTTTAATATAAATATTGCTTACTCTTTCATCTATAGTTGTTCTTTATCGTGTATGTTGATCGGCACATGTTTGGGTATCCTAGTATTATAAATGACTTTGCACCTAACTTTGTTCTTTATCGTGTACGCTGGTTGGCACATGTTTGGGTATCTTAGTATTATAAATGACGGTAATTTTTTGAAAATAGATGTTATTCTTTTGTGATTATATAGACAACATATGACTTTCTTATGTTTCACTCGATTTGGTTGTCTTAGTATTATAAATGACTTTGTAATTTTTGGAGAATAGATGTTATTCTTTTGTGATTATATAGAACATATGACTTTCTTATGCTTCACTCGATTGATCCTATTACTAAATTGACAATGGTATTTTTTAGGTTAATGGATGATATTTACAAAGGATAGGACGTGTACGTGGAAAAAACGTATTATTTAAGAAAATCACAGTTGGAGTATTTGTTACATGCGTCACTTGAGTAGATGTCCAGGATCCATTTACAACATCATGTTGTTTAGTCCCACATCTACTGTCTCTAGGATGTGGAGACTCAGTGAGGGCTAAGAAGCTCCTTACCCTCTGTATCCAGTGAGAAAGTGCAATGCATACATAAACCCTTTGAGGCGTTCTCCCGTGGTTTCATCCCGCTCCTTATGGAGTAGGGTTCCATGTTAATCCTAGTGTTCCAATGTTTATTTATTTATCTCTGATCATGCTTCCGCATTATATCTTTTAACATGGTATCAGAACAAGTTCGATTCTCGAGGATTATTTTATGTTCTTTATTTTCAAGATTCGATTGTTCAGTCTTGGAGATGATTTAAAAGATCTCTAGACGATGTTCCTTTCCTTCTCTCGATCTCGCGTAGGCAGCGCGAGATCGACACCTCCAGATCGCGTGGCCTCTCCGAGCGACGCTCCTCCTCTTCAGGTCCTGGCAGCAGCGCTCCAGTGCCTCTCTCATCCAACGAGCTTTCCCTCGCACGGCTCCTCCCACCACTCGGCGGCGGCACATCTCTCCTCGTCACCCCAAAGTCCAGGCGATGCATCTCTCCCTCCTCGCAAGACAAACTCCTCCTTCGAAAAAGGACCCACCCTTCATGTGCATGCAACGGTGGCATCCCGACCTCGACTCCCTTGTCCTCTCTCACTTCCAGCATTCGTCGAGCAAGGCCGACCTGCACCTCTGTGTCGTGGTTGGCGTCATTTCCCAGGACCTTCGTGATCTGCAGGTCGCCCTCTCCCGCCACGAGAGCCTGTAGGCGGCAACTCCTCTCCTACATGCCACCTCCAAGATGACGTTGCATCCTTCGGTCGAGCTCCAAGTGGTTATCTCCCAACACCGCTCACAGGTGGTGCTGCTTCGAAGCCTCGCATCGGGGGTGGCGGTCGTTCCAAAGAGGGGTTCCCAATCGGGAATCATACGTAGGGTTTGCCCCAAAAGAGGGTTACATGTTATGTTAAAAAAAGGGGGCCCAAATGGGTCGGTTGCTGGATTGTAAAAAAAAAAGAAGAGTTCTTTATGGTCTCGTTTGGGCAAAGAAAAAAATGAGAAGGTTTGGTCCAAACTGGACCACATTTTTTATGTTAAAAAAAGTGTGTACAACAAAAAAACCGTATGCGGAAAAAAAAGGAAGGAAAAGACGACTTAAAAAAGAGGGGGAAATAGCCATTAAAAAAGGAGAGAAAGAGAGAGAAAATGCAGGATCGTATAAAAAACCGTACGAAACAAAGTAAAAAATGTCTTAAAAATGAATGATTTGAAAAGCTGAAAAAAATGTGATCGGCTTATTGGTTTTATTCTCCACATTATCTTGTCTTCTCTCAACTTGGTCGACGTTAATGTTTTTGTTGACGCATA
The DNA here is from genome assembly GCA_037367405.1 of Ottelia alismoides. Lineage (NCBI taxonomy): Eukaryota > Viridiplantae > Streptophyta > Magnoliopsida > Alismatales > Hydrocharitaceae > Ottelia > Ottelia alismoides. The sequence goes on from JAZKJV010005835.1 coordinate 121,142, forward strand.
TTGAGTTATTGTACCTCTTCGTTATTTTCTTTTCTTGTTATGCTCTTTATGTAATTTACCCATAGGCTACTCTCCTATATAAGAGAGCCTAGGGCTATGGAATAGAAATCATCTCATTCTCTTTTCCCAACATGGTATCAGAGCGACGGTCCTAGACCGGAGTTCTCGAAACCCTAACCCTAACACCCCACCCGCCGGCCTTCTTCTCTCTCTCTCTCTCTCTCGATCGGCGTGCCCTCAACGCCGCCGCCTCTACCGGACGCAGCCCCTGCGCAGCCCCGGCGCTGCCCCTGCAGCCTAGCGCAGCCCCTGTGCAGCCCGTGCACAGCCATAGCGTGCCGCACGCGCAGCCCTAGCGTGCCGCACACGCAGCACCTGCGTGCACAGCCCCCCTGCGCATCCTTGCGCGCTGTGCCCTGTTCCTGCGTGCATCAACCGTGCGCTAGCACAAGCCCCTGTGCGCCTCAGTCGTGCGTCAACGGTGCCTCCCTTGTGCGGCCTGTGCGCAACTTCTTTGTGCGTATAGGTCTTAGCACAAACTTCTTTATGGGGATAGTTGCTTGAAGTCTACACATGCAACTACCCCCATCCATGGTATTGTAGACAAAACATATCATTTGTCAGTCGTTCCAGTCTTTATTTTGCAATATGTCAGAGAGCAAGGCAGATATCCCATCTATTGGCGCATTCCGTGGTCCTGCGCCTATTGTCAAGATGGATGGTACCAACTATGAACTGTGGGAAATGCAGTTCATGAGCATGATGAAGTCTACGGGTAAGAAGCATATTCTTACCGAATCAGAGCCTGCTGAGAAGACTGGAACCTATGCCTCCTGGGAGGCTGACGATGCATATGCCAAAGTCTGGCTATCTGGCACATTGGCAATTGAGATTGCCAATGATATTCTCCATCAACCCACAGCGAAGGATATGTGGGACATTCTGGCGGCCACATACTCTCAGGCCAAGAACGAGACAAAGATTCTGCAACTCCAGCATGATATCTTCACCATCAAGCAAAATGGTCGTCCACTACATTCTCTCTATACATCACTGAGAGGGATGTTTGAGAGGCTATATAGCTTCATGCCCTTGACAGCTACGCCCGAGCAGCAGAAGACATACAGGATTGCTACTATGGTGGGTGTGTTTCTCGCTGCACTTGATCCAGAGTATGAGGCAGCACGTTCTCAGATTTTAGCGGACTCGACTATTCCTCCCATGGAGGAAGCCTTTCACAGATTGAGCAGGATCACAGTGCCTTCACCTGCTGCTAGTCAGAATTCCTCAGCTATGGCGGCCAACAGAGGCCGCGGGTTTCATCACCAAGGCCGTGGGCGTACTCCTCGTGGAAGGGGTGGCCGTACTAGGCCAACCTGCACATATTGTCACCGAGTTGGGCACAATGAGGACACATGCTATTCAAAGCATGGATTCCCTGCATCTGCACGAGCCGCTGAGCAGATAGAGCCCCCATCTGCTGCTATCCTGGATCAACGATTTGATGATCTAGTTGCCCGCCTCAGGGGCATCATACCACCATCTGGCCCAGCAACGACTACAGAGAGTCATACTGATACTGCTGCCTCTGCCTCTACTTCTGCATCTACTAGTACTTCAGGTAGTACACTTGCACTCCACAGTAGTAGATCTCATATATTGCCATGGATCATGGACTCGGGCGCCACACATCATTTATGTGGCGACCAGAGCCTACTTACAGGATACACCCAGATTCCTCCAGGACGGACAGTAGTAATTGCTGATGGCACGCATTCCCCTATCACTGGTCAGGGGAAGATTAGATTGATACCCTCTATGCAGCTGAAGAATGTCCTACATGCACCACATTTTTCTATGAATCTATTGTCAATTAGTCAGATTACGAAGGATCTCCACTGTCGAGCTATTTTTGATCCATCTTCTTTGATTTTTCAGGACATCCGTACGGGCAACGTGATTGGTCATGGCTATGAGCAAGGAGGCCTTTACCGTCTGAACCAGACCCCGTTTGCTGGAACCACATCCTCTCCTGCTGAACAAGTATCTCCTCTCCTGTGGCATCTGCGTTATGGTCATTTACCGCTCCAGAAGTTGCGTCTTGTCCTACCCTATAGTCTCTCTCACACACCTATCCAGTGTGAGGCGTGCCAGTTGGGAAAACATCACAGGTCGTCCTTTCCCAGCAGTCAAGGTCGGAGTAGTAACTCCAAGTTTGAGTTGTTTCATGTCGATGTCCGGGGTCCGAGTCGTGTTCCCGATCATCAGGGACACAGGTTTTATATTGTATTTGTGGATGACTATTCTAGAGCGTCATGGGTATTTTTAATGAAAAATAAGTCTGAAGCAGGAAATATTATTATTCACTTTCTAAATGAGATTCAGAATGTTTTTTCCACGTCTGTCAAAATTATGAGAAGTGACAATGCTTTGGAGTTGTGCACCAACAATCTAGCTAACTACTACTCCTCGAAAGGGATCATACATCAAACTTCTTGTGCTCATACGTCTCAGCAAAATGGGGTTGCAGAAAGAAAACACCGTCACCTACTAGATGTCACAAGGTCACTTCTTATTCAGAGTCATGTTCCGTACTCATACTGGGGTGATGCAGTTCTTACTGCATGCTATTTTATCAATCGTATGCCTTCATCCGTCTTGAATGAATAGATTCCTTTTTCACTTATTTATCCTGACAAGGATCTGTTCATTCTTACCCCTCGTGTGTTTGGGTCTGTCGCCTTTGTCCATCAGTTGTCACCTGGTTCTGACAAGCTCTCTCCTAGGGCTGTCAAGTGCGTCTTTGTGGGGTACTCCAGAACTCAAAAGGGGTACAAGTGTTTTGACCCTGTGCGTCGGCGGTATATGATCAGTGCAGATGTTACATTTTTTGAATCCATTATGTATTTTTCAGAAAAAGGGAACATGCAACCACCACCTATATCTCCTGATACCGTTTTCATGACACCACCAATCTCACCACCGTCACCGCCGTCACCATCATCACCACCACCACCATCACCACCACCACCACCGTCATCAACTGTATCCCCGTTACCATTCCATTACACCCGCAGGCCGAATCAAGCTCATGGTCCTGACCAGTCAACTAGCTCGCCTATGGTATGTAATGAAAATATTAATGTTGATGGATCTGACGACATTTCTGAGCAGGATGCATTACAGGAGCCTGTTGATAGCACAGAGGATTTGGATGTTCCAATCGCTCTACGCAAGTCGAAGAGAAGCTGTGCCAAATACCCAATATCAGCAGCCGTGTCTTTTGAACGGCTATCTGGACACTTCAAGACGTTTGCATTGGCACTTTCAGCTACAACTATTCCACGGAACCACCATGAGGCTTTGCAGGATTCTAGATGGCGGCTAGCAATGGAGGAAGAGATGGCGGCACTTCAGTCTAGAGGAACATGGAGTTTGGTTACTATACCTCCAGATGTCAACCCGGTGAGTTGCAAATGGGTGTTTACAATTAAACACAATGCAGATGGCTCCATTGACAGGTACAAGGCACGCCTAGTTGCACGGGGATTCACACAGACATATGGGGTAGATTACCTTGACACGTTCTCTCCTGTGGCGCGTCATTCTACTCTGCGGATCCTGCTATCAGTTGCAGTCACTCGAGAATGGCCACTCTATCAACTAGATGTGAAGAATGCATTTCTGTATGGAGACTTGCAGGAGGAAGTCTATATGCAACAGCCACCAGGTTTTGCTGTTGAGGGGGAGTGTTCCAAGGTTTGCAGATTACATAAGGCCATCTATGGCCTTAAGCAGAGTCCCAGAGCATGGTTCCAGAAGCTGTCAGACCTCTTTGAGAAACAAGGATATAAACGCTCCAATGCTGATCATTCCTTGTTTGTACAGAAGACGGTGAGAGGAATTATTGTAATCATGGTTTATGTTGACGATATCTTGATTACAGGTGATGATGACCAGGGCATTGAGCAGGCAAAGGCAAGGCTAGGGACCGAGTTTGTCACCAAGGACCTGGGAGTCCTTAGATATTTTCTGGGGCTGGAATTTGCAAGAAATCCGTATGGATTAGTCATGTCACAGAGAAAGTATGTTACAGATCTACTGAGTGAGACAGGTATGCTAGGGTGTCGACCTGCTACGACACCAATGGACCCTAGCATGAAGCTGTATGATGATGACACAGAGGAGGTGGACATGAGAAGATATAGAGAACTGGTAGGCAAACTGTTATATGTCACGATCACTAGGCCAGATATATTATTTGCAGTGAGCCGTGTGAGCCAGTTCATGGAGCAGCCACGCCAAGTGCATATGGATGCAATACATATGATACTTAGATATCTCAAATCTTCTCCAGGTAAAGGTCTGCTATTCAAGAAAGGAAAGGGGATGTCTATCTCAGCATGCGCAGATGCAGACTATGCAGGCTGTCCTAAGGACAGGAAGTCCACCTCAGGGTATGCTGTCTATGTTGGAGATGCCCTAGTTTCATGGAGGAGCAAGAAACAAACTGTGGTAGCTAGATCTAGTGCTGAATCCGAATATAGGGCAATGGCCCAGGTTACTACAGAGATGATGTGGGTGAAAGCGGTGCTGACAGATTTGTGCTTAGATGTTCCACTTCCTATGAACTTGGAGTGTGATAATCAGGCTGCTTTATTTATTGCAAACAACCCTGCATTCCATGAACGGACCAAGCATATTGAGGTGGATTGTCACTTCATACGAGACATGATTCAGAAAGGATTTATTGCCACATCTCATGTTACTTCAGAGAACCAGACTGCAGATATATTCACAAAGGCATTGTTACGAGGTCCATTTCAGAAGTGTGCTTCCAAGCTGAGCATGATTGACATCTATGCTCCATCTTGAGGGGGAGTGTTGACGCATATTGAGTTATTGTACCTCTTCGTTATTTTCTTTTCTTGTTATGCTCTTTATGTAATTTACCCATAGGCTACTCTCCTATATAAGAGAGCCTAGGGCTATGGAATAGAAATCATCTCATTCTCTTTTCCCAACAGTTTTCCGACCAGTATGGGAGAAAGGAAGAGTATCGTGTAGAGTCACAGGTCGGTTCCATATTCAGATTCGGTTCCATATTTAGATTCTCCAGTCCAGACCAACCAGATTTTCAGATTCCACAGTTCTTCATATGTTTAAACTCGACGATTGATTCTGAGTCCTTCAGTTAGATGTGCACATGTTTGCCATCATTTTCCGTTGTTCCCATCTTTTGTATTTTAGTCAAAGTTTTCATGTGATCCATAGGGACTCCAGAGTAGAGATCTCATTCCCTATGCCATGTGGCTACGATTTCATGTGGTTTCATAGGGACTCCAAAGTAGAGGTCTCATTCTCTGAGCCAATATGGGAGAGACCCGACGATTTTTCAGATTCCATTCTCTAGCGACCGTGGACTCCGACGAGGATGTCTCCATGGCTTTTTAGTTCGACCCTTTCAGAGATGGAGCAGTTGTCCACATATTGTGGCGAGCCAAACTACTCCGATGAGGAGACTCATTTCCAGTTGCAATGACTTTGACAAGTGCAGTACAGGGCACATACTCTTCAACGAGGAGATTCAGTGTAACTCACACTCCAGCTCATTTGTCCTGCTCACCTGCACGACATGAGGAGCAACGTCCTAGACAACAACTGACAGTTGTGCGCGTTGAGTTGATATTGTTTGTAGTGTCTTGTAGTGTGAGCAGAGATTTCTTTCTATTTGTTCAAGTTGAGCATTGCATGCTTCGGCTTGAGGGGAAGTGTTGGAGTATTTGTTATATGTGTCACTTGAGTAGATGGGTCCAGGATCCATTTACAACATCATTTTATTTAGTCCCACATCTACCGTCTGTTGGATGTGGAGACTTAGTGAGGGCTCTATAAGAAGCCCCTCACCCTCTGTATCTAGTGAGAAAGTGCAATGCATACATCAGCCCTTTGAGGCGTTCTCCCGTGGTTTCATCCGCTCCTTAGGGAGTAGGGTTCAACATTAATCTCGGTGTTCCAATATTTATTTATTTATCTTTGATTCCGCTTCCGCATTATATTTTCCAACAAGAACAAAAGAACAAGAATACTTGGATTTATGTGGAACCCTTATTCCCTAAGGAGCAAGATTAAACCATGAGATAAAGCCTCAAAGAGCTAGATATTACATTATGATCTTTAATGTATATAATGTGCCTGGACTATTTATGTATCCCACCTAATATCACCAAGATCCACCACTTTAAGATATGGGAGTAAACATCTTCGAACTTGTTCTGCGACCACAACCTCTTCTCTCGATGGATAGCCACTACAGCTCTGTTAATGAATCTTACACAACCTTGGACAAATGAATGAATAGAACATTTGACAATAATAAATGAATCTACAACTCGATGAACAAACCAAGAATGACTTGCTCAAATACCATGTGGGAAAATGAATCATGGAAGCAAATCAAAATAAGAACACTTTATGTGGAAACCTTCTCCCTATGGCACAGGATGAAGCCACGTGAAAAAGGCTCAAGGGCTAGCTATTGCATTATGTTTCTCAATGGATACAATGGGTGTGGGGTTCTTTATATAGCTCACTATTGTGACAAAGTCCCATCATTTTACAATGTGACCATAAAAATTCTTACTAGCTTATCTCAATAGTGTAGGATCTCGATCTCAATTTGTGGAATAACAATTTTGAGATAGAGAACCACTTCTGCAGAAAAGACAAGTTTTGGATGGGAAAATATATAACTCTACATGATAGAGGCGTTGCAATAAGAATGACCAATCATATATCCTTACACCGCCTCCAAGTTCATCCTAGTCACCAGCATGACCCAAGATATGTTGTCTTCGGCAACAAATATGTTGAATCAATAAGCTTTGTGTTATTATTTGTTCTACGTATGAGTGAGTGTGAGATAATTAATAAAAACTAAGAATTACATCCTCCACCTTGAGAGACAGGTATTGCATGATCAATGAAGGAATAAGTTGATTAGGTAATTGAGTAGTGAGTAATTGGATCTTGAGAAAGATCCATATATTGTGAGTGGTGTGTGGTCATGTTTAGCCCCATAATTCCAACTGAGAGAGAGGGTGCATGCACTACAAGATTCAATAAAAAAAGGTCATTTTGATCGTCTAAAACCATGTAAAATATTCGTTTTGGTGCTTGTTGCGGCATTATTTATTTCAGATTATCATTCCCCTGCACTTCAAAAACAAGAGTAGCATTCTCCCGGAGAGTGGTCAAAAAATAACGACTCGGTTAAGGCATAGATGTAGAACGAAGTTGAGAAGTAACTTCTTTCCTTGATATGTAATCTTGGAGCTCGAAGAAGTGGTGATGTGAGAATAAGCACTAGCTAGCAACTTTATGCATGCCAAGTCAGACAGAAATATGAACCCATATAATTTGATAATATTCTAAAGGATGGCTCACCAATAAGTATAGCATTCGTTGAGTTTTAATCCTTCGATGAATACAGAGGGGTCAAGTCAAACTAGTTTTTCCCAGGTCTGGACTGTTTTTTTTATGCCATGGAAGTTAACATAATTGTGAATCCCGATCCCATTATCGTGATATTGGAATTGGAAAATCAATAAGATTTTAGATTTTTTTGAGAAGTAAAAAGGGTGCCTCCCATTTGGGACCCACGACGGGATACATACATAGATATGTATATATAGAAAATATATAAAAGTTACAAGTTGTTATATGGTCCAAGCTTTACAAAATGCTCGACAATGCTCGACCACATTCTCAGAATAAAAAGTATTCCCCTCAAAGATGACATCATTTCTGGCACACGAAATCGCCCACAACAACGCAAAAGTTAGTAAAAAGTCAATGTGTCCAAAGCTATACATTGATCGCATATCCCTCCAAAAACCCGAGGAGCTCTGTCCGATGATCCAGGGTATGCTTGCCCCATACCAAACATGAGTCGATTATGCGCATGAGAAGAACAGATGATCCAGATCTTCCGCCTCCTCACTGCATCAATCACAAGTGGCATCCTCCGCCCCAATCAGATCAACCGCCCCCTTCGCTCTTTGGTGAGAATTCTGCCCAACCTAAGTAGCCAGAGAAATATCTTGATTCAGATAGAGACCTTGCATTTCCAAATCATACGCATGTCCGCGGCCATCTCCTCCTCACCACCTCCACCAAAAACGGTACGCCTTCTTGACCGAAAATCAGCCATCCCCCCATGAAAAATGATTTCTACCTTCCCCCGGCCCTTCCAGCAACGCAAGCTTAGAGTGCAGCTCCATGAACTCATTGACCCTTTGTTCTGAGAGCTCCGATGCAAAAGTTGGGGACTAGAATCCCAACCTGTCGCACCGATATGTCTTTATCCGCTTCCAGTTGCCACAACCTCGGGCACCTTTCCGCCAATGCACCATTCTCTTTCCAGGCATCTCGCCAAAAACGAAACCCACCTCCGTTACCAAGAATTGACCTCAATTTAGATGTCAGCTCCAGAACCACTCACGTGATGCTAGACCACAGCAATAACAGAAGGCGCCCAGCGTCAACCTCCAAAGACAGAGATATCCCATAGCTCTTCCTCATCAATCTGCATACCAAGTCCTCCGAGTTGTCCCAGAGATAGACCAACCATTTGTCCATGAATGCATTGTTCATCCCCCCCACCCGCAAGACACCAAGGCCACCCTTTCCCTTCGACGAGGTTACACTACTCCAGTCCACCAAATGCATACCCCTCTTAGCCTGTCTCCCATCTGACTAGAAAAACCTCCTCATCAACACCTCCATCTTCCGTTCCGTCGCACCCCCACTAGCAACATCCTCGTAGAGAAAAAGAAAACAAGTTTTGCCGACAGAACATGCTTCAGAAGAATCAGCTTCCCTCCCCTTGACAACATCCTCGCCTTCCAACCCGCCAGCTTCCCTTCCAGCCTCTCCAGCAACCCCTTCCAATCCCTCATCTTGTGCCTCCCTGCCCCCAATGGCAGACCTAGATACGCGATCGGCAACGTGGCCGCTGGGCACACCAGCACCGCCGATGCGTGTTGCTCCTCCGATTCCGAAGCCCAAATGGAACCACAGAAGACATAGAAACCACAACAGACTTAGAAACCAGCTCATTTAGCAACCAATTCACATCCAATAAGATTTTAAAAATATAGGGTTCATGAAAAGATCTAAGGAACAGGTATCAGATGGAATGCTTATTTCATTTGTTTCTTCTTTTTTTATGTGTGGTCACACGAAGGAATTGGGTTCCATCCAGCATCTTCAATGTAGGTCATGATATAAACAAGTATAGCTTAGGTACATCAAGGAATACTGAAGGCATAAGGAGGGAAATAGAACTTACTTCACCTATAGGTAAAATAGATTAGCTTAATGAGGCTTGATTTATTGCAATATGCCATATAAGTAGACTTCTTCACACAACCAACAATGTGGAAAATAAACTTAACTGTGTTTAAAATTTAAAACATTTGCATCTACCTCGTAATTTGCAACAAGGCAAGTGGCATGATTGTCAAAGTCTCGAATGGAACGTGACTGCCAACATCAATAAACAAATACAACTGATGAGAATTAGCACTGTTATAAGAATATAATTGGACTGCAAAACATTTACCAACCAATTCACAATCAAAAAGAAAATTTTAGTATTCAGAATTAAATATTCCCAAGAGGTCTAGCACAACTGACGATGTAGAAGCAGCTTCTGAATCAAAGTTTCTCGAGTATAAATAAAAACAAATAAGTAGGACTCCTCAAATTTAGGAACAATAAGAATCACGTTTTCATAAGCATAATGCTCCATGCCATCACAGTGCTGCAAATGCAGAATAGTGTATCCGCAAATAGCTACATCGTAAAGATGTTGACAACTGTTTTAACTCACCTGCATAACCAGATGCAGGATCCAGATATCAGATTCATAATGAATTTGAAGGACTGCGACCCTAGGTTCATTCAATCTACAAATTACTTTGCCCCTCTTGTCAAGCAGTCGTGTCTATATCTGCTTTCTGAAATGCTGTATTCATTTTTTCTGTATTATTGGTCCAAATGCAACTTTGCCCTTACCTTTGCATGCTCAGGACTCGGGATGAGGTAAGAGATTTGATGTGAGCCAGTGAGAGAATCAACACAATCCATATGATCAACATACGATGATCATGGTGCTTCACTTCTTTCCATACATAATGCATACACACGGTGCTTAGCGATTGGCCACTGCCTAGGGTGGCACCTCATCGAGCCTCTTGCAACACACCTACATCATATTCAATAATCCATTCACCTGCATCAACCATATATGACTCTTGTCCACCCTTCCCTTTTCTACCACAATACATCACCTCCATCACCACCGTACACAACACCTGCTCTACCACTCCCTTACATGTTAACCCTAGGTGCCCTTGTTTTGTCTAATATTAGAGTTATTTTGTTAATGGATTATTTCTCTTTTTTTATTTTTTGAGTCCTGTAACCTCTTCGGGTTCTTTACATATTTTTGCTTTTAGTTCTATAGGGTTTCACACTATAGACCGCTTAAATAAGACAATTCATTCTCTACTTTCTTCTGCACATGATATCAAAGCAATGGTCATATATTGGGGTTCGTATCAGAGCACCCGTCGCCACTGCTAGCCTCTCCAACTAGGACACGTGACACCTCCATTGGACGCGCTTGAGTTTCGCCCAAGATTTTAACAAACGTGAGGCATATCGTGACGTTTTTCCGGTATCGCCTCAAGGCGTATGCCTCCCTCTAAAAAGAAAATTTTCATAAAACACGACAATTGATCGTAATTACATTTTGCAAGTTCTAGAAATTAAATAGCTTTGATAAAATAGCATAACTTCAAGATCTTTCAAGGCTATTTTCATATTTCAAACATCTAAGTTCACACTATGTTTGAGCTAAACTATCTTAAATCCCCAACAACAACAATAAAAGTTCAAAACATAAATTATTTGATCATTAAAAGACATGAATGGCTAATAAAGCAAATTGAAACATGTTGGAAGAATAGAATAGCATATCATTGAAAAGACCTTAGGGCTCTCTGATATAAGAGAAAAGCCTTGGGTTAATTTCATGAGAGGTACATGAAGAAAATAGAAATGAGAAATAAATATAAAGAATCAAATATATCAACACTCACCCTCAAGTTGGAGCATATATGTCTATCATACCCAGCTTGGATCATCTCTGAAATGGACCTCTAGCAAGGGTGTTGACGAATATACCAGCAGTCTGATCTTCAGTAGAAACAAGAGAGGGGGATATGAGACCCTTCTGGATCATGTATCTAGTGTAGTGGCAATCCACCTCTATATTATTGGTCCATTCATGAAATGCGGGATTATTGGCAATAAACTGCTTGATTATCGCATAAAAGCTGCATGGGAAGAGATACCTCAACAACAAGATCATTCAAGACGGATCTAACCCACATCATATTTGTACTCCCTTGAGCCATGGCTCTGTACTCAGACTCTGCACTAGATCTAGCAACCATTGTCTGCTTCTTGCTTTTTCCATGACACAAGTGAGCATAGTAAAGTCAGAAGTAGACTTCCTGTCTCTTGGGCATCTTGCATAATAAGCATCTGCACAACCTGTCACCTCAAGAGATGTACCTCTGTTGAATAGAAGACTAGAACCCGGTAAAGTCTTCAAATATCTCAAAAACAGATAAACAACATCCATGTGAACCTTCCTGGACTGCTCCATAAACTGGCTCATCTTGCTTACAACAAAGGATGTCTCTGGCATGGTGATAGTAACATAAAGGAGCTTCCCAACAAGCTCGACGTATCTACTCTTGTCTACCTCCTTAGTATCATCATCATATAATCTCATGCTCGGATCCATAGGGGTAGTAGCAGGTTTGCACCCTGTCATCCATGTTTCTAGTAGAAAATCAATCACAAACTTCCTCTAGGTCATCACAAGACCACTATGGTTCCTAGTGAACTCTAGTCCAAGAAAGTAACGAAGACTACCAAGATTATTAGTCACAAATTGTTGTCCTAGGATGAATGCCCTGCTCATCATCATCCGTAACAATAATATCATCAACATAAATCAGAATAGCAACCGTACCTCTATGTGTCCTATGAACAAAAAGGGAATGATCCGCAGTGGATGGCGCAAATCCCAAGTGCTCTATCAACTCTGATAGCTTCCGGTACCAAGCTCTCATACTCTACTTCAGGCCATAAATTGCCCTGTCGAACCTACACACCTTCTGAGACTCCCCCTCAGCAGCAAACCGTGATGGTTGCTTCATATATACCTTCTTATGTAGATCTCCATATGGAAATGCATTCTTCACGTCAAGTTGGTAAAGAGGCCAGTTTTGAGTCACAACAACTAATAGAATAATGCGCAATGTCGAATGTAAGGCCATTAGTGAGAAGGTATCATGATAGTCCACCCCATAAGTCCGGGTAAACCCATGTGTTATAAGCCTTACCTTGAAGCGATTAACATTGTCATCTACCCTTTGCTTGACTATAAAGATCTATTTAGATCCCACAATATAGATGTCTAGAGGAGCAGAAACAACACTCCAGGTACCACGAGATTGCAAAGCGGTCATCTCCTCCTCCATGGCAAATCGCCAACTACTATCATGTACGGCCTCATTGTATGTACATAGGATGGTAACAAAAGAAAGTCCCACGACAAACCTCATGTACTCCTCTGAAAGATGATCCAAGGAAACATGAGCACTGATCACGAGTCAATAGTCTTCCCCTACGAAGAAGCCATAAGAAGATGCCAATGCGCTCAGGTAATTTGAGGCCCCACAAGAATCTACAGTCACGCACCAAGATATCGTCATCGATATTATGGCTAGGAGCGAGAGCTGAGTACGCCTTGCGTGAAGAGAAAGATCCATCCTTCCAGGCCCAGTGGTCTCGACCAATATTCGGTTGAACAACATCACCAAGCTGAGCCATTAACGATAGAAAATCATCCAACCGATGATCCGACAGGTTCGCAGCGATCCGAGGGCTCCAGCAGCCGTTCTCCCAGCACGAGGCCACGGACGCCTCCTTATCCTCGACCAATGCAAAAAGACGCGGGAACATCACGTTGAAAGCACCCCTTCCGGACCAGTCATCGGTCCAAAAACGAAAGGAAATCCCGTTTCCTAGCACCGGCTTAAATAACGAGCAATTTTCCCTAAAAACATTCATCACTCCACGCCAGAATGGAGTAAGGTGGCAAAGCGAGTTGCCCTTACTGCTGCCCAACAAGTCCGCGCCCAGCAATTCCCGCAGGACGTTAATCATAAAATTCTCCTCATTCCCCCACACTCAAGAAGCCCACTTAAGCAATAGAGCGTCATTAACCAAACCCAGGCGCCTGACCCCCAAGCCCCCCATCCGCTTGGGCCAGAAACAACCTCCCACCCCACGAGGTGAACCCCCCTTCTCCCTTCCCCCTTTCGTCCCCACAAGAAACCACGCATACATTTATCCAATCGCCAACGAATCCCCTTGGGCATACCACGTACCGAGAAGAAATAGATAGGAATAGAGGATAGCACCGCTTTTAGAAGAACCAGAACGTTGGCTCGATGTGCGGCCTCTGTGATGCGGGGAGGGAAACAATTTCTCACCTCTTTTTCGAGTGCGGCCGTGTTCGTGTTCTTTGGGATGATCTTGCTTGGGTTAACGCCGTCTCCTTTCCTGCTTTGTGCGATTGAATGCAAGGGGCAGAGAAAGGAAGCTTATACTTTATCCGATCGCAAGGTTGTGGAGCATATGGTTGGGGAGGAATGAGGCACTCTTTGCGGGTCAACGATTTTACAGGGAGAACATTTCATTGCGTGCTAAGCGTCTTCTGGAGGATTGGACTCATGGGTAGGTTGGCTGTGGTTGTATGGGGGATCCATTGCTTGTGGCTACCCGTTCGGGTAGTTCCTTTTGTTTTATTTCTTTACCTTCTCTGTAAAAACGGTTCTCTTTTTGTTTTCAATATATTGGGGTGAACACCGTCGAGTGTTTCCCCCTCTTTTGAGCGTCAAAAAAAAGAAACATGAGCAGCTAGAGGATAAGTAGCATAATTATGATGCGGCTTTCTCAAAGCAATAGGTATATCAAGGTCATCAGTCTCTCTGTTCTCTGATATCGGCTCTTCCTGTACAATATCATATAGTACAAGCATATCACCAGTGACATCAATAGAAATAATGTGTTCAATACATACCTGAGGCATGTTGGATGATGGAGAAGGCGCATGAGTAGAGGGGCGAGTAGAAGACCTGCGAATGTAAAATCGTGGCAGGAACTATGTCAGGATAGAAGGAGGCGGAGGTGGTGAAGGAGATGGAGGTGGAGATGACTAAGACTCGACATGGGGTGTTGTTGATGAAGATAATGGAGGTGACGGAACAATGGCATCCTCTCCAGGGTCAGAGTTAGAGAACCTGTCACCTGTAGGAGAAAAATACATTATAAACTCGAAAAGTATGACATCAGCACTTACATAATACTTTCTCCCTACAGGATCAAAATATCTATACCCTTTTTGATACGAGAATAGCCAACGAACACACATTTGATAGCTCTTGGAGAGAGCTGGTCACGACCAGGAGTAAAATTGTGGACAAATGCCACGAACCCAAAGACCTTGGGAGTAAGGGAGAATAGGTCCTTCTCGGGAAACGTAATCAAGAAAGGACCTTTTCTCCAAGGATAATGAAAGGCATGCGGTCCACCAAGTAGCAAGCAGTAAGAACTACATCATTCCAAAACGAATTGTTGGAGTACTATTTTGCATGTCACTTATATTACAGATGGGTAAATGGATCTCCCCAGGATCCATTACATTTACCCCATCCAGAGTTCAGTCTCGCATCTACCGGTTTGGAGATGTGGAGACTCAGTGGGGGCAATATATAGACCGCCACACCCATGTAGTCAAATGAGAAAGTTGAATGCAACATATGGCCCTTTGAGACCTTCTCCGTGGTTTCATCCCACTCAGAGAGTAGGATCCCACATAAAAAATCTTGCGTTCCATGTTTATTTTTCTTTATTCTCTGATTCCGCTTCCTATTTTCTAACATGGTATCAGAGCGGGTCGAGTCTCGAGGAGTTTTATGTTCATTATTTATTTATTCAAGAGTCAATAATTAGATACATTATTCATTGTTATCGAAGATCATTTTTCGAGATCCGACTTTTGTTTGAAGATCTGTACAAGTTTTGGTTCCAGACTTCTAGGTTCTAGGGATTTCTGAAACCCTAGATCCATAGTTCCAGGCCGCACAAGGTAGCCCCACCTTCCTCAATTTCCAGGCAACATTCCAGGCGATGCGCGGTACTTCTCCAAGTGCGAAGGCCTGCAAATCCAGTCATAGCAGCACTGCCGCATCTTCTCCAGCCAGTGCAGGCACGCGACTCGTGCACGATCCAAAACCTTTGCCCGTGACGCCTACTTCCAATGGTGGCCATGTCAGAGAATAGGCCCCCTCCAGATCTGCGACATCGTCGATCTCCGTGATCCCCAGAAGGCGGCATCGTGGGGGCGTTGCTCCTCCTCGAGTCGTACAAAAGAACTGCACTCGACGGCGCACCATCTTCAGAAAGACTCCCGGTGGCGCACCTGCATCTCGAGGTGTCGCACCTCTTGCGCGGCTCTAGGCGGAGGCATATCCTCCCGATGCGCGAACACTCTTTAAACCGAAGGCGGCACTCCAGGCGATAACTCCAATCGAAGACCCAGTTTCCCACATCCTTCGAGTGCGGCTCCTCCATCTCACTGAAGGCTCCAGGCAAACCCCCCATGAGGCGACACAGGCTTCGTTGCCATCGCGCAAGGGGGAGGCTCGATGCCTCTCCTCCTGCAGTCGCATCCTTCCCATGCGGTGAGCCTCCTCTCGCGTCCTACTCCAAGCGGCGGTGGCGGCATACCCCCCATTTCCCAGTGCTTACAGCAGCAAACAAATCGACTCCTGCATGGAAAGGGAACGAATCGACTTCTGTGTGGACAGGGGTTCCTCATTGGGAACCCTAGTTTTGTGCGAGGGTAGTCCAACAGGGCCCCCGTGAATTAAAAATTTAGGCCCAAGTGGGCTACAGTTGTTTGAAAAAGAGAGAGCGGGGGGAGATATGGACCCTATTTGAGCCAAGTTTCATTATTCCAAAAAAACCGTAAAAAGTCAGAAAAAAACGCGTCCAAAAAAAAGAGGAAAACGTTGTACATAAGAAAATAATAATGTAATAATGTACTAAGCCTTCTACCACTATAAGTAGGGTCGACTACATGGATTCTAGCTCAAATCCATGTTGAAAGATTCGACTATTTTTATGATGGTCGTCGACTACCTAACGCAACCCCTGCAACAGTGGGATTTAAACCATGGTCTTTTGTGTAGTAGACACACTGTACAACCACCACACTGTACATAAGAAAATATTGTGCAAAAAAAGGAAAAAGGAAAAGTTGTCCAACAAAAAAAATGAGGATACGACTTATAAAAAAAGTGTTTCAAAAAAATTTGCTTTGAAAAGTCGGAAAAAAAGGTTTAAAAAAAGATTGGTGATTATCGGCTTATGCATGTTTTATTTAATCCCATTTTATTGTCTTCTCCCAATTTGGTCGACGATTATCATTCCGAGCAGTATGGGATAAAGGGGGGTATATGTAAAGTCACAGGTCTTCTCCAGATGTCAGATTCTTCAGACTAGCTATTTGTTCTGACTCTACAGAAGATCAATTCTTCAGACTCAACGTTCAGATGTTTCCGAGTCTTCAGTTCAGACACGCACTTGTATGCGATCTTTTCAGATGTGCACATGTGTGCCATCATTTGTTTGTGGTCCCCATCTTCTTCTTGTTTTTGACGGCCAGAGTTTTCATGTGAGCCATAGGGACTCCAGAGTAGAGGACTATTCCCTATGCCATGTCGGCAAGGGTTTTCATGTGGTATCATAGGAACTCCAGAGTAGAGTATCATTCTCTGCGCCAGATGGGAGACTTTTATACTCCATTCTCCAAGCGATCGTGGACTCCGACGAGGATTACACTCCACGGCCTATGAATCTGACCCATTTTCAGAGATGGAGCAGTTGTCCACATTGTTGTGGCGGACAAGAGTTCTCCAGGTAGAGACTCGTTTTCAATTGCAATGACTGACAGACGCAGTACAAAGCACATGCTCCCTGACGAGGAGATTCAGTTGACTCACACTCCAGCCCGCGCATCCTCCTCACATGCACATCATGAGAAGCAACGTCCTCGACAGCAGCCGACAGTTGTGTGCGTTGAGTTGATATTGTCTGTAGTGTCACGTATTGTGAGTAGAGTTTCTTTCTGTTTGTCCAAGTTGAGCATTGCATGCTCCAGCTTGAGGGGGGTGTTGGAGTATTATATTGTGCATCACTTATATTATAGATGGGTAAATGGATCTCTCCAGGATCTATTTACGTGGTGAATGTGTCATAATGAGACCTCAGGGGTCAGACAACAGAAGTTGGAAGGTTGTCTTCCTCTCGTGAAAGGATGGATCGGTCGTCCCTGCTCGCTTAGCTCGCTCCTGACCTTAGGAATCACAGCCTGGAAAAGGGTGGGGAAGGGATCAGGATGGACGATATGAAATCACGGGACATGTTTGACTGTCCCGCGGATCATTGTCTATTAGATCCCGGAAATCTAGTTAAGCGGGGTTGTCTCCCGCCCAATAGTGCCTTCTTAGGCCGGTCACCGAGGGGCGTAAAAATTCCTACACTTCATATTGCCGGAGACTAATATCAAAATCAAGTTAGAATCTTCAAATATATAAAAGAAGAGGGAGAGGTTTGATGAATGCGGAAGAGAGATCGCAGAAGGGAATTTTCCTATTCCTCACTGCAATTTAGCGCATAAGGTAATTTTCCTATTCCTCACTGCATACCCCATCCATAGTTTAGTCTCACATCTACCACTTTGAAGATGTGGACACTCAGTGGGGGCTATATATAGACCACACACCCCTGTAATTAGATGAGAAAGTTAAATGCAACATATGTCCCTTTGAGGCATTCTCCCGTGGTTTCATACCGCTCCTTAGGGAGTAGGGTTCCACGTAAAAAATCTTATGTTCCACATTTATTTTTCTTTATTCTATGATTATGTTTCCCCTGACCAATAATGGGTAGATGAACCCCATTAGCAATCACCACCAAGGTTGGAAAAGTCGGTGGTCGATAGTCGGTACTCGATCAGTCAGGTCACTATTTAGTCGAAAGATTAATCATATTTAGTCGAACTTTAACCGGCTTTGAATTTTACGATTTTTTCGATCAATTTTATGATTATTTTAAATATATAACTCATTTTCATACATAGATTTACATAGATTGTGTACATTTCTATACTATCATAATAAAATAAAAAAAAGCAATCGAATTTAAATAAAACACTGAGCATATTATAATGAGTTTGCTTATAAAAAAGCAAAACATATATAAATATGGTATCTCCAAGCAAAAATTGATCGACTAGTTTGCCTAGTTGGAATTAATTGGTACTCAGTCGGTCATCCAACGGACTAGACTAGTCGGACCTACTAGTCGAGCGACTTTTACAACACTGATCACCACTGATCTACCAAGAGGGATAGATGTGTAAGAAGAAAACTGAGCTCGATCTCCACACATATGATGAGACGCTCCGGAGTCCATGATCCAATCAGTCAGATCTGAACTGCTACAACTGGTAAGTGCAAAAGCAATACCTGACGAGCTCGTATAAGCTCTGGCAGCAGTTGCAATGTCTGAAGATCCTACAATTGGGATGGGTTGTGTAGTCATCATTTCTCTCAATCTAGAGACAATATCATCAAGCTTCGCATCATGAGAAGGCGTCAGAGTAGTCTTTGTCTGCTCAGCTACACGGACAAACGCACGATACCCATGCTTCAGTTAGCATGTCTACTCCGAATGACCTAGACGATGGCAGTGGGAGCATGTGACACGATGATGTCCTCCTCGATTAGGAGATCCTCGCCTGTGAAACTGTGAAATACTCCCTCTACCGCGAGAGGCTGTCATCGCAGAGGGAGTATGGGCACTAGTAGTAGTAGTGATTCTGCTCAACCTCTTGTAGACCTCCTCCAATTGTGGTATCATCTCTCAAGTAAGCAATTAAGTGTGTGTTGCATCGTATTCGGAGTTAAGAGATGACAAAAAAACTCATGTCATAGTGGCATTACAGTATGCATATTGCTTCTCAGTGCTGGTAGTAATAGGCATAAAACTATGAAGTCGCTCAAACATACCACGAAGATGCGAGAAGTGGGCATGAAAAGGCCGACCATTCTGCTTGTCGAGCATATGTCATTTTACAACTAGAGGATCTTTCTCTCGTTCTTGGCATGTCCATATGTGTTAGCAAGGATGTCCCACATAGACTTGGTTTTTAAATAGGACCATTGGCCCCCTAGGGTTCCCATCGCAGGAATCGTTTTCTCGCCGCTATCTACAAGGGGTGAGAGGGGGGGGTGCCCTGCTCTCGCGTGCCGCTCCCGATGGGGCATCTTTGCTCTTGCTGCCTGGGAGAATGATCGAAGGGGAAACACAATGGGGCTCCACCGCCTATAGCTGCGTTGCGATGGCACACGAGGAGATGGGAGCGTCGCCTTGAGGGGTGCTCTGATTGATAATCTGGAGAGGTTTGGTGAGCATAGAAGTAGCATCGCCTAAGGGGCATTGCCGCCTTCGCCTGGAGTTTCGATTGGATGAGGAAGGTGGAGGGGTCTGGAGGTATTAGTGCTGCTTGGAGATGCAGCTAGAAGGAATTTCGATTTGCAACTGGAGTTGGAGGTGTAATCTTCATGACCTGCTTCGTCAACATCTCTCTCATATGTGCCCTCTTAGATCGATGCTGGAGTATCTGCGAGGTCTTTCCCTATCATCGAGGATCGGTTGATCCGGCTCCGCCTCCCACATGGCCATTTGTCGGTGCACAAAATTAGGGTTTTTGGATAAAACCCTAAAACCTACGCATGGAGATGGAGATGCGGTCTCCATCGCCTCTACTTCTTGGAGAAGAGATCTGATGGTCATTGCATCTTGCCCAGCCACTAACCTGGGGATTCATACGCCGACTTGAGCTAGGGTTTCATTTGAAATCCTATAACTTGAACTGATAATTGAATGGAATTCTTCAAAAAATAAAATCCATACATAGAGTCGACTCGCTTTGATAATTGAATCTCGAACAAATATATAGATCACAAACTCCTCGAGAATCGTACCCGCTCTGATACCATGTTAGAAAATAAGAATGCGGAAACGGATTAGAGAAAAATAATAAGAACAATAAGGAATGATGGGATTTTTAATGTGGAGCTCTACTCCCTAAGGAGCGGGATGAAACCACGGGAGAAGGCCTCAAATGGCCATATGTGTCTATTGACTTTCTCATATGTTACATGAGGGTGAGGGGCTTCTTATATAGCCTTCACTGAGTCTCCACATCCCACAGACAATCAATGTGGGAGTAAACAATTGGATTGGGTAAATGGATCCTGAAGTGATCATTTACCCATATACAACATAAGTGACGCATACCAGTGTTGCAATAGTCGGCCGACTATCCCGAATAGTCGGTCCGACTATGCGGTGCCGTGGGGTACCCGACTGAACAGACCTTCAGTCGGGCAATAGTCGGCCTGACCAAATAGTCGGCCGACTGGCCCGACTATGAGGCCGAATGGAGTTTGACTCTTCATATTTTTTATTTTTTTATTTTCAATTTTTAATATTTATGGGTTACATTTTACCACGGTATCGCCACAAATGTCAAATTCTATATGTCTATTATATTGATTGGTACTTTTATCTTGGATTCATGTTGAATAATGACCATATATGTATAAAAATATAAGAATATATGTATTATAAATAATTTTTATATTAAAAAATACAAAAACCGAATAATTCTGAATAGTCGCCCGAATACCGATTATTCTCTATTCAGTGACCCCTCCGACTGAATACCGAGTACCGTCTTCTGCAACACTGATGCATACCACATATACTCCAAAAAAAAGAAGAGAATAATTTGACAACTTACAACAACTTATGCTTAAATTTCACTTTTTCGTACTTGTTTAGAGATGTGGCATCGATGTTTAGAGATGTAATTGATAACTTGTTTTTGTTCTGCTGAGATATTTGTATCTCTTTATATTTATTTATCATTTCCATTTTTTTCATGTACCTCTCATGAAATTAACCCAGGGCTTTTCTTTAATATAAGAGAGCCCTAGGGTCTCTTCAATGATATGCTATTTTATTCTTCCAATTTGGTATCAGAGCGACGATCCTATAAATCGGAGTCCCCATATCCCCAAACCCTAACCCTACCTACCGCCCCCTCTTCGGCCATAGTCGCCTGCGACCCGCAGGTCATCTCCGGCTGGTTGCAGTTTCGCTCGGCTGCAGCCCCAGGCCACTGCTCGACCACTGCCCCCAACCCCAGTAGACTGGTGCAACTGCAGGAAGCAGACCCCAATCCCAACAGGCCACCGCATCTGCAGCGGGACCCTCTCTAGGCATTCCTAGCCGCTGCTCGGCTGCTCCCCAACCACCATTGTGTCCAGGGCATCGCCTGCCTGTCGCAGAACAACTGCCAAGTTAGTCAACAGTTTTTCCCAAGGTTGTATTGGTTCAGAATCTTCGGACAACATGCTGAAATAGGCTATTTTTTGACCAAAAACGTGATTTCGGTCATATTAAACATGTTTTTTGTCCTAGCATTCAACAAGGATTAAAGAGGATGGTTGTATGAGTCGACATATACAACCACTCGTCCATATGATTGTGCAGACCTGTTTAGACTAGTCTACTCCCCAATCTTGGTCTGGTTCTTCGGCTTCTTCTACCACGTCAGAGAACAAGGATGACATATTTTCTTCGTTTGCTGCCTTTAAGGGTCCGACTCCCATCGTAAAGATGGATGAGACCAACAACGAGGTGTGGTCCATGCAGTTTCGCACCCTTATGCAGTGCCATAAAAAGGAGCACGTTTTGACTGATTAGAAGCCAACGTACAAGACTGGGGCTAATCCTTCTTGGATGCAAGACGATGCATATGCACGGATTTGGCTCTCCGAGATGCTCACCACATCGTATTCGGAGTTAAGAGATGACAAAAAAACTCATGTCATAGTGGCATTACAGTATGCATATTGCTTCTCAGTGCTGGTAGTAATAGGCATAAAACTATGAAGTCGCTCAAACATACCACGAAGATGCGAGAAGTGGGCATGAAAAGGCCGACCATTCTGCTTGTCGAGCATATGTCATTTTACAACTAGAGGATCTTTCTCTCGTTCTTGGCATGTCCATATGTGTTAGCAAGGATGTCCCACATAGACTTGGTTGTGAGATGATTGACAATGTCGTTGGCAATGCTACTTCGTTTTCTTGCCCAAGTGGACCGAGGGTCCTGTTTAAGAAAAATGAGAAGTGCTTTGTTTCCAGCCCAATTGTGTTGCACGTTCTAAAAAGGGAAAAGAAAACGATAGAGAGAGAGAAGGGGCAAGTTTTCTAAGCCTAATTGGACTAAGTTATCTTTCAGGCCCAAGTTGGGTCGTGTTTGAAAAAAAATAAAAAAGGTACGTACAAAAAAAAACCTACGCGGATTTTAAAAAAAGAAAAAGAAAGGAAAAATCAAAAAAATGAAAAATGAATGGCTCATCGAAAAAAAAGGTTATATATATATAAGAAAGAAAGAGAAATAGCCGCAAGAACAAAAAAATCATTTGAGATTGTTTTATCATCCCTGTATTTTCTTGTCCTCTCTCAACTTTGTCGATGTCATTGCTTTCCGACAAGTATGGGAGAAATGGGGAGTACTGTGTAGAGTTACAACTCGTATTCAGATTGTCAGATTCTTCAAATTCCAGACCAAACAGTTTTCAGACTCTAAAATTTCAAATGTTTCCGAGTCTTCAGTTTGATGTGCACATGTTTGTCATCTTTTGTGTGGTCATCATCTTTTATTTTGGTCAGAGTTTTTATGTAATCCAAAGGGGCTCTAGAGTAGGGATCCCATTCCCAATGTCATATGGGCTAGAAGGGTTTTCATGTGGTTTCATATGGACTCCAGAGTAGAAATCTTGTTCTCTGAACCAGTAAGGGAGAGATGTCTCCATGGCAATTTCCAGTTCGACCCTTCAGAGATGAAGTAGTTGTTCACATGATGTCGTCTACACGTGACGGGCCAGAGTTCTCTAAGTGGAAACTCATTTCCACTTGCAGTGACTCTGAAAGGCGTAGTACAGAGCACATGCTCTCCGACGAGGAGATTCAGTTTGAATCATACTCCAGCCTGTTTGTACCTCCTCACATGCAGGGTATGAGAAGCAACGTCCTCGACAATAACCGGCAGTTGTGTATGCATTGAGTTGATATTGTTCGTAGTGTTCTGTAGCATTAGTTTGAGATTTCTTTCTGTTAGTCCAAGTTGAGCATTGCATACTCCAGCTTAAGAGGGAGTGTTAAAGTATATGTAATATGTGTCACTTATTTTGTAGATGGGCAAATGGATCACTCCATGATTCATTTACCACATCCAGTTGTTTAGCCTCACATCGATCGTCGATGGGATGTGGAGACTCAGTGAGGACTATATAAGAAGCCCCCCACCTTCTTGTAATAGATGAGAAAGTCAATAAACACATATGGCCCTTTGAGGCATTCTCCCGTGGCTTCATCCCGCTCCTTAGGGAGTAGGATTCCACATTTAAAATTACGATGTTCCTTACTGTTCTTATTGTTTTTCTCTGATATGCTTCCGCATTCTTATTTTCTGACAATTTTGGACTCTCAAACTATAAGGAGTCAAGTAAATATGGATATGCAAGCACAACAACGGTTTGGTCTCCGTAATAGCAAAGTTCTGAATGAAATTAAACTAAAGGGACTTGATGTCCACACCTTTTTTACAATTTGATTAAGGTATGTGTGCCAATCAATTGAGAAAGATAAGAGAGTAAGTGGTTATCACTTTTTACTTTACGATAAGGATTGGGCAATAAAATACTTGAATATTGCATGTTATGATCGTCCTTGTTCATGCATGCTTCGATGTGTATTATTTTGGTCATGACTGAATAGAAGCAAAGATGAGACATTTTTTTCAAAACACACTCTTCTAAATTTAGGTCCAAGTAGGGAGCTTGCATACAAACATTTCAATAAAAAAATATTTATGCTTGATTCATACTAAAGAGTAAAGGCATTAAATTCAAGGAATTAAGTCCCCAAATTTTTTCATTTTGACTTATAAAGAACATGTAGAACAAAGTAAAAATAAACATGATACGTTAATAAACGGCAAAAAATGGAGTAAATTTTTTCATGTTGAATTAAAAATAATCGGGTAAAATGAGCTTAGTATGTTGATAAATTACAAAATTAAAGCATTAAATACATGAGCTTATCGGTGCTAGAGTGTTAATTAAATGCATTTTAGTGAATCGCAAGCTAAAGGACTTGAAACTACTTATCTACGAAAGACGGAAGGCTCACAATCAAAGAAAAGAGAAGAATATACATAAGAAAATAAATAAATAATTTAGATGAATTCTGAGGCAGTGTGCACGCCTCGTACAACTTGAGGCACAAGCCTCAATAAGTCTTCTCAAGGCGTACACCTCAGCGCTTCGAGGTGTATTGTTAAAAATAATGGTCTCACCATCTCCACTTGGTCCTTCGCACGGGCCTCATCTTATTGTAGGCCCCGTGCAAGGCTCCCGTCTCCCATATCAACCTAGGGCACATACCTTCATTGTCAGCCCATCTAAGGCGTTCCTAGGACACTCTAGGGCTCGATCGTAGGCCTCCCCAGCATTGGCATCACCCCCAACGGCAACCACCACCACTGCCAACCCATCTAGGGTGCCTCCAGCCCCTATTATAGCCTCTATCACCTACAGGTGTTGCCTCCATTCATCTTCAGGACTACTGTCATCATCGCCAAGTCCCTCCAAGCCTATCGCCACCACCACCAAGCCTCCTAGGGCATCGTTGACTCCCTATTTTATGCCTCCAGAACCTAGTTGTAGCTCCCAGCCACTTCCAGGTAGATCAAACCCCTACCGATCATTGAAACTTTTGTCCTAGTTACCCGCATGTGTGACTGAACGGATAACTCTACTCCTTGATATCACATCTTACCGCTATGGCTTCCATTCCAACCACGACAAAGTCCTTGTACACTACTCTTTCTATGATGGTACACGGGACCATTGTTAAACTCAATGGAGCTGACAACTACGTCCTTTTATCTTGGGCATTCGAGGTGTCCATTGGTAGTCAGAGGAAGATCTATATTCTGACTAAAGAACCTCTGAAGGAGACAGATAAGGATTACGAGTCATACCTTAATGACAACTACCAATTCATGACTTACATAACTAATTGTGTTGATTCCCACATTGCGGCAAAGTTGATATACAAGAACACAACGAATGAAATGTGGAAAGAGATAGAATAGACCTATTCCCAACAAACAAACAAATTTCTTCTTTATATGCAAATCTAGTCCACATCTCAGGGAGAGTCCAGAGCTGTGGAGTACTATCGCATTCTCAGTGGTCTGTATGATGAGCTTAACATCTTTCAACCCCATGTTTCTCCAAACATGTGACAGAGGTCTGAATGGCAAGCTTACCTATTTCTTGCCAAATTACATTCACATTATCATACAATGAAGCAATAGTTTCTTACATCATATACCTTATCGTCGATTAAGGTCAATTTCGACCGACTTCAATAGCTTAAGACCTTTGCTTGTCATACCTCCTCTCAGCATCAGCAGAGTATTCTCTTTATCGTGACTCCTCTGTAAGGGGTAGACGACATAGCTTTCATGGGAGATGGGGTCGCAATTCTGGTCATGGTCATGGTCGCGACTCATGTTGTAGTCTTAACTCAGGCAGGTCGTGGTCGTGACTTTGATTATCCTCAATGCACTATGGAATCATCCCTCGGAGCGTTTTTGGGTGAAGTTTGGCAAATCTCCTTGTTATCTTCAAGCCAATATAGCTTCTACATTGTGACTCTGGTTTTTCACTTTATGGGAATCATGAATGGTTACAAGTGCGATGTGAGTTTCTTCTTCATCTTTCAATGTGTCTTCATAAATGATGGTCAGTTCATCGAATTTCGAACTTGTTACGCATGCAGCAACACGGTTGAAAACTTACATAGTTAATCTGTAGAATAAAAGGTTTATCCCCTTCGAATTATTCGTCGCATTCTTCTTTTCTTTGTTGGTGAGGGCAACTCCATCCTTTTCTAACCTTTGAAATGTGCTCTCGATAATATCCCATATATCGTATCCCATGATTTCTAAATGAATCTCCATGTGGATCTTCCAATAAGAAAATTTGGTACAATCAAACAACAGAGGTCTTACCATGGATTTTCCCTTCGATTGTGTTGGAGATGGCAACCATACGTGGATTTTAGTTATGTTATTTGCATGAACTAGACTCTAATACCAAATATGATTGCCTCTAGATCGCTAAACAAGTCATTATAGCCAATAAACAATTATTGTATATAATAATCACCACAAATATAAACAATAAATATGCATAACAAATGCACCACAAGAGACAAGATGTTTTAGCGTAGAAACCCCACTAGTTAAAACTACGATCCACGGTCCCTAACTAGACAAGATGTTTCTGATTGATTGAGTCAATCAACTATTCTACTATCTCGAGTTATTTCCCTGCAGATAACTCTACCACATACAGGTCTCTGGATCACACACCAAATGCTTTCCCAAACTTGGATCAAACAACAACTATCATAATACAATCGTAATAAAAGGAAAAGGTACAACAATCTATAAAGCCTTGAATTTTAATATACAATGAATAATGATGCTCAGAAATGCACGTAACAATAAATAAGGAATTGTAAATCGAGCATGTAGATTGAATAGCTCTCAAGATGTGAGCTTGATGTAGAGAGTAGAGAGAGACTACCTCGAGTAAAGCTTTGAGAGAGGTTAGTGGGAATGTACTGAGATATGTGTCTACAACAAATATTAATGACTCTATTTATAGTGGTGGAGATCATCCGATCAAAAATAGTCATTACTCCAAGAATGAAAAAGAATCATGGAGATTCTGATGAGTTGATCGATCAAGATATTCAAGTTGATCGATCAGTCGATCTTAATTGATCGATCAAAAGTAATGGCTATATAGACATTGGACAGAATTCGAAATATATTCGATCAAGTCTGGAAAGTGGTCGATTACATTGATCGATTAGAAGAAAATTATGGTTAATCAAGAAGTGATCGCTCAAGTTAAATAGGTTGATCAATCAGAGATACTTGATAAATCAGTTATGGAAGGTTGATCGATCAAAGTATCTTGGACCTAGCATATCTACATGATAAACATGAATATATTGAGACTTTACATATGCCTACAACAAAAGTCTTCTTTCTTCCTATGTGATTTGACTACAACATTCACCTTGTCCATTAAGTATGCATTTGTCATCTTTGTAAAACAAGTGCTTAAGCAGCTAAGCAGTTTTGCTCTTGTTCTTCATTCTCCATGATGTTGCTCTTTTGTGCATCATACATCAGAGTGAAATTGTCATGAAATCCGGTACTATTTGTACTTACAAAGTTTGTTATAATCAAACAATAATACAATTAGTATGTAGATAACTAACATTATCTATGGATGAGAATATCTTCCATGGAGAGAGAATGCATATGGAAAAATGCTTTAGAGCATATGAAAAATCTAAAAACAATAATACAATTAGTATGTAGATAACTAACATTATCTATGGATGAGAATATCTTCCATGGAGAGAGAATGCATATGGAAAAATGCTTTAGAGCATATGAAAAATCTAAAGACCTTTTGGCTTTTGTAACTCTTTTTTATATATAATGTGAATATATATAAAATTATGGGTTGGCGACTCCTCGACGTCATACCTCTTTTTGTAAAAAAAGCGTTATTTAGCAGCGGATGGCACTTAACAAATGCTCTGACCGTTGTTCCACTATCAAAAGACCATCACATCGCTTTATAAAATCCAGGGTCGAAATAAGTTATGCATGAGGAAATGGATGCTCTTCTTTCTAGAGGCACGCAAGATCATGATCCTTGGCTCACTCATGTTATTCCAGTTGTATGTAGATAGGTCTATACAAGCAAACATGCTACAATTGGGTCTTTCGACGGAATAAAAGCTTGCATTGTTAATAAAGGCTTCACTAAGACTTATGGTGTTGATTAGCTTGAAACTTTCGTCCAATTCACCAAAATGGGGTCCATTTCCACAACTATGTCTGTTGTTGTCAACAAGGATAGGCATATATATGATATATCAGCTACATGCTGAAAATGCTTCTCTACAGGATCTTGCAGAAGATACATACATGTCACAACCTATAAGTTAACGTATCGCTGGTAATATGTATGTCGCTTGAAAAAAACTATATAAAATGTTAAATAAGCCCCGACATATGGTTTGATAGACTCACCTTTGAGATTAGCTCACTTGATTTTCACACTACTTCTTCTGGTCACTTTGCTTTGTTAGATGATAGTCGTCAGGGATTGTCGCGTCCTTCTGGTTGTTCATGCTGATGATATGGTAATTATTGGAGATGATGGTGTATGTATTCTACAAAAGGCCTTCCAAAAAGTGTTTGTAACCAAGGAGGCAAGGACCTTATCCAGCTACACTATATTCTTGTCACTAAGGTCACTCACCACTTAAGAGAACTATTTCTATTTTAATACAAGTATTGCCTTGATTTTCTTGAAGTAGCACTCTTGCTTGGATATAAGCATCTTTTATTCATGTAGACACCCAACATAGTAAAAAACTACAGCTAAACCATTTGAGGACACTAAGCGTTACAAGAGCCTAGTGGGGAAATTGTTATATCTTTTTGTTACTAGATCAGATATCTCCTATGTTGTAAGCAAAGTTAACCCGTACATGGAGAGTAATAAATATAATCACTCGAATAATGCTTTAGTCTCATGTACCTAAAATATTCTAAGCACCTACATCTTCTAATCTTTGAATGGCTAGGCAAATGTAACCTCCTATGCGTTATACAAATTATGCAAGTTCTCTTGAGGACCGACGGTCTACCACAGGGTTTTCATTTGTTTCTATGTGGAAATCTTTGTCACTTGAACAAGAAATGGACAGTTTTTTATGAGAAATAGGATGAAATCCCAGCACGGGATTCACCACTCGATTGATTCATTTAAAAATTGAGAGCCAAAGGCGATATAAGGCATTTACATGGGAAAGCACATTTTTGTAGTGGAACCTCTGGTTTCTGAAAACAAGCTCGTTCCTTGCAGACCAAATGCACCAAAGCACAGCAAAAGGTCTTGCGCAATCCTCATGGGAGTTCCCCCCCACCTGCCTGATGGAGTTCCAGAATTCAGACGCAGTTCCCGTAGCCACCCATTCGCACCCAGCCTCAGCCCATATCCGCATGGATGAGGGGCATGTGAAGAAAAGGTGGTCGGGGTCCTCAATGCTGTCATCGCATCTATCACACATTACGTCATCCACCTGGAGCAAATGACTCCTCCTTGCCTTGTCAGTCAACCGGCCTCTTCTGAAGCACCTAAGGAACACCTTGACGCGGCATGGAATATTGGATGACCACATGATCTTTAAGTCATGGCATAACGAAACATCATGTTCTCCTTCCTCCAGGCACAAAGCTTTGTACAACTTCTTGACCGGTTGGCCGGTCCCACCCCACCGAAAGTGATCACGGTCCAGCGTGAAGGGACCTGGTTGCAGGAGTTCCGCAATCATCTTAATGTAGTCTTCTGACCGCCGATAGAGCAGATCATTGCAGAAAGGAGGGTTTCGATTGCTCGAGTTTGCCATATGGAATAACGTTCCATCCTTCTCAGTCGCCAACGCAAATAGCCGAGGGAATCTAGTCGAAAGGGTGCCATCGCCCGACCAGTTGTCCAACCAGAATCTGAATACCTTGCCATCTCCCATGTGCGGTTGTAGTTTTGGCCTTAGCGAGGTAAAACCTCGTTGATTCCCTTCCACAGCGCCGACATGAAGCGGGTCCTGCCAGCCACCAGCTCCTCGTTGACGCTATACAAAATTCTCAGTAGAGTAGCCACAAGGTTGTTCGTCGGCCCCCAGACACGCAGGGCCCACTTGGCGATCAATGCCAGATTCATGCGCTCGATGTCCCGCACGCCCAGCCTCCCAGCCTCCCGCTCCCTGGTGATCTCATCCCATCCCACCAGGTGGAGACCAAGCCGCCGTTGATTTCCGCTCGACCAAAAGAAACTCCTCATCCTAGTCTCCACTTTCTTCCTCACGCCCACCGGCATAAGGCACGTCGAGAAGAAAAAAGTGGGATCGTCGCAAGGACGTGCTTGAGTAGAATAAGCTTCCCACCCCTCGAAAGTGTAATCGCCTTCCAATTGGCCAGCTTCGGATCAATCCTCTGGATCACGCCGTCCCAATCCGACATCTTCAACCTGCCCGCAGCTAGTAGTAAACCTAAATAATTGATGGGCAGTTCACCCACACAGCAACCGGTGATCTCCTCAAGATCTGAACGCTCTGCCGGTTCCAAGTGAAAAGGTACCACCGTCGACTTGCACCTGTTAATCTGTAGCCCCGAAATGCTGCTAAAGATGTGAACAATCTGTGTCGCATTTGAGCTCTGTTCTGACGACCTCCAAGAAAAAGAAGAGTGTTATCCGCATATTGGAGGATCGGGATAGATATATTGGCCACCCGAAAATCCTCGCACCATCCAACGTCAACCGCCCTGTCCAATAATACAGCCAAGGCGTTCGCCACCAGCACAAACATCACGGTCGCCAGTGGGAAGCCCTCTCACACCGCGTTGCGGCTGGAAATAGCCACCTTCTGGTCTATCATTAACCAAAATAGAATAAGACGAGGTAGTCACGCAGCGCTTCATCCAGTCTATCCATAAGTCCGGAAAACCCCTCTTCTGAAGGGAGGTCCATAGAAACTTCCAATCCACATAATTATAAGCCTTTGCTAGTCAATCTTCCACAAAGATCCTTTCTTATTTGATCGCTTCCCCTCCAGACATATCTCGGACACCATTACAAGGCCATCAGTTAATTGCCTACCAGGGATGAAAGCCGACTGTCCTGGAAGCGTCACCGTGTCCAGCACCAAACTCAACCTGTTAGCCAGGATCTTCACGACTATTAGGTAAATGGCTTTGGAGAGCGCGATCGACCTGAAGTCATCAATGTTCAACGGCGTATCTTTCTTTGGGAGGAGGAAAAGGAGAGCTCTGTTAATCAACTCAAAACCTCTATTACCTTCTCTAAATTCGTTTACCGTTTGGAGGACCTCAACCTTAACCAACTCCCAAAATTCCCGATAGAACAACACTTGAAAGTCATCCTGGCCCGAGGCTCCCTCTGCATTAAGCCCCCAAACCGCCTGTTTTACCTCATCTTCCGTGAACGGCGCAATGAGCGAGTCCGCCTCCTCGCAAGTCAGCCTCTTGACCCCACGGCCATTCCATCCCCATCCTTCACCAACTCTTCTTCTCGATTGCCGAAAAAAGTGATTCCGTAGAGCCCCCCCTATCTGTGTCTCCCTTATGAGACGTTCCCCGCCGATTTCGATCGCGTGAAGGAAGTTCTTTCTCCGTCTCCCCGAGGCCATGGTATGGAAAAACTTAGTGTTAGCGTCCCCCTCGCGAAGCTACCTCTGGAGAGATTTCTGTCTCCACTCAATTTCCTCTTTTTTGTCCTCTTGCAACAGAACTGACAGGCGATCGGCCCTTTCAAGTTTCTCTCAATCAGAGAGATCTCTTTCATCTTCAAGCGCATCTAGCCTGGACACGCCAGCATGGGTGAGCTCCCTCCTCGCAATCCTTCTGTGCCTAAGCTCCTTGCCAAACTTAATAAGATGCGACCAAAGCGTACTCAGCTTTGAGGCCAATCTGACCACCACCGAACCCTCCGTTGCACATTCATTCCAAAT
The DNA here is from genome assembly GCA_037367405.1 of Ottelia alismoides. NCBI lineage: Eukaryota > Viridiplantae > Streptophyta > Magnoliopsida > Alismatales > Hydrocharitaceae > Ottelia > Ottelia alismoides. Next base: position 153,197 of record JAZKJV010005835.1, read on the forward strand.
CCTGGCCATGTCCTCCCTGAATCCCTCCTCAAGCAGCCAACTACCCTCAAACCGGAAGTAAAATCTGCTCCTACTTGATTGAACCAAATTCCTAAGTAGTACCTGTGATTTACTTAAATACCCAGGTTATACAAAATATTTTTTTTACACCGAAGCAACAGTGGTGTCGCATGTTGAACATACGACACTTGAAAGGTTTTTTTTACCTCGGAACTACAGAGGTAGCGCATCTTAAAGATGCGATATATAAAGCGCATATCGAATATGCGATTTGTGAGCTAAATAAAACACGCGCATATCCGATTCACTCCCCACGCGCTCCCCATACCACAGACCTTCCTCTGCCGCCCGCGACTCCCACTGTGCCACTTGCCGTCCTCGACCTCCCCCTCTCCCACAAACCTCGTTGTTTATCACTCCTAGGTGCGCGAAAAACTCCTTTTCTGTAGCTTCCTTGGTCGGTACCGTCCTAGCCTCCACCGCCTCCCACTAGGGCTTAGCCGTTGTTGCATACATTGAGACTTGGTAAAAAAAATTCTTGAGATTATTGATTATATAATATGCATATTATTCTTCATTTCATGAATGTATTTTTTTTACTTGTACGTTGTGTCACGTATTAGGTCGGAATGGAACCGTTGTATTATATGTTTCATTTGAAGGGTACGCTTATTGGCGGTTCGACAACCAACGTACGGGGGTTTGGATTAATGCCTAATATGGCGTTCGATGAGATGTTGAACTTGATTTACCGTAAGCTCAACCTGGTTGCCAATAGTAAAAAAATCTGATTACTACATCACATCCCTCAAGGCCCAGGGGAAAACCATCATTTTCGTCTATCGTCGATGATGATGATGTGCAGGGAGTTTTTGTGTATGCTCGGACCATTGGGAAATCAATGCCTACAGACATTATTGTTGAAGATGTCTCTGTGAGCCAAGTCCCCAATGTTGTGGATACCACGGGACCGTCCGTTGTCCCGAGCACACAACCAACAGTTGTCTGTAGCAAACAACTAACAATCTTCCCTAGCATACAACCAGCAGTTGTCCCTAGCATGGAACCCTCCTTTGACACTGATGTGCCTATAACGCAGCCATGTACGGATTAGGAATGGCGCATGAGTGACTCGTTGCTGCGAGAGGTTAATCACGCTTTGGATGATTTCATCCCTTGGGGATCCGATGATGACCTGGAAGAAGGTAGTGAAGAAGATGTCGACGATAATGTGGTAGACGAGGAGATCCGAGTTGATGAACAAAGCACGCAGCAGATTGTACCCCGTTTACCCTTTTTGGGGGGTAAAGGATTCAATACTCGTTCAACCTATGAAGACGACATTCGAAAGCCTACACACGTTGTGAGACCATACCGCGACGCTTTCGACATGCAATCACCTGAGCAGGTAAATTTGCATCCACAAATTAATTCAATTTCAACCCAAAAAATTTATTGATCTAAATACAATTTTCCCATGTAGGTATTGTGGACGTCGTATACCGATGACATCTGCGCAAGTCTCCCTGCCAACTGTCTTGAAGGCGAAAGCATTTAGAGGATGTGTCTACCGTTGATATACTTCCACATTATGGAGTATTACTTCCCGGACCGATTTCTGAGACAATTTGGCAGCCGTCAGGACATTCCATGCCCTTGCTTTACCTTTCAGGACCTCCACTCCATCGACTTGAGGGGAAAGGTGCATGTGGATTGAAGGGCGAAACATTAGTTGCATATAAGCCAATGGGATGATCGGAAAGATAGAGTCGTTGATATCGACCAGTCCAATGGGATCTTCGCGACGCCCGCCTACGAGCAATGGTATAGGATGATTACAAGAAGATTTGTTGGACGGCTAGGTGCAACCTTGGCAAGCAACGTAAGTGCTCGGACAAACTATGTTGTAAATTACTTCAAGAAGTTTCCATCAAATTAACCGATATGTATTTTTTTCTTTGGATGTAGCTCGCCAAGTGGGGCCGGATATACGATATTGGACACGAGGAATGCCGCGAGATTGCGATACAAGCAAAATCAGAAATGGAGCAATGATTGTCATTTCAATTTGCAGATGCCGTCATAATACATGACGACCATGCTGATGTGGCTCAGGCGGAGGCCAGGCGAGAAAGAGCAAGAGGAAGAGGAAGAGGTCGGGGAAGAGCGCGTGAACCGGTAGAGGAACCCGTGGACAATGAGGCAGCCGTTGGGGCAGATGAGGATCTTGCGTCAACGGAATTGGAGAGAGACTTCGTCACACCGGTTGTCGAGCGACCACATGACGACAAGCCAATGCCACAGGCACCGTTGAGGCAAGGCATGGACGCTAGAGAAACACAGCCCACTTACTGCACGCTCACGTCGCCACCGATGCCTACCTTCGACGAAGACAGTGCTGGACCCTCGCAAATCAACATGATAGACGAGGCGAACCGTTTGTTACCCTTCCATCTTCGTGATACAACGAGAACATATCAGCGTAGGAGAAAGCATTGAGTTGTATATTTTGTAGTTGTTAATGTGATACAAATATGAAAATGTATCTCTGTGGATAATTTAATATATGTAATTTGTGTGATTGTCTTTGTGCATCAATATATATCCTTTATGAATGTGTGTGCATCGATAACCCACTTATGTGATTGTGGAGACGTGTATTTCTTAGGAAGAACGGCACTCTGCAAGTTAGAATGCAACTACGAAAGAACTTCAAGGAAAGATTGGGTTAAATGGAGATTGGTAAATCGTGTTTAAGCAGGGTTATCGGCAAAAATTACTGAATTTTTTCCAGGAAGAACCTCATATGTCGCATGTTGAACATGCGCCATATGAGAAACTTCCTGGAATCGTTCCAGGAAGAACCTCATATAGCGCATGTTGAACATGCGCCATATGAGAAACTTCCTGAAATCGTTCCAGGAAGTTTCTCATATAGCGCATGTTCATATGAGAAACTTCCTGGAATCGTTCCAGGAAGAACCTCATATGGCGCATGTTGAACATGCGCCATATGAGTATCTTCCTGGAATTGTTGTTCCAGGAAGATACTCATATGGCGCATGTTCAACATGCGCCATATGAGTATCTTCCTGGAATTGTTGTTCCAGGAAGATACTCATATGGCGCATGTTCAACATGCGCCATATGAGAAACTTACTGGAATTATTCCAGGAAGTTTCTCATATAGAGCATGTTCAACATGCGCTATGTGAGAAAGTTCCTATAACTATTCTGGAACATATCTAGGGAGATCACCGTATATTGCATCTTTAAGATGCGCTACCTCTGTAGTTCCGAGGTAAAAAAAACTTTTCAGGTGTCGCATGTTCAACATGCAATACCACTGTAGCTTCGGTGTAAAAAACATTTTGTAGAACCTGGGTATTTACGTAAATCCTAGGTACTACATAGGAATTTGGTTCCTACTTGATTCCCCCGAGCCCCACACGATTGGTGTGTGGTCGGAGAGCGTCCTTGGTAATGCCCAAGCCCGAGATAGCGGGAACGACGTCACAGCCCCCGAGGAAAGCAAAAACCGGTCAAGACGTGATCTCGACCACTCGTTCCGCCAGGTGAAGGCGCACCTAGCGGCATCGATGATGGACAAACTGAGCAAGTGAATCGTCTGTCGTAGGTCCTCCGAGTCGGGGTCGCCACCGCCGTGCTGATGCGGCCGATCATACGGGAGAAGGGTGTCGTTGAAATCTCCCCCCACCATCCAGCACTCCGACGCAAGCGTAAGCCCCAGATGTTCAAGCGCAGCCGCCAGCGAGCTTCGATCAGTTCCGACCTGCCCATTTACATTCATGACGAACAGGGTCACATCATCTCTTCTTCTTTTGAGGCCAACTGTTAAGCACAGATCTGATGAGGAAGCGTTAATGAGGTCAAACTCATCCTTCTTCTGACCAGTAAGTAAACCCCCTACCGCCCAGACTGATCAGCAAGCTCAAAACTACCACGGCCATCAAGATCTTTCCTCACCTCCTCAAGCCCCTGCGAAAGCTTCGTTTCCTGAAGCAAGAAGGCATTCACACCAGCTTCAAGGATCATATTAGTGACACCTAACCTCTTCTCTGGGTGCCCCAGCCCCCTAACGTTCCATGTCAAGAGCTTCGTTAAACAACTTGTTGGGATCTCTTTTCCTGCGGAGGGAATACCACCAAGTGCATAGCTATGCTTCAGGAAAGGACAGTTGTTTCCAAATATAGTGTAGAAGTTGAGTATAGAGCAATGTCTCAAGCCATTTGTGATATAAGTTGGCTTGTATCTTGCCTACAAGAATTTCAGAGCAATGTCTCAAGCCATTTGTGATATAAGTTGGCTTGTATCTTGCCTACAAGAATTTCAGAATCTATCAAAATACCACTTCCCCTTTATTGTGACAACATATAAGCTACATGAAGCACATTGAAGTTGATTGCCGGTATATTAGATTTATTATGCAACAAGATATGCTAAGCATTGGTTTATTGATATATTCACCAAAGCACTTCCCAAGAAGCACATCCTGCATCCCCTGGCTTGCCTCCAAGTTGGGCATGACTGATAAATATGTTCCTACTTAAATGTGAATGTTAATGTATCTCTATTTAGTTATTTTCTTATTTCAGCAACTTATGTATTTTTCTATTCGTTCTCAAAGACTAATAGAAGACCCTATGCCCCTTCAATAGAATTATCGCATCTCACTTATCTCCACACTTTCAAAGCAAAATTCATCCACCCCACGTCACAGTCAATGTCTATGCCACAAAAAAGGAGCCCCTTTTTGAGAAGGTTGAGATTGGAATTCAGTTCTATTGCATGGAAGGTTCACTGCCCTATCAAATGGACTATGCAAGTGGTTTTTTTCTTAAAAGAGACATCTGAATGTAGGTCTACTGTACTCTGTACAGAAGGTTCGACCATAGACATTTAAGTGCGGTGTACATGCTCATTTGGTTGAGATTTTTGTTGCTTAAAATACACACATCTGAATTCCTAGATCCCGTCTATATCAATCTAAATATAAACACCAAAATCTTCAAGGGTAGGACGTTCAAATGTATACATACCCTTTTAATACCTTCCCAATTAGCAATTCTGGACAATAAGGGTTGGTGCCTGCAAAGAAAGCCACTCTGTCAGAATATACGCAGACATCAGCGCATGCAAGCATCATTTATATACAAGGATAGGATCTTTAATTATTATATTATTATTTTGTAAATGAAGAGCTGACAATTATACAATATTGCCAACTACCTCATCCATAACAACACAGAATGCAGACATTTTCGGTTCTCCGCCCAGTTTAAATACTACATCATTCCTTTGTGACCAAAAAGTCCACATAAAATACTAGCACGTTCTTTCCTACCTTGGAACACAGTTGTTAAACCACCCCTCCTACCCTTTATGGAGGAAGCCTAGAAAAAGTTCAAGGAGTTGGTTTCCAACCACGTGATGTTGAGCTGCCTCCAACACCCATACAGTAAAGGAAATGCTGATAATACAGCATGCCGATCAACCTATCAGGGAGACAACCCTTTCCAAGTGCAATTCAGATAAAGGACCAATTACGAGTATTATATTTTGGGACAGCCATATTAATTAAGGGGCTTTAAATATTTTCGTAGCTCTAGGCATTGTAAATCATGAGAAGCTTTGGATAAGTTCAAGGGTTCACTATAAAATCATATATAACTAAAAGTTGGGGTTAAGTATGTTATGTGATACGATAATAAATAATACAAAAAAGGGCATCAGCCATGAGAAAGGAAATTCCTAACTATCCTAAGTAGTACTTCGGGATTACAAATATCCCTAGGAACTACAACATCTTTTTTTATTTGTATACCACAGAGGTGTCGCATTCTCAAAATGCGACACTGCTATTTTTTTTATCTGGATACTACAGAGGTAGAGCATCTTGAGGGTGCGACACCTGTATCACACATCAGGAATGCGATATACTAGGAAGCTTCAGAAAATGACTCAATTCCATGGTCTTTCTAGTATACCGCATGCTTGATATGCGCTATAGATAAATGTTCTTGGATGATGCAATTCCAGGTAGTTTCTCCTATATCGCAGGCTTGATATGCGATATCACTAACTTCCTGGAAATGATGCAATTCTTGGGTGTTTCTCTAATATCCCATGCCATGAATGCGATATAGGAGAAACACCGTGGAATTGCATCATTTCCAATAAGTTTTGGCATAGAGACATTCATTCATAATAGATCTTCATTTCCACATTGAAATTGGAATAAACTAAATGCATAGGTTCGTAATATATCCATTCATCCACATTGAAATTGGAATAAACAAAATGCACACAATCATTCACATCATTTCTAGGAAGATTGGCATCTAGCGGTTTTGTTGAACTCTCACCCACAATAATGTTGGAGTCAACAAACCGCACACAAGATTGACTCACAAACATTCAAAAACATTAAAATTTCATTAACTTAGAATTTTACAAAATGTGTTTCCACGAACATCATATGTTACTTTATAACACCCATAGTAAAAGAAATTCAATTTCTAATTCTATCGCCCTCTTCTCAGTTGATATGTCCTACTTGTATCGTCGAGGAAGTAACAGTTGTTGCCAGTCCGAGAGGAATCAGAAAAAGAAAGGCACCCAGCTAGCTCCAGGAAGAAAAGCTGGACTCGCCCGCCCGAAAGCACCCGCAGCGCAGCCAGGCTACCCAAGAAGAGTTGACCCACAAGGGAACTTGAAACGCCAGATCTGCCGAGGATTAGAGGATCCGACAACCAGGACACAGAGCCCGCATCCGCCAACCCGCACTAACAAAACGACAGGAGGCGGGCCTTAACCCAATGGATGGAGCTCTAAAAGATGGCACCTCCCTCGAGAGAGCTGCACCGATCGCCCAAGTCCAAGGGTCGTAGACACGCTTCCATAGGGATTCGCCTCCTCGAGAACCACCACTGAATCTTTGTCTTCCGCAAAAGACGGACTCTCCTCCACGTAAAGAGACCCTTTACCTTCCAAAAAAGGTGGCCCATTGCCTTCCACCTTAGTCGGGGCTGCCTCCGACGATGCAGGAAAGCATTGAGAAGAGACCTTTGACAGAGAAGGCGGCGATAGCGGCGAGACCAGCTGCACCAGAAGCATGAACGAGGCCTGACCAGCAAAAAGGTTGCAGCACAACTCCATCGGCGCACACCCGAAGCACTGCAAAAGGACTAGAGTGGCTAACAGGTCCGAACCAAAGGACCGGCCATCGGAGATGATCCTCATCACCTCTCCCAGGTGGCCTAGTGCCGCTCCGAGGACCTCCACCGAACACGAGCAATGGCACCCCATCACCCGCGCGACTTGGTCGTGCAACTTCCCCTCACCATCCGCGAACCTCCTCTAGGAGATCGCATCGTCGCCACCAGATGTGAACCCCCTAGGATCCGGGTACCCGTTAATCACACATTTTGCATTACAACATTCATTTCTATCGCATTAAGTAACTGAAAGTACGGGGAAATTTTTCGCGAATGAAATGATTTCATCTGACATTCACATCAACATTTATAACCACAAACTCATAGAACAATGGTCACCAAAATTTCATTTCATTAACTTCCATACATTTTACATGTACAAAGTCTTACAGTACATACAGTATATCCCAAAATCTGACTGAAGAGAAAGAAACATAATACATTATAAATTGAACAAAAACTGGCACAAAATAAACCATACCGTTGGGTATAAAATTTATCTCATGGACCCATGTATAGCTACTGAACTGCAGGCTGTTTGCCTGCCAAACATGTTAGGAAAGAAGAGGAGTCAGCGGTTGCTGGTACCTCCCAAAAACTTATATAAAATAACATGCATTTATTGTGACCAAAAGCAGGCAAGTAGAGAGGCAAGAACAACTCAAATTAAAATTTATTCCTACTTGCAATTGAAAAAGGTTTCTAAATTCTAGTAAGCAACTCTTATGATTAGCTATTATCCCAACATTCCCCACATAAGCATATTTCTATCATAAGTGATTGTATATTTTATTTTCATAGTACTCAGAAATCATATTTATGGATATTTGATGATGGGAAAGGTGAGATGAGAAGATAGAAAGATTTATTAAAATCTTGAGTCTAGTGGATAGTCTGTGGTCTTGGTTCTTGTGAAACCTCACACTATGACTCTAAGACTTGGGGAATGTCTTAGGGTTGGGGTGCCTCCGTAGGCATGCGGTGTTGTATAATGCATCCTAACTAAGTTCCCAACACGTCCACTAGCTTAATGAGATTTCGAATTAGATTAAAGTCTTTTCCATTTATTCAACTTTAGTTATAATCCCTTAAAACCTCAAGTGTAGCTGTCTCAGATGTAACTCTAAATGATGTAGATGTAGAAATGGATGATCTGGATGTAAAATCAATCCCTTCAAACATCTGTGTAACAACCTAAATGTAACTCTAGATGATGTAGATATAGATATGGATGATCTGGATGTAACATCGCCAAGTCTGTTGGCGAAGAAAAACTCAAGCGGTGAAGAAGCCAACAAAAGGGCTCTTCCGTCTCGCCCTCTAATTGGAAGGACGGTCCAATAGAGGGATAGGTCTACACTCCCAACTACGCCACTGAGACGGGTGAGAGGGACTTCCCGGAAAAGTCACTCTAGAAAAAAACAGCCCGACCGGTAACGGGCAACCGAGCTCGTACGTAAAACTGAAAATCAAGGATCCCCCGCCTGGGTATCCTAAAACAGGGTCAGCGGAATGGTCTAAAGTCGGGATCCCAACGAGGTGTAAAAACACTGTGAGCTCACGTAAAAATCAAAAAGGGACTGGGATCCTAGACCCGCGCACTTGGCGGCCGCTGCCCAAACTGGAAAAAACAGCCCGACCGGTAACGGGCAACCGAGCTCGTACGTAAAACTGAAAACCAAGGATCCCCCGCCTGGGTATCCTAAAACAGGGTCAGCGGAATGGTCTGAAGTCGGGATCCCAACGAGGTGTAAAAACACTGTGAGCTCACGTAAAAATCGAAAAGGGACTGGGATCCTAGACCCGCGCACTTGGCGGCCGCTGCCCAAACTGGACTTCCTTTCCTCCGCCCAGGTGAGAGTCACCGCGCTCTCGCACAGTCAGGTGTAAGGATCACCATGACCGGCATATATATATATGTATATATTAATTCACTTGTTTATCTACTTTATCCTTTCTTGCATTTTACAAATCAAGTATCCACCTTAGAATCAAACAGAATAGACATTAAGTTCTTAGAAACTTTGAGTGAATACCAAAGACTCTAACCTTCTTTTGATTCGAGGAAAATTAATTGTCAATAAGAATGTATTGTATGGAGGCTAATGGAGGTTTCAGATCTTCGAATAGAGTCGATGTTATTATCAAATTAGACAAAATCTGTGCTATCACTATGAGACCAGATCTATGCTATTTCTAGCATGGCGCCAAGGGGAATAATAAACTTTATTGGGTTCAATAGTTCTTTTTTTTTTACGCTCAAAAAAGGGGGAGACACTCAGCGGTGTTCGCCCCAATATATTAAAAGGAAAGAGATGAGTACTTACGGAGCGGAAGAGATGAGTACTTACAGAGCGGAAGAGTACTTACAGAGCGGAAGAGATGAGTGTTCTTACTTATTTGTTTAAGGCTAATTAGGATTGTAAAGTTATTGATTTACATGCTTTTAATCTGGATAAGTTTACTAGTAGGCATTGGACAAGTTCCATACATGGGAATAAGTTACAGGAAACCAAACAGGAAAAATTAAGTCAATGTATAACAATGTCTACAACAGATTCTATTAAAGATTAGCATTGTTTTCCAAGCTTACATATTTATATATACATTTATAAGGGATCTGACTCTGGTCATTTTTTCTGACTCTCTAGTTTGCTCATCTGAGAAATATAAGTTTGTTCATCCTTTGGATTTTTACATTTTTAATAATGACAAAATCAGCATTGAGCAGAGTTGTAAGATAGAAGTGCCAGGTAAATTTTATCATAGTACAGAAAACTTAGAAAATCAAGCAATGTCATCCCCTATATATATCATCCCATTTGAAAGGCCCTTTGATCCCCACCAATGCTCATACATGCACTCTCCTATTGTCTTATATATCACTAATTAGACCTGTACATTCTGAGAATCTTCTTGACGGTTGTCACTTTGTTCCATATTGATTTCAAATAATAAATCCATTTGAAGAATGGTGTACTAAACAGGACTAATGTAGTAATCTGAAGTAAAAATATTACATATAACATTCTAAAGTTAAAGTGAAAGACTGCCAATTCGGTTATAAGCATAGGGCCAGCTTTAGAGTAAAGTTGTTAGTTTCTCCAAGGAGATGGTTTTTTTTTCGATATAATATGCGAAGGATATTGTAAGGTGGTCATGTTAAAAAAAAAATCCATGATTTAATACTAACATTAGAGCGAATCTTGAACATCATAAAATAGATTTACAGATTTAGAAGGATACTGTTGTCTCTCCTCTTACAATACAAATAATCCATTCATGTTCTGAAGATAAACACTCTAGCTTTCTAGGTCCCATACTCTGTTTCTATTTTATTGTAAAAGCTAACGATGATTCATTTTTTTTATATACTATCATTCCAAGATTTCAGTGGTCTTCTTTACCTTTCAACGTAAGTTTTTGTTTTTAGTTTGTCAACCCTCAAGGAGTCTATGACAACATCCCTATAAAGATAATCGTCACCTAATCCCATCCTACTTCTCGTTCACCCTTCCCGTTGCATTTCTTTTATTGTTAAAAGAATTTACTTGGCAATTTATAGAGCAGTCAATTAAGTGATCAAAACTGAATTCCAGGGAAATTAGAATTTATTCCTTGAATCAAGTCTCAAATTCTTAACAGAATTTATTTGTGTGAAACTCATGCATGGCAGCAATAAGGGGAGGGGAGTGTACCTCGAAACCTTAAATTTAGAAGTTTTTTCTTGACATGCAAGAAGATCTCCAGCAATTGTAGCTGCTAACTTTCTTGGAGAAGCAAAGATGGCTGCAAGAAGCTTTAAAGGAGAAGGAGAAACAACAGCTATAATTGTTGGAGGAGCTTTAATGGAGATTAGGCAGCTGCTTGTTGCAGTATTAGGGTTGTACCTGGAGCAATCAACTCCAGCAGTATGCAGCAGTTGGCTGCAACTCCTTGCTTGGGCAGAGAGATTAGCAGCAGTAGCTGGTCTAATGCTTAGACCAAAGCTGCGGCTTCAACAATAAGGTTGGAGTAGAGTGGACACGAAGGGATAATGAAAGAAGAAGCTTTGGGGTTATAGATAGGAAAAAGTTTAGCCATTTTCTTGACAGGTGGAGAAAGTGAAGGCACTTCGTGGAAGGAAAACAATAAGGGTTGTCTGCTGTTGACAGCCAATATTTATGAATTTCTCTTTTTTTTTTCAAAAAAAACCCACCGAACTGCCTGCTGTTACAGTTTTTTTTTTACTGTAGTTGCTATCATCTTTAGTTTAATAGTTTTTTTTACCTAAATTTTCTTTTTATTTGGCATACACAAAAGTCGACCGTATATGCGCCTCGAGTGTCGAATTTCGACACGCAATATCCCGATTTGATCGTCTCTGAATGATGATCAATATGAGTATAATATTGATATACTTCCGATCGGGTTTGGATGCCCGAAATTTTCGAGATACGGTTTTGGTTTTGGATTATATTTTGTAATTTAAAATACAAACGACCTCCGATTGACGAACGGTCGATTCCGTTGGTCTTCTTCCGTCGAATCGGATCTCATGGCGGTCTTGGTTTGTTTTACGGTTTCCGAATTTACGTCGCGGCTTTTCGCGGCATGCATTACAATGCGATCGATTTTGGGTTGATTTCGCCCGAACGACTTTTGATTCACGATCATTTGATCGTTTTAGGTTGTTTATTATTGACAATCAACTTTATTGGGCTAATTGGACCCCAATCGGGTCGAGTTCGGGTTTAGCGGATCCCGGATGTTACAATTATAAAAACCTCAAAGGGAGTCTCGTCCTCGAGACTCGAGTTAAGGCTATTAGGTGTCTTGTTGGAATTTCCTATGTCCATAAAAACCTCAAAGGGTTTTGAACCCATAAAAACCTCAAAGAGAAAACAAGCCATATATTTCATCATATATTTAATTACAAAAGCTTGTTTTGATTGTTACATTTAGAAAAGCTGTGGGTATCATGCCTGCATGTCGGCTTTGGTCTCCCACGTCGCTTCCTCGATGCCATGTCGGTGCCACAACACCTTGACCAATGGAATCTCCTTGATGCGAAGCTTCTTCACAGCACTGTCAAGTATCTGTACCGGCTTCATAAGTCAGATCTGGCTCTACGTCGAGATTTTCGTAACTGATGATGTGCCGAGGGTCGTGCACATACTTCCTCAAGTTGGATACATGGAAGACATCATGGATAGCGGAAATATGTGGAGGAAGGGCTACTCGGTATGCCACCTTCCCCACTCTAATGTGCATGCGCGAAGTAGATCCTCAAGCGTCTGGATGGTACGCTCACTCTACCCATCTGTCTGTGGATGATATGCAGAACTCATTTCCAGCTCTGTCTGTACTGCTGACATGAACTGATGTCAATAGTGCGATATAAATCTCGAATTTCTGTCAGACACCACCTCTCGTGGTATACCATGAAGTCTAACGATATTCTGCACATAAAGCTTGGCCAATCTGGATGGAGTGTAAGTCGTGTTGACAGATATGAAATGGGCTGACTTGGTCAACCTATCAACAACGACCCAAATGGAATCATGGCCACCCGGTGTCTTTGGTAATCCCGTGACAAAATCCATAGAAATGTTCTCCCATTTCCACTCGGGAATGGGGAGAGACTGCAGTAATCCTGGTGGTCTCCTGTGCTCGGCCTTGACCATCTGACAGGTCATGCATCTGCTAACATGTAGCGCCACATCGCGCTTCATTCCATCCCACCAGAAATGTCGGCGCAAATCACGGTACATCTTCGTGCTGCCTGGATGAATAGATAATTGTGAACTGTGTGCCTCATCAAGTATGTCTCTGTGAAGCTGTTCGTCATTGGGTACAACGACCTATCCTGCCTTCCATAAAATAGACTCCATCACAACAAAATCATCAAATTCGTCCTTGACGGCGCGCATGTATCTATCTCGGATCCAAGGATCAGTCTTCTGGCCTTCTACAATACGATCCCAAAGACTGCTGTATCGTGGAGGCACGGTAGTAGAAATGGATGCGCTCTCCTGAGGATGCCAATCTGTCAAAGCGGCAAGCGTATCCCATGTGTATGGTCGGTTCGTCGTATCACCAGCATGCGCTCTCCTGCTGAGTGCATCAGCCACCACGTTTCCCTTACCAGGATGGTAAGAGATCGTGCAATCATAATCCTTCAGCAGCTCGAGCCTTATGCGTTACCTTATTTCAGTTTCTTCTGATCAGAGATATACTTTAGGCTCTTGTGATCCGTGAAAATTTTAAAATTCACCCCATATAAATAGTGGTGCCATTTCTTCAAGGCGAATACAACTGCCGCCAACTCCAAGTCATGTGTGGGGTAGTTCCGCTCGTGCGGTCTCAACTGCCGTGATGCGTAAGCAATCACCTGTCCTCTCTGCATCAATACTGCTCCTAGGCCTTCTCCAGATGCATCTGTATAGACTGCATAGTCCTGAGTGCCTGAAGGAAGAGCAAGAATAGGTGCTGTAGTCAACCTTTCCTTCAGTGTCTGGAAGGCCTGCTCATATGAATCGTCCCAAATGAATGGAACTCCCTTCTATATCAACCATGTCAGAGGACGAACGATGCGTGAAAATCCGTTGATAAAGCGTCTGTAATAGCCGGCTAATTCGAGGAAGCTCCGAATCTGTGTAACTATCTTGGGCTGCTCCCAAGACATGACTGCCTCAATCTTCGCAAGATCAACTGCGATGCCTGCTCCAGAAATGACATGCCCAGAAATGAGACCTGAGATACCCAGAACTCACACTTGCTCAATTTAGCATATAGCTTGTGCTCCCGTAATGTATCTAAGACGATCCGTAGATTATTTGCATGATCACATTCATTTCGTGAATATATGAGCACATCATCTATGAATACCACTACAAACTTGTCCAAGTATGGACAGAAGATCATGTTCATCATATCCATGAAAGCCACAGGTGCATTGGTGTGTCCAAACGACTTCAAACTCGTAGTGTCCATAGCGAGTCCTAAAGGCTGTTTTTGAAATATCCGACTCGCGAATCCTCAGCTGATGGTAGCCTGAGCGAAGATCGATCTTCGAGAACACCGAAGATCCTTGGAGTTGATCAAATAAATCATCGATGCGCGGCAAAGGATAACGGTTCTTCACCGTTCTCTTGTTCAACTGCCTGTAATCGATGCATAACCTCATGGATCCGTCCTTCTTCCTGACAAATAGAACCGGAGCACCCCAAGGTGAAGTGCTCGGCCTCACGAATCCCAAATCAAGTAACTCCTGTAACTGCATCTTTAGCTCCCGCAACTCAACTGGGGCCATACGGTAAGGAGCCATAGAGATCGGCTGGGTGTCTGGTAGTAATGTGATCTCGAATTCGATCTCTCTCTCAGGAGGAAATGCTGGTAGCTCATCCAGAAACACGTCTGGGTATTCTGATACTACTTGGATGTCCTGTATCATTGGCTCCTGATCAGATACCTTCCGAACAAATACAAGGTAGGAATCGCAACCTTGATCAACAAGTCGCTGTTCTCGCAGCATCGAGATGTACTCCATGGTGGAGTCGTGTATAGTACCCTCAAAAGTGAATTCGGGTAAATCTGGAATTCTGAAGACAATCGTCTTCCTTAAGCAATCAACAAGTGCATGATGAGCGGATAACCAATCTATGCCTAGAATCAAGTCGAACTCATCAAGCTGTAGAAGTAGACAATCTGCGAGCATCTCGTGTCCGTCAATAAGTATGGGCAATTGCCTGACTATCAGGGATATGACAAATAACTGGCCACCTGGCCCTCGAATGTGATACGGAGAAGAGAGAGAGTCTCTGCGACTCTACCTAAAGAAACTAGTAGTTTCAAAGGAAGAAAAGAATGTGTCACGCTAGAATTAAGTAGATCATGGAAAGGTTGACAAGAGTAGTCAGTATGTGTACTAGTTGGTTAGTCATCTCCTGGTCTGGTCGGGATGACATGGCTCTGCATGAGAACCATTTTTAGTCATAAAAACAATGGTTCGCAGATAATATGATATATGTTTTTCTCTTCTTGGGATAAAATATGAAAATTAATGAAATTGGTGACAACTGTGGTGATTGAATCTGAATGTCATCTTTCCCTTCTAGGACTCACGACAAGTCGAAAGACTGCCGCTATCCGAGAACTCAATGCGATCGGAATTGAAATACTGCGAATGTGCGTATCGGGGTACCACTGCTCTGATACCAAAATGTGAACCCCCTAAGATCCGGGTACCCGTTAATCACACATTTTGCATTACAACATTCATTTCTATCGCATTAAGTAACTGAAAGTACGGGGAAATTTTTCGCGAATGAAATGATTTCATCTGACATTCACATCAACATTTATAACCACAAACTCATAGAACAATGGTCACCAAAATTTCATTTCATTAACTTCCATACATTTTACATGTACAAAGTCTTACAGTACATACAGTATATCCCAAAATCTGACTGAAGAGAAAGAAACATAATACATTATAAATTGAACAAAAACTGGCACAAAATAAACCATACCGTTGGGTATAAAATTTATCTCATGGACCCATGTATAGCTACTGAACTGCAGGCTGTTTGCCTGCCAAACATGTTAGGAAAGAAGAGGAGTCAGTGGTTGCTGGTACCTCCCAAAAACTTATATAAAATAACATGCATTTATTGTGACCAAAAGCAGGCAAGTAGAGAGGCAAGAACAACTCAAATTAAAATTTATTCCTACTTGCAATTGAAAAAGGTTTCTAAATTCTAGTAAGCAACTCTTATGATTAGCTATTATCCCAACATTCCCCACATAAGCATATTTCTATCATAAGTGATTGTATATTTTATTTTCATAGTACTCAGAAATCATATTTATGGATATTTGATGATGGGAAAGGTGAGATGAGAAGATAGAAAGATTTATTAAAATCTTGAGTCTAGTGGATAGTCTGTGGTCTTGGTTCTTGTGAAACCTCACACTATGACTCTAAGACTTGGGGAATGTCTTAGGGTTGGGGTGCCTCCGTAGGCATGCGGTGTTGTATAATGCATCCTAACTAAGTTCCCAACACGTCCACTAGCTTAATGAGATTTCGAATTAGATTAAAGTCTTTTCCATTTATTCAACTTTAGTTATAATCCCTTAAAACCTCAAGTGTAGCTGTCTCAGATGTAACTCTAAATGATGTAGATGTAGAAATGGATGATCTGGATGTAAAATCAATCCCTTCAAACCTCTGTGTAACAACCTAAATGTAACTCTAGATGATGTAGATATAGATATGGATGATCTGGATGTAACATCGCCAAGTCTGTTGGCGAAGAAAAACTCAAGCGGTGAAGAAGCCAACAAAAGGGCTCTTCCGTCTCGCCCTCTAATTGGAAGGACGGTCCAATAGAGGGATAGGTCTACACTCCCAACTACGCCACTGAGACGGGTGAGAGGGACTTCCCGGAAAAGTCACTCTAGAAAAAAACAGCCCGACCGGTAACGGGCAACCGAGCTCGTACGTAAAACTGAAAATCAAGGATCCCCCGCCTGGGTATCCTAAAACAGGGTCAGCGGAATGGTCTAAAGTCGGGATCCCAACGAGGTGTAAAAACACTGTGAGCTCACGTAAAAATCGAAAAGGGACTGGGATCCTAGACCCGCGCACTTGGCGGCCGCTGCCCAAACTGGAAAAAACAGCCCGACCGGTAACGGGCAACCGAGCTCGTACGTAAAACTGAAAACCAAGGATCCCCCGCCTGGGTATCCTAAAACAGGGTCAGCGGAATGGTCTAAAGTCGGGATCCCAACGAGGTGTAAAAACACTGTGAGCTCACGTAAAAATCGAAAAGGGACTGGGATCCTAGACCCGCGCACTTGGCGGCCGCTGCCCAAACTGGACTTCCTTTCCTCCGCCCAGGTGAGAGTCACCGCGCTCTCGTACAGTCAGGTGTAAGGATAACCATGACCGGCATATATATATATATATGTATATATTAATTCACTTGTTTATCTACTTTATCCTTTCTTGCATTTTACAAATCAAGTATCCACCTTAGAATCAAACAGAATAGACATTAAGTTCTTAGAAACTTTGAGTGAATACCAAAGACTCTAACCTTCTTTTGATTCGAGGAAAATTAATTGTCAATAAGAATGTATTGTATGGAGGCTAATGGAGGTTTCAGATCTTCGAATAGAGTCGATGTTATTATCAAATTAGACAAAATCTGTGCTATCACTATGAGACCAGATCTATGCTATTTCTAGCATGGCGCCAAGGGGAATAATAAACTTTATTGGGTTCAATAGTTCTTTTTTTTTTACGCTCAAAAAAGGGGGAGACACTCAGCGGTGTTCGCCCCAATATATTAAAAGGAAAGAGATGAGTACTTACGGAGCGGAAGAGATGAGTACTTACAGAGCGGAAGAGTACTTACAGAGCGGAAGAGATGAGTGTTCTTACTTACTTGTTTAAGGCTAATTAGGATTGTAAAGTTATTGATTTACATGCTTTTAATCTGGATAAGTTTACTAGTAGGCATTGGACAAGTTCCATACATGGGAATAAGTTACAGGAAACCAAACAGGAAAAATTAAGTCAATGTATAACAATGTCTACAACAGATTCTATTAAAGATTAGCATTGTTTTCCAAGCTTACATATTTATATATACATTTATAAGGGATCTGACTCTGGTCATTTTTTCTGACTCTCTAGTTTGCTCATCTGAGAAATATAAGTTTGTTCATCCTTTGGATTTTTACATTTTTAATAATGACAAAATCAGCATTGAGCAGAGTTGTAAGATAGAAGTGCCAGGTAAATTTTATCATAGTACAGAAAACTTAGAAAATCAAGCAATGTCATCCCCTATATATATCATCCCATTTGAAAGGCCCTTTGATCCCCACCAATGCTCATACATGCACTCTCCTATTGTCTTATATATCACTAATTAGACCTGTACATTCTGAGAATCTTCTTGACGGTTGTCACTTTGTTCCATATTGATTTCAAATAATAAATCCATTTGAAGAATGGTGTACTAAACAGGACTAATGTAGTAATCTGAAGTAAAAATATTACATATAACATTCTAAAGTTAAAGTGAAAGACTGCCAATTCGGTTATAAGCATAGGGCCAGCTTTAGAGTAAAGTTGTTAGTTTCTCCAAGGAGATGGTTTTTTTTCGATATAATATGCGAAGGATATTGTAAGGTGGTCATGTTAAAAAAAATCCATGATTTAATACTAACATTAGAGCGAATCTTGAACATCATAAAATAGATTTACAGATTTAGAAGGATACTGTTGTCTCTCCTCTTACAATACAAATAATCCATTCATGTTCTGAAGATAAACACTCTAGCTTTCTAGGTCCCATACTCTGTTTCTATTTTATTGTAAAAGCTAACGATGATTCATTTTTTTTTATATACTATCATTCCAAGATTTCAGTGGTCTTCTTTACCTTTCAACGTAAGTTTTTGTTTTTAGTTTGTCAACCCTCAAGGAGTCTATGACAACATCCCTATAAAGATAATCGTCACCTAATCCCATCCTACTTCTCGTTCACCCTTCCCGTTGCATTTCTTTTATTGTTAAAAGAATTTACTTGGCAATTTATAGAGCAGTCAATTAAGTGATCAAAACTGAATTCCAGGGAAATTAGAATTTATTCCTTGAATCAAGTCTCAAATTCTTAACAGAATTTATTTGTGTGAAACTCATGCATGGCAGCAATAAGGGGAGGGGAGTGTACCTCGAAACCTTAAATTTAGAAGTTTTTTCTTGACATGCAAGAAGATCTCCAGCAATTGTAGCTGCTAACTTTCTTGGAGAAGCAAAGATGGCTGCAAGAAGCTTTAAAGGAGAAGGAGAAACAACAGCTATAATTGTTGGAGGAGCTTTAATGGAGATTAGACAGCTGCTTGTTGCAGTATTAGGGTTGTACCTGGAGCAATCAACTCCAGCAGTATGCAGCAGTTGGCTGCAACTCCTTGCTTGGGCAGAGAGATTAGCAGCAGTAGCTAGTCTAATGCTTAGACCAAAGCTGCGGCTTCAACAATAAGGTTGGAGTAGAGTGGACACGAAGGGATAATGAAAGAAGAAGCTTTGGGGTTATAAATAGGAAAAAGTTTAGCCATTTTCTTGACAAGTGGAGAAAGTGAAGGCACTTCGTGGAAGGAAAACAATAAGGGTTGTCTGCTGTTGACAGCCAATATTTATGAATTTCTCTTTTTTTTTTCAAAAAAAAAATCCACCGAACTGCCTGCTGTTACAGTTTTTTTTTACTGTAGCTGCTATCATCTTTAGTTTAATAATTTTTTTTTTACCTAAATTTTCTTTTTATTTGGCATACACAAAAGTCGACCGTATATGCGCCTCGAGTGTCGAATTTCGACACGCAATATCCCGATTTGATCGTCTCTGAATGATGATCAATATGAGTATAATATTGATATACTTCCGATCGGGTTTGGATGCCCGAAATTTTCGAGATACGGTTTTGGTTTTGGATTATATTTTGTAATTTAAAATACAAACGACCTCCGATTGACGAACGGTCGATTCCGTTGGTCTTCTTCCGTCGAATCGGATCTCATGGCGGTCTTGGTTTGTTTTACGGTTTCCGAATTTACGTCGCGGCTTTTCGCGGCATGCATTACAATGCGATCGATTTTGGGTTGATTTCGCCCGAACGACTTTTGATTCACGATCATTTGATCGTTTTAGGTTGTTTATTATTGACAATCAACTTTATTGGGCTAATTGGACCCCAATCGGGTCGGGTTCGGGTTTAGCGGATCCCGGATGTTACACCAGACGCTAGAAGACAAGCCCTCTGGGCCAGGGACAACCCCATCACACTGCAGTGCATCCCCCCCAAGCCAACTACATCACCATCAAAGCCTCCTCTGAGTAAAGAAACCACCCCCTCCCTGATCGATGCCACCAAAGTGTCGTGTCCCCTCCATGATCCAATAAGGATCCCGGCAGGCACCTCCAAGTCGTGACCTCCATTGACAACCTCAGCAAAAGAGTGACTGTCGCGGAGCTTGCCAGATGGCATAGGCATTACGGTTATGGCCCCGCCATAACCACACAGCTCCCCGATGATGTATCGTCGCAGAAGACACGAAGGTGACCCTCTCGGTCGCAAGCGAAGCAACGAGGTAGGAGCACACAGCCCGATGCCTCGTGACCAGCACCGCCACACCAGAAGCAATGCCGCCCCCTCTTTCAATGGGTGACCATCTTCCACCCCTCCCAAACCTCCTCTCCCTCTTGAACGGTAGCCCTCCCACTCCCCACCCTCTGTGCCTACCCCCCAAGGACAAAGCCCAAGCGCAAATGTCGGCCCTTGCCACCCACTGCCAACGATCCCGCTTCCCAGCCCGAGCACCCCTCATCTTCCCCGTCGAAACTAGCAGCCAAAACCTTTTCAATGGCATAGGAAGTTATCAACTGATTCGAGAGATGTATCCATTCATCGTGAATTTTATGTTGTAACCTACTACAGTGACCTCATGTCCAAACAAGAAGAATGGAACTATCACTCTAAGGAGATCAGATGATATTCAGAGACAACATGAAGACAACCTTAACATGCTTAATCATGTGAACTATAGATGTAACTCATCCTCCATTTATTTCTTTCATTAACAAAGTGAAGACAACCTTAGCTGCTTGTAAGCGCTAATGTATCCCCCTCTCATGTATTTTTCTTTTCTTTGAGAAAGTTTTTCATGTGAATCAGTGTCTTCTTGTTAAATTGTTTCTCTTTGTTTTCTACACCCTACATAAGTAGTACATATTCATATATTTTTGTATTAAATGACAATATAGTACAATACTTTATTATAGGAAAAATATTAAACCCAGCATGTCTAAATTCCTGCTGATACAGATGGCCCACATGCTTCAGCATATTGAGCTAAAATTATGCCTTGAGAACAAGCACTGAAACATACATTTTACCATATATTTCCCTGCAGGATTAATAGCCAACTTTGTAATATCACTGAGTCCATTCTAAAAGCAAAGCACTAACACATACATTTCAGCAAAGCCCTTCAGTCCAAATGCAATAGCTCTGTCATAAAGTCTCTGTACAAGTTTTCGAGAAATGAACCTGTCCCCAATCTGCATGTGATCGATTAACTCCGATTAAAAATCAGACTTCAATATCAGAAACGAAATCTTTTACTATGCAAATAGCAATCAAGAGGCCCGCAAACAGTAGAGCATTAATCAGAAAAAAACAGACTAAATAAAGTATAAAACCAAGCAACAAGTAAAGGTTATTTCTATAGCATATGAATTTATTTCAGAGATGTCTGTGTTTGCAAATTGTCAGGTCAATTGGATCCAATTTGCAAAGTTGAAAATACACATTTATTCTTTTTTTCCTTGAAGTTGGGGTCGGGGTTGGGTTGAATCATATGTCTTTTCCATGCAGTAAGTGGGGTCGGCTAAGAAGAGGATAAACGCACTCAAATTCCATTCATTATAAACTATGCAAACAAAAATATACAACAGAATATACAACTCAAACAACCAGCATACTTCGTCCTAACTTCATTCAACGAGTTTTTATGCTTGAGGCAAATTTCTTAGTTATGTCCCGGGAATACATAAATCTCTAGGTACCGCACAATGGTTTTTTTACTTTAATACTGTACTAGTGTTGCATGTGCTATATGCACCACTCATTATGGCACAGCTCAAATGCGACAGGCTCATGCCGCATGTACGACATGTGATATGCTCTAAAACCCCTGGAATGTTCAAGTCCCTACGATGCGAGACTCCAGGCCACTTTTCTGCTCACTTGACGTAGAGCTTTTGTTCGGTCGACTACCTCGCACTTACCCAGCGGCTCCCTCTCTGCCATTGCGATGCCTCCTTGATTCCCTCTTGTTGACGTCACATCTCCTGTCCTCCGAAGATCATTAGTGCCTCCCTTTCCTGCCATGCATCCACCTTTGGTGCTCCCCCACAAAGGTCCCCAAGCCCTAGGTATAGACAGGATAGTCTTTGGTGTTAGGGTTTGGTTAATTTGTGAATCAAATATTTTTCCACCCAATTGAAGTCCAGGTGATGATTGTTTATTGTTTTTTTACTTAAAAATCCATTGCCCACTCATGTGTTAGGTTGGAAGGTGTTAGGTTGGAATGGAGTTGATTTATTGCATGTTTCATTTGAATGGTACTATTGGGGATTCATCGAACACCAATGTGTGTGGTTTATGTTTAATGCCGACTGTTACGTACGATGAGTTGTTGAATGTAGTACATTGGAAGTTTAACTTGGACAAGAACAACTGAGTTGTTGAATGTAGTACATTGGAAGTTTAACTTGGACAAGAACAACCACTGAATTAAATTATCACAGCGCATCCCACATGGGGCAGGTGAAGAGCATGTGTTAATGCCCATCGTAGATGATGATGACATACAAGATATTTTTCCTATACACTAGGACAATTGGGAAATCGGCGCCCATTGAAATTATATTTGGGAGTCATTCAACAACGACTGTGGCATTGAATGTGGATGACCTTCAGGATCGCTTCATCTCAGATCTTTCTATGGTTCAGAGTACCAGTGAACCTATAACGAAGCCAACACCAATTTACGAATTCATGAGTGATGTTTTCCTGAGAGAAGTTATTCTAAATGATGTCATCCCTAGGGTAACGAACGATGAGTTGAATGAGGAAAGTGACTAAGAGTTTTATGATAATGTTGTTGTAAATGACTAGACGGGAGCTGATGAACCTATTTGTCAAACAATTATTCCCTGTGTACCATTTTTTGGAGTCAGAGGCTATGACACGTGCAACATTTCAGGATGATTTTCAAAAGAAGTATCGAGGCTATGACACATGTGCAACATTTCAGGATGATTTTCGAAAGAAGTCTGGTCTTGGCAGTTTTGGTGATGAACTTTAAAAGGGTAGAATATTCAAGACTAATGATGATTCAATTTATGCTGTGAAGAAACATCACATCCTTACCCACTTCAACTTCATCATTAAAGAATCCACGACCTTGGTTTCGTCTATTCTCTACACTATGGAGTCCAAGGGTTGTCTTTGGTTTTTATGTAGTCATTTCAAGACATTCAACAGTGTATGGGTGATCTCTAAGATCGTTGGCACGCACACTTGCATAAACCCATCTGTTAATCAGGATCATCCTCAACTAGACTACAACTTCATGGCAAGATCAATGCTAACCATGGTGAAGAATGACCCCCCTATTCAGGTGTCAAGCTTGAGGGTTCATATTCACGACATCTACAAGTACTGGGTTACAAAAAAAAGAGCACGAGATGCAAGGAGAAAAAGCAATAGGAATAATATTTGGTGATTGGAAAAAATCTCACACAGAGATGCCTTATCTTATGCAAGCATTGAAGTTGTCGTTCCGGGGACTGAGATAGACATCCAACATACGAAACACTCCGACCTACAGAAACCCCATTGTCGTAAATTTCAGCATTGCTTTTGGACATTCAATCCTTGCACTGAAGCTTTCATAAATTGTAGACAATTGAAAAGCATTAACAACACTCATTTGTATGACAAGTATAAGTAGGGTTGTCAGCAAAGCTTGATGAGCCCAACTCGGGCCCAGCTCGTTAAGAGCTCGTGAGCCCAACTCGAAAACATAACGAGCCTGAGTTTGAGTTGGATTTCTGGCTCGTTAAGCTTATCAAGTCAAGCCCGAGTTGGGTGGTGCTCAACTCGAGAACTCGAGTGAATAAATCGATAGGTTCTTGTTAAAGTAAGTAATAGAGTGGCAATTGGATCTCTCTAGGATCCAATTACCACCCACTTATTTTTTTAGTCCCACATGGATGAGCGATGGAACTTTGGTCTGTCTATGGTGCTATATAAGGAGCCCCACACCCCCATACTCAGTGAGAAACTTCAATAGAATATTCATCCCTTTGAGGCCTTCTTCGAGGGTAGGGTTCCACATAAAATCCCAAGCATTCATGTTTATTCTTTCGTTATTTCTTGCTCTGTTCATCGATTCACTTTCGTATTCTAGATTTCAACATGGTATCAGAGTGATCATTCTATAGTTTATTCTTGAAGATCTATTTGTTATGTTCTTATCAGATCGGTTCGATTTTGTGGATCGTTTTTTCTCGAAATTTCGATTTCAAGTTCTTTCTTGGAGATTATGTTCATACTCTTGTTGTGGAGATTCAAGATGCAAGCCACCTAGCCTCCAAATCGCAGTACAGGAGATTGAGGATCTACCAATGAAAATCTTAGCGGTGTCTGTGATGGTTGTAATCCACATCTCAAAGCACGCATCCACTGTACTCCTCTCCCTCGTGTATCTCTCCAAGCGCTCAAACGCCACACCAGTACGCATCTCCATGAAAATCCCATTCTCCTTCGGTATTGGATTTCATCTCCTCTAACGCGAGGAATCCTCTAGATCGAAGGTCCTCTACTTGCCCAACACTTGCTCCTCCCTCCGCACTCCTATTCCAATAGGGAAGAGATGGTGGCACATCCAGCCATCAATGACCAGGTTATAATTCGTCTTATGTACGGATGGTCCAAAAGTAAAGTGAAAACTTCTTCTTTGGCGGTTTTTGTCCCTTTCCATCTCAATACAAGAGGCGATGTCCATGGCTTCATCTATAGTGGTGGCTCTAAAACCTGCAACCTTCTCTCTAAGATCTCTCTGAAGCCCGCTAACAAATTTGGTAAGACATTTCTGTGGTGAAGTTCTAGAACTGGAGAGTAACGTAGCAGCTCCGTAAAGTGAATGTGATTATCTCGTAGATTCTTGGAACCCTGAGTCAGAGAAGCCAAGTCTCTCCTATTCAATTCTTCCCAATGGGAGGGACAGAAGTGAGCTCGGAACCTCTTTTCAAAGACATCCATGGAATATGATCTACTAATTTCTCGGAAATGGCTCTCCACCATCGTCTTGCATAGTATGTTAGGGAGTAATCAACAAAGTACACCCAAGTGTCTGATGTAGCATGTATTATTCTCAAAATCCTGCTGACATCATCAAGCCATAGTTCTACCAGAGCAAGTGCCTTTATGCCTTTGAATCGAGGAATCTTTCCCTTTCGGTAATTGTCTATTAATTTTTAGTGTCTAAGAAAATCCTTCTCCATTGCTCATTCAGCTAGAGTAGAAGTAGACTCAGTAGAAGGATGGTAACTAGATTCTTCCTCAGAAAGATAAACAGAACCTTCAATCCTAGCATCCATAGATCTGGATACCTTAGATCTCTCAGCTTGTACATTGAGGCTCTCCTCTAATGCATGTTGCTTTTTCCCCATCTCTTGGAGCATTGTCATCATAGCCGCTAATTGCTTAAATATGTATTGGTCTACCATGATTCTAGAATGAATTAAAGTCAAAGGTTAGGTCATATACGTTTTTGTATGATGTAAATAAGGGACAATGACTTGTGAATGGTATTGCAGTCACTTATTAAGGTCAAAGGATCTTAAGACAACCTTGGTTTCTAAATACCGCTCATAATTGTCAATTACTGAATAAATTACTGGAGTAATTGTGCTCTGATACCAAACTGTCACGACGTCAATTCCGAGTCGTCGAATCCTCCCCATATCTGGATCTGGTTACTCAGTAATAATTTATTCAGCAATCACAACTAACATTCAGAAACAGATTGCAAATAAAAATACTCAGAAAGTAGTATATAATTCTTTTCCATTCACAAAATAAAGCTTACATGATACATTGTCTCACTGCAACCATTTACATGTACATCAGCTGGAAGGAAATGCACAAAAAGATTACCAACTACCTTATAGAGTAAAGCTACAGTAGTTGTCTGGATGGTTATTATATTAGTTCGCTAAATTACTAAAGTCCGTGTGATGTCTCACTAACACATGTTGGGTTTTCCATAAATCATAAGATAACAATAACGAATGCAAGTAACGAAGAAGAGAAAAGCAAACAAACGTTGTAATTTTTTTCAAAACTAATTATCACAAAAAGTTTCATTCCTCCTCATTAGTTTATGTCATATTCCTATATTCAACATCGAGGATTAGCCCAGGAGAACCCCACCATTCATGGACTCTGAAGCTGTGGACACTTCAAGATTGGAGATTGCTTTGATCTAGTGAGCTTATGTCGTTGCATGTCGCCTCAATCAATTCTCCAATACTTCCCTGATAATTTTCCTTTTTTTTATTACCTGGGATTTCAAACCCTCAATCTGGCAAACAAAAGAGTACATCGTCCTCGAGGACCCGGTTGCTTAAAATCTCAGGCTAACTTTAATCATGTGTACTAGCGCTTATAAATACATGTTATCCTGACCCAACCGGTATCTAACCACCCGTACCACTACATAGCACAACCACATCTTCGGTCAGCCAATCCGCCTAATAGCAGCTGAGTACTACGTGTTGCAAATAATTTATTTCACGCACTCAACATATCCAGGCAACCGTGTACCACCTAGGTTTGACCTGTCAATACGAATGTTCTTCTGACAAACCTATAGATTACATTTCCAACTTGTAGTTCTACTCCAAGTCATTCTTAATGTAACACACGATCCTTTTGAGGATCCATTTCAATACACATCAATTCCCATAATGTAATTCTTCCGTTAAGCCTTCAATTTTCATATTCATCAACACTGAGTATAAACTTACATATATATATATATATCAATTCTTATGTATATATAATCATATTTATGTATATTTTAATTCTCAAACCCTAACTTTTCAAGCTGCTGCATCTATTCGACGCTTAGACATTATTTTAGTGGGAATTACAAAGCAATTTTCCATATTTTCTCAAAAATAGGTAAATTAGGGTTCTTTGCAGCGAAGAACATAAAATCAGAATTTTATTGATCTCGTATGGAAACCCAACAGCAAAAGGAAGGATTTCATTACCTAATTGAGCTCTCTCTTGCGTATGATGTGCTTTATCGTGATTCGTTTTCAGAAAGGATAATTTACGGCTCCTGAAACGATTGAATGTCATTTTCAAATCAAGAACATTAAGAACGTGCCAAGAATGTGAAGAACAAACTAAGAACCCGAATAACACGAAGAACATATTTTCTTTCGAAATTTCGGTAGAGTTTCCCCTCATATCGGAACATATTTCTATGAAAATTTCGACAAAATTTCTCCTTATATCAGGACATATTTGTATGAAAATTTCAACAGAATTTCCCCTTATATCGGTAAATTTTTTTAAAAGAAAAAAATGGAAAGAATCTCCTCTTATAAAATCATCAAGAGGAAAACAATAACGAAACTGAAAGAATATAATCAAATTGTAAGCGATGGAGAATCGGTAGACACCACGTATCTTAGGCGAGTGAAGGTGTGATGAGTCACAAGGTTTACTAACATGCATAGCCACACACACCTAAGTAGGGTGTTACACAGATTTCTCCTCGAACTACAAAAGAAAACGAATCAGGAAGGAAGATGAAAAATAACTCAAGTTAAAGCTTACTTACGAAGCCAATTAGGAGAGGGGTGTACCTTCCTCCTCCATGTCCTCCCGGCAGTGCTTCGCCAACGCTCCTTCCCCGCCTCCCACTCCTCCTCCCGACCTCTCGACCCTAGCCCTTAGGATAGTGGTGGTAGTGTAAATCGTAGAGAATGAATGAGTAGGGAAGGTTATTTATAAGCTTAAGAAAACCGTTAACCATGGTTAGTAAACTATTGTTTAACCTTTAACCCTGGTTAGCTGCCCATGATTTTGGCCATTGGTTTTGGTCAAAGCTTATCTGAAACTTAGGGCTTAAGTTAGAACTTTCCAGAAGATTCAAGATTCACTAATGACGCTTAATTAGTGTTAATCATGATTTTCACTAATCGCGATTTAACTTTTGCAGATCACGCTTAACTTTAGCTAATCATTGATTAGTGTTTGTTAATAGTCATTAACGATGCTCAATCCATCATTAGTTTCTTTAATCATGTTTAATTAGTCTTAATGACGGCCACTAAGAGTTAATGACATCTTAAGTTTCCTTACTTCTTTCCAAAAATCATAACAATTCCAAACTAAGTCCGATTCATAGAAACAAAGTCAGTTGGTTTCCTCGACAAGCCGAATCTTATGATATAGAATCCGAGAGAGACTAAGTTCAAAGCTTTACAGTTGGATCAATCACAACACGTATGGCTACTAAGCAGATGGAGTTGCGGAAATAGTTGATGACTTACAGCAAGAGCTTACGTCTGTAATGGCGGGATAGACGGGCTCGAGCCCAGGATGAGGTATGCAGATTGGACAATTTGGAGGATGAGCATGATTTTTCAGTGGAGGATATTACCAGGAGAGCGAGGAGTCTAGAAGAGATATATATTCAGATGAGAGGCAGACGGAGGTTGAATGGAGACAAAGGTCCAGGTAGAAATGGCTCAAGGAAGGTGATGCAAACACATGATTTTTCACTCTATGGCTAATGGTTGGAGATGCAGGAATTGTATTCACTCTATCTCGATTGATGGAGAGATGCTTCAAGGTGATGTTGTTGTGGGTGTTACATTGTGCTCACTTCCATGCTTTCAGTAGGACGCATCACCGGTTGGGTGGGGATGGTATGGTAGAGGTGTTGTGAAGCTATCACCATTACAGGTGAATTCCTTGATCGCAGGGTTCTCGGAATCGGAGGCCAAGGAGGCTGTGTTTCAGTTAAATGACAATGGGTCACCTGCGTTGGATGGTTTCACGATGTTTTTCTATAGAGAGTGTGGAGAAGAGAGAAAAAATGGGATATCTATCCCATAGGGCTAGGGTCTCTTATATAGAGAGAAAACCCTAAAGAGTACGAGAGGAAAAATACATAAATACCCCTGAAGGGTTACGGAACCCAAAGGGTTAAAGGTTACGGAACCCGAAGGGTTAAGGGTTACGGAACCCGAAAGGTTACAAACATAATAATATAATAATTCTAACAATAATAATTCTAACACTCCTCCTCAAGTTGGAGCATATCTGTCGATCATGCCCAACTTGGATAATAAGTACATTAGGCGCTTCCTTGGAAGAGCCTTTATGAGGATGTCTACAAGATGAAGTTCAGTGGAGATGTGTGGAGTGTTGATTCGTCGTTCTCGTACTACATCACGAATAAAATGGCAATTAACTTTAATGTGTTTTGTCCGCTCATGGAAAACTGGATTGGTGGTGATGTGTGTGGCAGACTTGCGGTATAAGGGTACAGGAATGACCACTGACATGCCAAGTTCAGTTAGGAATGAAACAAGCCATGTGATCTCACATGTGGCCTGATCCATTGCACTGTATTCTGCTTCCGTACTGGATCTGGATACCACTGTCTGCTTCTTGCTTCGCCAAGTGACAAGACTATCCCCAACAAATATGGCGTATCCTGTAGTGGATCGGTGGTCCTTAGGAGATCTAGCATAGTCAGAATCTATATAGGTGGATATATTAGTGTGTCCATTCAACCTATAGAAAAGTCCACGTCCGGGAGATCTCTTCAAATATCGAAGGATCAAAAGAACATCCTGCCAGTGACTATAAAGTGGCTTCTCCATATGTTGATTGGCTCTGCTCACAGCATATGATATATCTGGCCTAGTAACAGTGAGATAGAGTAATTTTCCAACTAAGATTCTATATCGTGTTGCATCCTCAAAAGCTGGATGATCAGTAAATATTGAATATTTTCTCACTTATGCATGGATGCCAGATGGCTTGCATCCAAGAAGTCCTGCCCAAGTCAGAATATCGAGGCAATACTTTCTCTGTGAAAGATGGAGCCCCTCTGTAGTGCGTATTACTTTGATGCCAAGAAAATAAAGAAGTTGACCGAGATATTTCGTGACAAAGACCTTCTAGAGGAAGGCCTTGGTCTCATTAATACCATCTACATCATCTCCTGTGATAACCATATCATCAACATAGACAGCAAGGATGATCATGCCAGCAGATCGTCGCCTAACAAAGACAAAGTAGTCAGATGTTATCCTCTGAAAACCAAGTGTGTTGATCTCCGTAGTGAGCATGTCAAACCATGCCCTTGGGCTCTGCTTCAGGCCATAGATGGCCTTGCGTAGTCGGCATACATGCTCCCCCTCGACTACATTCCCCGACGGTTGCATCATGTAGACCTCCTCCTCAGGATCACCATAAAGAAAGGCGTTCTTCACATCAAGTTGATAAATGGACCAAGCCTTGCTGGTAGCAACAGAGAGAATGGTACGTATCGACCCCATTCTGGCAACAGGCGAGAAAGTCTCAAAATAATCAACTCCAACGGTTTGTGTCAAACCTTTGACAACAAGTCTAGCTTTCAACCAATCAACAGAACCATCAGGCGACTGTTTAGTCGTGAAGACTCATCGACAAGCCACAGGGCGAACTCCTGGGGGAGGGGGGGCATAGCACAAGATCCCACGTGTCCCGGGAGGTAAGTGCATCCATCTCCTCATCCATGGCATGTCGCCAACCACGATCTTGCATTGCATTGAAATGATCTTTTGGAGCGGTAATAGCATTCAGAGCATCTACAAATCTCTTGTCACAGCTAGATAAACCATCTGCAGAAGTAAAATGTGACATGGGGTGATACGTACATTTCTTTTTTTGCTTGCGCAGAGCTATAGGAAGCTCTCCAGGTACATCCGGGACAGCAATGGCGGGAGCACTTGAAGTGGTCATATCACCCTGCATAAAAGGGACAGACAAAGGTACAGACATTGGTGTAGAAGGTATAGAGGTACGCTGGAAAGTATAGACGATTGGTAGAGGAGGGAGGTTCATAGGATGTCACTCACAATCTGTGTGAAATAACTTGTTTTCTCAAATAAGGTGACATCAGCAGATACATAGTATTGACGTCCAACAGGATCATAGCAACAATAGCCTTTCTGGGTACGAGAGTACCCAAGAAAGACACGTTTGATGGCACGAGAGGATAATTTGTCAGATGCATGAAAGTTATGAACAAATGCAATACAACCAAAAATTCGTAGAGGTATTGGAAAAGGAGACTCGGTAGGATAAAGTAAGGAAATTGGAGTTGCACCTTTGAGAACAGATGAAGGAACACGGTTGATGAGATACCCTGCAGTAAGGATAGCATCTCCCCAATATTGTTTAGGAACATTCATTTAACTAAGAAGAGATCTGGCAACATTTAGCAAGAGTCGGAGTTTTCTCTCAGCTATACCACTCTGTTGTGAGGTATATGGACATGATGTTTGGTGAACAATTCCCTGGGATGCAAAGAAAGAGGTCAAGTCATGTTGGGTTAACTCAAGAGCATTGTCCGTACGAATGATCTTAACAATGCTAGAAAAGTAAGTTTTAACATATTGAAAGAAATTTATGACAATTTGAATCTCCGAACGCTCCTTTATTAGATAGACCCAAGAAGATCGCCTATAATCGTCAACGAAAACTATAAAATAGCGATGACCACTTAGTGTGCCGATCAGAAAAGGTCCCCAAACATCACTGTTGGAAAAGAAAAGAGCCCACCCATGTGTTTAGTACCACATGGAGGAGCATTCACTATTGGGTCTGTCCGTGGGGCTATATAAGGAGCCCCACACCCCCTATACTCATTGAGAACTTCAATAGAAGAAACGCCCAATTCAGGGGCTTCTCCCGTGGTTTCATCCCACTCCTCTCGGAGTAGGGTTCCACGTTAAAATCCCGCGTTCTTCATATATTTTATTCTTGTTCCATGTTTTTGCTTCCGCTTCATATTTCTCTACATGGTATCAGAGCGGGCCGATTCTCGAGGGTTTCAAGTTTTTTTTTTATATTTTTATTCGAAATTCGATTTTGAGAATCGTGTAAGGATTATTTCAATATGGGAGAGTTGCCAAGGTTATGTTCCGATTCTCGAGGGTTTCAAGTTTTTTTTATATTTTTATTCGAAATTCGATTTTGAGAATCGTGTAAGGATTATTTCAATATGGGAGAGTTGCCAAGGTTATGTTGTACGAAGTCCTTCTGCTCAGGCGGAGCCACGTCCATCTCCTACCCTAGACCTAGACCTCTCCAGGCGGAATAGGGTTCCAGGCCGCGCAACAGCCGCTGCAGACCCGCGCTGCGGAAACACGACGGAGCCCTAGCCCTCGCATCTCCTGTGCACGGCAGCGCTGTTCACCAAGGCGGCACCTCCCCTCCCCGTGAAGCCCTATACGCCAACCCCCTCCAAGCGCATCGGTGGTTCTCCAGGCCCGACACCCCTTTGCGCTCCCAGCCTCGAGCGCCTAAAGGCAGGCGGCGGCACCCCCAGCCATGGCGCCTCCAGCCATGGCGCACCCCCAGCCATGGCGCCTCCTCCCGCGATTCTCTAGCAGGCGCTGCCCCTCGAGCGATCCCTCCTGTCGCGAGCTCCAGGCGGCGCAAATCGGCCGCCTCCTCCCTCCGATCCCCACCTTCGCTCTGGCGGCGTGCTTCCTCCAGCCCTCTGGTCCCTTGGCGGCGCGCGGGTGGTTGGGTTCCATTGCGGGGAACCCTAAGCGCACTTTATAAAAAAAAATTTTTTTGGAGGCACGGCTTCAGTTCATGCGAGTTAAATGAAAATGTTATTAAGCCCAAGGGGCTGTTGGAGTCCTTGGGGCAGCGAAGGGGCTGTGAAAAAAAAAGAATGTTTTTTAAGTAAAATGGGGGGATGTCCATCCGAGAAAAGAACAGAGCAGATTCAAAAAAAAGGAGGGATTGGAAAAAAAAGAAAATAAAAGGAGAGAAAAGCTGAAGTAAAAAATTGAAAAAAAAAGGAGAGGGAGATTTTTTGTCAAAAAATGAAGAAAGGCATTTGTTTCAAAGGGAAACAAAAAAAAGGAAAAAAGTCGCGTACAAGAAAAAGCCGTACGCATAAAA
Organism: Ottelia alismoides; assembly: GCA_037367405.1. NCBI lineage: Eukaryota > Viridiplantae > Streptophyta > Magnoliopsida > Alismatales > Hydrocharitaceae > Ottelia > Ottelia alismoides. The sequence goes on from JAZKJV010005835.1 coordinate 186,282, forward strand.
AAATGTGATTCATGTTTGCTTCTCCCAACTTGTCTTTATTTTTCATTTTTTCTCACAAGTTTGGGAGAAAGGGGGAGTAAAAGCCATATGCATCCTACATCATTGACTGACAGACCAAAAACTCCGGATTTCACAGAATATCAAGCCATCTTCACTGTGCATCGATCTTCGTCGTGGTGTCTCTATCCTCGACATCGACTCCGCACTGGATTTGTTTTCTTCAAGGCACGACGGAGACAAAGTCCGGTGACCCGCAGGCACGACTGAGACAGAGATCTGGTGACCATGCAGGCACGACAAAGACAGTCCGGTGACCTTCCAGGCATGACAGAGATACATTCCGGTGACCTGATATACCCGTCAGCAAGCGGGTTTGTCTACCAGTTGCGGATACATACGTTTATTGTGGTGATTTCAAGTGAAGATGTAATGATGTATATTTTTCTTTATTGTTGCAAGTTCCAGCTGTCCCAGCTACCAACTTGAGGGGAAGTGTTGGAAAAGAAAAGAGCCCACCCATGTGTTTAGTACCACATGGAGGAGCATTCACTATTGGGTCTGTCCGTGGGGCTATATAAGGAGCCCCACACCCCCTGTACTCATTGAGAACTTCAATAGAAGAAACGCCCAATTCAGGGGCTTCTCCCGTGGTTTCATCCCACTCCTCTCGGAGTAGGGTTCCACGTTAAAATCTCGCGTTCTTCATATGTTTTATTCTTGTTCCATGTTTTTGCTTCCGCTTCATATTTCTCTACAATCACAGTGAACAAGATGGAAGCAACAGTACTACGAGTCGCAGTACGAACAGGAAACAAAGTTCGATGGTGTTTCCCGAACTCACACGCCTCGCATTGAAAGGGCTTCAGAGCAGAGAGTTCAGGAAACATCATGGAGATGGCCTTGGAAGAGAGATGCCCAAGGCGTAGATGCCATAGGAGTGGATCTTCAGAGATAGATGCAGCACCAACAAAATTGGAGTCTGAGGGTATGTCAAGGTAATATCAGCCGTTCTTCTCATGACCCCCACCAAAAATATGCCTTGTCTGAATGTCCTGAAAATAACAACAAGACTCATCAAATATCATACGACAATGAAGCTCAACACAAAGCTTGTGAACTGACAGCAAGCTAAGAGGAAAATCAGGAGCATAGTGAACCCCTAAAAGTCGGAGTTTGGAAGAGAATTCCATAGTTCCGACACTAGTAATCTGTGATTGAGTCCCATTAGCGATTCGAGCTGACTTCACAGAGGTAGATGGTATGAAAGAGGTGAGCAAACTACCTTCTCCAGTGAGATAAGTAGAGGTGCTGAAATCAATAATCCAAGCTGGAGTAGGAGCGATAGCAGAGTTGGCTATTGTACCTGAAGGAGTGGTCAGAGCAGCAGTTGTAGTGTTACTAGTGATAGTAGGCCCTGGAGTCTGAAGGATCTACATTAGACGGGAGTAATCTGCATCGTTAAGATAAACAGACTTGCCATTGGAGGTAGGCGATACCTCTTCCACATCATAGGCCTCCTCGTAAGCATTATTGGCGTTATAAGAACGTACGCCAAACTTCTGCCAGCATCGTTCAGACGGGTGATCCAACCAACCACAGTGAGTGCATGGGGCAGTAGAGTCTCGCCCACGACCATGACCAAAGTCACGGCATCGTCAGATTCCTGTCCACGACCACGACTTGTATCACCATTGTGTCCTCATCGCAAGCTGTATTTGCCTCCTCGCCTAGATGAGGCGATGTGTGCAAAGTTCTATGTTGAAGGTAAGATGGGAGGCCGAACAGCGAATGTCTCGAGCTCCTCAAGTCGGCCAAAGATGGCCTTCATTGTTGGCAGTGTGTCTCATATAAGAAATTGCTCCTTCGTTGCATGGTATCTAGAATGCATGCCATCATGGAAGCGATATACCTGCCAGTCAGAACGCTCTTGTATATGTTTGGTGCAACATGAGGGCAGGAATATTGCAAGCTCCTCATACAAGCTAGATAGATGCCTGTAGTACTCGATGAGGGTGGAAACACCCTGAGATGCCGACCAGATTCGCCGGTAAATGTCTGCAAGACATGACTTTGACTTCTTATGGGAGTATGTTTGCTCGAGATCCTCCCACATTTCCTTGGTCGTATTTTAAAGAAGATTTGAGGCAATGTGAGCCTCAACATTGTTGGTCATCCAGTTGATAACCAAATAGTTATCAGTCTGCCAGTTATCGTACTCTTTGTCCTCTTCATCTAAAGGATCTTTAGTCAAAATGTAGAGTTTCCTCAGACCACCAATGAACACCATAAAAGATCGAGACCAGAGCACGTAATTTTCGGTGCCCTTGATTTGGATAGTAGTGTCTTGTGCCATAATATTCATGGCCAAGAACTTTGTCTCGGTAGAACAAGGCACCATGGTGGTCTTAAAATAGAAATACGATCATGTGATCAACTAAGATGCATATAAGAGCTAAAAAATGCCCTAAAACTCACGTTTGCTCTTGAAGAAGGGCTGAAAACCCTCAATGGACAGCAGATCTGGATTCTCGGAAGCGGTCCGTGATGAGTTTTGGATCTCCAAAGAGTCCTACGGTACCCGTGGAAGGTAGTTATGAGGCTGATGACCTTCGTAGAAGGTCCTGAAAGCGCAGGGTAGCGCTAGCGGGAGGACTGTTGCACTGGAGGCGATTGGAGGGCCTTGCGCGGGGCCCTAATACAAGGAAGAGGGTTCGCGTGGGGATTTTAGGTCAGAACCCCGGTCTAGGACCGTTGCTCTGATACCATGTGGAGAAGAGAGACAAAAATGGGATATCTATTCCATAGGGCTAGGATCTCTTATATAGAGAGAAAACACTAGAGAGTACAAGAGGAAAAATACATAAATACCCCTGAGGGGTTACGGAACCCAAAGGGTTAAGGGTTACGGAACCCAAAAGGTTAAAAACATAATAATATAATAATTCTAACAATAATAATTTTAACAGAGAGTTTTAGGAAGTGGTGAAGAGTGACGTGATAGCGGTTATCCATGAGTTCAAAGATGCCAATCGAGGACTAGAGAGGCTAAAGAAGGCTCTATTATTTCTACTGCCTAAGCGGGAAGTGTCGGTTAGAGTGGAGGATTTTATACCGGTCACTCTCTTCAATGGGATATATCTCATCATTACGAAGATCTTGGCTAATCGTCTTCGGAAGGTGTTGCCTGCTATTATTTCTCCAAAACAAGCAGCTTTTGTACCTGACAGATTCATGGCAGATGGGGTAGTGTTGGCTTTGGATATGGTTTTGGATTGGAAGAGATCCAAGAATAAAGGCTTGAATTTTTTTAGGCTTGGATAGTCTTGAAGGTCGATTTTCCTAAGACTTACGATTGTGTGGACTGACGATTTATTTGAACATCTTTGGAAAAATGGGGTTTCCCGAACACTTGGATAGCATGAATGAAGAGATGCATCACAACTACATCATATGCGGTCCTAGTTAATAGGAGACCGAAAGGTGGTTTCATTCAACCACAACGTGGTGTTATGCAAGGTTGCCCACTGCACCCTTACTTTTTGTGATTGTTGTTAATATATTTTCTATTATGATGAGGCTAGCATCTAATGGCAATTGGTGGTTTAGCTACACTAATGGTGATATCTCGATTCAATTACTACAATATGACGATGATACGATGATCTTCTTAAAAATGGGAATGGAGCATTTCAGACGTGCTTCCATGATTATGGATATTTTTTGTGAAATCTCGATGCTACATATTAATAGGGAGAAGTGTTGTAGTGCCTTTCGATTTTTCGTAGGAGGATGTGAGTGGGCAACCATTGTGTTGAGATGCGCGGTTAGCTCTCTATCAATCGCTTACTTGGGTTTGTCTTTGATAGTGGGTAGGTTGAAGGTGGCAAATTGGAAGCTAGCTTTGAATAGATTGGAAGGGAGGAAGACGAGGTGGAAGGTAAGGACATTGTCGAGAGGAGGCAAGTTGGTGTTGCCTGAAGCATGTTATGTCAGCTATCCCCATTTTTTTCTGCTTTATACGGTTGCTTCAGGGTGGAGTTTGTGATAGGTTGGAAACCTTGATGAGGAGATTTTTCTGGTCGGATGGGAAGCAGGAGAAGAGAGGCATCCATCTAGCCTCGTGGGATATGATTACATCGTTCAAGAGGAATATGGGATTCATGGTTCTAAAAATGGAAGAGATGAATAAAACACTTATTGGCAAAGTAGGTGGTGAGGATTTCGGGAGAATCTGAAGATCTCATATGCATGCTTCTGAGGAAGATCTATGGGATATGTAGTTCCTTGGTGCCCTATCGTATTCGGTATACTTCCTCTTTGTGGCAAGGAATCTACATGATTTTACCAGGGATGGCAACGGGATTATGACATGTTCAGGGGGATGGCGAAGGATTTCAGTCCTGACTTGACAATTGGATCGACAGCGGTGCTATTGGAGAATGATTCTCGAGCCTTCTAGCACTTGTTGCTAATTGAATGTTTCGGTTCATGCAGTTTAGCAAAATGGGACATGGATGCCTTCCTTTTTGGGTGAGCAGTCTAACCAAATGTTGGACGAAATTTGGACCTTATTTGGTGAGTTGGCTGACTTTAATGGTCCTACGAATGGTAGGGACCATTTTGTGCGGAGTGATGACAAATTTACATTGAGAAAAATTATAGATTTTGGTGGAGGAGCAAAGCGTCATGCAAGACGGATCAGGTTTGACAATAGAATCATCTGGAAGAGTAAAGTTCCAGCTAGAGTAAAGGTCTTTATGTGGCTTGTTAGGCATGGGAGAGTACACTCCAAGGAAAGATGGAGCAGATTGATATAAGGTGGGGGCATCACTTGTGACAGATGTAGAGGTGAGGTAAAAGATTTGGATCACATCTTCTTTACATGCATTCATTCGGACCAAGTTTGGAGGAAGGCAGAGATCTCTTGGTTCGACATGGGAAGTGGAGCAGACTTCTAGACTTCCGTCCGTGCGGTTTGCAGCAGTAGTCATGAGGACAGCTCTTTCCCGTTTGCCATGCTCTGGACGATTTGGTGTGGCAAAAATGATTATATATTTCGTGGTCAAAACTTATATATTGAGAATATTATGGAACATTGTACGGCTAGCTGCGCAACCTGGAGCCATGTAACATAAGGACTTTTTAATAATGCATTTCTATGGTAGGTCCCATCTCAGGATCCCACCTTTCCTTCTCTAAAAAAATGATTGAACACCACCTCATTCCTCTCCAACCAAATCATCAAGAGAAGAACAAAAGGACATAAAAACAACCCACCTACAATGACACAAGCGAAACCACTTGAGACCTAAAAAGTCTAAGCACAAAATGAATCCAACCAATCTATATATAACCCAATTTAGACTAACCTTCCTTGAATGCACATGTGTATAGAAAAGGTTGTTCACATCTTATGGTGCATCAAAGAATTTCGAAAACTAGCCAAACAATACATCTCCTTCATGTAGGATCCTAGCTTTTAAGAATCTTTATCATCACACACCCTCTTCTTAGCGGCCATACGAAAACCTTCACCCTAAGTATGCCATAAATCATCAAATTATTTTGCACTTTTGTGTCAAACTTCCATTGTCAGCTACCAATGGGGATTGAAGGGCTTTCTTCTGAAAAGGAAATGGGTGCGTGCTCGAGGTAAGTCACGCCCTAAATGGAATTAATTGCAAAATAGTACAAAATTACAAAGATCAAGCCTCACACAATGGACTAACATGAATGTACATGTTTTCCACATAACAATGCTCCTTCTTGAAAATCACCTCATTACAAAAAGCCTAATCACTTAAATAACAACAAATGGACTTAGACACCCATCGTGTGAAACATAAGTCGAAAGAATATAATTCTAGCATAAGAACCAAGCCAAAGGTAAGGAATGTCCATACAAGTTCATAGCTTAACTGATAGAGGGAAAGAGAAGAAGAGATGATTGTAGTCCTCCGATGCAAAGGAACTACGACGACAGTAGGGATCACCCAATGAAGCCAAGTGGATCTGTACACCTGAGTACTTAATCAGTCCTTCTTCATCTTCCATAAAAAATCTTCACGTGCGGTGGAATAGAGGAACACCAAATAAGCCAGAAAGTATCCACATCAGTGCCTGAAACCTACACGGCATCCATAGTGAGAAAGTGGCAAGCCTTCTTGATAGAAATTCTCCCATAAACACACATCTACCCATCCCTCCCATGCATGGGGCCATCCATCTCACCATAACATTTATCATCAGCAAGAAATCATCCATATGTTGCTCTGAGAGAGATGAATGAAAGGAAGGGCACCATGCACCATTCTCCCATACATCCGCAATGTTAAAATCGTCTAGCCAAGGTAAACAATCTATGATATCTAGTTATCAAAGAACCAGCACCATTCTTCCAGAAGCGGAATAAGGTTCCATCCCCCAAAATAGGTGTAGTTATCCTCTTGATAGCCTGGAAAATGTCACAAATACCCCTCCAAATTAGGGATGGCATTAAAGTCATTTTCGGATCAACATTTATATTCATGTCAACTCCAAAATACCATGAAGCAACCTAGTGAGGATGTCGTCCTAAGATTCCAACATAGATCCATATAAAAAAGAGGGCTTGGTTCATCTCTTTCAATCTTTTGGTACCAAGATTGCCTAGAGATCTAGGTGTAGTAGTTGTGTCTCGAGCTACAAGTGCAAAGTATAGAGTCCCCTCATTAGTGCATGCCTACAAAAATTGCCACATTATCTTCTCTAATTATTGCATGATCCCAACTAGCACCATTCTAGAAGGTAAGAAAGATGGGAATAGGTAATAGTACAAAGTTCACAAGCACAAGCCTACCAACCTTCGACAAAGTGGAAGACACCAACCACCAAACATTTCTCTAATTTCTCAAGCAAGGGGAGCTATTAAATCTTTGTAAGCCGCTTGAATGTGGGAGGAAGCACCAAATAGTGAAGCAAGAGGCTGAAAACTAGGGTATCAAGAATATTGTCACAACTGATCACCTTCTCATAAGTGCCCAAAGGGAACGAAAGAGGATTTGTTCATATTAATCTTCAAGCGTGAGATGGTACCAAAGAGATACTTGCTTTGTCGACATACCAAAAGCCTCAAGGGATCCATCCACAATAAAGAAAAAGGTATCATCTGCATAATGTAGCAAAGGAATGGAGATATTATCATGCATGTATCCAAAAGTGAAGCCAGTCGAAGAGCTTTTCGTGCCAAAATAGCCAAAGCTTCTACAATAATCACAAAATTGAGCGATGCACTGAGGATTGTAGGGCTTGTAAGACTTATTCAATGTGGAAGCACCATCGAACCAAGTCCACTAGGTGTGTCCCTTTTGACGATCACTCAATCCCTTCAAGTGTCGGACATCCTGAAAAAATCATGCATCGTTTGCTTGGAAAATAGGGGTTTAGCCGACTTGGGGACCTTGTTGCAGATTGATATAGGAAATTTAGTCAAACTCTCTTCCCTTTTGTGATCGAACCGGGTGACAAGGTGCCCACAATCCTTCTAACCAAGTGACCATGTTTCTACCCATTAAAATACCCTTTAAAATTAATGGTTGAGAAAGAGCATACAAAAGATCATAGAAGGTCGTATCAGCAATATATCGCCGATATATCGGTTTCGACAAAAAAGGGGCATCAAAATTCCCTAGTATATCCTTTTACAGGGATATCGGCGATATATCACCGATATATTGACGATATATCGCCACATCGGCTCATATCGGTCAAAAATGACTATATTCAGTACCAAAAATCTTGGATATCGATCGATATCATCGATATTTCATCGATATTTCTATATATCAATGCTATTATTCATGCAAGATTGATTCCACTACTTATCTAGATACACCAGTATTAAAACACATATCTAGCTACACCTAGTACTAAACACACAATGCGAGACCCCCGTACTGGTAGGGTATGGTGCGATAGGAGGGTACATACAATGGTTCTTCGACTTGGAGTATATTTGCAAGTTATTTCATGTTGTAAAGACCTTGAATGAAATCCATTTTCAATATCCGTAAAGTCAATTCTTCAAAAAAATCTACAAGTCAAGAATCAACATTAATATCGATATATTCGAAATGATCGATATATGCGATATAAGCTTCATATATGAATGATATGTGTGATTTAAGAGTATATTTGTAAGTTATTTAGTGATCTAAGAACTTGGATGAACTCCATTTTCAATATATATAGGTTAACAACTAACAGTACCAGCGATTTATTCGATATGACCGATATGTGCAATATAAGGATCATAGTCTTCACAAATGATCCATATGTGTCATCTAAGTGTATATTTGTAAGTTATTTAATGTTGTAACTTATAAGAACTTGAATGGAATCTATTTCCAATATCTATAGTTCAGGAATAAACACTAACAACAATATGTTCGATATGACCGATATGTGCGATATATGGGCTATAAAGGACTGATATATCCATATTGTGATATAAGTGTGTATTTGTAAGTTATTTATTGTTTTAATATCTTGGGTGATCTTAATTTCTAAAAAAATAACAAAAATGGCTTTTTTGAGCCATTTCCGACATTTCCACCGATATCGTCGATATATCGGCGATATATCCCGATATATCCATTTCCGAGCGGACCGAAACGATATCGATATCAATACGGCCTTCCTTGCAAAAGATATAGGAGTCATTTGCACTGCTAGAATCAAGAGAATATTGGATATGTCGCCCAGTTCCTTAATTAAGCAATTCTGATCAAGGAGAATGAAGTAAGATGTATTAGTTTCTTCCTCTCGTATATATACAAATGCTACATAAAGCAGTATTTAGCTTCCATAATAAGAAATAAATGGTGTGAAGATAGAAAATGCTTCTTAAAGCATAAAGAGACCAGAATCACCCACCCAAAGACACACACACACACATAAGAATTAGATAAGGAAGGATCTAGAACATGTAGGAACTAACCACTAGGTCCCATGGAGAGCAAATAGAAGCTGCACCAGCAACAGGAGTAGTTTCTCCATCTTCCCCGAGATATTTAACCTTTACCAAAAACAAATTTGAAAAAAATGCCCTTTGAGCGTCATTAAAGAATATTTGCATGAATGCAGAAGAGTTTACGCACATTGACAGTACTAAATGAGCTCACGTAATCCCACGTCAAGAAATACAAATTAAATTATTTTTACAAACCAAGATATTGGCGCCAATGCTGGTCCCAACAGCATATATTGGGGCAACGGGAAACTCTTGATGAAGATGTTTAATAATAGCCCGGACATCCTCTGTCCATCCAGCGTTATAAAAACAATCTGACTGACAAATAACATCAATGTTATCTAATCTAATTAAAGAGTATATGTTAAAATAAGTAACAATAAAGAGAAACTAAACAATAAAGAGAAACTAACGGTCACATATAAAAACAAGAACCATTACATTTATCAGTCAACTTCCAGGTCACGGTATTATAAAAATGTGGCTGCCAACTCAGAATTTCAAGTTAAAGAACTCACTGTCATAGCAATTCCACCTAAACCCCGGTGATTGCCGACAACAACATTCCATCCACTTTTTGCTAATTTAAAGACAAGATGCTTCATATACTGCAAGTGCATTAAGACATCAAAGAATCAGGCCTAAGTCAAATGCATGATACTATTTTATATGAAAAGAATACAATATAAAACTCTAGGCATGATATTAATATATGAAAAGAACAATATATTAACACCTTTTACATAATACCCCTTCAATCCTTGAAGGAAAAAGAATACAATATAGTCAAAATCTAGACTTACAGGAGAAACAGAATCAGATGTCAATCCGGGGACTACCATCACAATGGGAGTAGTATCTTCTTTAGAAATGCCCCCCTTTCGATCAGATGTGCATTCAAGAACTAGACAAAAAAGTTCAAATACTAAGATAAAATCTTCCATCATTCATCATTTGGTATCGTGATACTATACTCTAACGTAAACATCACAAATAACATTGCAGACCTAAGCACTATTACTGTTAACATCACTTGGAGTAACAGAAAAACATGCAATAGAATGTCACTTCTAGTATCTAGTAAAAAATTGGGATCAAATTTATTACTTCATTCACAGTTCAATGGTCTCTTGTAGTGCCAAAGGTAAAATTACATAGATCAATAACCCAAGGCCCATAAACAATAAATATCTCAAAACAGTATCCCTCGGGCTGGAGCATATATATCCATCATTCTTGTGTAGAAAAAGTAAAGTCAAATAATAAGAGTAATCCTGACAGGATAAACCAAATAAATAAAATTTTAAATATAGAAAAAGAAAAGAGTACAGATTAAATGGACCCGATATAATGCATCCATGACTCATAACATTCCCTATCAAGCTCGAGCATAGATATCCATCATATGGAGAGCAACTCCTGCCTTTTATTAACACATCCAAATGATCATATTGGACCTGCAAGTTTAGCATGACTCAAGACAAAGTACCTCGGTCCAAAATAGGAACAGAAAGGACCTGCAAGTTTAGCATGACTCAAGACAAAGTACCTCGGTCCAAAATAGGAACAGAGAGGTGAATGGAAAGCAATGCCTAAAGCGAAGGATCATAGCTCAAACTCCAGCCCCTGAGGGGACTGACAAGGGGAGACGAGGGTATGCAGGATGGTGGCAAAGAAGGCCATCTGCAGAGGGTGTTCGGTTGCCTGGGGAAGAGGGTTCGTGGCAAGACTCCCACCGATTGTGTGGACTGTGGCGTTCTGCATCTCAGGTGGTTGGGGATCGATGTTTCAGATGTGGATCGAAAGGGCACTTGGCGTAATGGTGCTCAGCTGCCTTCCGATTGTGCTTTGGTTTCCGGAAGGAGGGGACACCTGCGTAGGGAGTGCCTATATGATAAAACGAAGATGGAGGTGGATGTCGAGAAGCGAGAAGGGGAACCTATTGATTGTGTTCTCATTGCAGAGGGTAGTAAGAGAACTTGATGGTGGAGTTGGAAATTCTGGATAAGGGTCGCATGGTGGGAAGCCTTGAGGATTTGGTGTGGCTATCGGATTCATCTTTGTGTGTTCATGTTGAGGCAGACGAGAGAGCAGTGTTCCTTGAGAATGGGTTGGGGGGGGGGGGGGGGGTCTCTCCACGTCTTAGGAACAGGGCTTAGGAACAGGGCTGGCGAAGTTAGCCCCAGGTGGTTGTTAGAGGTGAAAGGCCTTCCTGTAAGGTGCTAATGGCTCAAGGCAATGCGAGATGCACTGCGGAAGGTGGAGTTCGTGGAAGAAGTGATGCAAGTGAGCCTGTGTCTGAGGGAAGCTTGCACAGTAATGGTATTAATGCGAAGACATCCAACATTCTCGTTGATGTGTTTGTTCCGAGTTAGGCGGGCGAGCTTCCATCAAAGGCTGGCAACTGTGAGGGAGGAGCTTTCATGATCAAAAGCGATAGGTGGTGGAGTCACGATCTTTGGAGTTGGGGCAATGGTAATTAGAGGTGGTGCAACAGTGGCGATGCATCCGTTGATCCTGTCGAGAACGCCCCCACCAAGCATGCAAGAATTTTGGAAATATCCGATTGTGATGGCGAGAGATTTGTGCGCAAGAGTTTAGGCAGCGATGGAGGAAGGTGGGGTGAAATCCTAAGAGCAGTTAGGGCTAGCGGAAATACAAGGGTCTCAAAGTAAGCAGTAAAGGGGCGGGATTGTTGAGCCTGGCGTGTTGGGGTTCGAGTGTGTGGGTCATTCTGGTGTTGGATTTAGGTTGGTTGGAGGGGTGGGCCCGAGTTCACCTAGTTTCGATCTAGAAGTGGCGGATCCACCTGGTCTGGGCCCCGTTCATTCACTTCTAAAGAAATTATTAGGCATGGACCTGAATTCAGGAGAGGGCCTAGATGTTTACATGTCTGATTTATGCCTCTCTTCTTCATTAAGGAAAGGCTCGTTGAGGTTGGGCCTTGTGGCTCGCGTTGGATCTCGAGAATTTGCGCCCTCTTCGGTGATTTTGCATAAAGGCGTTGCCAACATTATTTGCAAGGAGGGTAAGATTGTTACTAGGTATCTAGGGAAGGTTGATGGTGTCGTAAATGCCATGCCTTACTCAGAGCATGTGGGGTTGCATGAGGAAGTTGGGAACGAGCTGGAGAGGGGGTCTTTAGTTGTTGTGCACGTGATCTCGAAGCATTATGAAAAAGAAGGAAAAGTGAATCATGTGGAAGTTAGGGCTTGCATACAGAGAAGACTTGCTTCTAGGGAAATTAAGTGCAAGGTTCAGGCGAAGCCAATTCTCTTTTTCTTGCAGAAAAGGAAGTCGGAGGCGGGACTGTAACTAGAGCGTGATCTGGAGGACAAGGGGGGAGGGATCTCTTGTATGGGAACCATAACTGGGAGGGCATGTGGGCTTGCTAAAGGTGTGGAGGGAGGGGGAGGGAGCTTTGCTTTGGGGTGAGGAGGTGGTTATTGTGGCTAACATTCACACACGGGTTGTGAAAAGCTATGGGATTCTCATAGTCGTCGTTAACCCTCCGAGTGGGTCATGAAAGTCGTCAGCTGGAACGTAAAGGGATTGGCGAGAGGGAGAAGATAAGTGTAGTGGGTGATCTTTTGGGGTCTTAGCATGCTAACATGGCATTCTGACAGGAGTCAAAGATTGCTAATTGGGCCAAAGGTTGTGGAGATCGATAGTTGGCCCCCAATTGTCGGAGTTCTGGGCAATCCTGAGTGTTGGAAGCATTGGTGATGTCATACTTGCTTGGGATGAGGACTTGTTTATGCTGTCGGAGGAGTGATTGGGCCTCAGATCCATGTCAATTGTTTTGTAATAGAAGGATACTTCTGCCTCAGATCCGTGTCGGTTGTTTTGGAACAGAAGGATAATTCTATCTTCATTGTATAGACCATCCGGTGGTGAAAAACGATAAGATGGGAGCCGCTAAGTAATGGCCTGACAATTCAGGCTCACTGTCGCTGAGGCGACTACTTGAATCCTCTCGTTGTTCAACAATTAACCCACACAAATAATTAAGCAATTACGAGCAAGAGTTCAAATTTATTATACCCTACTAAGAATGTATAATGGCAAGCAAGTAGAGGTCGAACACAGGAAGCAATTGAATAGAGCAGGAAAGATAGAAATCAAAGCATCAATTATCTCTACAAATACTTAGCCAAGTTACAATTTTATGGGTTTTTAATTTTATATATTTTTTATTTTTGATTTTATGATTTTATATTTAGATTTTTACTTTTCTTTTTATATTTTATCTTTTATATGTTCTTTTTCTTTTAGCACATATATAACTATATATAGGGTATGTATACAATATCGCCATACTAGATATAATAGGTGATAAAAATAATCAAAAATAAGAGAATAAAATTTTTTTAGTTTTAGAAAAAATTTTACTATTTTTGTGATTTTTTAAGAAATTTTGCTAATTTTTTTATATTTTTTTGGAGTAAAAATACCCATTACAAGGTTTAAAATAAATAGCCAAATTTAAAATGCAGAATCAAAAATTCACCAAAATAATTTTGTAATAAGATAATAATAAAAATAAAAATCAGAAACAGAAATTACTTTTTTCGGATTTTCAAGGATTTTTTTATATTTTTATGAAGGTTTTAGAGGGTTTTCAATTTTTATGAGTTTCCTTTATTTTTCTGTGCTTTTTATTCTGAAGTTGTAAAATAAGTGAATAAATATGAAATATTTTTTTTGGAATTTTTGAAAAGTGGTTTATAATTTTTATGTACTTTCTTTTGCAAACAGGGACAAAATAGATGTTTTTGATTTTTTATAAATAATAAAGGCTTCAAAATTGCAAATTAAAAATATAGCGTGAAGGAGCAATGCAACAGAAAGCTATGTCTATTTTTTTGGATTTTTTAGAGCTATATAGATATATGAAATAAATAGAGAAAACAAAGAGAACTACACTACTGGCAAGGATATAACTGTAAACAGAACGAAATCCAGGGGTTAAAGTGCAATTTCACCAAAAATATTATAGCTGGAATAAAAAGGTATAGAACTCATCCGAAATAATCAAAGCCTCGAGGGCCTCTATGCAAAATGTGCAACTCGCGTGTATAACATGTGAGCAATACATGCGGGGACCAAAACGCAATTATTAGGAAGTTCAAGGGCCTATTTGCAATTTCCACAAAAATTTAACACTGAATTAATAAATTTCTGGACTCAATTAAAATATAAGGAATGCTAGGGGTCCCGCCGCAAAATCACCACATCACGTGATGCGTCACGTGAGGTGACATGGCAAGGACCAAATAACAAATATGAAGAGTTTTGAGGGCCTTCTTGTAAATATTACAAAATATTTAACACTGCAGATGAAAGATTAAGTACCATATAATTAATACAACAACTATGATGGGCAAGGGTGCAAAATACCCAACTCTCGACAAGATCAGACGGTTGATCTGGGTTCACTTATGCGACGTGTCACGTTCTGGACGGCCGATGACGGTTCGCACGCAACGGCCCAGATTAGATGATCTTTGGGGGATCCAACGGTCGTGGAGGAGATGATCGGACGATGGCTGGAGGTTCAGGAAGCAAAGCTTGATCCGACGGTTCTGGACTCTCCTGCAAGAACAGTGAAGAACATGGGATGGCTCGAACTTCGGCCGACGAGGAATCGCTGCTCCAGTCACCTCCCTCGCAGCAGAAGGTCTCCAACGACGCCTGGAGGGATCCTCCACCGAACGGTGACGCCAAAAAGGCCAGGAGAGCACCGGTGCGACGCCACTGGGTCAAGGAACAATGGCGGCTCCAGGTACCTGGCTTCTTCTAAAAACAACCCCCCAAGGGGGTCCTTTAACTCCTGGGACCTGCAAATACAATTTGCACAAGAAAATCGAAGGTCCTAGGATCCTTATTTGGTGGAATGGAGTGACAGAGGGCGCAGGCGGAGCTCTCCGGTGAAGGCGATAGAGGGGGAGCGAGTATCTCGTTCGTTGCAAAAACGAGGTGGATGGAGGGTGTCTGGGGCGTGGTGAAGCATCATGGAGGAGTTATGGGGCGTCAGGTGCGGCGGATATGGGCAGAGCACGGAGAACGAGGTTCACCAGAGCCAACTCCGGTAAACGTTAAAGATATGATTTACTGCTAGGATACTTAATTAAAAAATAGAATAAATGATCTAGGTGGACCTATGAGTGAAGCTACGCTAACAAGGAAAAAAGGGACCCTCACCAACTGGAGAACCGGGAAGAGGCACTCGGCAGCGACGCTCCGGCAGAAAGGGTGGACCGGCTCGATTCAACACCTACGCAGATCCCTGAAGGTTGGGATCGACTCCTGCTGTCACCAGGAGGATCTTTGACAACCCACGTTTAGGGATTGAGGGTGGAAGAGCGATCAAAAATGGGAGGTATGACAGAGGGGTGATTTTATACACCGAGTGGGACAGGTTGAAGATCGAAGGAGATCTACCGAATCTCGGATCCTCGGCCCGAGGAGAGCTAAGAGTGTAAATCTATACTAATCAAAAAACAAAAGGTATGAAGAAATCGACCCAAAATGATGAAGGAATCGGCCTGCAAAAATCGACAAAAAAGAGGGGTCAACCGAGCTGTCAGATGCGTAGGGGGGGAGGTCAGGCTGTTGACCTACGGTCAAACGTCCGACCCACCTGATTGGTCCACGTGGGACCAGGAAAAACTGCTTGGAAAATGTTCAAATTTTCAAAAAAGAATTAATAGACGATTTTATTAATTTGAGGTTATAAAATAAAAAATATATTTATTTTCTAAAGTATTTTATTATGATTTTTATTTATTTTTTTGAGTTATAGAATTATAAGTTACTTTTTGAGGGCTATATAGGTATATTCATCTATGTATTTTAGTCTTTTATTTTTATTTTATATTTTTTATTTCATTAATTTAGTTTATTATTTTCTAAATTTATAAATTAATTGTATACACTTAAATATATTTTTATTTCATTTTTCTGATGTATTTTATATAATTAAATAAATAGGTGTATTATCTATATAGGTATAGATGTAGGCAATCCATCTATGTATTTTCTACACATTTTATTTTTGCATTTTCTTGATGTTTTTATTCTTATTTTAATATATACATATATTATAAATAATGTTTACAAAATTATAAAATATGAAATTATAAAATAATGAATAATAAATAAAATGAATATTTTAATAGGGTAAACTATACAATAAGGGTCCAAAGCCTAACTTTCACACCATAACTCCAAAAAATATGAAACCACATTCATTAAATAGCTTATTAAAAATTATATACAATTAAAGGTGATTTTGATATATTTTGAGTTTTTATTTGAGAGATATGGGTATGGGAAGTTAGGATTTTGGAAACTTATTTTGAGTATATCTTTTTATATGTTTATTATTTTTTTATGAAATCAATTTTGTATTTTTTATATACTATTATCTACAACTTTCATGTTCAAAGTTTCTTTATTTAAAAAGTGGAACTAAAAATAGGTCCCTAAAATGAATAAAATTGAATAAAATATAAGAGATTTTTATTTGATTTTGGCCCTTATCTCCCCTTACTTTATTCCTTGTCGACCTAGTCATCGAGATGCCTAGGTCTCGGGGTTTAAGGTCATAAAATATTTTCAATCTTTTATTCTTTTTCTTTTCTTTTCTTTTCTTTATTCCATAATTTTGATTTGAAAACCGTATTTTATACAGTATTTACACACAGATGCATGAATGTTAAAATGCATAAATTAAGCCTATTTACACGCATTTACTAGGGTTTTTAAGACCAAAATGATAGAATAAAGATGATGAAACGGAGGTTCATCAGGTGGTCTACATGATATGGTTGTTTGGGAGGAGTTGCATCCAAATGTCCCAAGGCGTGTGTTAGGAGATTTAATATAACATTGTTCACATCGGATCGTCAAAGTGATAGGGGACGGTTGGATCCTGGATCGACTCACTTTTGGACTTTGTTGGGGAAATGACGATGAAAGTTTTGGATGCAATAAACAGACATTTCACGTGGAGAAATAACTCATCTATATCTCAATCAGATCAGTTCTTGACATCGGTTGAGCTACTGAAGATTGTTGGGAAAAGAGTCTTCGATGATGATTCAGAAAAAAACCCTAAGCTCTCTTATATAGGGAGAGACCTTAAGGGTAAATTACAAAGAGGTCTAAATAAGATAAAGAAATAACGACAAGATACATAAAGAGATAATAATACTAAGAACTATCTCTACACTCCCTCTCAAGGTGGAGCATAGATGTCTATCATGCTCAGCTTGGATGAACATCTCTGAAAAGGTCCTCTGAGCAGTGGCTTACTAAATACATCAGCAGTCTGATCTCCTGAGCTCACATGTGCAATAGATATCAATCCTCTCTGGATCAAGTCTCTAGTGTAATGGCAGTCAACTTCAATATGCTTGGTCCTTTCATGGAAAGCTGGATTGTTGGCAATGAATAATGCTGCCTGATTGTCACACTGAAGCTTCATAGGTAGGGGCACAGCTACATGTAAATCTTCTAGTACGGACCGAACCCACATCATTTCCGTGTTGGCTTGAGCCATGGCTCTGTATTCGAATTCGGCACTGGACCTTGCCACAACAGTTTGTTTCTTGCTTTTCCAAGAAACCAGAGAGTCTCCAACAAACACTGCGAACCCTGAGGTTGACTTTCAATCCTTAGGGCATCCTGCATAATCTGCGTCCGCACACGCTGAGATGGATAAGTTTGTGCCCTTCATGAATAGCAGGCACCCTGACCCAGGAGAAGACTTCAAATACCTCAGTATCATGTGTATAGCATCCAAGTGAACCTGTCTTGGCTGCTCCACAAACTGACTCACCCTGCTAACTGCAAATGCAATGTCTGGACGAGTTATGGTAATGTAGAGGAGTTTTCCCACCATTTCTCTATATCTCCTCTTATCTACTTCACCAGTATCCATCATACAACTTCATGCTAGGGTCCATGGGAATACTTGATGGTTTGCATCCATCCATGCCAGTCTCAATCAGGAAGTCTGTAATGTACTTCCGTTGGGTCATCACCAAGCCCTGTGCATTCCTTGCAAATTCCAACCCCAGAAAATATCTTAGGGTTCCAAGATCCTTAGTAACAAACTGACGGCCAAGGAATGTCTTCGCCCTTTCTATGCCTTGAGCATCATCTCTTGTAACAAGAATATCATCCACATAGACCATAATGACAACCGTACCTGTCGATGACTTATGGACGAACAATGAGTGATCGGCATTTAACCTCTTGAATCCCTGTTGCTTAATAAGGTTGGACAGCTTCTGGAACCATGCTCTCGGACTCTGTTTGAGGCCATATATCGCCTTGTGAAGTCTACAGACCATCTGCTTCTCCCCCTCAGCAGTAAACCCAGGTGGCTGCTGCATGTAGACTTCCTCCTGTAAGTCCCCGTACAGAAAGGCATTCTTGACATCAAGTTGAGATATACTCCAATCACGAACCACAGCAACAGACAATAGAATACGAAGGGTAGAGTGTCTCGCCACTGGAGAGAACGTATCCATGTAATCCACGCCATAGGTTTGCGTAAACCCACGTGCGACCAAGCGTGCTTTGTACCTATCCAACGTGCCATCTGCATGATATTTAACTGTGAAGACCCACTTACAGCTCACAACGGATGCATCAGGAGGTGCAGGGACCAAAGACCATGTGCCACGAGACTGCAAGGCCTTCATCTCTTCTTCCATAGCTAATCTTCAGCAATCATTCTTCAAAGTTTCCTGGTAGGTCCGTGGTATATCCACGGAAGACAAGGCTGTGGCAAGCCTCTGAAAATCGCCAGTGAGACGGTGAAAGAAAACCTGTGAAGCCAATGGATACGAGGCATATTGTCGCCTCTGCTTCGGAATTGCAATCGGAACATCAAGATCATCATCTGTTGTACTGGATTGGCTAGTGTCGTCATGTACTGTAGAATCCTGCACATGTACTAAACCTGACCCGTCAGTAGTAACGTCGTCTGAACATACCTGAGGCGTGATGAGTGGCTGATGTGTAGTCTGAGCAGGACCAGACCGACGCGTATAGAATTTTGGTAGCGGTGAAACGATAGGCCGTGGAATGGGTGGAGGAGGAGGTGGTGGGGGGGTGCGGTGCTGGCGTGGGGACAGGCAAAGGTGACGACTCAGGTGAACTCCATGTAGGTGGTGGAGGAACATAGACATCATCAGTGGTAGTGGATGGTACCATTCTGTCACCTGCAGGAGAGAAATACATGACAGACTCAAAGAAAGTGACATCAGCACTCACGAAGTACCTCTTAGTCATAGGATCACAACACCGGTAGCCCTTCTGAGTCCTGCAATAACCAACAAAGACGCACTTGACTGCTCTAGGAGAGAGTTTGTCAAGTCCAGGAGATAGACAATGAACGAAAGACACAGTACCAAAGACACGTGGAGTCAGTGAGAATAACACCTTGTCTGAAAAAATAAGAGAGATAGGTATCTTCTCACCAAGAACTGAGGATGGCATTCGATTGATCAGATAACATGCAGTAAGAACAGCGTCGCCCCAGAATGAAATAGGAGCACAACTCTGAATCAACAGGGTTCGAGTAATATCCAAGAGATGGCGATGCTTTCTTTCTGCCACACTATTTTGCTGTGAAGTATATGCACAAGTGGTTTGGTGAATAATACCCTTTGATGAAAGAAATTGAGAAAGTGAGCGTGTACAAAATTCTAGGGCATTATCCGTCCGAATATATTTGACTGAGGAAGAGAAAACATTGTGCATTTCATTAATCAAATTCTTGATCACATCTCCTGCTTCAGATTTATTCTTCAAAAGAAAGATCCATGACACACGAGAAAAATCATCCACTACCACAAGATAAAACCTGTGTCCCTGATGATCGGGAACACGACCCGGACCCCATATATCTATATATGTAACAACTCAAATGGAGAGCTACTGCTCCGACTCTAACGACTTGGAAAGCTCGACCTATGATGCTTTCCTAACTGACATGCTTCACAGCGAAAAGACGAACTAGGAGAGATCTGGGGCAGAAGATGGCGCATTTTCTGGAGCGGAAGGTGACCAAACCGGAGATGCCAGATGTACGGAGAGACTGGTCCGGCAGAATGAGAAGAGATGCCAGCATAGGAATGCCGAACCAGCCGATATAAACCATCCTGCTCTGAGCCACAGCCAATCACCTTGCCCGTGAGTATGTCCTGAAAAATGAGAGAGGACGGGTCAAATATAGCACGACAATTCAAATCCTTCGTAATCTGACTAATAGATAGCAAATTCATTGAGAACTCAAGAGCATGTAGGACGTTCTGTAGCTGCATAGTGGAAGATAGGAAGACCTCCCCTGTCCAACAAGGGGCGAATGGGTTCCATCTGCTATCTGTACTGAACGGCCGGGAGGAATGTCCCTGTAGGCATGTAATCTATCTCTATCTCGGCAGAGATGATGTGTGGCTCTGGAATCTATAACCCAGTCAGATATATCATGAGGTGGTATGAATGCAGTAGATCTACCTGAGATACTAGCAGCGGTTGATGAACTGGCAGAGGCAGTAGCAGCAATATCTGAAGAACCACCAGACGAATCACCAGATGAATGTGGCATAATATCTCAGAGACGGGCCACAAGTTCGTCAAATCGATTATCTGCAGTAGACGGTAATGGAGACTGTGAGTGCTCTGCAACACGTGCCGATGCTGGGAACCCATGCTTAGAATAGCATATCTCCTCCGAGTGTCCTGTGCGATGACAATAAGAGCATGTCTGACTGAAGCGACCACCCCTTCCCTGGGGTCCACGGCCACGTCCACGACCACGAGCAGAAGGCGGTCCACCTCTCCCACGCGAGACTGCCATCGCTGATGGGGGTGGAGTAAAAGAGCTGGAGGAAACTGGAATGCGACTGAGCCTTCTGTAAACATCCTCCACTGGAGGAATAACTGCATCAACTAGAATCTGAGACCGGCGGCATCATACTCAGGATCAAGAGTTGCAAGTAGAACACCCACCATGGTGGCATTCCGAAACGCCTTCTGCTGTTCATGAGTAGCAGTGAAAGGAATGGTACTGTATAACTTCTCAAACATCCCTCTTAGAGATGTGTATAGAGAATGGAGAAGTCAGCCGCTCTGCTTTATTGTGAAAATGTCATGCTGAAGCTGCAACATCTTTGTCTCATTTCGCACCTGCGAATATGTAGCGGCAAGAATGTCCCACATTGCCTTAGCAGTGGGCTGATGGAGGACGTCGTTAGCAATCTCCATCGTCAATGTACCAGACAACCAGACTTTGGCGTAGGAGTCATCAGCCTCCCATGAGGCATATATCCATGTCTTCTCTGCGGGCTCATCCTCGGTAAGAATGTGCTTCTTACCATCCGACTTCATGAGGCTCATGAACTGCATAGCCCAGAGCTCATAGTTAGACCCGTCCATCTTCACTATTGGCGCAGGACCTTTGAATGCGCCGGTGGAGGGCATATCGACCTTCGATTCTGACATACTGCCGCAGGAGAAGATCAAGGATATGTAGACAAGGTAATGAGTGTCTACACCAACTGCATCGGATTTGAGTGCATATGTAGACGTTACGCACTCAAATCCATATATCGGCCGAAGAGACTAGGGCACGCCTTAGATGAGGCTTACAGCCCTTTCAGCGGCAAGGATGCCGCCTGGTGGTTTGCGGCGGAAAGGGGGAACCGCCTGCTACTGCTACGGTGGGCTGGGTACCACCGGAGGTCTTCTGCGGCAGGCTGGATGTCGCCTAAGACCTCGGACGGGCTGAACTGCCGCCTGGGAACATGAGCTGGGAACTCGGGCGGTGAGGGGGACTGTTGCCTAGGACCTCGGGCGGGCTGGACTGCCGCCTAGGACCTCGGGCGGGCTGGACTGCCACCTAGTGCCTCGGGCGGTGGGCTGGGTAGTCGCTGCAGGTGGGGTGCCGGAGATCGGCGGCGAGAAACAAAGAGGGTGGCTCTGATACCATGTTGGGAAAAGAGTCTTCGATGATAATTCAGAAAAAACCCTAGACTCTCTTATATAGGGAGTGACCTTAAGGGTAAATTACAAAGAGGTCTAAATAAGATAAAGAAATAATGATAAGATACATAAAGAGATAATAATACTAAGAACTATCTCTACATAGATGTTTCCTATGTCCTTGGCTCGAGTTCTCCTGAGACCAAGGCCATGTCATACACCTATTTCTTGAGATTACGGCAAAGGTTTGCCCCTTTGTGATTTATCTTCAGTTTTGAGAGACTTTCTTGATGGATGAGGGTTTTTAAAAAATGGTGACAAAATTCTACTTGTCAATGTAGGTGGTCGGTTCGATGGCTCAGAAAATTGCAGGCCTGAGAGAGATGCTGAAGAAACATAAAAGAGTCACGACGGGTGCGAGAGGATGTGCAAAGGCCGAGAGAGATTTTTCGGCTGGACGATACATAGGATGTGCAGAAGCCTAGTGTAGAGGAACTTCAGGCTAGAAGTGGTCACCAGAGGGTTATGGCCAAGGAAGATAAAAAAGAGGTTGATGGCAACAAAGCTCATGGCAAAAGTGAGTGAGGGAGGAGATGCGAACATTAGATACTTCAACGTTGAGGCCAGTGGAAGGAGGAACTTGATTCATGACTTGAACATTGGAGGGGTGAAAATCTAAGGTGCATGAATCCATGTTTTCTTCACCCACGTCAATGTGCCTGACAGCCAAACTTTGGCATAGGCGTCGTCCGCCTCCTACGAGGCGTGAATCCCTGTTTTCGTCACCAGTTCATCACCGATAAGAATATGCTTCTTACCATTAGACTTCATAAGGCTCATGAACTGCATAGCCCAAAGCTTATAGTTCGTCCCGTCCATCTTGACAATTGGTGACGAACCCCTAAAGGCACCAGTGGCGGGTACATCAACTTTGTTTTCTGACATATTGTCGAATGAAGATCACAAGGGTTTCGTGGACCGATCTATAGATGTCTACACAAACATGTGAGGATTTGATTGCATATGTAAACTTATGCAACTAAATCCATACCAAAGTAAACGAAGAGAGAACGGCGGAGACGGAGGCCGACGGCAATGAGAGCTGACGGCAGAGAGGCCCGATGCGGGCCTACAGTGTCGAAAACAAGCTGCGGGCGACGCCGAGGGGCTGCGGGAGGGCGGTTCCGAGGGGATACGATGGGCCGGCGGTAGGACCTGGAAGGCGGGGTCGAGGGGTTGGCTGCAGGCTGAAGGCGGCGTCGACGGGAGGGAGCCCGAGCAGGCAGCGTCGCGAGAGAGAGAGAGAGAGAAGGGGGGCTGGCAGGTGGGTATTAGGGTTAGGGTTGGGGTATATGAGCTCCGATCTAGGATTGTCGCTCTGATACCATGCTGGAAGAAATGAGTGCGTTGTTATTTCTGGAACCCTAGGCTCTCTTATATAGAGGGAGAGTTCTATGGGTAAATTACATAAGATGGATAAAGAGAAAATAAAATAAGAAAATGGTACATATAGAATACGTAAACATATAAATCTCTACAAGAGAGCTATATGACTATGATGGAATACAACTTTTCATTTCACGCCTCTCCACATGGTATCAGAGTGATTGTCCTAGACCGGAGTATATATCATAAGAAACCCCACCTCAACTAAACCCTTCGTGTCGCCAACACCTTCTCGTGCAGCCAGCCCCTACTTGTGTCGCCAACCTCACCCCGTGCTGCCGTCGATCCTTGTCCGCGCAGTCGGCAGTCTCCGTCCGCGCAGCCGCCACCGCTGGTCCTGTCTGTGCCGATGTTAGTCCCTGTACGCCTAGACTGGCGGTCCAACGGCTATCTCCATCTCGAGACGGGAGCCACCATCTGTGGCATCGTTGTTGGGCTCTCTACCGGCAATCGTGCCACTCTCCATGCCATTGCCATCTCCGCTCCCGCAGCCTGTGTTGCCTCCTGCAGGCTCTATGGCATGTTAGTTCTGTGTATAGGAATATAGGGTGAGATTTGATCATCTAAAATCATCCTTGCTACTCAAAGGAGGCTCCTAAGGATGGGAGAGGTTGTGGTATGAATCTATATCCACAACCATCCCCTCATATGTTAGCGTAGATGCAGGTGGTACAGTTTACAGACCCGGTCTTGGATATTATTGTCATCATGTCAGAAAACAAAGCAGAGGGTTCATCCATGGGTGCCTTCAAAGGTCCAGCACCCATCGTCAAAATGAATGGAACGAACTATGAACTTTGGGCCATGCAGTTCATGAGCATGATGCGGTGTAATGGAAAGAAGCACATCCTCACGAAGGAGAAACCAAGTGACAAGACGAGAGTTAATGCCTCATGGGAGGCAGACGATGCATATGCGTGTGTGTGTGGCTTTCTGGTACTGTGTCTATGGAGATAACCAATGACATACTAAGTCAGCCTACTGCAAAAGCTATATGGGACATTCTCGTCACTACATACTCTTCGACGAAAAATGAGTCGAAGATATTGCAACTTCAGCACGATATCTTCACATTGAAGCAGAATGGGCGTCATCTCCATACCCTTTACACTTCTCTAAAGGGTATGTATGAGAAGCTCCATGGTTTCATTCCCATGGTTGCCATACCAAAGCAGCTCAAGGCGTACAGAGACTCGGTGATGACCGGGATTTTTCTAGTAGTTCTCGATCTTGAGTATGACGCTGCTCGAGCACAGATCCTTACTGATGCCACCATACCTCTAATGGAAGAGGCATACCGCAGATTAAGCATGATCTATATATCTTCTGGTAGTATATAGCAGTCTCAGACCTTGACTCTCGTGGTAGGCGGAGCCCTACGCAGTACCCTGGTCGAGGTAACCGTGGCAGGGGAGGGGGTAGTCCATGCACGTACTGTCATAGATCAGGCCACTTTGAGGAAACATGTTATTCTAAGCATGGTTTTCCCGCGTCAGCACGTGCTGCAAAGGAGACTCAGCAGGTTGGGAGTCCATCACCCGCATCTGATCAGATATTTGATGAATTTGTAGTGCATCTTAGGGAGATTATGCCTGCTCCTTGGTCAATCAGTTCTCCTTCAGGATCTTCAGATGTAGCTGCTTCAGCATCAGCATCCACATTAGGTAGAGCATATACTCTTACTTGTTACAGGGCAGATTCGTCAAAATGGATTATGGATTGAGGAGCATCCCACCATCTTTGTGGTGACAAAGGATAGTTTGGTACTTACAGTCCGACTCAGCCAGGAAGATCGTAGTAATAGCAGATGGGACACACTCTCCCATCACTGGTCAGGAGGAGGTGCAGTTGACTCATGCAATACGACTTTAGAATGTTCTTTACATTCCTGAAACTCCTATGAATTTACTGTTCATTAGTCAAATCACCAAGGATTTGCATTGTCGTGCCATATTTGATGTTTCTGCTCGTGTTTCAGGACATTTTTATAGGTAGGGTGATTGGATCTAACCATGAGCATGGAGGTCTCTACAGACTGGTGCGATCCACATATCCTAGTGCTTCTTCTCTTCGCACTGGATCGATGTCTCCCTATGTGTGGCATCTTCAGTATGGTTATCTTCCTCGGCAAAAGCGATGTCATGTTTTTCCTCATATTCCACTTCGCTCAACTTTTAGTGTAAGGTCTGTCAGCTTAGGAAGCATCATCGATCTACATTCCAAAGTTGTCAGGGGTGAAGTAGTCATAGTCTCTTTGAGTTGATTTATTTTGATATTTGGGGTCCAAGTCATGTCCCGGACCATCAAGGGCATAGGTTTTATCTTGTCGATGTCAGTTTTCAAGATTGTCATGGGTATTTCTTCTTAAGAACAAATCTAATGTTGGACATATTATTCAGTCTTTTACAAAGGAATATTTTCTCTGCAAATGTCAAGTATATTCATTCATATAATGCATTAAAATTGTGCAGTACTCAACTAACTCATTTTCTTAGAACCTATGGTAATGTGCATCAGACATCTTGTGTTTATACATCTCAACAAAATGGGTAGTTGAACGAAAACATCGCCACCTTTCGGACATCATCAGGATTCTCTTGATTCAAAGTCATGCTCCTCATTCGTACTGGGGAGATGCGGTTCTCAATGTCTGCTACCTGGTGAATCGCATGCCCTCATCGGTTTTGGTGGAGAAGATCTTGTTCTCGATTGCATTTCCGAAGACGGATCTTTTCTCTCTTACGCGTCGTGTTTTTAGGTCAATTGCTTTTGTTCATCAGATGTATCTAGGTACTGATAAGCTCTCTCCTAGAGCTGTCAAGTGTGTTTTTGTTGGGTATTCCAGGACTCAAAAGAGATAGCGTTGCTTTGACTATGTTCAACGAAGGTATTATGTTAGTGTTGATGTCACTTTTTTTAAGTCTGTTATGTACTTCTTCCCTACAAGTGATAAGCTCATTCCTTCAGAGAATGGAGAAGAGGTATACATGCCTCTACCTCTGATTTTGTCTACTACACCACCTCTACCTCCTCCTCCTCCACTACCTGTCACACATACTTTCTTTCCGCAGGTTTAACAGCATTAACGTCGTGCTCATGTGACTGCTCTATCATCTAGTACGCCTCAGGTATGTTCCAAACATTTGAGTTCCACTAATGGCAATGGTGATTTCTGTGTGCAATTTGAGGTGCAGGATGTATTAGATGATCCAGTCCCAGCTAACGAGGAAAGCTGAGGATCTTAATGTGTCTTTCGCCTTGAGGAAGAGGTGTGCATGCACTCTTGCTTCTCACGTTTCACTAGAACAACTCTTAGAGGATTTTCAGAGGTTTGTTGTGGGTCTCTCGGCTGTGGAGATACCATGGTCCTGTCAGGAGGTATTGCACCGCAGTCAATGGTGTCTTGCTATGGAGGAGGAGATGGCAACGTTACAGTCTCGTGATACATGGAGTGTTGTACAGGCTCCTCCTGGTGCATCTGTTGTTGGTAACAAACGGGTGTTTACAGTGCTGTGGACAGGTATAAGGCCAGACTGGTTGCTTGTGGGTTCACTCAAACCTATGAGGTAATTTATCAAGATACCTTTTCTCATGTTGCTCGTCACTCTACGCTGCGGATTCTTATTGTTGTTGTGGTGGTACGTGACCGGCGTCTTTTCCAATTAAATGTCATGAATGCATTTTTGTATGGGAACTTGCAGGAGGAAGTCTACATGTAGCAACCACCAGGATTTGTTGCTGAGGGGGAGTCCCGTATGGTGTGCAGACTTCACAAGGCTATCTATGGTCTTAAGCAGAGCCCGAGGACTTGGTTTCATAAGCTCTCAGAATTGATTTAACAACAAGAGTTTGTCATATCTACTACGGATCATTCACTTTTTGCTAAGAGAACCCAAAGAGGTATCAATGCTATTTTAGTCTATGTTGATGACATTATTGTCACAGGCAATGATGAACATGGCATTGAGACAGCTAAGGATTTCCTTGGACAACAGTTTGTGACCAAGGACCTTGGCAAGCTGTGTTACTTTCTTGGCCTAGAATTTACAAAAAAATCAGCATGGTATGGTAAAGACGCAAAGGAAGTATATCACAGATCTCCTATCTGAGATGGGCATGACAGGATGTAGAACTGCTACTACTCCAATGGGTCCTAATGCTAGGCTCTATGATGATGACTCTGAGAAGGTGAATAAGAGATGATACAGAGAGCTAGTTGGAAAAATGTTGTATGCTACTATCATCAGGCTCGATATATCATTTGTTGCTAGCAGAGTTGGCCAGTTGTGGAACAACCCAAGCAGGTTCATATAGATGTTGTTAACATGATGTTGAGGTATTTGAAGTCTTCTCCAGGTGCAGGGCCTTTATGCAGAAGAGACTCATCTCTCACAGTCAGTGGATGTGCGGATGCAGATTGCAGACTATGTTGGGTGCCCCAAGGACAAGAAGTCCACTTCATGCTTCACGGTGTTTGTAGGTAGCTCGTTAGTTTCATGGAGAGTAAGAAACAAACAATTGTGGCTAGGTCTAGCGTTGAATCAAAGTATAAGGTCATGGCCCAAGGGAGCATGAAAATGATGTGGGTCAAGTCTGTCCTGACTGAACTAACTATTGAGGTGCCTCTTCCTAAGCACCTCAAATGTGATAACCGAGATGCTTTATTCATAGCTAATAATCCATTCTTCCATGAAAGGACAAAGCACATTGAAGTAGACGGCCATTACACTCGTGATCTAATCCAAAAGAGTCTTATTTCCACCTCACATGTTGCTTCACGTGATCAGATTGCAGATACGTTTACCAAAGCTTTGCAAGAGGTCCTTTCGACCGTTGTTGGTCCAAACTAAGCATGATAGACATATATGCTCTAGCTTGAGGGGGAGTGTTGAGATATTTATATCTCCTTATCCTTTTTGTGGTTTCTCATTTCTTTTGTCTACTTTATGTAATTTACCCTCCGAGCTTTACTCCTATATAAGAGAGCTCTAGGGCTATAATGGAATACAACTTTTCATTTCACGTTTCTCCACAGTTAGAAAATAAGAATGCAGAAGCGGAATCAGAGAATATGAATAAAGCATCGAAGAACACGGGGTTTTAACGTGGAATCCTACTCCCTAAGAAGCGGGATGAAACCACGGGAGAACACTTTAAAGGGCTGATTTGTTCCTTGAACTTTCTCATCTGATACAGGAGGTTTGGGGCTTATATAGCCTCCACAGACCCTCTAAGTCCCACCACTGGTAGATGTGGGACTAAACTCAGGGATGTAGTAAATTGATCCTGGAGAGATCCATTCACCCATCTACATATGAATGACGCATATACTCCAATAGATACCATGTAGAAAATTGTAACCAAATAATCAACCACATAACTCAAGGGTATACATGGAACTAGGGCGGTCAAAAAATTCTCAGGTTCGACATTCGCTCAGATTCGGCTCGTTAAAAGCTCGATTCAAATTCGATTCGAAAATAAATGGACCAAACCTGAACACGAGTTTGGGCTGGATTAAATAAATGAACCGAACCTCAAAAAACATAGGTTCGCTCAGGTTCGGTTCGTTAAAAGTTCGATTATATACACATATACATACATAAAAGTATATATGCATACATATTGTGTATATATAAGAAAAAATACATTCTAAAATTAATAAGGGTTATTCACTTATTTTCTCAAACCCATCCAATCATCCACTCCTTAATTCCATATTCCCTATTCTCGAAACCCCACGAAATCTTCCCCTGTGACTGGGATTTTCCCTTTGAACAGAAACGTCTACACAACATTTATTCTTAAACAAACCTTTAACGAACCGAACCGAACCTTTATGAACCTTACCTGAGTCAAATTGAACTTGAATACATTTTTCATTTTATCGGGCCGAACCGATCCCGAGCCTGGGTTGGTTCGCTCAGGTTCGGCTCGTTTACAACCCTACATGGAACCATCTCAATGGAACCATAAGAGGGGATGGCATAGATGTCATAAATAACAAGGGTTGTCCTCACTTTCAAGCTAAAGATGAAGATATATGAGTTGCATATATATATGTAGACATAGTTGAATGGATCCGCAGTCGTGACACACTAACTAATATTGATAAAACAATCAACAAGTTCAAATGCATTTTCGCATCGAAAAGCATCTACATCTTTTGTATTACAATCCACATTTAAACGGACAAATGAACATTTATTAAAAAGGAATGTATTACCACTTACCATCTGATGGCAAGAGCCAGTCCAAGGCAATAGTCCCCCCATCAGTAGTATAAAATATTTCCCTGCAAATTGATATCCAAAGTTGAGCAAAAAAAAAAGAATTATAAACTTTCAAGGTTACACAACCTACCATTATTACTATTAACACTTTGACCTTTGTGAAGTGGTCAGAAAACAACTTGTACAAAATCCAAAAGAGACAGACAAGATCATGATTGTGTTGCATAAAAAATGGAACTCACTAAACAAAAACAAGCATAATTGTCCGATATGCACTAAAGAACTAAAAAATCAATACCCTCATATATGCACCACGATGGCAAATAACAAGCCTCCAATTATTCAACATTTGCCTTAGCTAAAGATGTGAAGCATCTGTGTATCCGACCTTGGCACACAAATATCTGAACTCACGTCTATGGCATTTTGCTCCAACACCAAAAAAATCCAATTATATGAAAATAAGGGAAGCGTTTCTTACAGTATGGTTTTTAAAGGTCTAAACTGTGTTAGTAGGCGATTACAGTAACTACAAACAAATTGTCCCATTCCTGGCCATCTCAGTTCACAAATTGTAACTGACCTAGCAAGTGGGTTCCCACTCACCAGCTCTTGGCCGAGGGGAGGGCCGTGATGGTTCTATTCTCAAATGACCTTAAAAGGATCCTTGACTTCAACATTAAGGACACACTTGAAGCTAGAAATCATCTCTCTCGAGAGTTGTATGTTCTAGTTCACACATTGATAAGTGTCGTGTGTTGGACACCTATCACCTATGTTCTCGAAGGATGTAAAACCTACTGAATCAATAAATGACCTTCATGACCACCAGATCCAATCAGTTAATTAAAAAGTTAGCCACGGTGCAGTAAATACTAAGTAGCATTGAAGAACGCCTAGGGTGGATAAAGAGAAAAAATAATTCATCCAGTCAAAACCTAAGTTTTCCTCTAACTAATGGGGCTCATGAGGGCATGGTTCTATTATAACAAAAATGTCCACCATGCAATTTATAGAAATGTTTAAAGAAGTTCCTCTTCCCAGTTATTTCAAAGCATCTTAGTAAGGTGTTGATTTTTTAAAAAAAAAGTGGACTCTACTTTCAAATCCCATCCACCTCAAGTAATAAATTTTTGATGTCCTTCACTCTGTGATCATTGCGAACTCAATAAACATGGCAAATATGATCCAATTATGATGTATTCAACCTATAAAGCATTTTAAGCTAAGAACAGTTTGTTTCGGTCTAGTTTGCCCATTTCCAAGGATGATGCAATCTACTTCCCAGTATCTATTCCATATAGGAGAAGTTGTAGAGGCTTGTGCAGATAAAAATCCTTAGAAAACTGAGTGGAATGTGAGTACTTGCTCCTTTGGGAAATGATTACCAATTACAGGATCCCTGTACCACTACATCAGCTCCTCCATTCTTGCCTCTAATCGGAGCAAGAAAGGTCGAGGTGCTCCTGGAGAACACAGCACTATTGAGGAATGAGACGATTACATCGAGTCATCAACTGGGATGTTTTTTTTGAAGGAAAGAGAGTGAGATTTTGAGATGGACTCGCCACAAAAATTGCATTAAAAGTAAAACAAAAGGAGATCATACAGAAGTCCATGCCGAAGCAAGGAATCTATAATGCGCAAGTACATTCTCATGATAAAAACGTTGACCCCAAAAGATCAGCATGTTTCATGCACGCCAAATAATCCACAGCAGGGTGAAAACCGAAGAGGCATCTTCATGTGAATTTCCGCACACCGACCTGATAGAGCTCCAAAAGGTTGTTTTGTTAATGTGAAACATCCGGATCCGCACAAACCCAAACTCGACCTGATTAGAGTCTGTTTAACCCAATAAAGTTAGTAATCAACATTAAATAACCTAGGTCAATCAATTGGTCGTGAATCAAAAGTCGTTCGGGCGAAATCGGCCAAAAGTCGATTGCATCGTAATGTGTGCTACGGAAAAAACCGCGACGCAAATTCGAAACCGCGAAACGAACGAGACCTCCATTAAATCCAATTCGATGGAACAAGACCAACGGAATCGTTTGTCAATCGGAGATCATTTGAAATTAAAAAAATGCAAAATTTAACAATGAACCGAAACCGTATCTCGAAAATTCCGGGCATCCAAATCCAATCAAAAGTATATCAATATTATACTCATATTGATCGTCATTCAGTGACTACCAAAACATGATATTGGGCACTTGAATCTGAGACTCGAGGTGCAAGTACGGATAAATTTGGTATCTCAAATGAGAGAGAGAAGTAATTTAAAAATATATATAATAAATAAAATTTTATTTAATTTAATTCCAGCTCACAGTGTGCAGTGCAGTCTGCAACAGTTAGCCGATGGCATTCTCTGCCTTTCCATTTGGCAAAATAAAATAAAAATGTAGTGTCTCTCCTCTTTCTACAAATAGCAAAACCCACCCTTTCTTTTCTCTTCTCGTTTTTCTCCAAGACCTCCAATCCTTTTCAACCGAAAGCCCCTCCTTCCTTCTCCTAAATTTAGGCTGAAGCTTTCCAACAGCCCCCAACCATCTCTGTTGCTACAACCCTTCATACAGCAGCTCAGGTTGCTGTTCCTGCACTTCCAGGTGTTGCTGGAAGCTTGCTGCAGCCCTTCCTCCATGCAAAAGCTTTGCATGCTCAAGAACTTTCCTCCAACAACTGTGTTGCTACTACAAGACCTGGAAAACCCCTTCTCCTTCTCCAGTTGGTTGCTGCAAGTAATCATATGACTAATATCCACTGCTGGAGCTTCCATCCAGCAAAGCAATTACACAAAAATCTTGATCTACAAGGTACAATTCCTTCCCTTTCCACTTGCTGTCCTTCATGTTCCATACTACCATCTTTTTCTACAATCCATGAATTTTTTTTTCACATTTTTGTTGTGAATCTAGAATTAAGGATATGTTCTTTGATTACCTTTGCGCACAATCAACTCTTATTTACACAACGAATTTGCATGAAGTAAATCTCTAACATGGTACAATTTACTGTGTCATAATACGAGTGTAGTAGTTAGAAAGTCTCAGCTGGAATCAGGACTTGTTGTATTGTTGATTGCTTTAGCACAATTTCAACGAGAACCCTCTCTTGCTTTTCCCTAATTTCCCAAACCCTTCCAAACTCTCTCAAAACCTTTGATCCTCTCCAGCCATGGAAGCCTCAATTCCTTCTCTTTTTGCTGCAAATAGCAATTTGGAGTATTGTTGCTCCTTATTTCAGCCACATTCTCCCAAGAAGCAACATCCGATCAAGTTGGAAGACCTCCAATTTCTGCAAAAAGGGTACAAACCATTTCCTAAATCATTTGCTGCCATGCATGTGGTTATTATACGATTTTTCTCAATTTCTATCATCTGATTATAGTAAAAAAAATATATCAGATCTCAATAAGATCCTCCCTTGCTCCTTGCATTATGGGTCTAATTGAAATTTAAATTTCTTAATTTGATTATCGATGTTACCTGAGTGCTGATATGGATCAGTTTTTTTTTAATTTATTCTTGCTACCAGTGGTATTGCCTATCCTATTTAGTAATTCTTCTTAGTTCTGGAAAATCTCAGCATCAAGTTTTAATTTGTGAATGGTCTCGTCTCAAATCTGTTTAAGGATAGAAATTTTTTTCTTTCCTTATGTAAGTTATTATGTGTACTATAATTTGTTTGGATATTGTCATGATCAGATTCTTCCCGTAATTGCCTATTTTCATACAAAGAGTAATAGGCAAATCAGTTCATTTATTACATGCACACTTTCTTGTCACAAAATTTTACATATTTAAGCTCTACCAGTTATATATTTATTTATTTGTTTTCAATTCAAACTATATTCAATGTGTGTTAAGTATATAAGCATGCTTTAGGTATTGGGTTGTAGTACCTTTGATTATAAGTATATAAGAATATAAACTTGTATTATAACTTCCGATCAAGTGAGTTTAGGATGAAATAGCACCATAAGAAAAAATGCTTTGTTTAGAAAAGTGTACTGAGATTCTCCCTAATATTGTTGGATGGGATTATTCTCTGTCTTAGAATATTGTATAGTATGTCAGAATGGCCTTTTACTACTAAGTAAAAATATTTCCCGGTGTCTTCATGATTATGAGAGTTCTTGTTATCAGTTTAAAAAAATGTTATATAATACAGCAACTTATCTTAACATATTCCTGCAAATTACGACTTCCTTAGTGAAATTAGTGAGTATCAATATATCTAACTAGTGCATATCAATCGATGAGACAGAGCACCTTATTCTCATTATTAATTACCTTGTTTAATTTAGTATCCTGTCACTTAGAATTGATGCCTATAAGGCAGTTCCACAGCAACTGCTATATTTCCTGTTTAAATCAAATAACAGTGATGCTTTAATAACCATGGTGTTCTCATTATTAATAACCTTGTTTAATTTAGTATCCTATCACCGCTTCTTAGAATTGATACCTGTTGGAGTATAAGTTGTATGCGCCCATTAAGTTGTAGCAGGGTAAATGGATCCTAGAGAAGATCCATTTACCCCATTCTGTGTTTAGTCCCACATCGTCCAATGGTGGGATTTGGAGGCCCTGGAGAGGCTATATAAGGAACCCTAGACCTCATGTATCCATTGAGAAAAAGCAATGCATAGCAATGCCCCTTTGAGGGCTTCTCCCGTGGTTTCATCCCGCTCCTCACGGAGTAGGGTTCCACGTAAAATCCCGCGTTCTTTCTTGTTCTTTATCATTTTTCCATATTACGCTTCCGCAAGTTTATTTTCTTAACATGGTATCAGAGCGGGTTCGATTCTCGAGGATTTCGTGATTCTTGATCTATTCGAGATTCGAGTTATTCATATTTTGTTTGGAGATCTGTAGATGTTTTGATTCAAGTTCATCTGTTGTTCAAGTTATGCTCGATTTGAGATATGTATTCTAGGGTTTTTCAAAACCCATTTTTATTCCACCTGCGGCAGTCCTCAACAAGTTAATGCACTGCCATCTCCGTGCATCTCCAACGCTAGGCCGATACATCAGGCGTCGCTGCATCCGGCGCGTGCTGACAAGAGCCATCAGCTCCATCATTCAGAATCGCAGAAGGGCTCCTTCCAGATCTTCGGATCTCCAAAATCCAGCTAAACAGAAGCCCATCGCCATCTCCCTGTCGCGCTTCTCCTTCCCACCGTGCTAGACATCATCGAGCGGCGGAGCCCCCCCAGATCTTGACATCAGCGAGCGGCGGAGCCCCCAGTGCTCAAGACCCAGCCGCGATCTGTGGCGGCGCACCCCCCCTCGCGTGAAGACCCCCCCTCGTGTGGCATCAGTCCAAGTCGTGAACGTCGCCAGGCTCCTCTCCAGCGCAACTCCAAGCACCCAGGCGACTCCAGACACCCAATGGCGCTCTCCCCTGCCGCCATCTCCCTCCTCGCATCCAGGCGCATCAGGCGGCGCCTCCACACGCGCGCGCCATCCCTCCTCCCAAACGCAGGCATCACGCGCCTCTTCCGCAGCGGCACCAGGCGACACACTCCATCTCCAAGCCTCAACGGAGGCGACAGCATCAGATCGTGCTCCTCCCAGCAGCTACGAGCCCCAGCAGGGGTCGACCATTCATCTCCATGCCCTTGCGGGAGGGGCGGCGGCATCAAACGTTGCGATAGGGTTCCTAAGGAACCCTATTCTTCGAATATGGAAAACATGGGGTCTGATACCCCTTTAATAAGGCCCCTTTAGCCTACGTTTAATAAAAATGAGAGGGGGAGGGTCACAGTTTTAGGCCCTAGTATAGGTCATGTTTTTTATTAAAAAAATGTGTGTTTCAAGGAAAAAAAGGGGAGATTTCAAAAAAAAAGATGCGTACAAATTTAAGAAGTCATACGCAAAGTTATTTCAACAAAAAATTTTGCGAAAGCCCGAAAAAAATGAGAGAGGTTGAAACGGCTTATTAAAAAAAAGCAAAAAAAAAGGGCTATGACGGCTTATAAAAAAATGAAAAGACGCAAATTTCATGTTTGTTTTCCCCATTATCTTGTCTTCTCCCAACTTGGTCGATGTTGATTTTTCCGACAAGTATGGGAGAAAGGAGGAGTATGTGTAGAGTCACAAGCCAGTTTGTCAGACTTTCCAGATTCTCCAGACTTCAGATTACAGGCCATTTAGATTTCAGACTCTACGGTTCAGATCCAGTTTCAGACTCGACGATTAATTCCGAGTCAGTTTCAGACACGCACAAGGATGCGATCATTTTTCTGATGAGCATATGTTGCCATCTTTTGTAGAGGTCCCCATCATTATTCTTGTTTTGTAGGCCAGAGGTTTCATGTGAGCCATAAGGACTCCAGAGCAGAGGACCATTCCCTATGCCAATGAGGGTAAGGGTTTTCATGTGGTATCATAGGTACACCAGAGCAGTGCACCATTCTCTGAGCCAGACGGGAAAGACCCAGTTCTCCGACGAGGAGACTTCAGGCGCAGTTTCAGACTCGATGATCAGATTCTGAGTCTTCAGTGGACTCACACTCCAGCCCGTTCATCCTCCTCACCTGCACGACATGAGAAGCAACGTCCTCGACTGCAGCATGTGCGCGTTGGGTTGATATTGTCCGTAGTGTCTTGTAGCGTGAGTTGAGTTTCTTTCTGTTTGTTTGTCCAAGCTGAGCATTGCATGCTCCAGCTTGAGGGGGAGTGTTGGAGTATAAGTTGTAAGCGCCCATTAAGTTGTAGCAGGGTAAATGGATCCTGGAGAAGATCCATTTACCCCATTATGTGTTTAGTCCCACATCGTCCAGTGGTGGGACTTGGAGGCTCTGGAGAGGCTATATAAGGAGCCCCAGACCTCCTGTATCCATTGAGAAAAAACAATGCATAGCATGCCCCTTTGAGGGCTTCTCCCGTGGTTTCATCCCGCTCCTCACGGAGTAGGGTTCCACGTAAAATCCCGCGTTCTTTCTTGTTCTTTATCATTTTTCCATGTTACGCTTCCGCAAGTTTATTTTCTTAACAATACCTATAAGGCAGTTCCACAGCAACTGCTATATTTCCTTTTTAAATCAAATAACAAGGATGCTTTAATAACCATGGTGTGTAACTATTAGAGAGGCCAAATATCCAAACCTTATAATCACACTTCTAATTGACTCTAATGTCACATTCTTTCAATCAACTCCCGGTTATTCAAGATCAACACGAAGGATAATCATATTATTATCTCATATTATTATCTCATAGTTGGATTGATAAAATCATTTAAGAGTCTCTAAATTACACATCATTAATAAGAAAGAATACATAGATTTATTTTAAGTTGACCATAGAAGAGACTGGAGATGGATTTTATAATCAATTAAGCAAGACTAAGGGTAAATTAATGATATCAAATAATTATGTCAGTCATGGTGATCCCTACACATGACCGTGCGAGGGCGTGGTGACCCTCAACTGGGCGGGAGATAGGAATCCCAGTTAAGGCAGTGGCCGTCAAGTGCGCGGGTCTAGGATTCCAGTCTTTGTTACAGTTTTTACGCGAGCTCACAGTGTTTTTACGCCTCTTTGGGATCTCGACTTTTGGCCAGATCCGTTGACCCTCTGTTATAGGATACCTAACGGGGGATCCTCGATTTTAGTTTTTCGTACGAGCATGTTAGCCCGTACTAGTCGGGACGTTTTCTAGAGTGACTTTTCTGGAGAGTTTCTCTTACCCGTTGGAGTAAATTTTTCCTTCTATTGGACCGCACTTCCAATAAGAGGGCGAGAAGGAAGAGTCTCCTATGATACTTCCTTATTGCTTGAGTTTTAGTTACTTTTCACCAACAGGCTTGGCAATGTTACATCCGAATCAACTATGTCTACATCTGAATCATCTAAGGTTACATTTAAATTCGAAAAGAAGCATAATGGATTTTGTCTAAAAGATGAAGTCAATTATAAGTTGTGTTGTCTAGAGTTGACTATAATTAAGGTAATGGACGTGTTGGGAACTTAGTTAGGATGCATTACATAACAGCACATGCCTACGAAGGCAACCCAACCCTAAGACATTATTCACACCTTAGAGTCATGGTGTGAGGTCATACATAGACCAAGACTCACAGACTATCCACTAGACTTAAAAAGATAGAACTAGGACCACATGAGAATATCATCTTTCCATTATCAATAAACTAAGAGCTAATAAAGCATCACCTCATCAACTTATTATCAAGATCCATAACATAATCTTAATGATAAGAGTATAATATTTACTTATGGGCCATTAACTATGTATAAATATATATATATATATATATCTATGGAGAAATGGAGAAATCATATATATACATATACATGACATTAACCACGATATAAAAAGATGATATATGAAAGGGAATGGGAAAAACTTGAGCATCCCTTCTAAGTAGCAAGTAGTTGTAAATTTTAAATTGTTTATGCCTTACTACTCGCTTCTTTTACAAGCACATTAAATGGACGAGTTGACAAGTCACATTCAGGATGAGCTACCTTGGTGTATGTTATTTGTTGATGATATTGTGTTGATTGAAGAGACTAGAGATGGAGTAAATGAGAAGCTTGAGATCTAGAGACATGAGTTGGAGACTAAAGGATTTCGTATACATAAAGCTAGGATGAAATATATGGAGTGCACCTTTGATGGAAGCAATGGTGAAGGAATCGAGGTGAAGATTGGTGACAATAACATTCGGAAGAGAGATTCTTTTAGATATCCGAGATCTATTTTGCAATATGATGGGGAAATTGATGGAGATGTTACTAATAGAATAAATGCAGGCTGGCTAAAGTAGAGAGGAGCCTCTGCTATTCTCTATGATAAGAAAATTCCTTTAAAATTAAAGGAGAGTTTTACAAAGCAGTCGTGAGACCTATTATGCTCTATGAATCTGAATATTGTCCAGTGAACCATAGACATGTGCAGAGAATGGTTGCAGCAGAAATGAAAATGCTAAGGTCGATGTGTGGACACACACGTAAAGATCGGATTCAGAATGATACAATCAGAAAGAAAGTTGGTGTAGCTCCAATCGAGGATAAGATGCGAGAAAACCGCT
The DNA here is from genome assembly GCA_037367405.1 of Ottelia alismoides. NCBI lineage: Eukaryota > Viridiplantae > Streptophyta > Magnoliopsida > Alismatales > Hydrocharitaceae > Ottelia > Ottelia alismoides. The sequence goes on from JAZKJV010005835.1 coordinate 225,040, forward strand.
TAAGATGATTTAGTTATTTGCAAAGAAGATCAGCTGATGCACCAGTTAGAAGATGCGAGTGTTGGGATGTTGAGCCGACTAAGAGAGGGCGAGGACCGCCCAAGAAGTGCTGGAAAGAGACTATACACGAAGGGATCTTAGTTTTGTGGATATAAGCCCAAGATTGATCCAAGGTAGATCTGAATGGAGGAGAAGAATCCATGTAGCCGACCCTACTTAATTGTGGGAAAAGGCTTTTTTGTTGTTGTTGTTGTCAATTTTCAATATAAGAGAAGTATGCACAAAAGACAAAATCACACGCAAGCAATCTCTTTGTATTTTTCAAATGGGTCAAAAATGCTTAGAAAAATAAAGTGAAAATTTTTTAGGTTTTATATATTTGAAGTGTTTTTGTGAATTTTGGGTATTTTTCAGATGTTTTTTGTGATTTTCTAAAAATCAAATAGTGAAAAAATAAGCAAATAGTGCACAGCCAGAAATATTTTGCAATTTAAAAATAGGTAAAATGCTCAAAATTCCTGGAAGTGATTTTGATGATAAACTAGAAAGAAATATCTACAAAAAGGAACTGAAATCACAATTTTTCAATTTTTTGTTTATTTTATATGATTTTTTTAAGTTTTTTAGTGTTTTATAAAATTTTAGATTTTTATAAGGTATTTTCAACAAAATTTATACAGGGTCTAAAATATGATAAAAGGTAACTACAGCAATTTTTATGGAATTCTTAAATGATTTTTCGAATTTTTCTCGATTTCTAAAACAAACAAGGACTTTTAGGGTATTTTGGATTTTTTAATAATAGAAATTGCAAGGTAAAGAACAAGCAAAAATCATCATAAATACTATATGCAATCAGGAACCACATGTAATTTTTACGTACTTTTTGGAGTTAACCAACTATTTATTGCAAATTGGAGTTAACCAACTATTTATTGCAATTAATAAAGGCAAGCAATTAAAAACAGTTCACATAAGAGCTAACTGTGATTACTTTAAGTCCTAGGGCACACTTTAAGTCCTAGGGCCTGGCAAATAACAAGTAAATAAAGTCTGAGGGCCACTATGCAATTTGTCCACAAAACACATGTGAAATCAAACACACAGGAGTATAAATGCAATATTCAAAACATTTCATTCATCAAATAACAAGCTCAAAGTGCAGGATGAAATATGCAAATACACCAAAAACCACGTGAGGCTACACATGACTACAACTCAAATGGACTAAACTGCAAATATAAAAACTACAGGGTCCTTTCTGCAAATGTTTTAGCTACAAATTAATTTATTGAACTAACAAGAAATAAAACAAAATTACAAGATAAAAAGGGAAATATACCCTTCGAGGCACATGGCAGGCGTGTGCAGGACTGACAGTTCTGATGGCGCTTTGCAAAAGTGATCTGACGGTCAGAGAATGTCGAGGGTGTGCGGTCAAATCTGCTATGTCAGACCTGATCCAACGGTCTGCAAGGCTACTCTGTCGTGCGGCATGGATGGGGTTTAGCTTTGATCAGAGCACCAGAATTTGGGCACTATCAGATGGCTCTGATCAAATCTGGAGCTCCGTCTCTAGATCGAACCGCGAGAAAGGGGATTGGAAGAACTGAAGCTCGGCGAGCTTCAATTGGCTATGGACGGTGATCCTCAGCTTCGATGAACTCGCGATCAAGCCCAACCGCTTCATGAAGTCATTCCGCGTCGACTAGGATCCTTAGAAGGAGCGATGAACGATCGGATGGTGGTGGCGATGCTCCACCACCTAGAGTTGCTCCGCTTGAGCAGTCGGAGCTCAGAATGGGTCTCTCTGCACGCGCATGCACCTACGAAGGATAAGGAGACACGGAGGCTTTTCTCCGGTCAGGTTATTGCGTAGAAACATAGAGAGAAGCTTGGTTTCTGGCGAAGGCGGAGGACGGAAACCTATCCTAATCATGCTCCTATGAGTAGGATTCAGGGGGGTCAGGGTGTGTTGGAAGATGGAGGGTGAGTCGAAGAGTTGATTAGAGCGGATAGATGTGTGATATGGGGCTACAACCAGCTGGTCGGAGCAAATGGAGTGGCGGTGGAGGAAAATGGCCCAATCGAGAAGGAAGAGGAAATGCATGTGAAGTGAAGGGTACATGTAACTTATGATGGGCTCAGCTACATCAAGCGTAGTGGAAGGTGAGATCTTGGCCTCAACCGGGCAGCGGAATGCCTAGGATGCTATACGCGACAGAGTAACCGAGCAGCGGAATGCCTAGGATGCTATACGCGACAGAGTGCTCCGACCACGTATGGACTACGGTCGCCGACCACCAAATCGACCTTCGAAAGACACCAACAAAATCCTGTCACGATGCTGGAAGTGTCAAGGGAAGGAAAGATGGCGCGAGGGACGAGCTGAGGATTAAGGGTGGCGGAGCGAATGATTTATAGGGAAGCCTCAAGCTCTAGAAAGATCGAATGAGCGAGTGAAACCCTAAGCAGATCCAACTCTTCCTAGGGATCTGTGAGGATCGTGGATCATAGGAGAGGAATCAGGCACTGAAATCAAGGCAAATGGTGGTCGGACCCGACCGGGAAAATGGGAGAAATCCGGTCCAGCAACACAGTTGTCGGGTCGGGTCTGGTGGAGGAGAAGGTTGACCCGGGTCAACGGACTCGGGTTGACCAATAAAAAAAACGAACTATAAATCAAAGAATAATAAATATAAAATAGTAAATGAATTTAAAATAAAAAACGGTAAAATGAAATTGTTTATTATTTTTCAAGTTGTTTTTGTGATTTTTAATTATTTTTATGAAATTATATTATCTAGTATACCCATATATTTTATTCTTTTAAAATACAATGTGCCAAAATTAAAAATTAAAATAATTAAATATACATGTCTACAAGTACAAGTACCATATGACTATACAATGCACTCAAAAAGCCAATTTTCACCTCATAACTCCAAAATTTACGAAACCAACCTTATTTGAAAGATGATTTAATTTAGAATCTAATAAAGGTGATTTTGGAAGAATTTGAATTCATATGGAGCCGGAATTGATCTTTAAATTGTTATTGTGTGACTTTTTATGAGTGGTATTGTTTTCATTATGTATACTAATTTATTTTGCAAGTATTTTTATTATTTAAGAAACATTTTTATATACAACTTTTATTAAGAAAATAATTGGATTTGAAGTCTTTCTATTAATGAACAAAATAGGAGAAGTAATATGTGTTGGTGGAAAAGAGTAGTTTGTTTATTCCATAGAACCCTAGGCTCTCTTATATAAAGAGGACCCATGGGTAAATTACATAAGAGGCTATCAGTAAAATAAAAATAAAATAAACGATACATCGACTACATAATTAGCTCTACACTCGCCCTCAAGATGGAGCATAGATATCAATCATGCTCAGCTTGGAAGAACATCTCTGGAACGGTCCTCTGAGTAATGGCTTGGTGAAGATGTCGGCAGTCTGCTCCCCTGAACTAACATGTGAAGTAGAAATCAGGCCCTGGATCATATCTCTAGTGTAGTGGCAGTCTACCTCAATATGTTTTGCTCTTTCATGAAAGGCTGGATTATTGGTAATGAACAAAGCAGCTTGATTGTCATACCGTAGCTCCATGGGTAAAGGTACATCTATATGCAAGTCTTCTAGTACAGCTCGAACCCACATCATCTTCGTGCTTCCTTGTACCATGGCCCTATATTCAGATTCAGCACTAGATCTAGCCACAACAGTTTGTTTCTTGCTTTTCCAAGAAACTAGAGAGCTGCCCACAAAAACTGCAAAGCCTGAAGTATACATTCGATCCTAAGGGAATCCTGCATAGTCTGCATCCGCACAATGCCGAAATAGATAAATTTGTGTCCTTTTTAAACAGCAATCCTGAGCCTGAAGAAGACTTTAGATACCTTAGTATCACATATATGGCATCCATATGTATCTGTCTTAGTTGTTCCATGAACTGGCTCGCTCGACTTACTGCAAAGGCAATATAAGGTTGAGTTATAGTGATGTAAAGAAGCTTACCCACCATTTCTCTATATCTTCTCCTGTCAACCTCCTCAGTATCGTTGTCATATAATTTCATACTTGGGTCCATAGGAGTACTCGAGGGTCTACATCCAACCATGCCCGTTTCAACCAACAAATATGTAATATATTTCCTTTGAGTCATCATTAGACCCTGTGCATTCCTGACAAACTCCAACCCTAGAAAGTATCATAGGGTACCAAGATCCTTCATAACAAACTGACGGCTCAAGAATGCTTTTGTCATCTCTATCCTCTGAGCATCATCTCCTGTAACTAGAATATCATCAACATATACCATGATGACAACCGTACCTCTAGATGTCTTCTGAATGAAAAACGAGTGATCCACATTGGATCTTTTGAATCCCCGTCGTTCAATTAGATGGGAAAGCTTCTGAAACCACGCACTTGGGCTCTGTTTAAGGCCATATATCACCTTGTGAAGTTTACAGACCGTGTGATTCTCCCCCTCAGCAGCAAACCCCAATGGCTGTTGCATGTAGACTTCTTTCTGCAGATCGCCATACAAGAATGCATTCTTGACATCAAGTTGAAATATGGACCGGTCACGTACCACAGCAACAGATAGAAGAATGCGAAGAGTAGAGTGACGAGCCACTAGGGAGAATGTATCCATAATCCACACCATATGTTTGGGTGAAGCCTCTCGCCACTAGCCTTGCCTTGTACCGGTTAAGGCTCCCATCTGTGTGGTACTTTACTGTGAATACCCATTTGCAGCTAACAATAGATGCGCCTGAGGGAGCGGAAACCAAGCTTCATGTACCCGTGACTGTAAAGCAACCATTTCTTCTTCCGTAGCCAACCGCCAGCAGTCACTCTTCATAGCATCCTGATAATTCTGTGGTATCTCCATGGAAGACAAAGCCACAACAAATCTCTGGAAGTCTCCTATGAGAAGTGAAAGGAAACATGGGAAGCAAGGGGATATGACGTGCAAGTACGTTTCTACTTTCGAATAGTGATAGGGACGTCAAGATCATCATCCATTGTACTCGTCGGTGCACCTTCCTCCTGCAAAGAAGAATCCTACACTTGCACTCTATCAGACCCATCGTTAGTAATAGCATCTGAACATAAATGAGGCGTGTTAGATGATTGATGTGCAGCCGGAGCAGGACCTGACTGACATGTATAGTATTTAGGTAATGGCAGGATAGGTGGTTGTGGTGGTAGTGGTGGTAGTGGTGGTGATGACGGTGATGACGTTGGCGTGACAACCGGGATAGGAATGGACGGAGGTGGACTCAGACTAGGATGACGAACATAGACATCGTTATTAGATGTGTAGGAGGCCAACCTGTCACCTGCATGTGAGTACATAACTGACTCAAAAAATATAACATCAGCACTGACGAAATATTTCCTGTTTACGGGGTCATAACAACGGTAACCCTTCTGAGTCCGAGAGTAACCCAAAAAGACACACTTGACAGCTCTATGTGAGAGTTTATCAAGTCCTGGAGACAACTAGTGAACAAAAGCAACAGCACCAAAGACACGAGGGGTAAGAGAAAATAATTCCTTATATGGAAAAATAACAGAAAGAGAAATTTTTTCACCAAGTACCGAGGACGGCATACGATTCACAAGGTAACAAACGGTAAGAACAGCATCCCCCAAAAAGAGATAGGCACACAATTCTGGATAAGCAGGCTTCGAGTGAAGAAGATGACAATGTTTCCTCTCTGCAACTCCATTCTGTTGAGATGTGTAAGCACATGTGGTTTGATGAGTAATACCTCTTCACGAAAAGAACAGGGAGAGAGAACGAGTGCAAATTCAACGCATTGTCCATACGAACATATTTGACATGAGAAGAAAAAATATTATGCACTTTAATTATAAGATTTCTAATAATATCCCATGGTTCTTTAATAGAAATACCCACGACACACGAGAGAAGTCATCAATTGCTACAAGATAAAATATGTGTCCCTGATGATCACGAACACGACTCGAACCCTAAATATCAACATGAAATAATTCAAACGGAGAGCTACTGCTCTGACACTGACGACTAGGGAAGCTAGCTCGATGGTGCTTTCCCAACTGACAGGCTTCACACTGAAAAGAAGAACTTGGAGAAATATGAGGCAAGAGATGACGCATCTTCTGAAGCGGGAGGTGACCAAAGCGTAGATGCCAGGTGTACGGAGAGACTGATTTGGCTAAGTAGGAGGAGACGCCATCATAGGAATTCCGGACCATACGACAGAGACCATCCTGCTCAGAGCCACAACCAATCACCCTGCCCGTTAGTATAACCTGAAATATAAGAGAAGATGGATCAAAGATAGCGCAACGGTACAAATCCTTTGTAATCTGACTAATAGACAGTAGATTCATGGAAAAATCAGGGGCATGTAGAACATTCTGTAAATGCATGGAAGATGACAAGGTAATCTCCCATGTCCAACGATGGGGGAATGAGTCCCATCATCTACGATCACTGACCGTCCTGGTGGAATGTCTCTGTATGACCCAAGTCTATCTCTGTCGCGGCAAAGATGATGTGTTGCGCCGGAGTCCATAATCCAATCGGAGATATTATGACAGGATGTAAAAGCAGAAGCACTAGCTGAGGTGCTAGCAGAGGCAGAAGTACTAGCAGATGCTGAAGCAACAATATCTGAAGAACCTCCTGGAGAATCTGTCGATGCTGGAGGCATAATATCGTGTCGCGCCACGAGCTCCTCAAACCTGTGATCTGAAGTGGATGCTGACGGAGATGCAACATGCTCGGCTACACGCGCCGATGTTGGGAACCCATGCTTAGAATAGCATGTATCCTCATAGTGACATGTCCGATGGCAAAAAGTGCACGGTTGGCGAAAATGACGACCTCGACCACGAGGTCCACGTCCACGGAATGAAGATTGGCCACCTCTCCCTCGCAACACAGCCATCGCCGAAGGTGGTGGAGTAGAAGCACTGGAAGAGACAGAGATGCGGTTAAACCTTCGGTAAACTTCCTCCATAGGAGGAATGGTAGCGTCGGCAAAGTATCTGTGATCGGGCAGCATCATATTCAGGATCAAGAGCTGCGAGCAGTAGCCCCACCATGGTAACATTCCGAAAAGTCTTCTGCTACTAAGGGGTGGCCGTGAGAGGTATAGTACTGTAGAGTTTCTCAAACATCCCCGTAGGGATGTATACAAGGATTGTAGTGGCCGGCCATTCTGCTTCATGGTGAATGTCATACTGGAGTTGTAATATCTTTGTTTCATTTCGCACCTATGAATAAGTGGCCTCCATAATGTCCCACATCACCTTAGCTGTGGGTTGATGGAGAACATCATTTGCAATCTCCATCGACAATGTGCCTGAGAGTCAGACCTTTGCATATGGATCATCAACCTCCCAGGAGGTATAGATCCTAGTCTTCGTTGTCAGTTCTTCCTCGATAAGAATGTGCTTCTTACCGTTCAACTTCATGAGGCTCATGAACTGCATCGCCCAGAGCTCATAATTCGTCCCATCCATCTTGACTATTGGCACGGGACCTTTGAACGCGTCTATGGAGGGCAAATCAACTTTGTTTTCTGACATGTTGCCGAAGACGAAGAACTAGGATCCGTAGACCAAAAGAGAGTTGTCTACATAAACTGTATAGGATTTGAGTGCATATGTAGACGTTACACACTCAAATCCATGGAGAGAGAGAGAGGCTGGAGGAAGAGTAGATTCCGACGTTGGAGGGAGGGGCCCAGTGGTGGAGGGCCCCGGTGTTGGAGGGAGGGCCCGACGGAGGGAGGGCCTGGTGGCGGGAGAAGGAGGGGGCGGCAGCGGGAGGAGTGGAGGGGGGGCGACGGTGTCGAGGTTGAAAGAGAGGGGAGGGGACGGCGGCGGCGCCGAGAAGGAGGGAGAGAGGGGGAGGCGGTGGGAAGGGTTAGGATTTTGGTTCCGATACCATGTTGGTGGAAAAGAGTAATCTGTTTATTCCCATGTGTAAATTACATAAGAGGTTATCAGGAAAATAAAAATAGAATAAACGATACATCGACTACATAATTATCTCTACAATATGTACACAGAAAGCATAGTGAAGAATATACACGGACCATATTTCCCCCTACTTTATTCCTTGTCGATCAGATCAATGATTGACCTTCTCTCAAGGTTTGGGTCAGTCTGTACTTATTTCATAATTACAACCTTCTTTCATTTTCTTTTCTCTTTATTATTTTATTTTTGGAAAATGTGTGTTAATTATGCACTATCAATAATGACATGCATAGTGGTAATTTCTTGTATTTATACATATTTATAGATGTTTTTTGCTAAAAGATATAGCTAAAATAAAAGAATAAGAATGAGAATCAGAGATTCATCACAACCCACCTGTAACCCTAGATGACCTACCCCCCCATCTCCATCCAACCGTCTATGTAAATCCACTCCACCCTCTAACCCTAACTAATCTCCGATTCCCTAGTATGAAATCGACTCTCAAAGAGACATACAACCCCGGCGCATGGCAGATCACAGAGTGCATCAGGAAACCTCAGATCTACATACACTTTGATCTAAAGTTGCAACTTATCTCACTCTTGCCCACATTCCATAGGAACACTAATGAAGAACCAAACATCCACTGGTAGCATATCAACCGCATCTACAGTACGATGCACTACCCCAACATCTCGTTGGAGGTAGTTAAGATGGTTGCCTTCCTATTTAGCTTTTAGGATAAGGCTCAATCATTTGGGAAAGGTAGTGGCGACATGGGAGGAGCTAAAGTCAGTTTTCCTTCACAAATATCATCCACTGGGTTTCCTGAATCATGTGCAAGCCCTGATTTCTAACTTCTTGCAACTATCCTATGAGCCCATTCACGAGGCATGTGAATGCTTCAAAGATCTACAGGAAAGTGCTCCCACCATGAGATCCCGAAGATCAACATGGTCTAAAACTTTCTCAGGGGCTTAAATCAGGAAAGTCATAAGATGGTAGATACCGCATGTAGTAGGTTTCATTTTAACAAGGATAAAGATGTCTGATAAATGTTTAAGGAGATGGACGAAGGATGGACAAGCTTGACCAGATCAAAGAAGTAATTAGAGCATCTTGTAAGCACAATTAACTCGTGTCAATCTGCGAGTATGACAATCAAGACCTTTGCCACCGACCATACAGCAACCGCAACAGTAGAGTCCAGGGCAGTCCCAATTTGTCCAGCATGTGTACTACGTGCAGGCATTCGATCATGGCCCACCATCACAACCGCAACAGACACAGATGGTCGTGTACCATTCGGAAGCCCTGATGTATGTTGAGCCATCCTTTCCACCTCTACCACAAATCCAAGAGGTAAATGGCATGTGGGGAAAGGAACCGTAGTTGACTCGTCCTGAAGGACGACGCCAATGTCAATCATCGACCATCCGTCCATTCCACCAGCCTCATGATGGAAGATATGTCCAGAACCAGCCCCCACATCAATCTTCACAACACACTCACACATGTTGATAAAATCACCAACGGCACACTGTCAACAGCAGATTCATTATCAGCAGGTTGCTCAATATCAGAACCAGTTCCCTCCTCCACATTATTAGCAGTATCCTCCTCATCGATATTTTCAGAACTATCAGTAGCCGCAACCATACCCTTATCAAATGTAGTGAGCTCAGCACGCTAAACAGATAAAGGCAGCATCGGTTAACCCCATACTTGACTTTCTGGCTCAGCCGGTGAAGAATATGATTGAGATGAGTCAAAAGCTAGATGAACTCACCGCTGCGAAGACCATCATCCCAGCATAGGTTGAGGTCGACCCAAAGGAGTAGGTAGTCTGTAATGAATCCTCCTCTACTGAGTCAGGTACAAATGATTTATTTATGTTATCTAACGTTGTCTCTTAAGAGTAATAGAACACTGTAGCCGACTGTCACCGCGAAAGGAAAGAATAAAGCTTCGGAGGGTCAATCATCATCAGTTGATCCCGCATCAAGTCTTGGAGAAAAATAATGAGTCATACCAGATGAGAAAACCCAAAAAATGAAGAAAAATCAAGACCAAAAAGACAATAACAGTCAAGGCTGAATTGTGCCAGCGAAGGAGACGCCCGCCCTAGTAGTCGGTCACGTGCCAGACAATGAAGTTGATGTTTCAATTTTTGCTCTCCCCAGGTAATGGATGATTGTACCCATTCTAATTGTCCATTTATACAAGTTGACTGACCCATGAACACTGTTATTCTGATAGTGAACATATTTCTTTTCTTGATAATGAAAAACAAAAAAAATAAAAATTGAAATAGCTCTGTCTGAGCTTGGGGTCATTGGAGTTATTGAAATACTGCAAAACATCTTTCTGAAAATGCTATTGTTAAAAGCCATGGAGTGCTTGCCTAACGTGAAGAAATGACTCAAAAAGGCATGTACATCAAAGCATCAGCTTCATAAGAACCGAGTCAACCGAGCCGAAAAGCGCATCCTAACCATGGCTATTGTGAGTACGATCAGCAATCTCCTAACAAAGAAGAATGACAAGGGAACACCTTTGATCAGATGTGAGATCTTCGATCAGATTTTTTAGTGAACTCTATTTGATAATGGCTCTTCTATGAACCCCATGCCCGCTTCTCTCCTCAAGGAATTCGGACTGAGACCGTTGAAATCAGCAAGAATGATCCTTCAGTTTACTGATCAATCCACTAAGTGACCCCGAGGTGTATTGGAAGACGTTTTCATAACAGTGCAAGGTATGAAATTCTAGTAGACTTCATTATCCTAGACATAGACTCCCCTGCACCATTACTCTAGACATTGATTATACTTGATCGATTGTTTCTTCCAAACAGCCGAAGAGGTCGTGGCTTATGCACCTAGAAAAATCACCTTTTGCTCCAGCGACAATAAGGTAACCATAGAGATGATCATAGAGCCTAAGTCAACAGTGAACACATCTGATAAATGTGAACCAGCAACATCGCATGCAACCGAAATCAAATCTATTTTGAAGTGGCTAAGGTTTTAAAGTCAAATTTCCTTAAAGGCACCAAGGACAAACTCACATAGCAAAGCTTCGAAACCGAACTGAATGACTCTCTCAAGGCGAAGAGAGACACCATGTTTACGGAGAGAAAAAAACTACAAGATTTCCTGGGAATAACGGATGAAACTAAGGTACTTCCTTTCCTTCATTCGAAGTTTCTTCTAGATGCACAATTAGATCTCCAGGCGCTTTTACTTAAAATCATAGAGGAGGCCAATGATCCAAACTTTTATGTTCAATGTTCCACAACATTTTCAGACTCCCTGGAAAAACTTATTGAGAAATTCACTCAGACTGAATTTTTCAAGGGGCTTCCAGAAAACCAGTTAACAATTGACATGCTTTTGGACGGAAAATATATGTTTTTTAATCCTTTTGAAATCCAAGCCAGATTGAAAGACACAGCTGGGTATTCAAAAATTACTAGTTTAATAGCTTACAAGCAGGTAAATGCTCGGCCACCGACTTTCGGAGTCAATTGCAAATTCTAATTGGACTCTTCATGGAACTGATATACAATATCGATCCATGTACAAATGAGTCGCAAGGCCCAACTGTAAAGCTATCGTCAACAGCATCAAGTTCGAAGGATAGCATTCAGACCAAGGATAGTGCGGAGAGCATTTCAAATAAGAGAAAGGAAAAGAAGACTAAACTAATGAAAAAAAGGTGGTGAAAGGCCCAAGACAAATTATACAATTCAAGAAAAACCATCATGATCCCTTGATCAGGGATGGGATTCGAGTCCTTAGAGTCAAAAAGCTATGCAATTCATCGCAAAAAGGAGACGGGAAAATTTGGGATGAAGATCCTACGTCAGATTTGGTAGATCTAATGACTCCATTAAAAATTAGGGCTCCAATTCAACCATTAAGCGAGAAACAAAAGGAATCGGTGATTGATATTGAGGATCAAGATGACTCCACCAATGAAGAGGCAGAAATCAAGATATTCCCGGGGAAGTTCCATAGATTGGGATTTCAAAGCTTTTGAAGTATGTGCAGGCTGCTCTAGTTTCACTTTGTGATAGTGCTAGTCGAAAATGGTTGTTTGTTGCTTTGCATTTTGTTCGTTTATCGTTATGTTGCTTTTTGTATCCCCTTGAAGGGCACCAATGTATCTTTCTCTTTAGCATGAAATGAAACAGCTACCCGGGCTGTTAAAACCGAGATTAATAAAAAAATCTTTTCTTGAATTATGTTGAGACCCAAGAATTCCTCTTTTCAGAGGAAAACCGGTAAAGCAACTTGCTGATGGAGAGACCTACTCCACTGAGTTGATCGGGATGTTTGCTGAAGGAGGAAGGGGGGCACGAAAGAAAGAAGAAAAGTACGCCTTATATTAAATATTTAAGGCCTCGGAGATAAGCCAGAGCTTTTGGATTCCCATTGTATATCCTTGTACGTGCCTTCCCCCCTAGATGAGATAGTCCTCGGGGATGGGAACGAACGTGTTCGGAAGCCCCCACTTCCCGGCCCTGGAAGGCTTTTATAGTATCTTGCGGACACGCGAAGACACACCAACCCTTTTCAGTACTCATTTGCGCGCTACCTCCCCCCTTCTTCCTCCAAGCGTGACGTACTTTTGCCATTTTGAACAACATATTTCTTATTCAAAAACTAACAAGCTTGAACCAAGAGTAACCAAGGTGAATAAAATATCATTGGCAAATAATACACCGACAACCAACATCTTCTTAGAGGTTACCAAGAAGCCGATTCAGATCCAACCTGAACTAAAGTCACTTCCAGCAAATCTAAAGTATGTCTTCCTTGCAGGTGAACCTACAGTATCCAATCATCATCAGTTCACTATTGATTGTTGATAAAGAATCTCGTTTGCTAGATGTTATATAGAAAAACCGCAAGGCTATTGGTTGGAATATTTTGAATCTCTGAGGGATAAATCCAACCTTGTGTGCACACTATATCTACCAAAAGGATGACATCAAGCTCTCTCGTGAGTTTCAGTGCAGGCTGAATTCTAATCTCCGAGAATATGTCACGAAAGAGATAATGAAAGTGATCCTAATTTCATTTAATCCAATCTCCCATTCTAAATGGGGGAGCCCATTACACGTGGTCTCAAAGAAATCCGAGATAACAATGCTAACAAATGACCGAGAGAAGGCCGGGATTACCTACGTCATGGCGTGTCTATGTAGATTACTTACACCTAAACTCAAGGACCAAGAAAGATCATGTTCCCCTACCCTTTATTGATCAAGTTCTCGAAAAACTAATAGGGAAAGAGTTCTTTTATTTCTTGGATGGGTACTCCGAGTATAACCAGTGGCAATCACTATTGAAAATCAAGAGAAAACTACATTCACGTGTACATTTGACACATATGCCTTCAAGCGGATACCCTTTGGATTGTGTAACGCGCTCGCTACATTACATAGAAGTATATTGGTTGTGTCCTCCAATATGGTGGGTAGTTTTCTGGAGGTCTTCATGGACAATTTCTCGATCTATGATGACAGTTTAGATGTGTGTCTTTCTCATCTAAGCTGCGTGTTGAAAAGATGTTTAGAGGTGAATTTAGTGCTCTCGTGGAAGAAGAGACACTTTATGATCACCGACGGAATTGTGTTAAGTTATGTCGCTTCCAAACAAGGTATGGAGGTTCACCCGATCAAGGTAGATTTCATTGCTAAACTTGAGCCACCTCAGACATTAAAATAGGTAAGGTCATTTATGGGGCATGTTTGATTTTACAGAAGATTTATCTGACCTCTTAGCAAGCTTCTAGATAAAGAGGCTGATTTTGTTGTTGATTACAAGATCTTCTAAGTCTTTAATAAATTGAAAGATCTGGTTACTCAAGTGGATGTCCCACAGCCACTCGATTGGTCTCTCCCATTCGAGATCATGACGGATGCTTCAGATTTTGCTATTGAGGTTGTCTTAGGACAATGTAGGGATGGATTAACGTACGCCATACATTATGCCAACAGAACACTTGATGAGGCCCAGAAAATTATACAGTTACGGAGAAAGAGTTGCTGGTAGTAGTTTTCTCCCTTAAGAAGTTTCGGTCTCATTTTCTCGATTCCAAGGTTATTATATTTACAGACCACTCTGGTATTTACAGCAAAAGAAGGATATCACATCACGATTGCTCTGATGGATCCTTCTACTCCAGGAATTTGATTTAAAGATAAGAGATAAACCTGAATTTAAGAATGTGGTAGCAGATCATTTATTCAGAATTCAAAATTTAGCAGTGTACCAATCACATATACTTTTCTTGATGAATCAATTTTGAGTGTTGTATCGCTCCCGGTATGCTGACATTATGAACAATCTCGTCTCCAGGAAGCATCCGCAAGATTAGACTCGAGTAACGAAGGACAAGTTCTTGTCTGATATTCATTTCTACCCGCAGGAAGATCCACACCTTTTCAGGGAAGGTACTGATTGCATTTAGAGAAGGTGTATTCCTCAAGAGGAGTACACCAATTTCCTCGAGCACTATCATAAGCTCAAAGCAAGAGGACATCATTCTGGAAGTATAATGATAGCGAAAGTATTGCAGTTTGGCCTCTAGTGGCCTACATTATCCAAGGATGTCGTAACATATGTGAAAGGCTGCATTGACTGTCAGAAATTGGGAGGAACCATTCGTTTTAAAGATTCAATGACACTCAAGTTCATCTAAATAGCTGATGCATTTGATCCCTTTCCCAGCAATCAGGGATGTGAACTATCAACTTTGCCAAAGACCTGACCAAACATGGAAGTGCTTTGAGCTTTTAAGTGATAGAGCTCAGAGACGCCAAACGTTCTTTTAAACAAATCAGTAGTAGAAACGGAATCGGTTGCTATCGCTTAAAACTTCCCCTAGGCTCAATCGCTAGAAGCCGATGATGAAGATAAAGATGGATTGGTAGCTTTAGTTAGGAAATGAAGCTTTTGAATCATCCGGTAAAAGCATGGAAAAAGCCTCAAGATGGGCAGAACTGACATCAGGGACGATTCCCGGCTTCCTCGTAGAGGGAGCTCACCAAGCTTGTCTATGTTCTGACTCATTATCCAAGACCTGGAAAAAAGAAGAGACATACCGAGCCTGAGGTCAACTATGACCTTTTAAAAAGGTTGGAGGCTTCTCTCGACGACATCTCAGACAGTCCCATTCATACATCCTACTTGTCGTGGATTATATGAGTCACTGGTGGAGGCTATCCCCACTCAATAAGCAGATAGTCGTACAGTTTGTTGCTTTCCTAAGTAAACATTATCTTGTGGTTCGAAATCCCCAAAATTCTAGTCTCAGATAGGGGTAGCCTGTTATAAAATATGAAGTGGAAGCAAAAACATGGAACAAGAATAAAAACATATGAACGCGGGATTTAACGTGGAACCTTACTCCGTGAGGAGTGGGATGAAACCACGGGAGAAGCCCTCAATGGAGCATGTTATGCATTACTTTTTCTCAATGAGTACAAGAGGTCTGGGGCTCCTTATATAGCCTCTCCAGAGCCTCCAAATCCCACCACTGGACGATGTGGAACTAAACATCGGATGGGGTAAATGGATCTTCTCCAGGATCCATTTACCCTGCTACAACTCAATGGGCGCATACAACTTATACTCCAACACTCCCCCTCAAGCTGGAGCATGCAATGCTCAGCTTGGACAAACAGAAAGAAACTCAACTCAACGCTACAAGACACTACGGACAATATCAACCCAACGCGCACATTGCTGCAGTCGAGGACGTTGCTTCTCATGCCGTGCAGGTGAGGAGGACGAACGGGCTGGAGTGAGAGTCTTCTGAATCTCCTCGTCGGAGAACAAGTGCTCTGAACTGCGCCTGTCAGAGTCACTGCAACTGAAATGAGTCTCCTCATCGGAGTACTCTGGCCTGCCACAATAATGTGGACAACTGCTCCATCTCTGAAAAAGGGCCTAACTGAAAAGGGTTGTCACTGTGCAATCCTCGTCGGAGTCTACGGTCGCTGGAGAATGGAGTCTGGAAAGTCTCCTCATCGGAGAACTGAGTCTCCCATCTGGCTCAAAGAATGGTATACTGCTCTGGTGTACCTATGATACCACATGAAAACCCTTACCCTCAATGACATAGGGAATGGTCCTCTGCTCTGGAGTCCCTATGGCTCACATGAAAACTCTGGCCGAACAACATGAAAAAGATGGGGACCTCTGAATTGATAGCATACTTGTGCTCATCTGAAAATGACTGCAACCTTGTGCGTGTCTGAAACTGAGGACTCGGAAGACAATCGTCGAGTCTAAATAATCAACTGTAGAGTCTGAACAATTGGTTGGCCTCTGGAGAATCTGATATCGGAAGAAGACATGTGACTCTACACAACACTCCCCCTTTCTCCCATACTTGTCGGAAAACATGAACGTCGACCAAGTTGGGAGAAGACAAGATAATATGGGGGTAAATAAGAACAACCAAAAACTTGCGGCTTTTCTTTTTCTTTTTCTTTTTCTTTTTTTTTAAGCCGTCATTCTTTTTTTTAAGTCGTTCCTTTTTTTTACGGCTTTCGCAAATATCTTCCTATTTTTTACCTTGCGTACGACTCTTCATTTTGTACACGCCCTTTTTTTTGAACTTGAATCTTGGCCCAGATATGGGCCCAAAATGGCTCCTCTCCCCTCTTCTTTTTTTTTTACACATTCTCAGCCGAACAAGGCCCAACATAAACAGCCAGACTAGCCAAAAAAAATTTCGGCTTTGCATCATTTTTTTTCTCATATGATTTTTTTTAATGTCTGCGCCCCTTCTCCTTTTTTTTGTTAACTCTCGGCCGCCCACCCCTTGTTCAGCCCACACGGTTGGGCTCACAGGTTTTTTTTCTCTTCTTTTCTTTTTTTGAATGACACCGCAGCCCAAACAAGCCATTACATTTTTTTAATAAAGGGCACGGGCCCGCTACTTTAGGGTTCCCGTGTTGGGAACCCCCTTGAAATGCCGCCGCCAGGAGTACGCAATGGAAGGAGCCGCCTACGAGGGGAAGCTATCGCGCGCTGTATGCGCGAGAACGCGCGGGGCTGCGGCGCGAGGGGCTTTAGGAGCCCTTGAGCCATGCCGCCAGCGCCGGAGATCGCGGAGGAGGCACGCAAAGGCGGCGCCGCCAAGGGGGGATGCTGGAAGGCGCGATGCGCATCGCCGGATTTGGCGAAGATCGGAGGATTGCCTGTGGCCTGAGGACTTGGCCGCTGCCGCTGGGATATGAAGACGCCTAAGGCATGCCGACGTACCGCCGCATGGGTTCTCTTCCTGGGAGATGAAGGCAGCGCGCGGCGGCATGGAATCACGAGGACTGTGCGCGCCTGGGGGTTCTTCACGCGCACGGTGCGCTGGAGGTCGACGGTAGCGCCTGCCTGCGAAGGAGGGCCTGTCACGCTTCCACCGCGCCTAGGGCTCCTGGTTACGAGGCACAGGAAGGGGCTGGAGACCTGTGCGAGTATCGCACCCCTGCGCCAACTGAAGAACAGGAGGATGCGCCGCTGGGGATTTTACCTACATCGACTATAAACATAAACAGATCTCGTCCTGGATTCAGATTATGCGCCAGGAGACCAGCTACGGCTTTGAACAATTTCTGGATCCGGATTGGGCATCGTCTTGAAAATTAGGGTTCCACTAGGAACCGTAGAACTGATTCCACCGATAGAAATTCAAGAACTCTCGAAGAATCTCAAACAAATTGCAGTAAATCGAAATCTCCGACAAAATACAGAACATAATGAAAATCTCCTAGAACCGACCCACTCTGATACCATGTTATAAAATATGAAGCGGAAGCAAAAACATGGAACAAGAATAAAAATATATGAACGCGGGATTTAACGTGGAACCCTACTCCGTGAGGAGTGGGATGAAACCACGGGAGAAGCCCTCAATGGAGCATGCTATGCATTACTTTTTCTCAATGAGTACAAGAGGTCTGGGGCTCCTTATATAGCCTCTCCAGAGCCTCCAAGTCCCACCACTGGACGATGTGGGACTAAACACCATATGGGGTAAATGGATCTTCTCCAGGATCCATTTATCCTGCTACAACTCAATGGGCGCATACAACTTGTACTCCAACATAGCCATTTCATAAAAAGAAAAGTCAAGAAACTTGTGAAGGAGTACGGCATAGATCATCGGATCACATCTCCTTACCACCCACAGTCTAATAGCTAGGTTGAAATCTCAAATTGAGAGATCAAACCTATTTTATAAAAACTTGTACGGGTAGAAAGAACGGGTCTTAACTCCTTCATTTCAGTTTATGAGCTTAACGTACAACCTATAAGACTCCATTAGGGATGTCTCCCGATCATCTTGTCTATGAGAAGCATTGTCATCTGTCCGTCGAATTAATTCACAAATCACTTTGGGCAATCAACATTTGTAAATTGGACTCACAAACAAGTGTTCAGAACCGGAAGATTGATCTGAACAAACTCCTGAAATTCAGAGATTATGCATATGATAACAGCTGGATATTTAAGGAGAAAGTCAAACGATGGCATGGCAAGCATATCAGACGAAAGACTTCTGAGCATGGACAGAATGTGTTGTTGTTTAATGCAAAGTTGAGGATATTCTCGGGCAAATTAAAAAGCAAATGGACTGGGTTTTTTTAGCAAAGAGTGTGCGTAACAACGACATCATCATCTTATTTGGGTTGTCATCTAACGTACAATCGTTCATAGTCAATGGGTAGTTGCCGAAACCGTATCTAAAGCACGACACATTCTTGTCCATTGTCGATCCATAAAGTGACATTTCAAGAAAATCTCCCAACAATAGATGTTGGAAAAAATAAGAGACATGTTTATTCCTTGAGCCCTAGAACCTCTTATATAGATGAGAGGCCTATGGGCAAATTACATAAAACATACAAGAGGAAAAGAAATAAATAAACGAATACATAAACATAGAAATATAGAAACATATCTCTACACTCCTCCTCTGGATGGAGCATAGATATCTACCATCCTCGGCTTAGATGAACACCTTTGAAATAATCCTCTAAGTAAGGCCTTGGTGAAAATGTCTGTTGTCTAGTCCCCTGAGCTGACATGGGATGTAAAAATGAGTCCCTTCTGGATCATGTCGCGTATATAATGGCAATCGACCTCAATGTGTTTCATCCTTTCATGAATGCGGGATTACTAGCAATAAACAAGGCAGTCTAATTGTCGTATTTTAGCTACAAGGGAAGAGGTACATCTATACATAGATCTGTAAGGACTGCTCGAACCAACATCATTTCTGTGCATTCTTGTGCCATAGCCTTATACTCAGATTCAGCACTAGATCTAGCAACTACAGTTTGTTTCTTTCTTTTCCACGAGACAAGTGAATCTCCAACAAATATAGTAAATCCAGTTGTGGACTTCCTGTCCTTGGGGCACCTTGCATAATCTGCATTTGTGCATGCTGAGATAGTGATAGTGCCACCTCTTTTAAATAGCAACCCTGTACTTGGAGATGATTTAAGATACTCTAGTATCATTTGTATAGCATCCATATGTACCTGACGAGGTTGTTCCATGAAATGGCTTACCCGACTGACAACAAATGAAAAATCGGGTCTAGTCATAGTAACATAAAGACGTTTTCTCACCAGCTCTCTGTATCTTCTCATGTCAACCTCATCAGTATCATCATATAGCTTCATACTTAGATCCATGTGTGTGGTGGTAGGTCGACATCCAAGCATTCCCATGTCACTTACCAAATCAATGACATATTTCCTCTGAGTCATCACAAGCCCTTGTTGATTTCTGGCAAACTCCAGTTCCAGAAAGTAGCTAAGAGCTCCAAGATCCTTGGTAACAAATTCACGAACCAGAAATTCTTTCGCCATCTTGATTCCTTGTATGTCATCTCATGTAATAAGTATATCATCAGCATACAACATAGTACCTCTGGAGGTTCTCTGTATGAAAAGAGAATGATTTGCATTCGATCGTCTGAACCCTGCTTCTCAAACAAATCTGAGAGCTTATGGAACCAAGATCTCGGGCTCTGCTTAAGGTCATAGACTGCCTTATGAAGTCACCTGTGAACACTCCCCCTCAGCAGCAAACCCCGACAGCTGTTGCATGTAGACTTCCTCCTGAAGATCACCATATAAAAAGGCATTCTTGACATCCAGTTGAAATAGAGGCAAATCTCTAATCACAACAACTGATAACAGAATCCATAGGGTAGAATGACGAGTAACTGGAGAGGTGTCAAGATAATACACCCCATATGTCTGAGTAAAACTACGAGCTACTAGGCGAGCCTTGTACCGATCAATATTGCCATTTGCATTCTACTTCACTGTAAACACCAAGGTTGCAGAAGTCGGTAGTCGGAACTCGGTCGGCAGGGTTACTGACTAAGGATTAATCCGCATTCAGGAGAGTAACCGGATTTAGTCGAGCATTGGTCGGTTTTGAATTTTTTTTAAATTTTTTAAAAAATATAAATCAATATTGTAATACATATACTCTCATTTATATTAATAAATTTAGCAATTTTAATATTTTAAGAGATTAAAAAATTATAACAAGAGAAGAAAAATGAAGCAAGTTAAGAACAAAATATTTGGTGCATAAACGAGTAAATGTTCAAAAATCAAAACATATACAACATGCCCAAAAATAATAATACAAATGGAAAGTGAGACAAGTCCCACAAGTCAATGGATTCAATCCTCATCATCATCTTTTTCATCATCTTCTTCATCATCATCTTCTTCATCAGCATCTTCTTCTTCTATATCCTCAACATGTAGCTCCTCCTCCTCATTCATCGGCATAGAATTGGAGCTCGAAGATGAAGCACCCCTTCCACGTTCACCTCGTTGGCTCCTTCTCAATTCCAAATTCTCTTTAACAACACTAGCATGTGTTACAGCACCCCATGTCAATCCGGAACTTGGAGAAACCTACTCATCATGAGCATCGACATCTCTAGTCCATTCAGCCTTATGTGCACGATCACGAGATGAGAGAGGATCTTTTTCTTTCTCAACTCGGCATTCCTGCAGGTTGGAATTGAAAAGCACATACACAAGATCGTTCAGCTTCTTCGTCCCCAACATGTTTCTCTTCTTGGTATGGATCTGAAGACCAAAAATAAATATTAAATTTATATCAATTACTAATTTAAATTTCACTATTACTAATCAAATTGGGTGTGTAGAGTGGAGCCATTACCAAGTTAACTGTACTCCAGTTATGCTCGCATCCTGAGGATGAAGATGTAAAGATCAATATCTTGATGACCATGGCTTTCAAATGAGGTGTGTCATCTCCATGATTATACCACCACTTAGCTACTGAAATGGAAAATTGATAAATATAATAAAATAAAAATATGACTGACATGATTCATGAATAGAAAACAATGATTGAAATACCGGAATCATAAATGTCATCATTTGTCATCCTCTGTCTCACAACTAAAGGCTTGCCGAAATCTCCATGACCAAGTTTGTATGCCGAAAACTCATCCCTAGTAATTGCATCTTGTATATCCAAATCTGGATAAAATCTTTCCACGCGCTCCTTAAACCATCTCCTCACCACAACATCTGGATCACCATGAGACTCGGTGTAAAAGAGAAATGGGTTCAAGTAATAAGCTGCTAAATGCAATGGAGTATCGAGCTGCCCTTAGGTCTTGGAGGTAAGAGCATCCACAAAAAATTTGTAAGACGACTCCACACCATTGAATGACACAATTATCTCTTGTTTGGTCTCTTCAAGCACTCCATAGACAAAGCCCGTGGATGGACGTCGATCTTCATCAACTACACGCAATAAATGAACCAATGGAGTGGAAACTTAGACAGCATGTGTGGTGTGGTTCCAGAATGTTAGGTTGAATACAATGGAACTAGCTGCTTCTCCCTTCTTAGTTTAGTACCATTTGTAGTTCCTCCACTCTTCTGAGGAAAACATCAATCTCATCTCTCATTTAGGCTCTTAAGAGTAAGAAACGTGGTTGCAAATCTTGTTTGACCAGGCCTTGCAATGCCCCTCCTGTCGGTGAACTTGCGCATCAAGCTTAGAAATTTTGTTTCATGTGTGAGTAGATGAACATCGTAGGCCTCTTTGCCTTTGTGATTACACTCATCACCTTCGTCTCTCTGCTTATCTCCTCCAAAGCGAGATCAACGGAGTGTGCGGCACATGGAGTCCACCAAATCTGCAGATATTTGGTGAGCAGCAATCTTCCCGCTGCTAAATTGGCATATGCATTATCCGTCACAATCTGAACCACTTTATCCACTCCTACTTCATTAAGACAATCCTCCACCAGCTTGAAGATCTATTCCGCAGTGTGAGACTCTTCTGAGGCATCTATGGACTTCAAAAATGAAGTCTCTAATGTGCAATTGACACAAAATTTGATGATGCTCCTCCCTCGCATGTCCGTCCATGCATCAGTCATCAAAGGGCATCTCGTCGACGTCCACATATCACGATGGCATTGCAAGTCATCGTGCATCTTCTTCACTGCCTTCTTCAAAAGCAGACCACGAAGCTCATACCTCGTGGGAAGCTTTAGTTCAGGCACGTAATTCCCAAATGCCTCCATCATTTACATGAAGGGCTTCGTTGTCAATGCATTAAACGGAATCATCGACGTATATGCTCAGTTGGATAATATATGAGGTCACCCTATCATGGTGATCCTTGGAGAATGCATCCTTTATAGGCATCTGATGTGATGACCCTTCCACTACGACGTTCCGCTCCAAGGAGTCGGAGACTCGTGTTCTCTTCGTTGAACCTAAACCCACATCTCCAGTGATATCAACTTCCTCTCTCATCTCATGAAAATCAGCGGCTTTCTGGGACTTCTTCCTGGCAACATCATCAAGGTATGCGACCAACTTCTTTGTTTCCTTGTCCACCTAGGGACATGCAGCCATGCTACCTCTTCGGCGTGCTAGATGCTGCTTGAACTTGTACACACCACCCTTGACAACATTCTTGCACAATCTGCAAGTGACCATATTTGGATCTGCACGATTCGCAAGGTAACCATATTACGATGTAGGATCAATTGATCTTGGCAACACGTAAAAGGACGACTCGCTACCAGAAGCAACGTTCGCCGGAGGTGTAGCCATCTACATAATCACAAAATTGGTGAGTCATGATATAACAAAAATCAATGGCATGATATACAACAAACCCTAACCATCATCAATGACATGATATATGAGCAAACCCTAAGCCATAATATAAAGGAACCCTAACCATCATCAAGATACCTTCGTATGTCAAACCATATATGAAAATCATAAATAAAGTTCAAAAAAGAAAAAATGATTAGGATATACCAACATACAAGTTCATATAATGATTAGGGTTCGAGTGATGCAATTATAATAAAGTATGTCAATATACAACCTAAATGATTAAGGTATAGTGAATGTTCCATTCATATAATAAAGTTCTAAAAATAAAAAAATAATAAAAACTAACCTGGGGGCAAGCGACGAGGTAGGTGATACCGAAGTAGCGATGGAGCAGCGGCGAGGCGACGATGGAGCTACGCCGAGGCGGAGATGGAGCAACGACAAGGCGACGATGGAGTAGTGGCGAGGCGACAAGCGAGAGGGGTTAAAAGAGTAGAGTTGCAGGGGTGGAGAACCTAGGTTCTGTTCAAGAGGAGAAACGAGTAGAGAGCTTATTGTTCGACAGTAAGTTCTCGAATGAATTTATTCAGGTAATCTGATTTTCGAGACTCGATTATGTGATACAAAAGGCAGTCAATTAATCGACTGACTAAACCGATTACTCGGTCGCGTAATCGGGTATACCCGATTATATGGCGACTACGGCTAGTTGACTCGGCTACCCCACCGAGTCGACTAATCGGACCGACTAATCGGATTAGTCAGTCGATTTTTACAACATTGTTGGGGACACTATCATGTCATGACTTGGATGACCAACAGCGTTGAGTTCCACATTGTGGCAGAATCACATATACGAGGATATCACAAAGGACATCTGGGAGAATTGGCACAGACTTACTCTCAACAAACTACAAGTCAGGTCTTGCCGACATTTGCATGCAAATCCGATCCGCCTTCTCCCCCTTAACGTGTTGAGGCATCCCGTTGCTCGAGATGAGTGGTTGTATGTCACTTCGCTCTTGCTTCGACTCCCGTGTCTCCATCTCCCCTCCTTCTCCCCACTTGTGTGATGGTATCTTCCTCCAGCATTAGGTGTTCTCAAGTGTCTCTGTTGAGAAGGATAAGGGGGAGGTTAGAGATCGACTAGAGATACAAGGTGGTGCTTGAGCTTCAGGAGCACCATAGCGTCCTCACGTACTGCCACAAGCTGGAAGCAGGAGGACATCACTCTGGGAGGAGAACGACACAAAAAGTGCTCCAATCCGGCCTATGGTGGCCTACTCTCTTCAAGGATTCTGATGGATTCGTGAAGAGATGTACTGACTGTCAGAGGATGGGCACTTGTGGACAGCGTGATATGATGTCGATGCAACCCATTCACTTCTGTGAGGTTTTTGATGCATGGAGCATCGATTTCATGGGTCCATTCCCTAAGAGTCAGGGATTCGAGTACATTATGTTAGCCTTTGATTTTGTGAGTTGTTGGGTTGAGGCCATACCCGCCCGAACCGCATATGGTAGGACTGTATGCCGATTTTTTAGGAAGAATATCATTTCACAGTTCGGGTACCTCGAGTGTTGATTTCTGATGGGGGGTCTCAAGCGACAACCCGTTCTCCGAGGTGCTTCTGAGGTAATCCTCGATCCGATTCATCGATGACCTTTGGATTCTCTGTTTATGGTGTTTTTTCCATTGTGGCTGAGAAAATGGGGTATATGCTATTGGTTGTTGTTGATTGTGTCTCTTGAGTGCGTTTTAAACCTAGTTTTGTGCATTTACGCTTCGTTGGTTCTTGGTTTGGAATTCGAGTGGGTTGTTGCGGATTGGTGATGTCAGGTGTTGATGGAAGCCTCAAATTTTCACTTGGGTTTTTCCGGGTACATGTATGTTGCTGATGGAATATTGGATGTCTCGGCCATGGTTATTTAGGATGAGGTTGACCATGTTCATTGTAGGCCCATTCTTGGTGAGGGAATAATTCCAACTGCGAATTTCATGGATTTACGCCCGAGTTTGAAGTTGGATATTGGTTGCTCTTGGATGTCATGGATCCTTGGATTTGTGCACGGGTTTCGCATCTCCTTGTTCCATGGATTTATGACAATCTTGGTTGCTCTTGGGTGTTGATTGCTCTTTGAAGTTGGGTGTTGGTGGTATGGATTTCCTTCTAACCATGGTGGATGTTGGGCCATTGTTGATGATGGATCATTGTAGTATGAGCTTCTTGTTTGGGGATGGTGGATTGTTTGGGGATGGGGATGGCGATGGTGGCTTCTTGCTTGGATATGGGGTGTATACATCGACATGTATTATACATCGAACTTCTTGTTTGGCTATGGGGATGGCGGATTTCGACATTGGATTAAGTGTTTGCTTGCCGATCTTATGCTTCTGATGGACTGTTGTTATTGGTATTTTTTCTTTCAATTTGTGGTGGGCTGGTGATAAGTCAGTGTGTCTACCACCCAAGTGATCAGGATTCAAATCTCACCATTGTGTGGGTTGTGTTAGGTAGTCGACAGCCAGCATAAAAAATAGTTGAATCTTTCAACATGGATTTGAACAAGAATCCATGTAGTCAACCTTACTTATATTGGGAGAAGGCTTCGCCGTTTTGTGGTGGGCTATACATATGTTCCTATCAATTCATAGATTAATATTGGTGGATTTTACTCCTGCTTGGGTGATCTATTATCTGCTATCTTCATAAAATTGATGAATTTCCTATGCACCGTTAATGATTGTTCCACCATACTTGGGGGAGATCCTGTCCTCCCGATATAATTATTGATACTCAATTATGGCATATGATGCATCTGATGTACAGAATTTTCGGTTGATGATGAAACAATCGTCAATACTGAAGAATCAATGATGGACGAGGAATCGACGTGTCTTTTCCGCTTCCCTATGCAACCGATGGTGACCTGATTTCACCACCCTCACTGACGTACACGACGGTGTCGGTTTCCACCACCTTGATTCAAAACACGACTTACCAACTCTCAGGGAGATGTCGGATGGAAGTGTCATCAGTCTCACTATAGCTTCAACCCGTACATGAATATCTACACCTTTCAAAAGCCCATCACTGATAATGGAGATCAGCTTGCCATTATTTGCCAACAGCAATTGTATTGAGATCACGTGCATGTAGTGGAATCCCTTTGAGGAGCAGCACCTTGTAGAATTTGTACGACACGCCATCACGCAATGTCGAACGACGCCAGAATACGTCTCCCATCACCTTTTCATTTTTCTGCAAGTCAGGCAAAGACTGAACCTTAGGACCAAAGAGGCCATGTGTGCAAACCATGCTCATGTCAAGAAGAACAAGGACTCCCTGAAAAGATGCTCCAAGCATGAAGCAAATGTTTGCCATCACCATTTGGAGGCAAAAATTGGCTATGAACAAAAACCAACAAGAACTCCGTCTAAAGAGCACGGAAGGGCTACCCTGTCACGAACCACATCAAGAATCATGTCCTTCCCGACAACCATCTTGTCATATTTATCCCGCTTCGCGATCAAGTGCATGTTGTCGACTTCCTCCTCACAACATAACTCCACAGGTTGTGGACACCATCTCTGATGATGGTCGATGCCTCCGTGCTGAAAACACTAGGCGCATTCTGACATACTGTGGCAAAATGTCCAACCTCGCCACACTTGAAGCAGGCCCGCTCCACATTCTGCGGTAGTTTCTTAGCAACGTTGTTGCTGCCAACACGAATAGGATGCCAAATTCTCTTAAGAGCACCGCACTTGTTGAACCCCACCTCCTCCTTGATTTCAATGGAGGGGTCTCGACGACACCCCCACCGCGGGAAGGAGTCCACATGCCACCCACCTCGTACCGAGAACACTCTCATAGCTCCCGTGAATAGAAACCGGGTCCATAGATTGGGATGTTCCAGATGAAAATGAAGATGAAGAATGTAACCGAACAGGTCAGAACTATAGTTAAATAAGAGAAGACGTCGCAACCTCTATAGCACATATCAAATTTTCAATAGAACTATAACTTTGTTTCGTGTATAGAGGGCACGCTACTGGCATTTACAGTAATAATGTGCATTAATGGCACCTCGTGTATCGGAAGCTCGGCGGGTTCCCAAAGAAGTTGACGAACGTCGTCTGCAGGTGCGGGCTCGCCAGCCACGGCGTCGCCAGGTACCTAAGATAAAAACGCCGAATCCAGATGCAGATAATATCAAAGGAGATGCAACGGCGACCAGTGATGGACAACACACCTGCCGTGGAGGATGCGACACTTGGCGGCGACGCAGTGGTAGATCTCGGAGGCGGGATTGAAGGTGAGGTGGACCTTGTCGCCTCTGGAGCCGCGGAGGATGTCGCGGAGAAGGTGGAGCTCGAGGAAACGGTAGAGGAAGAGGGAGAGGAGAAGGAAGGATGCGAGGAGGTAGTAGAGGGCGGGGAGGGAGGAGATGGAGCAGAGAAGGAGGCGGAGGACGATGGAGAGGTCGACTGGCTCCTCCATGAGGGACACGAGAGGGTCTCTGGTCGGTGGAGTTGGAGGCGAGTCTGTGTTAAATGGGGAGAAAAGGGAGACACGTAAGTGCGTGCGTGGAGACAGGACCGGTTCCGAGTGAGACCGCGGATCCCGTTGTTGCTGCTCGGAATGATTCCCATGTGACGACACGTGGTGAAAGGATGAGTTCCATGAATCTTACACGGGACGGGCACGGAATGAGGTACTGATCTTCCCGATTAGGCTGAGGCATTGGGTCATGCCAGTTCCGACCTGATCTTCATTCGATCTGTAAAAGTTTGGATCTGATTCAAACTTAAGTATATGGGTCGGGTCGGATCTGGGTCTTAATTCCTTTCATTTTTCAAGGATAGGCCTGACCCAATCAGAACCCGTGAAGGTCCGATAAAATCCGATCTGACCTGCCAAAAATGATAGTTGAGAATTTTGCACAAAATTTGATTTACTTGAAATGGTTTCATAATTTGAAACGTGCGCAACTTGTAAGTGGAATCCATCATTTGCTGGGATTGATTTACGTCTCATAGGAAACCTACCATTTGTCGGGGTTTTATTTGCTGGACACTGTTGTCTATTCCCCTCTCTCTAAAAAAAACTCTCTATATTCCAGAGTAACCAGAGACCCCCTCTGCTCATGCCACGCAACCATTTTCATTTCGAACGTAGACAACATGACCCCTCTTCATGATCGTACATATCAGACAATTAACCTTCGGTCCCTCTCCTTGCGAACAGGATATTGCTCCCAGGACTTAATCCTCTCACTGAGACTAGGGGTGTTCAAAAATATCTGGGTCAATGGGTACCCAGCTTGACCCGTCCATTTTGACCCTAAACTCTCGGGTACCCGTTTGAAAATGATGGGTCGGCTACCCGCATTGTCATGACCCATGCCCCATATAAAAAACCCGACGGGTACCCGCGGGTACCCAGTTGGAGGCTTACACTATAAATTGATTCATAAAAATGCAAATGGTTAGATACAAACACCAATATATATGTTACATTATTCTTATCTATTTAAAAATATAGAAATGAATGCGGATATTTATATCAGTGAATATGGAAAACATATTGCCAAGTCATTAAAAATGAATGCCGGAATTAAATGGATGCAAATTGGAAAGGACAAATAATATATTCAAAATTGTATAGATAAGATGAAATTTATATGTTTGGAGTGGCTCATATATGTATCCATTTTGAAATCGAAATATATATGGATGTCAAAATTTGAATTAACATATATGATAACGAATCGGATACGATCCAAATCGTTATACATACATTCTGGCATCCAAACATTATGATAATGAATACAATTGAATACGAATTGTCCCCCCACCTACACGCATGCCCGTGCTCGCGTCCATGCCAATGCCCATGCCCACGTGCGCGCGCATGCGCCCACGTGCACACACGCACAACATAGTGTGGACACACACGTTGCGATAACCAATTGTGATGATAATTAATACACCCATGTACGAATAGGAATATATACTTATATATTGTTTGTCATGTTGTCCTCCGGTTATATATTTTTTACATCTCTTTATCCGTCTTTGATTCATTATGAGGATGAAGCTATGTGAATGTGTCACCATTGGATCCGTATTCGATGGTATTCCTTCCAGTTGCATGTATTCATATGGTTTACATTATCCACATAGTTGTATATATCCTCATTAATTTATTTATCTAAATTTATTTATCCATATCTAAATGCATTCCCTACCATTCAGATTTTTATATCTGGCATTATCATTATGAATATGATATAGATACGGATATACATAGTTGGACATATCATTTGCATTTTTATATATGCTACCATTCATTAGAAGTATCTCTCTTTATCCCCACGGGTACCCGCGAATAGCCAATATCCATTACCATTAAACGGGTACCCGTTACAATTGGGTACCCATCGAAATGGGGCGGGTCGACCCGTGATCCAATACTAACGGGGCGAGGCGGGTCACAATCAAATGGGACGGTTAACCGCCCCATGAACACCCCTAAC
Organism: Ottelia alismoides; assembly: GCA_037367405.1. NCBI lineage: Eukaryota > Viridiplantae > Streptophyta > Magnoliopsida > Alismatales > Hydrocharitaceae > Ottelia > Ottelia alismoides. The sequence continues at coordinate 254,760 of JAZKJV010005835.1, forward strand.
TGAGACTCCCACACTTGCACTCGCCACCTTCATGGTCGTCTCTCTCAGCGATGCATCAGCCCCTCATCGACACCTCCTCCTCGTGTCTCTCCGATGCTAACTTGTTGCGTGATAATTTTCTACTGAAGTAGATGTTGAAGTATGGGTTTGAGGTTTTCTTTGGGGTATAACTTATACAGTATAAGGATGGGTCGGTACGTGCATACTTTTAACCATCAATTTGTAGTGCAAATGGTCACACCAATTTGGAGTGGATACTCCTAACCGAGTACATGTATTATCTACAAACGAGGATGGGTTGGACCTGACCCGAACCCGATGGGCTTTGGGTTGGGCTCGGGGCCTCGATTCAAGAAAAATAGCAGGTCGCGCCCCCGACCCAAGCCCTGGGAAAATTTATTGGGTCAGGTCAAGCCCAAAGCTCCACCCTATTCCCAATCTAAATTACAATTGGGATTTATTCATTTTGCGTTATCCATATATCTATGATTTATTCATTGGGTCTTGAAAGACTTACATTCATTGGGCTCTAAACTCAGTTTAAAAAAATACCGAATCTTGAACTTTTTAAATTGACGAGTTTCAGGTATTGGGTCAATCACAGATTGGATAGAGAAAACAAAGTACGTAACTTCAGTTAGTATGTACAATTGAATTCAGAATGGATTTTGAGAAGAAGGTTAAAAAAGACATGTTAGCATCTCCTAAATAAGACACATGGGATTAGCTCCATGAATTTTTACTTGACAAGAAATGGTGCTACACGATGTAACTGTAAAAGAATAAAAAAATATTATATACTTTTGATGCAATGTGATTAACAAATGTATGTAGCACATTATTGGCATGTGAGTTCTTAACAAATCATTTATACCATTATATTGCCCCAATTATATCATTTCATGTCACAAAATAAAACATAGGATTAGTCGGGTTGCTTTCTACAATTAGAGTTATGTAGTTTAGTCACATCGTATCATATAACTGATGATCTAAAGAGTTTGATCACAACAATCAATGTACAATAGTTGAATATCGAAAAGTTAGATCAAAGATGCGACTAACATCGGATAGTGCTATCCAATAAACCAATCTCCATACAAATAAGATATAACACACTTTTTCATGTACTACTATTTACATATAGTCTTGAATCAAGTACTTTGCGTATAAATGTATATTCAGAGTTGTCGAATTCATCGAATTACATTGACTCGGTGAGATTAACATACATGAACGCAAACTCTCTATCCCAAACACAAAAACACAAAAACAGGATACACTTACCCAGATAATGTAACAACTAGAATTTTGGAATGGCTCCCAATAGTATTACAATATTACCATTTCCGCCATATTAATGATCCAGTTAAAGAGACTTTAAGTCAGCCTTAAAATCCCCGTCAACTTCCATCTCTTGGCATCCTTGGCCACCATCGTGTGTCTTAGAGATAGACAGGAATAGAGGGAGAGAGAGAGTTTGAGAGAAGGCCTTACGAGGGATTCATCTTCGTCGCAGTCGCAGGAGACGGTGACGTCGAATCGTAGAAAGAGGAGAGTGCAGAGATGTGACTGGAAGAAACCGCGATGATCGTGATAGGGAGAGTTAAGCGTTGGACTAAAGGTATGTATCGATTCTAGGTTATTATGTATATACATCGAATCAATTTAGAATGGACCATTGATTGTATGTATTGGATTTAGGATTTTGTATAAAACCAAGATCAAGTTTGAGGCGCAATCTATAGATGTATGTGTCGACTCTAGATTATTGCAGATATACATTGATTCGATTTCAAATGGATTTCTGAATGTATGTATCAATTTAGGATTACGTATGGAGAAAAATTATATCTAAAATCCGATCTATGAATATATGTGTCCATTCTTTAAGTATTTGCATCCTTGAAAATATACCAATACATAAGCACACGATTAAACGTCATCATCTTTGATTTGGTTCGTCTATTTTTTTATTCCAAGGATTTCCTTGTCATCGAGAAAAATGTTAATATGACTGGTTGATTTGCCTTCTCAAAAGTTTTATGATAATATTTGAACCATAGGTGATGCTTGGAAGTTGATACTACCCTTTTATAATTGTCACCAGAACTAACATGTATACCATCCGAAAATGATAGTATATTTGTACCTTGATTATGATTTATATCTCTTATTTTGCATACAAAGAAGTATATGGACATAATTAATCTGAAAAATTGTTGGAGTTAGAAGGATTTAATTAATGGAAAAGTTGCTTGACATACCCAGATTCCAGATTGTAGTTTTGGAAAACAAAAGGAAAGGAATCTAAATCTAGACAGTACATAATATGGTATGTATATAAAGTTAATATTCATTAATCTTTTAATATGAAAATATACGTTAATAAAGATCCTTAATGATATTGGTTATTTTGGAATTACACGTTAGAATTGATCTTAATACTTGTATTGCCATCATATAATTATACCTTCCATTAAGCTAATCAAGATTGGTTATTGAATGAAAAGTTAGAGAATATTATTTATAATATCATAGTCTGTAACATCATTTCTGTTATGCAATTACTGATCTCAAAATCTAAACCTATTTTTGGTATGTATATTGATAGTTAACATTTAAGCGTTGATATTTGAAGAACCGTGTATGACTTATTGAGTATATGTGAATCGGTACTCCCTGGAATTTGAAATTTTGGAAACAGAATATTATAGTGAGAAGATATGGAGCAACGGTTAAGGAAGGAAAGCCACCTAGAATATAACGATTAGCTTCACTGACCAATATATTGATGAAAAATAATTTAGTGTCAGGTTGGTGGAGTTCCCTGGTAAATAAGAGCATAATGCAAGTTCCATTACATCAATTTAAATTATACACACACATGATTGATGCATGCTTCACTTTTTGCATATAATAAACATTCGTTCTAAAGTATACGATTGATAAAAGAATAGATCATTTGAAAAGAAATATAAGTAACGGTGGATTAATAGTATCTGATATTAAATAGCTAATAAATCATGACAATGTGTTTTAACACAATTATCAAAAGAGTAATCAATATTTAAGGCGTGGACTAATAAGAGTCACATGAACGACCGCAAGGGGTGTGTTAGCCCAAGGAGCAACGGCGCAGAGGGACGTATGGTTGCAAGGAACCGCAGATGCAAAAGCTAAGTCCTCTACAGTTGTACCTACACTGTCATGTTATCACCGCAATGGGAGTATGGTTGTAAGGAACCATAGAGGCAAAATCTAAGTCCTCTACAGTTGTAGCTACACTGTCATGTCATGCCATGTACCGCAAGTGCCAGCGGTTGAAAACGTATAACAAGATACGTACATGAAAGTTATGAAATAAATGTTTTATAATGGTAAACCATTACAAGTATTCAAAGAAATGATTTATAAAGATAAATCATTACAAGTTAAGAAATAATTTGTTTATAATGGTAAATCATTACATGTATGCAAGGAAATGATTTATAAAGATAAATTGTTACAAATTATGAAAAAATGGTTACAAAGGTAAATCATTACATGTTATGTAAGAAAGTGGTTTAATTAAAGAAAAATCCATGTATGTTAAGAAGGAAAATGGTTCAATTAAAGATAAACCAGTACATGTTGTGCAAGAAAATGGTTTAATTAAAGATAAACCATTATGTATTAGACAAGAGAAAGTTTAATAAAGAAAAAACCATTACATGTCGTGCAAGAATTGATTTAAGAAATTAAATCATCAAAGTCATAGGGGTTAAAATGCAAAGTGAATTATATGATAAAAGAAACATGTACTTGTTATAAATCTTGTGAAATATACCCCACAAGATGAAAGACGTGTATGTTATTTATCGTTATGCATGTTACATAAGTATACTTGTGTTTATGAAAGAAGCTAAATTACCTATATTAGGGAACAAACTAGACATGCATGGGAAGAGGGACAGAGCCAGAAACTTTTTGCCGATGGGGCACAAAATAAAACATTTATGTATATGTTGATTGTAACATTGCCAAGTAAAATGTGGAGAAATTATAATGCAAGATAAAAATGCTCACTTGATTAAGTTTTTTAACCTTTTGCGAGCGTGACACATGTTAGGTTTTTCTTCCATTTTTTTAAGAAATATCTCAACTTTGTTACAAATCTATAAAATTGTAAGATTGAACATTGGATACATACGTATCCATTATAAATTTGGACAAACCATATAATGCAATAATATTTTGAAACTTTTCCACATAAAAAGAATCTAAAAGACTTATGGAAAATAATTCTACACAAACATCTAAATTTAAACATGAATCATAAGTTTAAAATTGAGACAATATAAAAAAATCATAAATTAAAGTACCTTTTGTGTTAAGACTCATTTTTCTCAACGAATCAAAGAGAATGATAAATATGAACGGGAGAGGGAGAAAGAGAAATGTATGGAGAAATGGTGAGAATGTAATTTTTAAAATCCAAATCGGTGGGTAAACCGTTTAGTTATTGGTTTGATCTTTAATCGAGTTTGATTATTGGGTTAAACCGGTTGGGTATTCATGACATCAACATTTGTATCAATCTCAAAAAATTGAACCGAGCTTAATTACCATCATACTGGTGGAACGTATATTCTAAATCATGCAAATCATATATAAAGCACTATGGAAATTCATGTTGAATCAGTGTCGATAATTAATAACATACACATTCTTTGTATCGGTTTGTTTTGAGATAAACTAGTCCACTTCAATTGAACATGATCAATATTCAAACTAATTTTTAAAATTTCTAATTATGCTTCCACGAATCCGATCGAACTGATGAGATCAACGTTAGTATCCAATCCAACCAGTCTTATTAACCAATCAAATCTGATTTTTTATATCTTGACTGATTGGGTGAGAGATATTCTACAATGAAAGAGAGAGTAGAAGAAGAAAATATGCATGGAAAGAGATTTCAACATATGAGAAGTGGGAGAGAATTGTAGAGAGAGATAATAAAGCAAATCCAAATTGAGGGAGGGAGTTACAATTTTTAAGTTTATAAATACATTTAGTATAGGAAAATCTAAATAACATTATAACCATAATATTATATAAATAATACAAGATGACATCTTAAAATCCGGGGGGGGGACATGTGCCCCTCCATGCTCCCTCTAGATCCGTCCATGCATGGGAACAATTAGGCACATAATGATGTTTTTCCATGGAACTTCTAGTGCATGAAATATAACGATTTAAACGACCGTTAGAATTCCCATGCGTGGACATCGATACATACTAGGCACTAGGCTCATACAGAATTATGTGTATTTATTTAAGATGAATGTCAAGGTTGATTGCATATTCCAGATCATGCTATGAATTCCTCGGGATTCCTGGCGTGGTATGATTCCACTAGTAAAGATTAAAAGATATCTTTTTTTAGAAACGATGGTAAGGTCTATTGTACATTGATAATCAAAAAGTAGCAGAGTGGTAAGAGTTTGTTACAATAACAGTTGCAACCACACATCACAGTATTCGCTCAGCGACGATTTAACATACAAAAAAACCATCCCTACCAAAAAAGGTAGCCAATTTGTCTGAATGTTTGTTATATGCTAGTAGTGAAGCGTCCGAGCCCGAGACTGACCCTGCATATTTCATCATCCAAAAAAGAGAATTTAAAGGCCATCCCCCAGGCTTCTCCATATCAGAAAAATCAGCGGTTGACAGTGGATGCAGTACTTTAGTTTCCACGCTTTATTTGGCTTGGTTTGGCACCTCTTTTCAAGCTACAATCCACTTCTTTTTCACGTTTCCGGTATTCTTTGATCACATTCGTTGTTGGAGTAACATCTGTAACGATATTAATGGAATATAGAGAAAAGTAATTTTCAGAGAAAAATATGCAGTTGTTAAAAACTTTTGAATTTGCTACGCATTTTTAATTTGTCAACGGCAAATTTATGCCTAAACGCACCCTGCAGATTTGTGATGCTTCCAACCACTGAAAGTTTTGAAATGTATTTTTGCAGCGAGCCTTCCAAATCGACCACTAGATTGATCCCTTTAAGGAGATAATTTTCCAGTCATCAGAATAGGTCCCAGTTGACGAGATTGAGCAGAGAAATTGATTGAACTTGATCATTGATGCACTTAATCCAGCACGCACGAAGATGTTTTTAGTAATTTTATAGTCCTCAAATAGATGAAGATAACTCTCACATTTAGAAAGGCATAAATGACATCTATTTACTGCCGTTATATTGAATTTGTAGAGTAGATCATGCGTAATGATTTTCTAATGACCCAGCAACCATAGAAAGTAAGTGACCCTTGGATCTAATATTTTAGACCATAACATAGAGTGGAAAGTTGATCGCTTACCCCCATCGATCATCAGACCATATAGAGTTTTATTTAATCCCCCATTTTTGCCTACATTCTGAAGTTGGAAAGATGCATCTATCTATAAGAGTTTCTTCCCCTCTATTATAGATTTGATCAATGATTTTTTTTCCACCTATTCATAATATTTATCATTCCAACTGGTAGTCTATTTTTTATTTGTTTGAACCAATTATTTTTTGCTCGCCATGATGAAATAGATGTACTTACTAAGGCATTTTTATTCCTCGAAATTGTCCAACATTGAGCATATTCAATCTTGAAAGGTTTGTTGTCACCAATATGGTCCTTTCAAAAGGAAGTAGTTTCCCCGGTATGCACCTTTTTCGAAATAACCGGTAGCGACAATCAAGCCCCCTTTAGATGATCTTTCTATACTGGTGATTGACTAGCGCTAAGTTTTTTGTCCAGTGTAATTGGGCCTCCTTGATACGAGCAAACTCCCAGTATTTTCGAAATCCATGATTTTTTGAGTTCTGTAATCTCTAATAGTAATTTGGTAAGTAGCGCATTAGTAAAATATTGTAGGTCTAGGATACTCCAACCACATTCGATTTAGGTACCACGACTTTACTCCATGCCACGTTCGCCCTATTGTGTTACTTGAGCTTCCATTCCATAGGAATTTGCGTCTTATCTTGTCGATTTTTATTAAAACCACACAAGGCATTTTTAGGCATGATAGCATATGGGTGGTGAGTGGAGTTAGGGCTGAATTTAATAGACAAACTCTAGAAGGCAATGGTATTACTTTAGCCTTCCATCCCTGGAGTTTTGATGAGAATTTCTCAATAACATTTGTCCAATCCTTGTTTTATAGTCTTTTGTGGAAAGTGGAAAACCTAGATAATTCATCGAGAATTTTCCATGCGACCATCTCGTGATTTTTTTTGCTTCTTCTCTTTCAGAATCATCTAGGTTTATCCCCATGAATTTTGATTTAGCCTCATTTACCTTTAGACCGGACAGTTTACCAAAAAATTTTAATGTGGTACATATATTTTTAATTGACTCGTGATCGTATTCAAGGAAGATTGATAGATCATCAGCAAATTGAATGTTAGTTAGATTCGAGTCCATTCCCGGTCTAAAAAACCCTTTACATTTCCCAACGTCAGCTAATTTTGAAAGCATTGCATGTAGCCCTGACATTGACTGGATGAAAAGGAATGGCGAGATAGGGTCGCCCTGTCTGACTCCTATTTCTGGTTCTAAGAATCCAACTGAAGTGCCATTTATTTTTAAAGAGATCCTCGTAGTGTTTATTAATGCTTTGATCCAATTTATAAAGATCTCCGGCGCTCCGGAGACTTTCAGAACTCCTAAGATAAAATGGCATCTTAGTGTATCGAATGCTTTTTGGAAATCAATTTTGAAGATTAAGGCTTTCGTGTATGTTCTATTCCAAAAGTCAATAATAGTCGATGACACTAAAAAGGCATCTTTTGTTGATCTCCCTTTGATGGAAGCACATTGAGTAGGTGGAATATTTTCTTGGATGCTTAATCTCCACCTGCTCGTAATAACCTTAGAGATGATTCTAATTGGAAGATTTATTAAGCTTATCGTTCTATAGTTTTCGATCTCATTTGTGGCATCTTTTTTTAGGTAAGTGAGACCGGTGCATTGTTTAGGTGACAAAATTCTCTCCCTGTGGAGTTTTCTGATTGCATCCATTTCTGACCGAGAGTATCTCGACCCTTAACTACCATCAAATCCATGAAGTCAGACCTAATAACCAGCCACAGGTTGCGGATGAATTCAATGTTTAGACCATTTGGTCCCGGGGCTTTCTTCGTTTTGAATCCTTCAATTGTTGTCTCTATTTCTAATATAGTGAACGGGGCTAGCAGAGCCTCGGAGTGGGTAGTGGGTGTAACGAGATTCTCCGGATTGCACAAAAAAACTTGCAAATCTGAGTTATCTCCCATAAGATCCTGATAAAAAGACAAGATTACCCTACTTAGACCTTCAAAATCTCTTACTAAGTGACCTCTCATATCCCTAAGTTCCAGTATCTCATTCTTGGAGCGGTTCTTTGAGGCTATGATTTTTAAGAATTTTGTATTTTTAAATCCCTCATTCAGGTATCTTATTTTTGCTCTCTATTTTTCAGATGGTTTGCTCTTCCATTCGTAGTGATTCCAATGATTGTTGGAGTTTTTTTAGTTCCTCAGACTTTTCGACATCAGGTTCTCTGATCTCTACCTCTAGGTGTTTGATTCTGCTTTCAATGTCTGACATTTCTTTGGTGATGTCGTGCTTGTTTTCTCGCTTCCATCTCTTTATCCGGAGTTTTAGTCTCTTGATTTTTGTATCACATCTATGAAATGGGTCAGTTGAGTTTGTGTGGAGTGGACCAGAAACTATTCACCAACTCAATAAAATATGGTTTGCCTAACCAAAGTTTTTCAATTCTGAAAATTTGGTTCTTTACTCTGAACTTTTCACAGGACAACAGGAGTGGGTTGTGATCCGAAAAGGTCTTGGGTAATGTTTTAAATCTCGATGAAGGTAGCAATTCCATGAACTTAATGTTGGTCGATATTCTATCCAGTTTGTCCCAAGATCCACAGTCTCTAGATCCTGACCAGGTGAAGTTTACTCCCCTTTCCTTGTATTCTGAAAGACCTAGTCATTAATCCACTTGTCAAATTTCTTATCAACACTCTTGAGGGGTGCTTTTGATAACCTCTCACTGGAGTGTCATGAAAAATCTGCCCAATCATTGACAATTACTCGAAGACAACTCCCTTACCCTAGTTTCTTGCAAAAGGCATATGTTTAAATTGTAATTTTTCATCAATTTTTTAGCCTTTCCCTTTTACGGTTTCTTCTTCCCAACCCTCTGATGTTCCATGCAAGCAAATTTGATTCCATTTTTAATGATTTTTTAAATAAGCCAAACCCAAATAACCCTCTAGAACTTGAAAATAGATTTTCTGATTTATGATAGCGCTTCCATGCCATCAAATTTGAATTCAAAGAAATCAAGTAAATTTTTTGTTCTCAACATCGAGTTTGGAGAAATAAGACTTAAAAGTTTATTCAAAGGAGTGTTTGAGAGTTGTTTACCTTTTCCCTTATCTTTTTCTAGCGTGATAAGTATCTGTGTATCAGCTTCCTTTTCCGTAGTTGGTTCCTTCCACTCCTTAAGAATGAAAGCTGGATGTTTAGAAGCTGCATCAATATCATCAGAAGAGGATGGAAGACTTTGAAGGTATTTCAGGATAAATGGATCAGTGAACTTTCCCAGACTCTCCACCAGAGAGATAGCTTGGTTTATTTTAGCCTTGTCCGAGTTTACAAGTCCCCCTACCGACCTTCCTTGGCGCAAGGGAAAAGGAGAGATGTTGAGATTGACTTTCTTCCAGGATGTTGCTGGGCAGATATCAAAGATGGGATTGTTTAGCTCAAGCACTGGGTTTTTTTTGCTATTTTCTCTGATCCATCTGAAGGGCCTGTTATTCGTTTCTTCCTCAATTTTGAAGCTAACTGTTGGCTTGTAGAGAGTAATGTTTTCGACCAGCGGTGAATCATAATGCAAGAATCTGACGACTCTATTATCGTCAGGCAAGTGGAAGATTACCTCGAAGATTCCATCCACCATTACTACCTCAATTGCACGTGGGATGTTCGAAGGATATGGGAAAGTCCTCAACGCATCACGAAAGCGTGAGGATCGCATCAAATGCGATCAGGAGCGACTAGTCACACTAGTTGCTTCGGGCAGTGGAATTTAAAATTTTAAATGTGATGAAACCACATGATCCCATAACACTTTTTGGATCGTTTCATCTAAACCAAAAATATGTACAAGGTTTACCTCTTGAAGCGTGGTTGTGATCGAGTGTCTAAACCAAGAGACCTCCTGTCTCAAGTCTGATCCGACGGAGGAGACGCTTGCGAGCACGCTGATATGATGCGTCTTTCTTGCTCCGTATTGATGATCCAACAATGAATCTTCCGATCTCGTCACACAAGATCCAACGTCTTCTTCACGAGCGAGGTGCACCGAAGGAGACGGAGATTCCACGAGCAAATACTTCAGCAGCATAACGACGATGTTGCTGTGATGGAGACTCTCTCAATGACTCCACAGTAAACAGTCATTATGAGAGAGAGAGAGAGGCTTGGCATGTGGAGAAATAGAGAGAGAGCATTCATTAATCGTGTGTCGTATCACATGAAGAGCAAGGGTATCTCTTCTTATATAGGGTTTTGGGAGTCAATGGATCCCAATCCTTGGACATCACACAATCAATGGGTGAGATTGATTTGTGTTTCTTTCAATAGCTATGATCTTTTTTATAAAAACACAACAACAAATAATTTAAATTAAATTAATATATATATATATATATAAATCAATATATTTAAATTTAAATTCAAATCAAATCAATTAAGTATCCTTGGAGATAATGAGGAGATAAACCATATCCCCTGAAAAAGGGGGGACGACTACCAACATCTCATGAGATCTCATTATCTCATGAGATCTCATTATCTCATGATATCTCCAGGATTTACAACAACAATTGTTGTAAATTATTTCACAAAAATAAATTATCTTGTGAAATATTGCAATCATGCCATCGAAAAAATGTGAACCACATTCACATCCCAAAACAAAATGTAAATTATATTTTCAATTAATTATCCAATACGAATCCAATTCACATCAATAATTAATTAAAAAATATAAATCACAATATGATCCCTCTAATATATTATAAATCACATTTCTAATATACCTGATTAATATGGATAGTAATATCCACATTATTCATATCCATGATAAGTAAATCACATTTAATCATCTTGGATCTCTTTTCTCATGTACCCAAATAACATGAATCACATTCACATTATTCATATCTTTGATAATTAAATTACATTTAATTATCTTACATAACTCTCCTTATTATGAATCAAATCCATATTATTCATGATAATTAAATCACATTTAATTATCTATTTTCTCAATGCTCGGATACACATATCAACAATGAAATTATCCATGAACTCTTTCGAGAATAATGCGCTTTCTCCACGGATACTTTGGAGATAAGGACATGGCGATTGTATTGTTCCACGTATAGTGACTTGGACATTGAGATCAAATCTCAAATCCAAATCTTACGGACCACCCATAGATGTTTGATTAAATGAAATTCGTAGATCTAATCTTCTCATTGCATCTGAATCACATTCAGATCAATGTCCAATATTTGGACTAAGATTAGATCACTTCTCTATGAGAGGAATCACTAAAATCCAAACCTGTTTCATCACTCCCTCGAAATGGAAGCATCATGGTTATACAATCGTTTATGATCACATCACCCTCAGGTATTCCCAATACATGTACATCTTGCATATTGGAAGACTCAGAATAAACTCGAAGTTTTAGATCTCTTTTGGACTGTCTCCTTCAGGATTTTATCATTAAGTTTCTCATTCGATCATTAATAATCAGTATCGATCATATACTTTCCAAAAGCATATATCATACCTAGGACTTGATCATATACTTTCGAAAAGTATATATCAAACCTACAAATTCAGTCAAGCTTCCAAAGCAAGACGACCGTGCATGGAATTTGATTCTTTCCAATATCTCATGAATGAGCTCTTGTCTTCTGATTCAGTAAATGAACCCGTATGATCCCTTTGAGAGATTGTATTACTCGTATGCCCTTGCATGCACACCAGCGCGTCGGTGTATAGACCTTAGTTAGATCATCAACCTATTGGTCTGCCAAATGTACATACTCATACATATAGTAACACATCTATCTCCGGTCAGAGGATGCGTGCTTATATTGTGACAGCATACGACATAGGACTTTGTTTATCTAGATCTCGTTAAGTCAACTCTTTGACCGAACTTACCTATTCATATGTAGAGGACCTGCATCAAGAGGTAGGTCAAATATCAGCCTTTATGAGAAAGGATTGCCATCTCCTACTCAGGCTGGAGATCATCTCTTAACAATCATTTGACGGTGCTTGATGAGTCCTCAAGCTAACTCTTTATACATTCATCCAAGCACCAGCCTCTATGATTCAATAATTGAACCAATAGTTGTATGATCATTAAGATGGCCATGGTACATATTCCTAATTGTACTAAGGGACCTATTATGCAAATTAATCATTCTTCATTTCAGATAGGGAATGATATTCGCAATAAAATTTATTACATAATGGCCCACTGTGGGCTCGCATGTCCAACAATCTCCCACTAGTTCAAAGAGTCAATAATGGGCTAATCATTTTAAACCTGCATTCATGTGACAATCATAAGCTATTTAGAAAAATAGCTAGGTAAGTTGATCAGTCACTCTGTTCCCAAAGAGACTATGCCAAGTCCTTTTATGACACTTGCGTATCCCCCAGTAACAGTGCTTGCATCCAATATGAATGTTGCATCTTATGCAATCAATACTCAATGGTGTCCTTGACACTACTACTCAATAATTATTATAAACAGTATTTCTATTATCCTTATCAGAATACCCTTATTCTTGTATATCTCTATCTCCTAAGGTATCTGCAATTAAGAACTTTTAGATCACTATCTATAAAGTCTTAATTACTTGAAGATAAGACTTAGAGGTCACTATCTCAAAAGTCTTGTCATCTTTGAAGATATTGTTTCCATAGCAGGGTTAGTAACAGTTTACTACTCCTACTGCATGGCAGACATCTGACTTTTGTACACATCTAGTATACACTCGGCTTCCCGTAACTGATGCACAAGGGCAGGCAGTTCTAGCATTCACTTCCTCAACTCCTTGAGGTGTTATCCCTTTAGACATGTCAGTACTATATTTTAAGGAAAAGAAGCATTTCTTGGAATTTTCCAAAAATGAAACACGCACAAGGTGTGCAACTAATGTGATGGTCCCAATACCCTCTTTTATTTGCTTTTAACAACTTCAAAACTAAGATCCAAGAGGTATCCATGAGATCATATCTCAGGTTATAGAAGAGACCGTCTATGAAACACTTATTACTATCCTTATATCATTCCAAATGATCAGGATATCATCTACATTTAGCACGATGAACACAATGGCACTGCCACTAAGCTTCACATGGTTCATCAAGATTCTATCTGAAATCATAACATTTATAATTTCATCAAATCTTATATTCCAACTACAAGAAGCTTATTCGAGTCCATAGATGGAGTTATTCAGCTTGCACACCTTGCTTTCCTCAACATGAAGCCATGGGGCTACTTCATGTGAATAAACTTGGACAGCTATCCATAGAGGAATGCAATCTTGGCTCACATCTTGAATATGTCATAGTCAAGTTGTGTAGCTATGGTTAGCATTATTCTGATGGGTTTGAGCATGGTCACTATAGAGCAAGTCTCATCGCAAGCGATGTTTTCTCTTCAACGTGTATCTTAAGGATACAAACCGTGCTTTGAAGGTCTCTACCTTCTCATCAGGTTCTCTCTATCTCTTGAAGATCCATTTACACCTTAACGGGTCTTACCCATATAAGTGGATCCTCGAGGATCTATATACAACATTTGTATATGAAGTCTACATTAGACTTTATTGCCAACATCCATCTTTCCATGTCATGATCATTATAAGCTTCATCACATGAAGCCATCATTGTCAGACTTAATTGGCACATGGAATACATCCTCAAACTCATTTGAAGAAGTGAGAGTGTTCCATATTTAATTGTTCTTTTAGTTTCTGATTTACGAACTTCATTATCTTCTCACGATTAAATGAGATCCTTCATTTCATTTTCATCTTGATTCTCAAGAGAGTCATACTCTAAGAATTTTATTCTCAGAGATGAGATCTTTTAAAAATCTCAAGGTCATAAAGTAGGTATCCAATACCATCGTTTATTTTCTTAATGAAGTAGCACTCTCTTGTACTAGATTCCATCTTACTTGCATGGAACCTTATTAAGGATATATATTGTAGTCTCTACTACATATATACCTGGAAACTAAGAGCTAATTATGCTAATATTTATCATCGACAAGATCATGTTATACATGATCCAATTGTATCTCCTTACAACTCCATTGAGATTAGATGTATTAGGAGGAGTGAGATAGAAATGATATTCCTTTCTCCGTAAGGTATTCATGAATTTATCTAATAGGTATTGACTACCCAGACTCGATCAAATTCATTTTCATCTTCCTTCAAACTTTGGTTCTAAACTAAAATTGTGAAATCTTTGAATATTTCAAAGGTTTCTAAGGTGAAGGGAAGAAATCTCATATCACAAATAAGTATTAATAGATATCACATATCCATAATGTTTATTCAGATATAGATAATCCACATACATCAATATGTATGAGATCTTGAATACCTCAGCATCTAACACCATTCCTAGAGAAGGGTGTATTGGACATTCTACTTTGAATACAATATTCCTAAATATGTAAGTTTTGAAATTTTAGACATTCTAAAGTTTCATCTCTTACTAGTCTATTGATCAAATCAACAAATAAATGTCCACGACTTGATGCTAGGTCATTGTCAAATGATCTTCATCCTCCTATTGATGTTATAAGGTTTAACTTTCAGTATTAGAAACCAATGAACTTCATTAATTTTCTAATTTAGTAGAGTCCACTAGATGTTAGGTTATTATCTGAAATATATCTATCATAACTCTTTATGATAGGTTTATTCCAGAATTCATGTTTATTTCTAACACTTAGAAATAAACTACGAGTGTATTCTAAATCCAGGTCATAGAGACATTCTCTAAGACTAAGGACTCTCCCACTAAAAATATGAAGTCTATCTATTCAATAGAGATTGTTGCAACAATTGCATCAACGTCCACGTAGATGACTATTAAACTTTAAGATCAAGTTTCTAGTCTTCTAAAACATATGCAACCAATTGCAAGTGTTATTAGAAGAATGAGATACAATTATTAGACTTTTAATCTTATCAAATAAGAAAGTCAATTTAAATGATTATATGTAGATGTAGATTATTTCAATGTACTATCCAAGTCCTTCTCTAAGGAACCTAGATAGACTAGATTGTCACACTATCAATACATCGGTTTATTGTAGTATTGGCATTCATCCAACTCTTTGGATGTCACATATATATAGAAACCATAGAAGTACAATCAACTCTTTGACTTTCCTTCTAACATGGGTCCAACCCATGCTTCCACTGCGCTCTCTTCATCTATAAACAACAATTGCTTAAGATGAAGGATCACTCATATTGAATTCAAAAGATTTCAATATAAGAGTATTTCAACATTTATACATGCTTTATTTAATTCAGACAATATGAATATTATGAAGCTTTGTGAATGACTAGAGTATAGATAGTAGAATGATGACACTCATCGTATCTACATACATCTTAACTCTTAAAATCATTGGTTCAGGTAGGTACTCAAATATTCTGAATATATCTTCTCCTACAGAGCCACCATTTTGCAGAATGTAGTGAACCATGTCATTCGTGATTTAATGTCAAGAACACATATGTATGCCAGAACATATTCTTAGATTTTATAAGGATTATTTTACAATTGCGATCATCATCGACATGTCACTTCCAAAGTACATTCGATGAGATCAAGACTATAGAGACACACAAACCCTAGGGTTGCAGTGCTATTGTCTATTTAATTGTCAATCCTCATTATTATGAGGAAACTCATACATTGCAACCACATACATTATGTGTCCAACTGCAAGTGCAATATCTTGATCATGGATCTAATCCATGATATTTTACTGATTATCATTGAGTATTCTACTAAGTGGGTTTAATGAAGGATTATCTGAAATAAGAAATTTGTATAAGTGTATATACTTTATATATACATATTTTACTTTCATTCAGAAGTTTTCATATCAAAACTGTCTTACCTTGTCAATAATGAAAGTTCATTCCCTTAATCACTTTCAATGTAAGAGATATACTTACCATTATATCTCAAACAAGATATGGGATCTCCTTCCTTATCTTTGTCATATCCCAATAATATGAGAACCTGTGACTCCGATAAAAAGAAGTGGGAACACATTCCGCCTTGCAACCATCTTGCATTTCCCAATTTAGTCTTTAACATCCGAGCCCACCACCCCTAAGGTGATGTTGACCCATTGTTAATTGAACCAACCATCAATAGGATTAGAACTCGCTATACGCAATCCAATATCGCCCCAATAATATAAGGACCCGATATTGGGGTCACTATGTATATGACCTTACTCTTTCGAGAACCAAAGAGCCCAATCTAGATGCGCTTGCATACAGGATCTGTCACTTTGGACAGGCGTCTCCTACATACAATCCCTGGCGACAGAACCATTCGCCTTGATGGGAGACCATGGATGTCACTTATGTGATCCTCTCCCTCATATTCAAATTTAATTAATTATCATGAATCAAATTCATATAATTAATTCTTCCAAGGGAAACACAAATCTATAATAATAGAGTGTATTAAATTGGATGTAATTCATTTAATCTCATTAAATCAATTATCAATCCAATTTAATCATCAAACTTGATTGTTACTTGAAATAATGGTATTATCTCAAAGTACGTATTATTCGGATTTTAAATTAGAAAATACATCATTATCTTTTAAGAACATCCGTTCCCTACCCGTTGACATGGCCAATAGTGACAGGAGTGGGACAGACCGCACACGATGCAACCTGCTACCCCAACGCTCCCCGACTAGACACCATATCCACCTTGGGAAAAAATAATGCCAAGTCAATCACTTTATACTTGAGATGATCCTCGGTTTTTCAACCGAAATTATACCATATACTAATAATCAAAACCATTTTGATTATAACTAAATTTTCTAGACAAATTCCCAAAATCTATTCAAGTAGCAAGTTTGATGAAAGTGTATTAAGTAACCAATTGGTGATCAAGATCTAATCTAATCATTCATTGGTTGAGGTCATGTAATTTAAGGGAACAATTATTATCAAATATTTCTCAAATATTATCCATAATTATTCTAGTAAATTAATCATTAATTTCACCAGTTACTTAAATAACAATCACAAGATTCATGGTTAAGTATGTAATTTTCAGCAATGACCCCTACTCACTAAAAGTAACATATCTCATTCATTTTTAATCTAAATTAAGTAAAATAAATTTATAAAAGTTGATAATTTGATTTAAACCATAAATCACATGATAATAATGTATTTTGAGACGTTTAAAACCGTAATTAACTCCTTAATTACGTCATTATTCGCCATCCCCAAAACAGTGGACATATGGTTATTAAAAAGATCATATCTTGAATTATTGGATTCCAAATCACGTAAACTCAAATCTCAAAGTTTTTTTATTTAATGGGAAACATTATACAAATGATTTTTTTGTATTTAAACAATTTAAACAATGCCGAAATTTATCACAAAACAGGGCTACAAAAAATGAAATGCTAAAATCTTCACAATCCCTAATGATCCCAAATCTTCTTTGATTTATGGATCCAATCAAAAATCTCCGACCTAAGGATCTGATACCACTTGAAGGATATAGAAAAATCCTCAAGCGCATCACGGAAGCCCGAGGATCACATCAAATGCGATCGGGAGCGACTAGTCGCACTAGTTGCTCCGGGCAGCAGAATTTAAAATTTTAAATGTAATAAAACCACATGATCCAAGAACCCTTCTTGGATCGTTTCATTTAAATCACAAATATGTATAAGGTTTAACTCTTGAAGGGTGGTTGTGATCGAGTCTCTAAATCAAGATACCTCCTGTCTCAAGTCCAATCCGACGGAGGAGATGCTTGCGAGGACATTGATGAGACGCGTCTTTCTCGCAATCCATGCCAATGATCCAAGAGACGAATCTTCTGATCTCATCAGACAAGATCCGACATCTTCTTCACGAGTGAGGCGCACCGAAGGAGAGGGAGATTCCATGAGCAAATACTCCGGCAGCATAACGACGATGCTGCGGTGATGGAGACTCTCTCAATGACTCCATGGTGGACGGACATTATGAGAGAGAGAGGGAGGGGCTTGACGTGTGGAGAAATAGAGAGAGAGAGAGAGCATTCATTAATCGTGTGTCGTGTCACATGAAGAGCAAGGGCGTCTCTTATTATATAGGGTTTTGGGAGTCCATGGATCCCAATCCATGGACATCATACAATCAATGGGTGAAATTGATTTGTGTTTCTTTCAATGGCTATGATCTTGTTGTAAAAATACAACAATGATTAATTTAATTTAAATTAATATATATTGATAAATCGATATATTTAAATTAAAATTAAATCAATTAATTATCCTTGGAGATAGTGAGGAGATAAACCATATCCTTTAAAAAAGGAGTGACGGCTACTAGCATCTCATGAGATCTCACTATCTCATTAGATCTCATCATCTCATGAGATCTCATTATCTCATGAGATACCAATATCTCATGATATCTCCAGGATTTACAACAACAATTGTTGTAAATTATTTCACAAAAATAATTCATAATAATCTTGTGAAATATTGCAATCATGCCATTAGAAAAATGTGAATCACATTCACATCCCAAAACAAAATGTAAATTATATTTTCAATTAATTATCTAATGTGAATCCAATTCACGTCAATAATTAATTAACAAATATAGTTCACAATATGCTCCCTCTAATTTATTATAAATCACATTTATAATATACTTGATTAATATGGATAGTACTATCCGCATTATTCATATCCATGATAATTAGATCACATTTAATCATCGTGGATCTCTTTTATCATGTGCCTAAATAACATGAATTACATTCACATTATTCATACTTTGAAAATTAAATCACATTTAACTATCTCAGATAACTCTCCTTATAATATGAATCAAATTCATATTATACATGATAATTATAACACATTTAATTATCCATTTTCTCAATGCTCGGATACACATATCAACAATGAAATTATCCACGAACTCTTTCAAGGATAATGCGCTTTCTCCACGGATATTTGGAGATAAGGACAGGACGATTGTATTGTCCCACGTATAGTGACTTGGATTGAGATCAAATCTCAAATCCAGATCTTGTGGACCGCCCATAGATGTTTGATTAAATCAAAGTCATAGATCTAATCTTCTTATTGCATCCGAATCATATTCAGATCAATGTTCCATATTCGGACTAAGATTATATCACTTCTCTACGAGAGGAGTCACTAAAATCCAGACCTATTTCATCACTCTCTCGGAATGGAAGCGTCGTGGTTATACAATCGTTTATGATCACATCGTCCTCAGGTATTCCCAATACATGTACATCATGCATACTGGAAGATCCAGATTAAACCTGAAGTTTTATATCTCTTTTGGACTATCTCCTTCATGATTTTATCACTAAGTTTCTTATTCAATCATTGGGAGTCATTGTCGATCATATACTTTCCAAAAGCATATATCATACATAGGTCTTGATCATATACTTTCAAAAAGTATATATCAAACCTACAAATTCAGTCAAGCTTCCAAAGCGAGATAATCGTGCATGGAATTTGATTCTTCCCAATATATCATGAGTGAGCTCTTGTCTTCCGGTTCAGTAAATGAACCTGTATGATCCTTTTGAGAGATTGTCTTATTCATATGCCCTTGCATGCACACCAACGCACTGGTGTATAGACCTTGGTTAGGTCATCAATCTAATGGCCTGCCAAACGTACATACTCAGACATATAGTTGTTGGACATGCGAGCCCACGGTGAGACATTATGCAATAAATGTTATTGCAAATATCATTCCTTGATCTGAAATGAAGAATAACTAATTTGCATAATAGGTCCCTCAATACAATTAGGGTTATGTACCATGTACTTCTTAATAATCATACAACTGTTGATTCAATAGTTGGATCATAGAGGCTGGTGCTTGGATGAATATCTAAGGAGTTAGATTGAGGACTCATCAAGCATCGACAAATGATTGTTAAGATATGATCTTCAGCCTTAGTAGGAGATGGCAATCCTTTCTCATTTGGTTGATATCTGACCAACCTCTTGATGTTGGTCCTCTGCATGAGAATAGAGATTCAGAGGTGCCAATTTAGTTAGGTCAAAGAGTTGACTTAACGAGATCGAGATAACCAAAGTCCCACATCGTATGTTGTCGCGATATAGGCACACATCCTCTGACCGGAGACAGATGTGTTACTATATGTCTGAGTATGTAAGACCAATAGGTTGATGACCTAACCAAGGTCTTTATACCGATGAGCAGGTGTGCATATAAGGGCATATGAGTAATACGATCTCTCAAAGGGATCATACATGTTCAGTTTTGAACCGGAAGACATGAGCTCACTCATGAGATATTGGGATCGATAAATTCCATGCATGGTCGTCTCGCTTATGAAGCTTGACAGAATTTATAGATATGATATATGCTTTTGGAAAGCATAAGATCAATACTAAATCCTAATGATCAAATGAGAACCTTAATGATAAAAACCTAAAGGTGATAGTCTAAAAGAGATCTACAACTTCGGGTTTATTCGAAGGCCTTCCAGTATGTAGGATGTATATGTATTGGAAATACCTAAGGGTGATTTAATCATAAACGATTGTATAACTATGACGCTTCCATTCCCAGGGAGTGATGAAACATGTTTGGATTTCAGTGCTCCTCTCAGTAGAGAAATAACTTGATCTTAGTCCAAGTGTTGGACATTGATCTGAATGAGATTCAGATGCAATGAGAAGATTAGGTTTATAGACTTCATTTAATCAAGCATCTATGGGAGGTCCGTGAGATATGGATTTGAGATGTGATTTCAATATCCAAGTCACTATACGTGGAAAAATACAATCGTCATGTCCTTATCTCCAAGTACCTACGGTGAATACGCATTATTCTTGAAAGAGTTCATGAATAATTCCATTTTAAAAGCATAGAGTAATAGATAACTAAATGTGATTTAATTATCATGAATAATGTGAATTTGATTCACATTATATTGGAGAATGAGAATGGTTATCCAATATAATTAAATGTGATTTAATTATTGTGGATAAGTGTAATATGGATAAGAGTATCCATATTATTTATAATATGTTATAAATATGATTTATATTATATTAGAGAGAGTTTGATATGATTTATATTTGTTGGTTAATTATTGATGTGAATTTGATTCACATTAGATAATTAACTGAAAATATAAATCACCTTTTATTTTGGGTTGTGAATTTGATTCACAAATTTCCAATAACAGGATTGTAATTTCAAAAAATAATTATGAATTATTTTTGGTGAATAATTTGCAACAATTATTATTGTAAAACATGGAGATAAATAAGGGATAATGGAGACTACATGTAATCTCCACTCCCCTTGATTATAGGGGTGACGGCCGCCAATTCCAACAAGGAAAGGGTGGTCGTCCACTCTATTTCTCAGAGAGAAAGTCTTCTTTTCATTATCTCCATGATTAATTGATTTAATTTATGGAATTAAATTATATAAATATAAATTTAATCTAAATTAAATTAATTGTTGTTGTGTTTTTACAACAAATCTTGGCCATTGAAAGAAACACAAATCAATCTCATCCATTGATTTTGTGTAGTCCATAAATCCCTAAAATACTATATAAGAAGAGGCATCACATGCTCTTCAAGGTTACAACAAGTTGTGCAACAACTCTCGCCTCTCTCTCTCTCTCTCATTCTCACGTGCCCTCTTCCTCCTCTCTCTTTAGGTGGCCGTCCACCCTAACCCTAGAAGGAAAAAGGCCCTCGTCGTCGCGCTTGCTGTTGTGTTGTCGCTTCGATGACTCTCAGTACTCCATCTTCTTTGGTGCATCTCGCTCGCGAAGAAGACATACAATCTCATGTGACGAGATCAGGAGTTCCCTTACTTGGACAACTACTTGGATTGCGAGATCCCCGCGATTCGTCCCCGCGCTCACAAGCGTCTACTCCGAAGGTCGGACTAGAGACAAGAGGCTTCTTCTCTTAGAAGATCGATCGCAATCACGCTACAACATGTATTCCTATATCTATTATGTGTTTAGATGAAACGATTCATAAATGATTTATGGATCATGTGATTTCGTCGTTTAAAAATTTTTAAATTTTGCTGCATCGAGCAACTAGTATGACTAGTCGCTCTTGATCGTATATGATACGATCACCACGCTTCTGTGATATGCTTAAGGATCCTTCTGTATCCTTCAAGTGGTATCAGAGGCAGGTTAGAGGTTTTGGATATAATCCATGAACCTAGGATGACTTGGTCTCATTAGGGTTTGCGAAATTTTTTATCGCATTTGTTCACACATCTCTGTTTTGTGATTTTTTATGATCTGTTTAAAATGTTTAAACAAAAAAATATCACTTGGATTATGTTCCCATTAAACAAGGAAAATGTGGAATTTGAGTTTGCACAATTTGGATTCCATTTGCTCAAGATATGATCATTTTAATGACCATATGTCCATTGTTTCGGGGATGGCAGTTAGATACGTAATTAAGATGTTAATTACTATTTTAAAACACCTGAAAATGCGTGTTGATCACATGTTTTATTTTTAAAATCAAAACATCAATCTCTGGAAATTGATTTTGCTTAATTTGTATTTAAAGTGAAAGAGATATGCTAATTTTAATGGCTAATGGTCACTGCTGAAAATTACATACTCAACCATGAACCTTGTTATTGTCATTTAAGAATCTTGTGAAATTAATGATTAATTTAATGGAATAATTTGGATAATATTTGAGAAATATTAGAACAATAATTTTTCCCTTAAATGACATTGCCTCAACCAATGATTGATTAGATGTGATCTAGATCACAAATTGGTTACATGATCTACATGATCTGCTTTCAAACAAACATGTTACTTGAATAGGATTTGGGATTTGTTTAGCAGATCTCATTATAATGCTAATTAAAATGATTTTAATTATTATTATTATGGTATATTTTTGGTTGAAAAATGATGATTATCTCAAGTACAAAGTGATCTATTTTGCATTATCCTTTCCCGAGGCGGATATGGTGTCTAGTCGGGGAGAATTGGGGTAGCAGGTTGCACTGTGTGTGGTCTGTTCCACTCCCATCACTACTGGCCATGATAGCGGGTAGGGTTGGTATAATGCTTAAGAAATCACGATGTATTTTTAATTATTAAAATTGAAATAATACGTATTTGAGATAATACCATATTTCAAGTAACAATAAAGAATGTTTGTTGGATACTATTTGAATCATTAATTTAATATGATTCGCTTAATTGGAATCCAATAAAAAAATAAACACTCTATTTTTAATTGATATTATTTCCCTTTGAAGAATTAATTATGTGAATATGATTCATAATAATTAATTAAAATTTAAACGTGATATGGAGGATCACATAAGTGACATCCATAGTTTTCCGTAAAGGCGAAGGGTTCCATCGTCAGGGATTGTATGTAGGAGACGCCTGTCCGAAGTGACAGATCCTATATGCAAGCGCATCTGTATCGGGTTCTTTGCTTCTTGAAAGAGTAAGGCCGTATGCGTAGTGACCTCAATGTCGAGTCCTCATATTATTCGGGCGATATTGGATTGCGCATAGCGAGTGCTATTCCGATTTACTGTTGGTTTAATTAATGACAGGTCAACATCACCTTAGGGATAGTGGGCCCGGGTGTCAAAGATCGAATTGGGAGATGGAAGTTAGACTTGCAAGGCAGAATGTGTTCCCGCTTCTTTTTATCGAAGTTACAAGTTCTCATATTATTGGGATGTGACAAAGATAAGGAAGGAGATCTCAGATCTTGCTTGGGATATAATGGTAAGTATATCTCTTACATTGAAAGTGATTAAGGGAATGAACTTTTAGTGTTGACAAGGCAAGACAACTTTGATATAAAAACTCCTAAATCAAAGTAAAATATGTATATATAATATATATACACACTTATGCAAATTTCTTATTTTAGATAATCCTTCATTAAACCCACTCAATACTATACACAATAATAACCAGTATAATATCATGAATTAGATTCATGATCAAGATATTGTACTTGCAGTTTGACACATAATGTATGTGGTTGTAATGTGCAAATTTCCTCGTAATAATGAGGAATGACAATTAAACAGACAATAGGTCTACAACCCTAGGGTTTGTTTGTCTCTATAGTCTTGATCTCTCATTGAATGTACTTTGGAAGTGACATGTTGATGATGATTGTAATTTTCAGTTAATCCTTATAAAAATCTGAGAAGATTTTCTGGCATACATATGTGCTCTTGACATTTAATCATGAATGGCATGGTTCTCTGCATCATGCAGAATGGCGGCTCTATAAGAGATGATGCATTCAAAATGTTTGAATACCTACATGAACCAATGTTTTAAGAGTTAAGATGTATGTAGAGTATCATCATTCTACTGTCTATACTCAAGTCATTCATGAAGCTTCGCAATATTCATATTGTATGAATTGAATGAGGCATGTATAAATTTTGAAGTGCTCTTATATTGAAATATCTTGAATTCAACATAAGAGATTCTTTATCTTGAACAATGGTTGTTTATATATGAAGAGAGCATAGTAAAATCATGGGTCTGATCCATGTGAAAAGGAAAGCCAAAGAGTTTACTGTACTTCTGTGACTTTCATATAACATCAAAAGGGTTGGATGGATGCCAATACTGCAATAATTTGATGTGTTGATAACTTGACTATGAAATCTATCTAGAATCCTTAGAGAAGGACTTGGATAGTACATTGGAATAATCTACATATAATCATTGAAATTGACTTTCTTATTTGATAAGATAAAGTTTAATAATTGTATCTCAATCTTCTAACGATACTTGCAATTGGTAGCATATGTATTAGAAGATTAGAAATTTGATCGTAAGGTTAATGATCATCCATGTTGGAATTGATGCAATTGTTGCAACAATTTCTATTGGATCAATAGACTTCATATTTTCAGTGGGAGCCCTTAGTCTTAGAGAATGTCTCTATGACCTAGATATAAAAATACACTCATATTTTATTTCTAAATGTTGGAAATAAACATGAATTCTGGAATAAATCTATCATACAGAGGAATGATGGACATATTTCAGATAGTAATATGAGATCTAGTAGACTCCACTAAATTAAAAAATTAATGAATGGTTCATTAAGATTTCTAATATAGAAAATTAAACCTTTAAAAGATCAATAGGAGGATAAAGATCATTTGACAATGATCTGGCATCAAGCTTTGACAAGTAGGAGATGAAACTTTAGAATGTCTAAAATTTCAGACCTTGCATACTTATGAATACTGTATTCAAAGTAAAACATGTCCAATACACTCTTCTTTGGGAATAGTGTAAGATGTCAAGGTATTCAGGATCTCATACTATTGATGTTATATCATAATGAACATTATGGATATGTGATATCTATTGATGATTATATATGATATGAGATTTTTCCTCTTCACCTAAGAAACCTTTGAAATGTTCAAAGATTTCATAATTTTGGTTTAGAACCAAAGTCTGAAGGTAAAATGAAGTAAAAGAACTCCTTTAATAATGAGATGATAATGAGGCTCCTGAAATCGGAAACTAAAAGGACAAAAAGATGAAACTCTAATACCTCTTCAAATGAGTTTGAGGATGTATTACATGTGTCAGTTAAGTATGACAACGATTGGACTTCATGTGATGAAGCTTCTGAAGATCATGACATGGAAAGATGGATGTTAGCAATAAAGTCTAAAGTAGACTTCATATACAAGTGTTGTATACAGATCCTCAAGGATCCATCTATAAGGGTTAGACCCGTTAAGGTGTAAATGGATCTTCAAGAGAAGGAGGGAACCTGATGAGAAGGTAGAGACCTTCAAAGCATGGCTCGTAGACTTGAGCTACACACCGAAAGAGAAGACATTGCATGCGATGAGACTTGCTCTTTAGTAACCATGCGTATATCCATCAGAATATTGTTAACTATAGCTACATAACTTGACTATGACATCTTCAAGATGTAAGTCAAGATTGCATTCCTCTATGAATACCTCTCTATGAATATTCACATGAAGTAGCCCAAGGGCTTCATGATTGAGGAAAGCAAGGTGTGCAATCTAAATAATCCATCTATGGACTCAAATAAGCTACTTGTTGTTGGAACATAAGATTTGATGAAATTATAAATGTTATGATTTTAGATAGAATCTTAATGAACCATATGAAGCTTAGTGGGAGTGCCTTTGTGTTCATCATGCTAAATATAGATGATATCTTAATCATTTGGAATGATATAAGGATAATAATAATTGTTTTATAATCTAGTTGTTCATTAACTTGAGATATGATCTCAAGGATACCTCTTAAGATCTTAGTTCTGAAGATGTTCAGAAGCAAAGAGAAGATGATATTGGGACTGTCATATTTGTAGTACACCTTGGACATGTTGCATTTTCTGAAAAATTCAAAGAAAGGTTTTCTTACCCTAAGATATGGTACTGACCTATCTAAAGGGATAGCATCTTAAAGAGTTGAGGAGTGAATGCTAGAGTATGTACATATGAGTATGTACATTTGGTAGATCAATAGGTTGATGACCTAACCAAGATCTATATACCGGCGAGCTGGTGTGCATATAAGGGCATATAAGCAATACAATCTCTCAAAAGGGATCATACAGGTTCACTTCTAAACCGGAAGACATGAGCTCACTCATGAGATATTGGGATCGATAAATTCCATTCATGGTCATCTCGCTTATGAAGCTTGACAGATGTTATAGGTATGATATATGCCTTTGGAAAGCATATGATCAATACCAAATCCCAATGATCAAATGAGAACCTTAATAATAAAACCATGAAGGTGATAGTCTAAAAGAGATCTATAACTTCAAGTTTATTCGAAGATCTTCCAGTATGCATGATGTATAGGTATTGAGAATACCTAAGGGTGGTGTGATCATAAATGATTGTATAACCATGACTCTTCCATTCCGAGGAAGTGATGAAACATGTTTGGATTTTAGTGACTCCTATCAGTAGAGAAGTAATTTGATCTTAGTCCAAGTGTTGGACATTGATCTGAATGAGATTCAGATGCAATGAGAAGATTAGGTTTATGGACTTGATTTAATCAAGCACCTATGGGAGGTCCGTGAGATTTGGATTTCAGATGTGATCTCAACATCCATGTCACTATACATGGAACAATACAATCGTCCTGTCATTATCTCCAAGTACCTACGGAGAATACACATTATTCTTGAAAGAGTTCATGACTAATTCCATTGTTGAAAGCATATCGAAATAGATAATTAAATGTGATTTATTATCATGAATAATGCGAATTTGTTTCACATTATATTGGAGAATGAGAATGGTTATCCAATATAATTAAATGTGATTTAATCATTAAGGATAAATGTAATATGGATAAGAGTATCCCTATTATTTATAATATATTATAAATATGATTTATAATATACTAGAGAGAGTTTGTTATGATTTATATTTGTTGGTTAATTATTAATGTGAATTGGATTCACATTGGATAATTAATTGAAAATATGAATCACCTTTTATTTTGAGTTGTGAATTCGATTCACAAATTTCCAATGACAAAATTGCAATATTCATAAAATAATTATGAATTATTTTAGGTGAATAATTTGCAACAATTGTTGTTGCAAAACATGGAGATAATTAAGGATAATGGAGATTACATGTAATCTCCACTCCCCTTGATTATAGGGGTGACGACCACCAATTCCAACAAGGAAAGGGTGGTCGTCCACTCTATTTCTTAGAGAGTAAGTCTCCTTTCTATTATCTCCATGATTAATTGATTTAATTTATGGAATTAAATTATATTGATTTATCAATATAGATTTAATCTAAATTAAATTAATTGTTGTTGTGTTTTTACAACAAAATCTTGGCCATTGAAAGAAACACAAATCAATCTCATCCATTATTTTTGTGCAGTCCGTGGATCCCCAAAATACTATATAAGAAGAGGCATCCCGTGCTCTTCAAGGTTACAACAAGTTGTGCAACAACTCTCTCTCCTCTCTCTCTCTCATTCTCATGTGCCCTCGTCCTCCTCTCTCTATGGATGGCGGTCCACCCTAAACCTAGAAGGAAGAAGGCCCTCGTCGTTGCCTTGTTGTTGTGTTATCGCTTCAACGACTCTCGGTACTCCATCTTCTTTGGTGCATCTCGCTCGCGAAGAAGACATGATCTCATGTGACGAGATCAGGAGTTCCCTTGCTTGGACAACTACTTGTATTGCGAGATCCCCGCGACTCATCCCCACGCTCGCAAATGTCTCCTCCGAAGGTCGGATTTGAGACAGGAGGCTTCTTCTCTTAGAAGCTTGATCGCAACCACGCTACAACAGGTATTCTTATATCTATTATGTGGTTAGACGTAATGATTCATAAATGGTTTATGGATCATGTGGTTTCATCGTTTAAAATTTTTTAAATTTTGCTGCACCGAGCATCTAGTATGATTAATCGCTCTTGATCGTATATGATACGATCACCACGAATCCGTGATGCGCTTAAGGATCCTTATGTATCCTTCAATAGTAACACATCTGTCTCCGATCAGAGGATGCGTGCCTATATCGTGATAACATACGACATAGAACTTGGTTATATTGATCTCGTTAAGTCAACTCGTTTACCCCATTATATAACACTTCTGAATCTCTATTCCTATGCAGAGGACTTGGATCAAGAGGTCGGTCAGATATCAACCTTTATGAGAAAGGATTGCCATCTCCTAGTCAGGTTGGATATCCTCTCTTAACAATCATTTGACGGTGCTTGATGAGTCCTCA
The DNA here is from genome assembly GCA_037367405.1 of Ottelia alismoides. Classification (NCBI taxonomy): domain Eukaryota; kingdom Viridiplantae; phylum Streptophyta; class Magnoliopsida; order Alismatales; family Hydrocharitaceae; genus Ottelia; species Ottelia alismoides. The sequence goes on from JAZKJV010005835.1 coordinate 284,030, forward strand.
ATCTAACTCTTTAGACATTCATCCAAGCACCAACCTCTATGATTCAATAATTGAATCAACAACTGTATGATCATTAAGATGGCCATGGTACATAACCCTAATTGTACCAAGAGACCTATTATGCAAATTAACCATTCTTTATTTCAGATTAGGGAATAATATTCGTAATAACATTTATTGCATAATGGCTCGCCGTGGGCTCGCATGTCCAACAATGTTTTTAACATCTGCTTTGTCAACTAAGAGTTTGACGGAGGAAGCTTCCATACAATCATTGTCTAGATCAGGATACTCATAGTCGATAAGCTTGCCGAATTTCTTTACCATATTGGCTAAAATATACGGGTATCAAAGATGTAAAGGAAGACCCAGAGCTTGAATCCAGTATGCTGAGATCTCTTCAACCTTCTTTGCACCAAATGAAGTTGACCATTTATAAGACCAGATCTAAGTATCATTTGTAGTATGTATGGAAGTGTAAAGCCTTGAACTTGGCATATCTCGGATCCTATATAATAAGATCCGGCTCGTCAAGAGGAAATCAACAGAATTTGTTTCGTATGAATCAGACTTCATTTCGATTTGCTATGAATTTCGGAAGAAAGAAAAGTAATGAGGGTTAAGATAACATTAACCCATAATGGCTGTCATTAAGACTAATTAAACGTGATTAAAGAAACTATTGATAGATTAAAATCGCTAATAATCATTAGCAAATACTAATCAATAGTTAGCAAAAGATAAGCACAAGCCGTAAAAGTTAAATTGTGATTAGTGGAAGTTAATCACGGTTAGTGTTAATTAAGCGTCATTAGCGAATCTAGAATCCTCTAGAATGTTCTAACTTAAGCCCCAAGTTTGGGATAAGTTTTGGCTAAAACCATGTGCCAAAACCATGGGCCGCTAAACCATGGTTAAGGTCTAAACCATGATTTTCTAACCATGATTAGTGGTTTTCGGGAGCCTATAAATAGACCCTCTACCCATTCATTCTCTACGATTTCCACTACCACCACCACCCCAAGGGCTAGGGTCGAGAGGTCGGGAGGAGGAGTGGGAGGCGAGGAAGTAGCACTAACGAAGCGCTGCCGAGAGAACGAAGAGGAGAAAGGTACGATCCTCTCTTAGTTTGCTTCGTAAGCATGCTTTCAATTCGTCCTCTTGTTCTTCTAAGTTTTCTTTGATTCATCTTTCTTTCTTATTCGTTTTCCTGTTTTGGTTTGAGGAGAAATCAATGTAACACCCTACTTAGGTGCGACGACTATGCACGTCAGTGACCGTGTGATTCGTTACACGTTCACTCATCTAAGACGCGTGGTGTCTACTGATTCTCCATCATTTATGTTTCTATTCTTTCTATTATGCTTTTATAAATATTTTGATAGAGAAATCTGTGTAATATCCTACTTAGGTGCGGGCGGCTATGCACGTCAGTGACCCTGTGATTCGTCACACGTTCACTCACCTAAGATGCACGGTGTCTACCGATTCTTCATCTCTTGCTGTTTGAGTATATTCTTTCAATTTCGTTATTATTTTCCTCTCGATTGATTTTATAGAGGAAATTCTTTTCGTTTTATTTTGAAATATGTCCCGATGTAAAGGAAAACTCTGCCGAAATTTTCCGAGAAATATGTCCCGATATAAGGGAAACTCTGTCGAAATTTTCCGAAAAATATGATATAAGGGGAAACTCTGCCGAAATTTTAAGAGAAAATATGTTCTTTACGTTCTTCGTGTTCTTCGCGTTCTTCGCATTCTTGACACGTTCTTAGTGTTTTTGATACGAAAATTAAATTCGATCTTTTCAGGAGCCTTAAAATAGCATTTCTAAAAACAAAACACGATAAAGCCTTGCATATACGAGAGAGAGCTCGATTAGGTAACGAAATCCTTCCTTTTTCCGTTGGGTTTTCATACGAGATTATTGAATTTTTTATTTTATGTTCTTTGCTATAAAAAACCATAATTTTGGCTATTTTTTTAAAAGTCTGAAGAATTTCTTTGTATTCCCACTAAAATAAGGTTTAAACATCAAATTGATGCACTGGCTTTGAAAGTTAGGGTTTGGGAATTAAAATAGGCATAAATACGAGTATATATGGTTATGAATAATATATATGTGAGTCTATACTAAGTGTTGTTGATTATGCAAGTCGAAAACTTAACGAAAGAATTACATCATGGGAATTGATGTGGTTTGAGTTAGATCCTAAAAAGGATCGTGTGTCACGTTAAGGGTGAGTGGGAGTAGAAATACAGGTCGGACATTCAACCTGTAGGTTTGTCGGAAGGAACCCGTATTGTCCTTTCCCTACCTAGGTGGTACATGGTTGCCCTATTATGATAAGTGTGCATGAAATGAATTATTTGCAATACGTGGTACCAGGAGCCAATATCTTCGGGTTGAATGACGGAAGATGTGGTCGTGCCATGTGGAGGAACGGGTGGTTCAATAGCGGTTGGGTCACGATAATATGTATTTAAGCTGCTAGGTTATATGATTAAATGTTAGCCTGAGGTTTTAAGCAACCGAGTCCTCAAGGACGGTGTGCTCATTTGTTTTCCAGGTTGAGGGTTGAGATCCTAGTTAATAAAAGAAAAGGAAATTGTCAGGATAGTATTTGAGGATTGGTTGAGGCGACGTGTGGCGGCATAAGCTTACCAAGATCAACGCAATCTCCAATCTCGAAGTATCCACAGCTTCGGAGTCCAAGAAGGGTGGGGTTCCCCTTGACTAATCCCTGACGTGGAATAGAAAGGAATAGAGCTTAAATTAACAAGAAGGATTGAAATCTTACGTAATAACAAGTTTTGCAAAATTACACAATTTGTTTGCTTTTCTTTTCTTCGTTACTTAGCATTCGCTAATTTTTATCATATGATTTATGGAAAACCCAACAGGTGTCGGTGAGCCATCGGAAGGACTTTAAAAATTCATGCAACTTACATACTAGACATCCAGCCACCCACAGTAGCTTTACTTTTTAAGGTAGTTAGTAATCTTTTTATATTTTCCTTTCAAGCTGATGTACATGTAAATGGTTATAGTGGGACAATGTATCATCTGAACTTTATTCTGTGAATGGAAAAGTGCTGAAATACTTTCTTCTGAGTATTTTTATTTGTAGTCTGTTTCTGAATGTTAGTTGTGATTGCTGGATAAATTATTGTTGAGTAACTAGATCCGGATATGGGAGGATCCGACGGCCCGGGAATCGGGGTCGCGACAGGAAGTGCGAGCTAAAGCCTCAAAAGTTCTCGGTGATTCAAATTCAGCATTAATTGGAAATTAAAGATCTTCCACAATCTTCGTAATGCTCCTACTCCTGTTTCTATTTTCAAGATCTCTCATGCATTTTGCAATGTTGTAATATCATTCAAGAATTCAATTATTAAACATTCTTTAAATTTTTTTCCGCATGATTCTTGCTTCTTCACAGATGTATGATTTCTAGAAAGGTAAGATAGTTTTACCTTGGATGTCTTGTTTCAGATTTCGTCCACGCATGGAGGGCTTTCTGGTTTCACTCTCAGTCACCTCCCTACCCTAATCTGCACTCTCTTTTTCTTTGGCCATTTTGAGCTCCAGAGGTTTCGAGGTCGCGCCCCGGTCTGCCCCCCCCAGTGGTGAGGACGATCTCCTACGCTTGTGGGTGTGAGAGGAAGCCATGATGTCTGAATGTTTTTTTTGTTTGGCTCATATTTGTAACGGAGATAACAAGAGGCAATCTTATGCCCCTCCTGTAAACAATGTAGGCATCAAATTGGTTTTGTGCGGTGATTAATTAAATGTCCCTTACGTAGGCATCGAAAATAGTTTCTTTGGTCGGTGTGAAAAGTACTGCTTGACTGGTACAGTGCACAGAGGGTATGTTTCCCCTTGCCTCTGTCATGTCTATTCGATAAGTCAGTTGTCGCTGACCCAAGTTCCTGATGTGAGAATATAAGGTAACTTCTATTCTCACTCGTTGAAGAGATTTCCTTCGAAATTTGCACCAGAAGAAATCTACTATGATTTCTTCGAGGGTGGTGTCGACTCCTTTATGAATCCGGATCCTCGAGAAGCTCTGCTTCGGTGGAATGTTGCTCCGATTGAAGGGGATTGCAATTGGACCTCTTGTCACATCCATTTTTGGGGGTCTTTTGCAAAATATAATTTATGGAGTAAATAAAAATCAAATAATATCACACGGGATAAAATCTTATAAACAAAGTTAAAAAACTGAATGGCTTGGAACGACATAGCCATTCAAGGAGGAAAAAAATATTTAATATAAAATAAGAAAATGGTTAAAAATCCATAACGATTCAAAGAAAAAAATAGAAAAAATCTTGGATGGCGAGAATTCCACCGTCCGTAAATGATAATAATAGAATTAATTTTTACCCTTTTGGATCCCAATAAAGGGATTTAAATACCTACGACGTAACAATTAAGAGCGAGAGAGTTCTACTTCTCGGAGGCATTTGATCATTGTGCAAGCCCCGGATTTGCCGTGATCAAAATCGTTTCGGGGTTGTTGCGAGTCGGGTGGTGAATTAAAGTTCGACATCGAGAGTTGATGTGTCAAACGACAAGGTAAACTCTTAATCTTCTTTATCTTAAGTTGTTGTTGATTGTACGTCGTTTGCAGTATTTTCGTCAATAAGAATGATGTTTTTAGCCGAAAATCCTTGTGTAATGAAGATGATCATAGCGAAAAAAAAATCAAAGCCAACTCTCTTTATATGCATCAATATTACTACGTCTGTTAAAAAAACTAATATTTCCATACATGGATTAATTGAATTCAAATGTATTCATTAACTACTCACTTGTGTTTTGAAAAATCTTGATAGAATATACTACATTTCATTCCCTACTGCAATTAATATCTAATTCAGGTTTTTTTTCCGTTAATCTAGGCATAGATTATATTTATGGGTTGTCTGATGATGGAAATGAAATACTTGAACAATAAATATAACTTTCGATGATTGGTCAGGAGAAGAAACTTTGGAATTATGGAATAAAGTGATCTTACTCGAGAAAGCAAGATCTTAGACTGATGCTACAAACTCGTGATGTCAATATGTAATCACTTGGTTGACATTGTCAATATTCCACTCATAATGTTACGTAAAGCTTAATACAGAGAATCTATCCTCAGATGAGAAAGTGTACTACTTACATGAAAATATCAAGACTCCTGGTATAGTAACCTTCTTTGTTAATGGTACGTAAAACCACGAACTGTTTAGATATAAAACCAATAATTATTGCAATGAAGGGAATTAGAAACCGAAGATCACGTGGAAAGCATTATCCACTGAAGATATGTCGATCTAACCAAATTAATGGTATAATATTAGGAGAATGAAATTTAAGATATCCAACTTTCGAACAAACTGAACATAAAGAAAAGAAGATACTATTAATAATTAAGTAATTATCATTAGGAAAAAAATCTTATCGGTTGGGTTTTCATATCATGGGATATGATGTGTTATGGTTTTCTCATGACATTGAAATATATTTTTGTTTAGGTGATAATTGATTTCCGTTGATTGGAAACTCTAGGAAACTATCCATATTGATTAAGGTATGTACATTAATTTATGTCGCATACCATTGTTGTTTATACCCCACTTTGAATTTTATTAACTATCGGAATGTTATTTTTATTTTATCTCTCTAAAATGCTTTGATTATGTTTATGTATTAAAATCATAGGTAATCAAGTGCTAATATGATATTTAGCCATAATGCTTATCTACGGAATAATTGTTAAATGTTAAAAAGATAGATACATTATTTTCTTTTGATATATTAGTTAATTTGCAATTTTTATATCCTAATATTTTATTGAAAAGTAAATTATTGTTTTGACACCACTATTGTGCGGAAGTAGACACTATTCATTGTTGGTCCATTAGAGACTTTGACCTGGCCGGGTGCCACACAGATGGTTAATTCCACCAATTGATCGTTGTAGATGGTAATCCTATACTACTTCCAAACAATTTTCCGCTATGGCAGTTGCCTCAGTACTGATGTCCATTGCATTGTGGTTTGGATAGGAGACCTCGTATTGATATTTGTTTAGTTTTAAATTTTTGATTTACGAGGTGGCTCCTATCCAAGCTAGGACTGTCTAGTGTCGACAGATGGTATATATTTTTCAATTGATAATGAAATTGATATTAATGATAAAAAATGTGACCATTAAAGAAAAAAATTTATTGTATTATTATCGTTATCTCTTGGTAATGTACACAATTGGAATTTATTGATGTACTTCATTGTTTTGTTGATTTATATTCCCTATTACATACCATTGTCACTGTAATATTTTTATGTCAAATATGTATGGATAATTATGGTATGTTTCATATTTTGATGGTGCATACTTAGTCAAATTCGTTTCATCTTAAACCATAAATTGCGATCGAGTCTTTAAACCAAGAGACCTCCTGTCTCAAGTCCGATCCAATGGAGGAGACGCTTGTGAGCACGTTGACGAGACGCGTGCTCCGCGCAATACATGTTGATGATCCAAGCGACGGATCCCCTGATCTCGTCACACAAGATCCAACATCTTTTTCACGAGCGAGACGTGCTGAAGGAGATAGAGATCCACGAGTAGATGATTCGGTAGCATAATGACGACGTTGCGGCGATGATGACTCTCACAAAGGCTCCATGGTGGACGGCCATTACGAGAGAGAGAGAGAGAGAGGCTTGGCGTGTGGAGAATGAAAGAGAGAGAGAGAGAGTGTGTGTGTGTGTGTTTGCATTCATTGTTGTGTAACTCAAAGAGCAAGAGGTGCCTCTTCTTATAGGTTTTGGGAGTCCATGGATCCCAATCCTTAGACATCACACAATCAATGGGTGAGATTGATTTGTGTTTCTTTCGATGGTCATGATCTTGTTGTGAAAAACATAACAATAAATGATTTAATTTAAATTAATTTATATTGATAAATCAACACAATTAATTTCAAATCAAATCAATTGTCTAGTCTTGGAGATAATGAGGAGACTAACCACATCCCTTAAAATTAGGGGACGACCACTCTTCTCATGAGATCTCATTATCTCATGAGATCTCAATATCTCATGAGATCTCACTATCTCATGATATCTCCAATATTTACAACAACAATAGGTGTAAATTACTTCACAAAAATAATTCATAATTATCTTGTGAAATTTGCAATCATGTCATTGGAAAATGTGAATCACATTCACATACCAAAACAAAATGTAAATTATATTTTCAATTGATCATCCAATGTGAATCCAATTCACATCAATAATTAATTAACAAATATAAGTCACAAAAAACTCTCTCTAATATATTATAAATCATATTTATCATATACCTGATTAATACGGATAATACTATCCATATTATTCATATCCATGATAATTAAATCACATTTAATAATCTTGGATCTCTATTCTAATGTGCCAAAATAATATGAATCACATTCACATTATTCACATATTTGATAATTAAATCACATTTAATTATCTCAGATAACTCTCCTTATAATATGAATCAAATTCATATTATCTATGATAATTAAATCACATTTAATTATCATTTTTCTCGATGCTTGGATACATATATCAACAATGAAATTATCGACGAACTCTTTCAACAATAATGCGCTTTCTCCATGGATACTAGGAGATAAGGACAAGGTGATTGTATTGTTCTGCGTATAGTAACTTGGATATTGAGATCACATCTCAAAAACAGATCTAGCGGACAACCCATAGATGTTTGATTAAATCAAAGCCGTAGATCTAATTTTCTCATTATATCTGAATCACATTCAGATTAATGTTAAACATTTGGACTAAGATTAGATCACTTCTCTACGAGAGGAGTCACTAAAATCCAAACATGTTTCATCACTCCCTCGGAATGGAAGCGTCATGGTTATACGATCGTTTATGATTACATCACCCTCAGGTATTCTCAATACATGTACATCTTGCTTACTAGAAGACGCAGAACAAACCTGAAGTATTAGATCACTTTTAGATTGTCTCCTTCAGGGTTTTATCATTAAATTTTCTCCTTCGATCGTTAGGAGTTGGTACCGATCATATACTTTTCAGATCAACAGATGATATTTGCAATAACATTTATTGCATAATGGCTCACTGTAGGCTCGCATGTCCAACAATCTCCCACTAGCCCAAAGAGCCATTAATGGGCTAATCATTTAAACCCGCACTCATGTGACAATCATAGGCTATTTAGAAAAATAGATAGGTAAGCTGATCGATCATTCTGTTCCCAAAGTGACTATGCCAAGTCCTTTTACGGCACTTGCATATCTTCAGGTAACAGCGCTCGCATCCAATGCGAATGTTGCATCTTATGAAACCAATACTCAATTATGTCAGTTATAGTGTCCTTGACACTCAGCTCAATAATTATTATAATCGGTATTTCTATAAGGGTAAAATGGGGTTGCCCCCTGGGAGTAGCCAACTTGGCTACTCCCACCCCTATTTTTCCCTCATTTTTTATTTCTTTGGAAAATAAAAATTTATATATTCATCACTATATCCCTCTAACATTCTATTAAAATTTCGTCAGAAACAGAGACTCCTAGGCCCTCCATCCAGACGACATTTTTTTAATGGTCGTAGGATTTTTTAAATCGATCTTGTTTGGATGGAGGCTGTAGGAGTCTCTGTTTCTGACGAAATTTTAATATAATGTTAGAGGGATATAATGGTGAATTTATAAATTTTTATTTTCTAAAGAAATAAAAAATGAGGGAAAAATAGGGGTGGGAGTAGCCAAGTTGGCTACTCCCAAGGGGCAGCCCCATTTAACCCTTTCTATAATCCTTATCAGAATACCCTTATTCTCGAAGATCTCTATCTCCTAAGGTATCTGCAATTAAGACCTTTTATATCTCTATCTATAAAGTCTTAATTTCTTGAAGATAGGACTTTGAGATCACTATCTCAAAAAAGTATTGTCATCTTTGAAGATTTGATTATTACTGTAATCAAGTTTTATTTCCATAGCAGGATTAGTAATAGTTACTAATCCCACTGCATGGCAGACATCCGACTTTTGTACACATCTAACACACACCCGGCTTCTCGTAACTGATGCACAAGAGCAAGCAGTTCTAGCATTCACTTCCTCGACTCCTTGATGTGTTATCCCTTTAGATAGGTCAGTACCATATCTTAAGGTATGAAAGCCTTTCTTGAAATTTTCCAGAAATTGGAATATGTCCAAGTTGTACCACTAATGTGACAGTCTCAATACCCTCTTTTCTATACTTCTGAACATGTTCGGAGCTAAGATCTAAGAGGTATCCTTGAGATCATATCTCAAGGTATGGAATAGTCAGTCTATAAAACACTTATTACTATCCTTATATCATTCCAAATGATCGGGATGTTTTCTACATTTAGCACGATGAGCACAATGGCACTCCCACTAAGTTTCTCATGGTTCATCAAGATTCTATTTGAAATCATAACATTTATAATTTCATCAAATCTTATGTTCCAATTACAAGAATCTTAGTAGAGTCCGTAGATGGAGTTCTTCAGCTTGCACACCTTGCTTTCCTCAACATGAAGCCCTGGGGCTACTTCATATGAATATCCTCAGAGAGGTATTCATAGAGGAATGCAATCTTGACTTTCATCTTGAAGATGTCAAAGTCAAGTTGTGTAGCTATAGTTAGCAATATTATGATGGGTATAAGCAATGTCACTGAAGATCAAGTCTCTCCGCAAGCAATGTCTTCTCTTCGGTGTGTATCTTGTGGATACGAGCTGTGCTTTGAAGGTCTCTACCTTCTCATCAGGTTCCCTCTTTCTCTTGAAGATCTATTTACACTTAACGGGTCTTACCCATACAGATGGATCCTCGAGGGTCCATATACAACACTTGTATATGAAATCTACTTTAGACTTATTGATAACATCCATCTTTCCGTGCCATGATCCTCATAGAATTCATCACATGAAGTCAGATCATTGTCAGACTTAACTAACACATGGAATCCATCCTCAAACTTATTTGAAGAGGTATAAGTGTTTCATCTTTAATTATCCTTCTAGTTTCTGATTTTAGGTGCCTCATTATCATCTCAAGAATAAATGAGTTCCTTCACTTCATTTTCTTCTCGTTCTCAAGAAAGCCATCATCTAAGAATCACATCCTTAGAGATGATATCTTTTTAAGAATCTCAAAGTCATAAAGTAGGTATCCAATACCACCCTTTATTTTCCTGATGAAGTGGCACTCTCTTGTGCTATATTCCAACTTACTTGCATCCATGACAAAGTTGTGGACCAAGCAACCCTAAATCCTCAAGTGTCCAACACTAGGCTAGGTTCCAAATCATAACTTATGAGGATGTTCGGGTTTAGATTTACATGGAACCTTTTAAGGATATATACTGTAGTCTCTACTACATATATACCTGAAACTAAGAGGTAATTATGCTAATATTCATCATTGACCAAATCATGTCATGCATGATCAAATGTATCTCCTTACAACTCTATCGAGTTTAGCTGAATTAGGAGTGAGATGGGAATGATATTCATATTTCTATAAGGTATTCCATGAATTCATCTAATAGATACTTGTTATCTAGGTTAGATCAAATTCATTTTCATCTTCCTTCAAACTTTGGTTCTAAACCAAAATTTTGAAATCTTTGAACATTTCAAATGTTTTCTAAGGTGAAGGGTAGAAATTTCATATCACAAATAATCATTAATAGATATCACATATCCATAATATTTATTTTGACATAGATGATCCACATACATCAATATGTATAAGATCTTGAATTCCTTGGCATCTAACACCATTCCTAGAGAATGGATTATTGGACATTTTACTTTGAATACAATATTCATAAGTATGTAAGATATGAAATTCCATACATTCTAAAGTTTCATCTCTTACTAGTCTATGGATCTCATCAATAGACACATGTCCTAGTCTAGATGCCAGATCATTGTCGAATGATCTTCATCATCCTATTGATCTTTTAAGGTTTAACTCTTAGTATTAGAAATCTTAATGAACCATTCATTAATTTTCTAATTTAGTTGAGTCCACTAGATGTTAGATTACTATCTGAAATATATCCATCATAACTGTTTATGATAGGTCTATTCCAGAATTCACGTTTATTTCTAACACTTAAAAATAAACTACGAGTGTATTCTAATATCCATGTCTTAGAGACATTCTCTAAGACTAAGGACTCTCCCACTAAAAATATGGTCTATCCATCCAACAGAAATTGTTGCAACAATTGCATCAACATCTGCGTGGATGTCTATTATACCTTAAGATCAAATCTTCTAGTATTCTAATAGGTATGCAGCCAATTGCAAGTGTTATTAGAAGATTGAGATACAATTATTAGACTATTAAATTATCAAATAAGAAAATCAATTCCAATGATTATATGTAGATGTATATTATTTCGATGCAATATCTGGGTCCTTCTCTAAGGATCCAAGATATTCTAGATAGTCATACTATCAGTACATCGACTTATTGTAGTATTGGCATTCATCCAACTCTTTGGATGTCATATGTATGGAAGCTATAGAAGTACAATCAACTCATTGACTTTCCTTCTAATCTTGGGCCCAACTCATGCTTCCATTGCGCTCCTTTCATATATAAACAACAATTCCTTAAGACAAAGGATCTCTTACGTTGAATTCAAAAGATTTCAATATAAGAGTATTTCTTCATTTATACATGCTTTATTTAATTCATATGAATATTATAAATCTTCATGAATGCCTTAAGTATAGACAGTAGAATGATGACACTCATCATATCTACACACATCTTAACTCTAAAGGACTTTAGTTCAGGTGGGTACTCAAAGATTTTTTGAATACATCATCTCCTATAGAGCCACCATTCTGCATAATGCAGTGAACCATGTCATTCATGATTAAATGTCGAGAGCACTTATGTATGCCAATTCATCTTCTTAGATTTTATAAGGATTATTTGACAATTGCGATCATCATCGACATGTCACTTCCAAGGTACATTCGATGAGAGATCAAGACTATAAATACATACAAATCCTAGGGTTGTAGTCCTATTGTATATTTAATTGTCATTCTTTGTTATTATGAGGAAACTTGCACATTGCAACCACATACATTATGTGTTCAACTGCAAGTACAATATCTTGATCATGGATCCAATCCATGATATGTTACTGGTTATTATTGACTATAGTATTGAGTGGATCTAATGAAGGATTATCTGAAATAAGAAATTTGTATAAGTGTACATTATACATATATTACTTTGATTCAGGAGTTTTTATATTAAAGTTATCTTGCCTTGTCAACAATGAAAGTTCATTCCCCTAATCACTTTCAATGCGAGAGATATACTTGCCATTATATCTCAAGCAAGATCTGGGATCTTCTTCATTATCTTTGTCCCATCCCAATAATATGAGAACCTGTGACTCCGTAAAGAAGCGGGAACACATTCCACCTTGCAAGTCCAACTTGCACTTCCTAATTCGATCTTTAACACCCGAACCCACCACCCCTAAGGTGATGTTGATCTATCATTAATTGAACCAATCATCAACAAGAATAAAACTCGCTATGCGCAATCCAATATCGCCCCAATAATATGAGGACCCGATATTGGGGTCACTACACATATGTCCTTACTTTTTCGAGAAGCAAAGAGCCCGATCCAAATGGCTTATATGCATGAGCTGTCGCTTCAGACAGGCATCTCCGACATACAATCTCTGGCGACGGAACCCTTTGCCCTTGACGGGAGACTATGGATGTCACTTGTGTGATCCTCCATATCATGTTCAAATTTAATTAATTAGTAAGAATCATATTCATTATGAATAATTCTTCCAAGCGAATTATACATCTATTCATAATAGAGTGTTTTAATTGGATATAATTAATTTAAACTAATTAAATCAATTATCAATCTAATTTAATCATCAAACTTGATTGTTACTTGAAATAATGGTATTATCTCAAAGTACGTATTATTCAAATTTTGATAATAAGAAAATACATCATAATCTCTCAAGTACATCAGTTCCCTACGCGATGTCATGGCCAGTATCGACGAGAGTGGGACAGACCGTATACGATGCAACCTGTTACCCCAACACTCCCTGACTAGACACTATATCCGCATCAGAAAAAGATAATGTCACAACCACTTTGTACTTGAGATGATCATCGGTTTTTCAACCAAAATTATACCATATAGTAATAATCACAACAATTTTGATTATAAGGATATCTGCTAGACAAATTCCTAAATTCTATTCAAGTAGCAAGTTTGATGAAAGTATATCAAGTAATCAATTGTTAATCTTGATCTAATCTAATCATTCATTGGTTGAGGCAATGTCATTTAAGGGAACATTTATTATTATAATATTTCTCAAATATTATCCATAATTATTCTAAGAAATTAACCATTAATTTCACAAGACTCTTAAATGACAATCACAAGGTTCACGGTTGAGCATGTAATTTTCAACAGTGACCCCTACTCACTAAAATTAGCATATCTCATTCATTTTAAATCCAAATTAAGCAAAATCAATTTTCAGAGTTTGATAATTTGATTTAAAACACAAACTATGTGATTAGCACATATTTCCAAGCACTTTAAAGTCGTAATTATCTCCTTATTTACGTCATTATTAAACATCCTCGAAACAGTGGACAGATGGTTATTAAAAAGATCATATATTGAGTTATCGAATTCTAAATCATGCAAGCTAAAATCTCAATGTTTCCTTATTTAATAGGAAACACTATCCAAGTGATATTTTCATGTTTAAATATTTTAAATAGGGACGAAACTTATCACAAAACAGGGCTGCGAAAATTGAAATGCAGAAAAAAATTCATGAACCCCAACAAGCCCAAATCTTTGTAGGTTTATGGATCATATCCAAAACCTCCAACCTGGCTCTAATACCACTTGAAGGATATGGGAAAATCCTTAAGCGCATCACGGAAGCATGAGGATCGCATCGAATGCGATCGGGAGGCAGATGAATTTTAAAAAATTTAAAACTGTCGAAACCACATGATCCAAGAACACTTCTTGGATCGTTTCATCTTAAACCACAAATAGGTACTAAGGTTATCTCTTCAAGCGTGGTTGCGATCGAGTCTCTAAACCAAGAGACCTCATGTCTCAAGTCCTCCAATGGAGAAGACGCTTGCGAGCGCGTTTATGAGACACGTGCTCCTTGCAATCCATGTTGATGATCCAAGCGGTGGAACCCCTGATCTCGTCACACGAGATCCAACATCTTCTTTGCGGGCGAGACACATCGAAGGAGATGGAGATCCACGAGTAGATGATCTGACAACATAACGATGATGTTGCGGCGATGACGACTCTCACATGGGCTCCATGGTGGACGACCACTATGAGAGATAGTTGGTGCGTGGAGAGAGAGAGAGCATTCGTTGTTTTGTAACTCGAAGAGCAAGAGGTGTCTCTTCTTATATATGGTTTTGGGAGTCCATGGAACCCAATCCATGGACATCACACAATCAATGAGTGAGATTGATTCGTGTTTCTTTTCGATGGCCATGATCATGTTGTGAAAAACACAACAACAAATAGTTTAATTTAAATTAATTTATATTGATAAATCAACACAATTAATTTCAAATCAAATCAATTGCCTAGTCTTGAAGATAATGAGGAGACTAACCACATCTCCTAAAATTAGGGGACGACCACTCTTCTCATAAGATCTCACTATCTCATGAGATCTCATTATCTCATGATATCTCCAATATTTACAACAACAATTGTTGTAAATTATTTCACAAAAATAATTCATAATTATCTTATGAAAATTGCAATCATGCCTTTGGAAAAATATGTTTCACATTCACATCCTAAAACAAAATGTAAATTATATTTTCATCTGATCATCCAATGTGAATCCAATTCACATCAATAATTAACTAATAAATATAAATCACAAAATGCTCTCTCTAATATATTATAGATCATATTTATAATATACCTGATTAATATGGATAATGCTATCCACATTATTCATATCCATGATAACTAAATCACATTTAATCATCTTGGATTTCTATTCTCATGTGCCAAAATAATATGAATCACATTCACATTATTCACATCTTTGATAATTAAATCATATTTAATTATCTTAGATAACTCTCCTAATAATATGAATCAAATTCATATTATATTTTTTTAAAAAAGATAAAAATCTGATAAAATAAGAAATAAATATTTACAATTTAAATTGTTTTTTATTTTTAATTATTATGAAAATAGAAATAAAAATAAAGGGGAAGTTTGGTCAATATGTACAATATACAATAGGGGCCCAAAGCCCAAATTTCACATACAAACTCCAATTCTTTTGAATTTGGTCTTGTTTTGAAGGTAATTGAACGTATAGTAATTCAAAAGTGAGAAGGGGTCTACTAGAGATTGTGTGACGGAGATGTTCATGTTTAAAGGCTTTTAGTATCAAATTAAGGTTTGGATTTTATTGATCAATTTTACGAGTTAGTATTTTTTTATATTTTTCATTTATTAGTGTTAGTAATATATACATTATAGATTTACTTTATTCAATTCTGAAAGAGTGAAAAATATATAGAAATAGGAGAAATATGGTAATATATGTGATATTTACTAGTGAATTTAGCTTCTTATTTCATCACAAAAGTGTGCTAAATGCAGATATTAATTCTAAACGAATGAATGAGAATAATGCAAAATAAATAGAGAAACGCAGCTAATTACTCACGAACAAAGCAGTATTTTCAACTTTTAGAGCGATGAATCACATATTCAACTCCCATGCTTAAACCTTGCTCGTCCCTGAGCAACTAAGAATAAATTGCAAAAGTGAAATGATTTTGGATTACATACCAAGGACTGAAAAAAGGTGAAAACGGAGCTCAACTTGACCTTTGTATTAATGATGCGGCGGAACCTTATTGGGAATTGCATTTAAGACCTAACAGCCTTTAAGTTGCACACGTCTCTATTCATGTCACCTCAACAATCATGTCAGAACTAATCCTCATATGCAAATTCTGATGATTATGAATCTTACTTGTATTGTGTAAGTGAAATATAACTCTCCACATCAGAAATAACAAAGAAACAATCTCCTCTAACAAGGTAACTCTAATTCCTCAGTGTAACAACTCTTTCCTCGAGGAGCGGGGTATTCCCTTTTAAGTTCAAGTACAACCAACTCAAGAAGAGGGAGTAGAGAAGAGAATGAGTTATGACCAGTGTAGTCACATATTTGTGGAGCTTGACCAGTGTAACCATGTCTCTAGATACATGCTCATAATATCTGACTTTGACGCATATGCCTTGCAAATATACACACTCTGACAAGCATTTTATTTTCAATCAGGCATGTCCCATTTTTTGGAGTTCTCTTATTTTTGAGCTATATACAAGATGCAACATGTACATAAGGAATTTTTCTTCTTGAGCCAGTAGACTATCCCTCTTTTGAAACTTTATTGTAACCCACAACATCCCGTCGTTAGACATCGACACCACTAGACTTGGTTGAGATGTACTACCCTCCCTAGAGGAGGACAGATGTTTCCACTCATGTGCAACTCCAAGACAAAGGATTCTACCTCCTCACCACCTTATCAACGAAGAGCTATGTGCATGGTGCTTGTCCAAGTTAGGTCATTGTCTAAAAGAAATCAAAGTGTATGCATGGAATATTCTACTTATACCAATATGGATGACATGTGAATATAAACTTGTGTATTCAAAGAACTAAGTCACTCGACTTGAAAAATCTTAGCTCCAGTTCCTATAAGATTCCTCTGAAATTAGGTAGATTAAGGTCAAATCAAATCCATCCTCGACTTCTATTCATAACTTGGTTCATAACCCACTAACTTTCCACTTTGCATATGCAAGATATGTAAATGATATGCAGATGACATGCAATGCATATGAGTGAAGTGCAAGATACTCTCTCTTTTTTTGATGAATGTAAGGATGATATGCAAGAGTAAAAAAGAAGCCTCTTTTTTAAAGTTTTTTCCAATAGTTTTTTTGTTATTTTCTGGTATACCTTCTATTTTATGACAAACTTTACAAAACTATTATTTACAAGAATTTTACAAATTTATACATATTTTACAACTTATATACAATATACATATTATACAGATATGCATGTCTTTTACAGAAAGTTTTTTTTACCAATTTTATGCACCCTGTGATTATTGCATAATATATACAAAAATACATGAAAGTATGAGCTATGGGTGAAGAATATATGTAATATATATGTGCCCCCTATACAACATGTGCTATGTCCTCAAAGCACAAGAAGCGAGGAAAAGATATAGCTCATGCTAAGCGCAGGAGAGTGAAAATAACAAAAAGTATAGAAGTCGATCCTCCCCTCTATACTTAGGCTCAGGTCAGCCTAAATGTAAAGAAGAACAAAAATGCGGCGGACAAGGTCAAGAGGAGAAATGGATGAGTATATAAACAAGACGGACATCGACTCCCCCTATACTTAGGCTTTGGTCAGTTTAAGTCAAGGACAAGAGTGAATGTGAGAATTGATGAGATCTAGAGAATATATAGAGAATTGTGAAGAAGAGAAGAAGAAACTTGAGTCACTCTCCCCCCTATAATTAGGATCTGGATATCAGAGATATGTGGGATGCTGCGTGCATATTCACCGGACCTTATGTGCTCTACACGTGAGGTGGGTGATGAAGATATATGAAAAAACATACAAAGCCTGCAACATATACCATATATATGCCATCACTTGCATATTGCAGTCGTTGAATCTCACTTATGCAATGATTCCTCATAATTCCATCTTTCTTAAATGCATGATATTGATTGTTTGTTAAACAATCACTATTGTCACATGGATGTAAATTATGCGAGCATAACGATACTAATCATGTTAATGTAAGAATTATAATAATAAAGCTATTACAGAGAGATTGATGAGAGACGAGCAACAAGCTGCGCCGTCAATCCCTTTTGGACCGTGCCGGTAAAAATGTCCTCGAGAACTAATATTTCTTATTTCAACCTATCTATTTAACACAAATATTAAACCCATCTATTTAACCCAAAGATAATATTCTTTTAAATTAACAGCCCCAATACATGACCCGTATTCCCCATTGACCACAGTAGATCCCATCACTCTCCAGCACCACCGGGACCTTTCGAGTCACCCGAGCCCCTCCACCGCGGAACACACCAACCTCCCCTGCTCATCACCATCCAACGGTTACCTCATGATCACTCTCAATCGAATCCGTCACAAAAAATCGTACCCGCAAGGCACCATACCGCTGCCCCTAATTGCTAGGTATAAACTCGAGAGAGGAGCGGCGTCTTCGTCCAACTACTCTGTTCCCTCCTCCCCCCGCTCTCCTACTCCCCTTCTACCCTTTCTTTCTCCTTCGAACTCGCGACGAGGTGGATCCCCCAGAGAACCGCGATCCTGACGGAACCCTAGAAGCCGCCCGCGGCCCCAATCCTCTCCATCCTCCATCCCCTTATGGACACCGATGCCCAGCAGGGTGGCGCCGTCGCGGCTGCGGAGACGGAGGAGGCCGCGGCAGCGGGGAAGGCCGAGGGCGACGCGGACGCTGAGATGATTTCCAGGGCTCAGAGGCTGATCTCGAAGATCAACGCGTGCCAGGAGGACCCGGACCCGAGGCACTTCCACGCTCTTTCGTCAATGCTCGAGATGCAGCAGGAGAGGTGGGTTTGTATTGGGGAGTGATGCGATTCTGGCTCGTAAGGATTTGGGATTGTTGGTGATGGTTAAGTTGGAATTGGGGTGTGGGCAGTGGTTGTTGGGGTTTGGCGTGGGTGGTGGGTTGGAAGTCTAGAGTGCTCGTGCTAGGGTTTGATATTTCTTGAGATGTTGGGTTTCTTGCGTAAATATGACACCTTTGCTTTGAATGTAGTGTTTTTTTGCTTGTCAACATAGCTTGGATTGTGGGCAACTGGATTCTTGGCATTGCACTTTCGGAAGTGGGCTCTTTTTTTTTTAAATCTTCACCGGATCATCCTCAAATTTATGTATTCTTGATGTTCAGGTACAACAAGGAATGTGCCAGTTCATCTTTCAGCGAAAGCCGCTCATCACATGCCATCGGGAAGCTTGAAAATGTCCTCCATGTACGTGAAGTTCGGCCTGTGTAATTTGTTGTGCAATTTGAAGCTGTTGCATCTTTATTATCAGTCATTTTTTCTTTTTTCAGGAAAATGACGAGTTTGTTTTATCATTATCGACCAAATATCTGGCAGAGGGTGGGTACTCTGATGGTGTTCGTGCAGCTGCTGCTAGGCTACTACTGAGCGGAGCTTCTACTTGGATGGTTGGCCAAATCTCTAATATATTGTACATCTTGTGTTAATTCTGCTTGGAAGATGTATTTTTCCATCTCAGCTGACGATATGTCTTAAATTGGTTCCTAATTGTGCAGATTTTTGATGATACGGTGACTGAAAATGCCAAAAATTGGCTTGTGGAAGATAATTTGTCTGACTGCCTTGTGAAAGATGAGGTGAGTAGAGACAAGCCATCAGATTCTGAAATGCTGAAAACATATGCTGCAGGAATTCTCGCCATGTGCCTTACTACGTATGTGCCTGAGCGCAGTTTCTGCTTTCATATATTCATTCTTCATGTCATTGGTTTCTTACACGGATCCTTTTTGCTGTCCTCAGGGGTGGGGATCTCGTTGAGGCTGTACTATCTGCTGGTTTGTCTGCGAAGCTCATGCGCTATTTGCGATTGCGAGTCCTTGGAGATTCAAATTTGGCACAAAAAGATACCAATGTGCAACCTAGCAGACATGCTTCCGCCACTTCTTCTGTTAGGGGAAGAGATGATAGTAGGAGCAGGTTAAGGCATTCTTCAGAAACTGCCCGGTTAGATGGAACATGCAGCGGTAATGAAAATTCTGCATATGATCCAAGGTTTCGAAGAGATCCAACTAGATGCGATGATACTCCTGTGTTGTTTGTAGAGGAGTTATATCGAGATGATATGCCATCTTCTAGATCAGAATTAATTGATTCCACCTTCGAAATGGTCAGCAACTTCGACAGTGTTAATGGAGATATTGAGCTTGCTGGTGCCCAATTACAGTCAAAAGACATTCAAGATTTAAAATTCAAGCAGGCTGAGAGACATGTGATAGGCAGGCCTACACATGGTGAAAACATGGACGAAAATACCAGAAATGATACACCAAGGTCTCGTACTAGGGGTTTTCCAAGATACCGTGAGAAAGGAGGTAGCAGTGAAGGCCCTCCATCTGAAAGTGAAAGGAGTTTTGGTAATATCACGAATGCTGAAGGCATGGAAGGCAAAACAGGGACACAATCGGTAGTTGGCCCAAGAAATGGGCATCACACTTCCATATCTGATGCCTACGATGACCGCATCAGTTGCATTATCGGCACTAGGGATATATCTGACCTGGTAAAGAAAGCTGTTGAAGCTGCTGAAGCCGAAGCAAGATCTGCTGATGCACCCGCTGAGGCAGTAAAAGCAGCTGGAGATGCTGCTGCTGATCTAGTTAAGACTTCAGCACTGGAGGTAAATAATATACTCTTTAAAGCCTTTTTATAATTATTTGGACTACAGTAATTATTGTAAAAATGTGTTCAGGTTTGGAAGAATAACAGTAGTGTGGAAGCTGCTGTTTTGGCTGCTTCTGAGGCTGCATCCACGGTGGTCAATGCTTCTTCAACATCTGAGATGTTAAGGTAAGGTGTTCTTCACTCCAGACTAAACTAAGAATGGAAAAGGACTGTTGCTTGTTGTTTTTTTAATATTTTCTCATATCTAGGCCTGCATGTGTTTAATGCCTATGCTGTCTTCAACAGGTTGACAGCTCTCAATGAAAATCTGGCAAAAGCCATTGAAACCAAAGCGGAAGAGGGCTCTGATGATTTTTTCATTTTAGATTGTGAATCCCTTGCAAAGTTAAGGGAGAAGTACTCCATTGAGTGCCTTGAAATTTTGGGCGAATATGTTGAGGCATTGGGCCCTGTCTTACACGAGAAAGGTGTAGATGTCTGTCTTGCCTTGCTGCAGCGAAGTTCAAAATTGGAGGCATCTAATAACCTTGAATTGCTTCCAAAAGTGTTAAAATTGATTTGTGCATTGGCTGCTCATAGAAAATTTGCAGCGTTGTTTGTTGATCGAGGTGGCATGCAGAAGCTTCTTTCAGTGGAAAGAGTTTCCGATACATTTTTAGGGATTTCCTCTTGCTTGTTCACCATTGGCTCTCTTCAGGTGCCTGAATCCGGTAGCAGAACTTTTAGGTTTAGATAAATCTTTTGAAACATCTTTACCATGTTATTATGCAACATGTTTGATTCTAGTTTTTTGATGCATGTATAGGGAATTATGGAACGTGTTTGTGCCCTACCTACTGGTGTTGTCTACCTGGTGGTTGAATTAGCACTTCAACTTTTGGAGTGCTCGCAGGATCAGGCACGGAAAAATGCTGCTATATTTTTCACATCAGCTTTTGTATTCCGAGCTATCTTAGATTCATTCGATGAACAAGAAGGTCTGCAGAAGATGCTGAACCTATTGCATGGGGCAGCTTCTGTCCGTTCAGGTGGAAACTCTGGAACGATGGGTCTATCAAACACAACATTTCCGAATGAGAGGTCACCATCAGATGTTTTGACTGCTGCCGAAAAACAACTTGCATATCAAACATGCTTCGCACTGCGCCAATACTTTAGAGCACATCTGGTTTTGCTTTTGGATTCTTTACGCCCAAATAAAGCTAGTCGAAATGTAGTTAAGAGTACTTCAATAGCTAGAGCAGTATACAAACCGCTTGATATCAGCAACGAGGCCATGGATTCCGTGTTTCTTCAATTGCAGCGTGACCGTAAGATTGGACCGGCAGTTGTAAGGATTCATTGGGCTGCAGTTGACAAGTTTTTAGCGTCTAATGGGCACATCACAATGCTGGAATTATGCCAGGTATGTATAGTTTGACTTGCATAATTTTTATTGACTTTATATATGCATATCTTCATTGATGAGACCTCTTTATCTTTTCTTAGGCACCTGCCATTGAGCGTTATCTACATGACTTAGCTCAATACGCATTAGGTGTTCTTCACATTGTCACTTTAGTCCCTTATAGCCGGAAACTGATTGTTAATGCCACTCTGAGCAATGACCGGTCAGGCATGGCAATTATTCTGGATGCTGCGAATGCTGCTGGAGGCTTTGTTGATCCTGAGGTATTTTTTGGCTGTTGGCTGATGTCATATATAGTGTTTTTGATATTTTTTTCTCCTTTTAACTAATTGTATTATCATTAATGAGATAGGTGATTTGCCCAGCTCTGGATGTGTTGGTTAATCTTGTGTGCCCTCCCCCTTCAATTAGTATCAAGCCCTCAACTGCTAGCACCGAAAATAGAGAAAGGATTGGTGAAAGAAATATAATAGATAGAAATGTTTCAGTTCCCATGCGGGTTGACCTCAGAGATCGCAATGGAGAACCCCTGGAAAGGGCTGCTGCTGCCGCCACTGGTGTTGGTTCATCGGGCAGCGCTCAAACAGTTGCACCTTCTGTTTCCTCTGGGTTAGTGGGTGATCGCAGAATTTCTTTGGGTCTAGGTGCTGGCTGTGCTGGCCTTGCAGCACAGCTCGAGCAAGGGTATCGCCAGGCTAGGGAAGCTGTGCGTTCCAACAATGGTATAAAGGTTCTTTTGCATCTTTTACATCCTCGAATGGTGACTTTTCCTGGGGCTCTTGATCACATCAGATCTCTTGCTTGTCGAGTCTTGCTTGGTTTGGCAAGAGATGATGCCATTGCTCACATACTGACCAAGCTCCAGGTATGTAACATTTTTCCAAATTTTATGATATTCTTGTGGTAGTTCTAAGTTTCTAACTTCACGATGCTTCTTTTCTGCTCTGTAAAATGTTGCTTCTTTTTCTTCTCGAAAATCATTGTATATTTGTTTTTCCACATGTAGTTCCCTATATCTCTCTTCATGATTGTCAAAATATCCGGTCACCTATTTGTTCAATAATGATCCAATTTACTTGGTAGCGCAAGTCTTGCCTGTGAACTTGAATTTTAAACCTTCCGTTCACTTTTTGCCTTCCATCAATTATACAGGTAGGTAAGAAACTTTCTGAACTTATAAGGGACCCTGGGGGGCAGACATCTGGATCGGAGCAAGATCGTTGGCAGAGTGAACTAGCTCGAGTTGCTATCGAATTAATTGCAGTAAGTTTTTTCTCCAGTGAAGTGGCCACTGAGACAATGGCCGTTTTCCTCAAAATTTGTTTCCTCTTTTCCTTTGTGTTTTCACTTGAATACCGTGTTAGTTTTTTTCTTGAAATCCATAGAATGGTGTACATGTTTCTCATATTTAATGCAAGGTTGTTACAAATTCTGGTCGTGCAAGCACATTGGTAGCAACAGATGCTGCTGCTCCTACTCTAAGGCGCATAGAAAGAGCTGCAATTGCTGCTGCCACTCCTATAACTTACCACTCAAGGTCCATTCTTCTGTTCATTTGACTTGTCTGTTTGGTGTTTTTATCTTTGATCTGATTCAATATATTTTACAGGGAGCTTTTACTACTTATTCTGGAACATCTTCAGGTCTCTGGTCTGGCTGAAACTGCTGCTATGCTACAAAAAGAGGCTTCACTCACACCTTTGCCATTTTTATGTGCGCCTCAACCTCAGCTCCACCAAACTTGTTTAAAAGAAACTGCATATATGCTTTTCCAGTGGCCATCTGGACGGTCATCTTGTGGGTTTCTTGCAAATGTGCCGAAGGTAGCAAAGCAAGAAGAAGATGAGCAGAAGTGTTTCTCAGGTTCGAGGAAAAAGAAGCTATTGTGCAGTGCATCATTTGGGAGAAATCTGTTACTATCTCAACCTTCATCAATTGATAGGGCATCTGATAGCCTTAAGAGACCGCTTGCAAATCTGGATTGCCCACTAACCCCTAACCAACCATCTTGTAAAAGCAGTTCTGAAGTAGACCGTTCACACAATAGAACTCCAATTTTGCTTCCTATGAAGCGTAAATCAACAGATTGCAAGGATTCCACACCACAAGCTAAGCGATTTGCTACCACAGAGACAGTACCATCTCTATTTCAAACACCAGTCACACCTCGAAGAAATGCTACGCCAATGGAGCCATTAGGACTGCTGCAACCGAATTCTCATGACCAGAGTCGTGTGCTTTTGGTGGATAATCCTGACTATATACATAGCAATGGTACTCCTAGGTCCTTTCTAACACCTGGTCCCTCATTTGACCCTCAACTTGGATTTCCTGAGAGGATGACCCTAGATTCTCTGGTAGTACACTACTTGAAGTATCAACATCGGCAGTGTCCTGCGCCAATAACCACTCTTCCTCCGCTTTCATTACTGCACCCTCATATGTGTCCGGAGCCCAGTCATAAGCTTGATGCTCCTGCTAATATAACAGCAAGGGTTAGCAGCCGTGAGTTCCGGAAAATTTATGGCGGAGTCCGTGCTCATCGCAAGGATAGGCAGTTTGTATATAGCAGGTTCAAGCAATGGCGAACCTGTCGAGATGATGCATCTCCTTCTCCTTTAACATGCATTACTTTTCTTGGTGACACTTCTCGGTTTGCGACCGGTAGCAAATCTGGCGAGCTCAAAATATTTGATTTAAACAGTGGGCAAGTTCTGGAAGGCAACTCTTCTCACCAGTCCTTGGTTACATTTATCCAGTCCACGATGTACAATGAGAGTCAAGTTATACTGTCTTCCAGCTCACATGATGTTAAGCTATGGGATGCATCTTTGGTATCGGCTGGACCGTCACACACATTTGAAGGGTGTAAAGCCGCACGCTTCAGCCATTCAGGAACTATGTTTGCAGCGCTGTCCACTGATGCATCTCATCGTCAGATTCTTTTGTATGACATTAATAAATATGATGTAGAACAGAATTTTCTGGATAATTCAAATGTTAATGGGCAAAGTCGGACGCATGTGCAATCCCTTATACATTTCAGTCCCTCAGATACTATGCTGCTGTGGAATGGGACTTTGTGGGATAGGAGAAGTTCAACCCCTATTCATAATTTTGATCAGTTTTCGGACTATGGAGGTGGTGGATTTCATCCATCTGGAAATGAGGTATGCATTCTTTCTCAAAATTAATTTGTTAGTTAACTCAATATTTGTTTACTTTACATAACGCTATTTTAGTTGGTACCTATCACTGTCTGTGCTTGTGAAGTGGCATGCTTTTCTGCTTGTGTATCCTCTGCGAGTTGGTGCAAGCACATGTTATGCATGGTTATATACTGCGCATGGATGCATGTTCATGCACGTGTAACTATTTCTTAGATTCAGGAAGTTGCAGTCATTCATTGTATTGTGCAGTTTGCAGCTGATCATTCTAATTCAGTGCTTGACAAATACCTGTTTGTTTAAAGATTGTTGGGTTCGTTGAAGTTTGTGTTGTGATTGAATTTCTTTCTGGGGTTTATATGCTAAAATCTTTATTTAATTAAAGCTAGGCCCGGCCATTACCCAACTTCTCTCTTTCTCACTGGGACATGCATTTCTGTGCATATATGTGCATGGACATGTTTGTGTGAATCCTTATGGTACCCTGATTTTGAACACAGAGAGGGCCCACCTTAAAAGTGCTGATGTATATTCAGAATGATTTTTACATACATGTTTGCAAGTATCTTGAATTACCACAAGCGAAATATCTACCTTCTCTCATTTAAGATGAAAATTGTAATACTTCTGCTTCTACTGTTATTTTAAGTAAAATTCAGTTCACATTGCTGCATTCATTGTGGAAGATATATTAGCTCTTTCCACAAAATCCGAACAGCGCTCATTTTTAGTATCATTTCAGAAATAAGTTGCATGTTAGACATGTGTATCCTGGAATTGCTTGCTATTCTGGTAGCATAGTCAGCCTATTCAACGTTTCAACTCTAAGATTGTCTTTATATTCTGTATTTCATTTAAGGATGTTTGGTAAAGTACATTTAAGATGATGTACTTGCCCACATCCTTTCTGCAGATGAAGCAAGCCTCTGAATCAGATAAACGATGAAATCAATAGGCAAGTTCTGAGGTTTTTTTCTTTTAACAAGGTGTTTGTGATTGAGTTTGCATCAGAATTGGGGATAAGATTTGGATTTTATAGAACAACCCTTTTGTGGTAAGCTTTGTTACTGTACTAGCGTAGAACGTGATTGTCATTGAGGTATGTATTTATGGGACATAGATGATTGGAATATTATGAAATAAATTGGTCATTGAGATATGTTTATCTGCTACATAGATGCTGGAAAGAAATGATATATATATATATATATCAGTATAAATGTGACATCTCTGGTCAGTCCATCTGTTGTCTTTTGATTTGGATTCTGGTTAGAGTAGAGGGAAATCATGCCAAATGTGTCAATCCTTGCACTATAACCCTCTGTATGAGTGGGGTTTGATTATTCAGTTCGGCAGAAGACTTGCTGGAGAAAAAAATGAAACGGGAACTGGCAGTATTTTAAAAGGACACCTTAATTGCATGACAGTGTTTTTCAGCATCTCTGGTCAGTCCATCTGTTGTCTTTTGATTTGGATTCTGGTTAGAGTAGAGGGAAGTCATGCCAAATGTGTCAATCCTTGCACTATAACCCTCTGTATGAGTGGGGTTTGATTATTCAGTTCGGCAGAAGACTTGCTGGAGAAAAAAATGAAACGGGAACTGGCAGTATTTTAAAAGGACACCTTAATTGCATGACAGTGTTTTTCAGCAAGACATTATTAAGATTTTGTATAGAATACATGCATAGGGGGATTATGTTGAATAAATTTAGGATTGGAAAAAGACTTGCATGGAAGGCAGGGAGATGTGAATCTGTGGCGTGTTTTGGAGGAAGTTTCTTGTGGGGGCTTGTGTGGAAGGGGGTGTTGTTTGACACCTCCAAATTGAGGTAGCTTAGTCTGGATTAGGAGTGGTGTTGCTTGACGTCAAAAGGATTATCACTAGAATGAACACACCTTTTAAAAGTTGTCCTTACATTCTTAATCCCAACAAGAGAGCCTCAAGATTTAAACTGGTTTGCCAATATTTTAAAAATCGACGAATGCATATATTAATGTAAACTTATTGAACTGGAGAAGTAGAAATGTGTCCTTTCTATACCAATGAGAACTTTTAAAGTGAATAAGAAATAATAGATATATCAGTTAGGCCAGTCCTGTAGGCTAGTAGTTGTCTGTTGAGTGATTATGCGTTAACAGTTGTCAATTGCTTTAAAGATGAAGAGATGTCTGATCTAAGATGATCGTTTGATCCATAGGTAGAGTATTTTTATTCATATTGTCGAAATGGTCAATGGGCACCTCCATTCTATGGGAGTGAAAAGATAAATGATGAAGTTCCGCTGGGATGGTCTAATAGCTCGGGAGCAATGTGTCTTAAATTGTTGTTCCAGTCACGCTTTTAAAAAGGATAGATCATGAGCTTTTATATTGATGAAGGGAAGATTACTGCACGTCTCAGCCAGTGTTGCTTGCATTGTCTGAAAATTAATTATTATATGCTTATTAGATAAGAATCCATGTGGCCGACTCTGTTAAAAGTGGGAGAAGGTTTTGCCATTTTTTATATGCTTGCTAGATGCCTAGATACTTCCTGCAGAACTAGTTAATGCACACCCTGTGGTTTATTTCTACACATGCACGCATGTTTTGATATATTCATGTCTAATGATGGGCACTGATGTGGTTTCAATTAGCATTTTTTTTAAATTTAGTAAGCTAGAAAGATGCAGGAGTAAGCTAATTTTGGAGCAGTTATCCATGTTCATAGTGGCTACCTTTTCTTCTTTTGTTGCAAGTAATGTCTGATTGTTTCTGCTCTTATCTAATTTAATGCAGGTAATTATAAATTCAGAGGTTTGGGATCTTCGGAAATTTAAGCTCCTGCGTAGCGTGCCTTCTTTGGATCAAACTTTTATTAACTTCAGTGCTGGTGGGGATGTTATATATGCCACTCTCAGGCGCAATCTTGATGAATTAAAATCTGCTGTCAACATTCGCCGTCTTCGGCACCCACTATTTGCAGCATTTCGCACCATTGACGCAGTTACTTATTCTGATATTGCAACGATCCCTGTTGACCGTTGTGTTCTTGACTTCGCAACCGAGCCAACAGAGTCCTTTGTTGGTGTAGTCACCATGGATGACCATGATGAGCCCTTGTCCTCGGCTAGGGTCTACGAGATTGGAAGGCGGCGACCCACGGATGATGACTCGGATCCCGATGATGGGGTAGATACAGAAGAAGATGAGGAGGATGAAGATGATTCTGAAGATGTAGGTGAACTCCTCGGCTCTGATTTGGATGTTGATGGTGACAGTGATGATGCTGATGATGAGAGCAATGATGATGATGATGATGATGATGGAGACAGTGGGGATGATCCCGATGACGATGTGGAGTTTACGATTGATGATGTGGATCTTGATGGTCAGGAAATGCTTGAACTTGGAATGCATGACGAAGATGACGAGAGCGATCTTCTGGAGTCAATGAGTGATGAGGAAGGAGGCTTTGCAGAAGATTTTGGTTTCTAGTAACTAGTAAAGACCTCCCATCTTCTAATCACCTTGTCATTAGACACTCTGGAGACCAGAATTCAAAAGCGAGCAACCGCATCTGCCTTTCTGAGAATCACATCGAGCCAGGAGTTCGTAGTGAGGGAGAAATCTGCAATCTGTGATCCTGTGGTAATTCTTCTGCCCCTCCTTGTCTTTATTTATGCGATGTTCCACGAGAAAGGCAATGAACTGTAAATAAGACAATTCTCCCCAATTTTGTTGCCGCCGTTGATAGGTCATTGTTGATGCCATCCCTTTTTTTTCTTCCCATCAGTACAGCTACATACATATTTTGTTACATTCTTTTGTTTTGATAGAGTCGAAGGTTTTAGAGGTCTAACGAGAATATAACGGGTGGTTTCCGTTTTGTCAAATATTTGTGTTCAGGCTGTTGTACGATTTTCATGCCATTTCTTGAGATGTAAAGAAACTTTTAAATGCGTTTTGACGTGTAGAAGAGGACCTCCGCATGCACGATAGTGCACACACACATGTGCACACACGCATGTGCATGTGCACTAGGAATGAAAACGAATGTGAATATATTCGTATCCGATCCGTTATTGTATCATTTTATACATATTCTGACATTCGTATTCATACTCGTTTTAAAATGGGTGTAGATATGGATATCACTTCGACATTCACTAATATTCACATTCGTATTCGTATATTCGTTTTCGTATAGATGTATAGTAATAGATTTATTTATACTTATGCATAACAACATTTTATGATTTCATTCACCATTGTTGATATAATTGTTATGAAATTATTATATCTACTATGTATCTACTTTATGTATAAATCATCTTAAACATATGTATTTTAGTTAATCTATTAAAAAATTCTGTTATTATTTGTATCTGATTCGTATTTGTTTTACATTCGTATTTGTTTTTTAAGGATACGGTAATACATTTTTCACATCCGTCAATATTTGTATTCGCATCCGTATTTGTATTTTAGAATGGATAAGGATATGATTGTACCTATATCGTACACACCTTGATGCTTCTTTTATATCGAGAATGAATTTGTTGTGCTATATTTGGAACAGTGGTGTATGTGTAAATTAGTAACAAAGTTTTCCGTATTAATTTTAATAATCTATTTAAGCTCATAGTAAAATAAAGAATACGGTTGAATATGTATGTATACCATTAATTGGTTTTGGAAAACACGATTTTATGTAAATGCACCAATTGTGATTTACTCACCAGACCTCCATCACAAATAATCAAATATAAAAACAACCAAAAGTAAGCCTTAAAAAAATACCAGCCTTATTGTCTTCACTTTCACATGCAGTTTCCGGCCACTAATAAAACAAGACGTTGGGGTAATGAATTTGGCCGTAGATTTCCTCCTCTAGTTACCAGCTGAAAGATCAATCAATCCTACTTCATTCATATAAGGAAGTAGCCATCAAACTTGATGTCTCTGATTCATCATTCCTCCTGCCTTTCTTCCAAACTACTCAAAACGGAGTATACTACTAGTACTACTACGACACGACCCTCCAAACTACTCAAAACGGAGTATACTACTAGTACTACTACGACACGATGATGATGATGAAGCTAAACTAAACTAGAGGATTTGAGTCGACTATAGAGCCTACCACAACCACCTCCATTCTATATGTGCGGGAAAGCACTGACTAGACTGCTAATATATAGTTGTAGAGTTAGATATACCTTTCATATTAGTAGCTAGTAGTTGATGCTAAAGACCACACTATAGGTTTACTAGACAAGTTCATAAGGGCCTTTCTTGTTGGAGTAGAAGTCTTTATAGGGAGG
This sequence comes from Ottelia alismoides, assembly GCA_037367405.1. Lineage (NCBI taxonomy): Eukaryota > Viridiplantae > Streptophyta > Magnoliopsida > Alismatales > Hydrocharitaceae > Ottelia > Ottelia alismoides. The sequence continues at coordinate 314,604 of JAZKJV010005835.1, forward strand.
CTGAGCGAGCAAGAAGAATATATATTGTCGCGAGCGGAAAAAAAGGGGGTTATGAGCTATGTAGATTTAAGTAATAAAACCACAAAAGTGCAACAGATTCTTCTTTGCTAGGCATGGGATCTTAGGGAGCTAGATTTTTGGAGCTAGATTTTTGAAATAGCTCGAGCTAAAGCTCATGATGGGAAAAAGCAGAACTTATTTATCTCTCAATCAACAAATAAGTGTTCCTGTCTATTGCGATAAGCAACGATCGACTTGGACCCACTTTCCTCTCTTCGTTGCTTATTCATTGATTTGTACCTTGGATCCAAACTCTAGTGAGACAGATTCTTTATAAGGAATGGCTCTTTCGAGTGTGAATGGCTCCTAGGATTCGTGAAGAACAATTTCTTTCCTCACTATTGAAAAAGTCCAAATGAGAGCCTCGAGCGAAAACACGCCTATACCCAACCCCAAGTTAGTCTATGGTTTGATTGCTTTATTCAATGCCTAGTTTAGTCCAGTAGTTGAACTCCAATTTTTAGTAGCATCATAAATTCCTCTAGACGCGAGAGTGTTGATCCAGTTGTCCTAGTTATGGGACCTCATATTTGATAGCTTGATTTTCTCTCCTCTTTTTTCTATACTCCTCTTCCCGCCATTTGGTGTTGCTTATCAAATGAATTTCTAAGCAAGTGGGAGCTTGACATTTTTTTATCATTTCCTTACAGGTTGGAAAATATCAATAATGACTCGAAGCACTTCTACACGAACACATATATCAAATCGAGGTGGAAACCTGGAAGATCTGTACAAATTATACATGCTTTTGTCATCACTTTGTGGAAAATCTTTGGATATGAATGCCATATATCTATAACTCGATTATTGAAAAAGTCTATCAACATATATGTACGAGGAGAATCAATGACAGTTGGACGTGACGTGGTAGGAGCAACCAAAATCAAGGAACAATACGTCCTTCAATCTATGTGATGTACTGGCCATCATAATGTAGTCGACATTTCTGCATTCAACTTCCAGATAACTCACTTTTATCGTAGAATCATTTTTTCCAGGTTGTTTCTTGTCTTTCTCTTTATTTTGGAGTTTCCAATACTCCTCTTTCATATGCCCTTTCTTCTCGCAGTAGCGACAAAAAGTACGTCTCTTTACAATGGCTCTCAACAAAAGTAAAAAGCTGGAAGCAAAAGTCATCTAAACAAAAAGCACACACCTTGTTGTGTGCAAGTCAATTGGTAGAAGCTCGAACAATGCGTCCGCTACTACTTCGGTTGCTCAAGTACACATTTTGCACATGAAGGTAACGTGAGTGCATGCATGAGTGGGAAAATTGTTGGTACATGAGCATGCATATTTTCATGATAACAAAACATGTGTGCAAAGATTGTAGCTAGGTCAAGAGAAGGAATGTTACCGAATGAGGAGGAATCTCTAGTTGAGGATCGCAAGCTTAAGTGAAGAAAAAGAAGCTCAAATGAGTTCACAACTATGGAACTCCAACTCAAGCTCAATTAAGGATCTCAATCACAAGAAGAAAACGAAGTCTTTTCTTTTATTGAATCATGTATTTTGTAATTATCTTATAATATAAAAGACCTCCATTCTAGCAACTAATAAGGAGTCAACTAAGGGATCTGATAGCGATGATGATACCACATTCATGACCTAATAGTTCAGAGTATTTTCTAGAAAATAAAAAGAGATAAAGAGAAATAAAGTGTTTCCAATGCGACAAAGAGAGGCACATGAAGAAGGATTGCCCACAGTTACAGAATAACTTCAGATGAGAAAAGAAGTTCAAGAAGAATCCAACAAGAAAGCTATGCGACGAGGACTCAAGCAACAATGATGAAGAAAGAGAAATCACATGTTTGATTCGTTGGTATAAGTCGAATCCGAAATTGACTTTGGAAATGAGCTAAATGAACTTTCTTATTTAGAACTTTATAACGCATCTCAATATCTTTTTAAAGGAAATATGAAGCTTTTTAGCAAGAAATTAGTATAAAATAAATTTATTTTACTAAATGACTTAGATGTTTTCAAAAAGAAAAAATGACATGTCTTCTAAAATAAGATCTAATTAGTTTTAAAGTTAAAATCACTAGTTTAGAAAAAAGAAATTGCTGAGCTAAGAAAGAAATGTACTTTTGTACCTTTTTCAGTAAAAGGAAAAGAAATAGTAAAAATCTTGCTTATAGTCCTAATTCTTTCCAAAGAAAAAAGTGGTTTGGAAAAAGAACGAAACATTGCAATCTAACTATGAAGGATCCGAAAAAGAAAGGACACCTGAGCAAAATCTTTCAGGTACTAGAGGCCAAAGATATTGGAGGAGGTCACATCAGCAACAAGGATGGACCCTGCTAAGGGCAGAATAACTTTCAAAATCATGGATGGACACCACCACAATGGAGAAGCTACCAATACTGGATAAGTCCACCGCTAAGAAACCTAGGTGACTTCTTATCTTTTTTATTTAGTTGATCATGCATATCATGCATTTGCGATGAGCCCTCGACTCTTATCTTTAAGGAAGAGCCTTTAAGAAAAGATTAAGAGTGAGCTCTAGTTTAGGAGGAGCTCAGATTAAAAGAATGTTTTAAAATAAAAAGTGGGAGAATTACTTCTTTAACAATTGGTATCGGTTAAAATTAGTATCTTACTTTTGATATTAGTTTAGACCTTTTTGATTATGTCAAAAATGGAGAGAAAAGATTGTATACACAAATTATTTGTTCACATACTATTTATTTTTGCAAAAATATAACATATTTTGTATCATAAAAAAGGGGGAGATTGTGAGTGCATGCATGAGTGAGGAAATTGTTAGTATATGAGCATTCATATTTTGTTGATAATAAAACTTGTGTACAAATCTTGTAGCTAGGTCAAGAGTAGGAAAACTATTGGACTAGGAGAAGCTCTAGACGAGGAGCTCAAGCTTAAGTGAAGAAGAAGCTCAAAGGAGTTCACAACTATGGAACTCCTACTCAAGCTCAAGAAAGGATCTCAAGCTCAATAAGAATACAAAGTCTTTTATTTTATTGAGTGTTGTATTTTGTAATTATCTTAGAATGAAAAAGACCTCAATTCTTGCATATTACATTTAAGTCCTTTGACTTTGACTTCAAGTCAAAGAGTCAAGTTGACCGATTAACCATTCTGACCCGATCAATCATACCTAATCGATCAACCTTGCTTTTTTGATCAATCATTATTTGAACTTCAATGACTATATTTCTAATCGAACAATTTTGAATTATGATCGATGACCTAATTTTACATGATCGGTCATTTGATTCTGATCATTTATCTTTGTATCCTGATCGATTATATTCCATTTGAGGAAGATTTTGGAAGTCGATTTCATTCCCTTTTGTTTACAATGGCTATTTTTTAAGAGCAACCGTTTATGGGGATTTGAGACCTATAATTAGGACCCATAACTCATTCTATAATACACACCAAGAGCAACAAGCTCTCTACTCTCTACATTCCACTATATACTCTGAAATAATTCACGAGCAATTTTTTGTTGCATTCTTCATTTCAACATCTCCGATTCTTTGTGATTGATTCTCACGATCACACTCCTCGCTCTATAAGGTCGTTTTGGTTTTACCTCTTATTATTCATTGCATATTTACTTTGATATTAAGGTTGTTGGGATTATTTCCTGTGTACGGTTGAGTTGAGCACATAATCAACTGAGGTTGTAAACACTTGGGTTCCCCGCGTAAGTAACTTAGGTTAGTAGAAGACTCACGTGGGTCAGGTTGAAAATCCGAGTCGAGAGACTCAGGCCATGGTTTTTACCCTAGATTTCCTCGGTAAATCCTTGTACACTTGTGATTTATTTGATTATCTTGTGATTAAAAGTGCTACATAACTGTGCTTGTTTAAGTTTATCATTTACAACGATCTATGTCATCTTGTCAAATCCACATGCACCCATCAACTGATATCCACGCACAATATAGAAAAACCGGCATTTGGTATCGAAGCCTCATCTGTGTAGTGGAAGTCACTCTCTGATGCACACATGGCTAGCATTTCAGAATCGCAATTGGAAGGAAGTTTTGTAGTTCGCCATCGCTTTTCAACGGGACAAACTACTCTAGTAGGGAGATGAAGATGATAATATTCTTACAATCACCAGATTTATCTATCTAGAACATGATGAGGGAACATTTTCAATTTTATAGAGGAGAAGGAGACATGCTACACTGCCGTAGAGTTGGATCAAATGACACTTATTTCAAAGGTAATGAACTCCATATATTGTGCTATGTTAGAGGCCGAGTTTGACAGAGTTTCTCTCCTGAAGACAACCTACGAGATATAAAAGTGACCGAAGATAACTCACAAAGTAATAATGAAGATGAAAGAATCTAACTCCAGAATGCTAACTCTCTACTACAAGACCTTCAAGATATAGAAAGGAAAAGCTATCAAGGACATGGATGTCTGGTTCATTACTATCATGAACCAGTTAAGAAACTTGGAAAGAGTATTCTCCCAATCAAGATCATCACCTTGCTATCACCATAATGGGAGTATGAAGTCACATCGATAGAGGAATCAATAGACTTCAGCACGACATCTCTGGAAGATCTCATAGGTAACCTCCTTGCCTATGAAACAAAATTGGAGAACCCGGAACAAAGAAGGAGCAAGACCTATTTAGACCTAGCAGCTAACATGGAGTCAATTGCGGGATCTGATAGCGATGATGATATCACATTCATGACCAAACCGTTCAAGTCTATTCTCGAAAAGAAAAGAAGGAGAGGAATAGAAATAAAGTGTTTCCAATGAGATAAAGTGGGAAAGATGAAGGACTAACCACAACTGTAGAAAACTTCAGATGAGAAAATAAGTTGGAGAAGAAATCCAATAAGAAAGATATGCAAGCATCATGGGACGGTAACTCAAGCAATAATGACGAAGAAAGAGAAAGCACATGCTTGAGATTTTTTGGGATAGTCGAATACGACTCATCCGACTCCAACTATGGAAATGAGTAAATAAAAATTCTTATTTAGAACTCTATAATGTCTCTCATGATCTTTTTAAAGAAAATATGAAACTTATATAGATTAATAAGAAATTATTAGAAGATAAATCTAGTTTGCTTCAATGACTTATATGTTTTCAAAAAAGAAAATGAGTTGCTAAAACAAGCTCTAAGTGATTTTAAAGTTTAAATTACTAGTTTGAAAAAAAATTGTTGAGCTCAAAAATAAATTTATTTTTATACCTTTTTTCGGTAGAAGGAAAGAAAAGGTAGAAAATCATATTTCTAGCTCTAATTCTTTCTAAAGAAGAGAATATATTTGGAAAAAGAAGGAATCATTGTAATCTAACCCTGAAGGATCCAAAAAAGAAGGTTCCCGATCAAAATCTTCAGCAGCCGGAGGCTAATGAAATTGGAGGAGGCCATGTCAACAATAAAGATGAATCCCGCCAGGGGTTGAACAACTTTCATAACCATGGATGGACGCCACAACAATGGAGAAGGTACCAAAACTGGAGAAGTCCGCCTCCAAGAATCCTAGGTGACTTCTTATCTTTTTTGTTTAGTTAATCATGCATATCATGCATTTATGATGATCCCTCGGCTCTTATCTTTAAGGAGGAGACTTTAAGTAAAGATTAAGGAGGAGATCTAGTTTAGCGGGAGCTTAGATTAAAAAGAATATTTTTAAAGAAAAAGGAGGAGAGTTATCTCCTTAACAATTAGTATCCGCTAAAATTAGTATCTTACTTTTAGTCTCAATTTAGGCCTTTTTGATTATGTCAAAAAGGGGAGAAAATATTATTGACAAAATTTGTTTGCTCACACACTATTTATTTATGCAAACACATAAACTATTTTGTCATTATAAAAAAGGGGGAGATTGTGAGTGCACGTGAGTGGGGAAAGTATTAATACATGAGCATGCATATTTTGATGATAATAAAACTTATGTGCAAAGCTTGTAGCTAGATCAAGAACATGAAAGCTACTGGACGAGGAAGAAGCTCTAGCTCAATAGCTCAAGCTTAAGTGTAGAAGAAGCTCAAAGGAGTTCACAACTATGAAACTCCAGCTCAAGCTCAAGAAAGGATCTCAAGCTCAAGAAAAAGATGGAGGCTTTTGTTTTATTTATTCCTGCATTTTGTAATTATCTTATAATGTAAAAGGCCTCAATTCTTGCATTGCATTTCAACCTTTTGACTTTGACTTTCAAATCAAAGAGTCAAGCTGATCGATCAACCATTTTGACATGATCAATCACACCTGATCAATCAACCTTGGTTTTTTTGATTGATCATTTTTCTAATTGCAATAACTATATTTCTAATCAATCATATTTGAATTATGATCGATCATCTCTTGATTCTAATCGATCTCCTAAATCCACATAATCAATCTTTTGATTTTAGATCATCTTTGTATCCTTATCGACCATATTCCATTTGAGGAAGATTTTTAAAGTCGATTTCATTCCCAATTTTTTCACAACTACTATCTAATCTATATTATGAGAGAAATATTAAAGGGCTATTTTCTGTTGCATTCTTCATTCCAACAACTCTGATTCTCTATGATTGACTATTACGAGTATGTTCCTCGTTTTGTACGATCATTTTATTTTTGCCTTTTATTATTCAATGTATATTTACTTTGAAATTGAGGTTGTTACGATTATTTCTTGTGCACGGTTCAGTTCATCACGTAATCAACTCATGTTGTAAATGGTTGGGTTGTCTGTGTAAGAAACTCAGATTAGTGGAAGACCCTTATGAGTCAGGTTGAATGCCTGAGTCGAGAGACTGAGGTCATGTTTTTTTTCCAAAAGGATTTCCACGTTCAATCCTTGTGCACTGTTATTTGTTTGAATATCTTGCGATTAAAAGTGCTATGTAATACTATGCTTGTTTAAGTTTATTATTTGCAATGATCCATGTTATTTAGTCCGATCCAACTGCACCCATCGACTGATTTCTGTACATGTGTATAGAAAAGCCAATAGGTAACGTGATAAGTAATTGCCTTAAAATGATTCTAACACTAACCACATTAGGTAAGTTACAATTGCACAAACTCTTATGGATACTCATGCACATACTGTGACACAACACAAATATTTCATGCATGAACTCACACCAGGTCACAAATCCAATAGCTATTTGATTCTTTTTATTGCAATCATCATATGGAACATCGTAGAAACTGTCCAAGTCCACTATCCATTGAATAAAATCCTCAATGCACATGGCACGAATATGTACTTTCAATCATTATCTGTTATCATATAACTCACTCTACTAACAACATCCACGGATCTCTATTTTTCTTCGGATATATGAATCGACTACATTCTTGAAGCTCCCCTCATAGTGTTAACACTCAGAACCCTAATTAATGGTAGGGCCACACACTAAGTGACATTTAAGTACTAACTATATGTATGAAAGCGAAACATAGACTACTTGGCACAGAACTTGACATCAAACTCTTTCGAGTAGACATACAAATTCTACATCAAGAGCCAAGTAATACGTGTCACTTAATCAATGAATTGGGGTCATGACCATCTAGGTTTCTACGTAAGGTGCAAGCGTGCATGCCCATCCATTACATTGCCTAACTCCATTCTTCTCTGTCGTCACAGAATCTCACCCAAGGGAAATAACAATGATTGTAGAGATAATTATTTTGATATAAGCATCTCACAATAGATTAGGAGTTTGGATCATTGGCACTCATGATTTTGATCATAGATTACCACACTCGTCCAAAAGAAGGGGAATACCATGATTTCAAAGGGTACCAAGCCATTTGAATTCTAGTGATCTACCATAGGTGCTCTAACATTTGTAACCTTTCCAATATCATTTTAATGTTGCCACTAATGTTTGTAATGTTGCCGTTAAAGTTTAGCTTCCAAGTACCTGGGCAACTTGCTGTTAGGTGATCTGTCAGGGGTGACCTGTGATGGGGTGACTTGCTATGTTGTCCTTCCACAAGGTGACTTGCTATGGGGTAACTTGCTATGGCAACCTACTATGGGTTGACATTATATGGGGTAACTAGATGTAGTGACCTGCCATGGGGTAGCTTGCTAGGGTGACCTACCATGGGGTGACCTTTGAGATGACCTACTGTGGCAACCTGTTATGGTGTTGATGAATCTCATATTCATCAACATTACATTGATTATTCAACCCTCTATCTTAGCCTATTCAATTAGTTAAACACGTAACTGGATATAATTAACAACATACTCTTTGTATATAATTACTACTAATTTATGTAAATAAATAAAGTCTCAATTATTGTACTTTATGTGTCTATATTTTCTTTTTATTTTTTATTTATTATTTATTTAAAATCACATAAAAAGTAGCTTAATATTGTATATAATATATTGATTATTTATTCATGTTCGAAAATATATAAAACAATTAAAATGAGTTGTTTATTATCATAAAGATATCTACAAAAAATATTAGTATGTATATATGGTGTATTTAAGTTTTGGATTCTACATGAAAGTTGTAAATCAGGAAAATATACATAACTTTCATGCTAAATATTTTTTGATTTAATATCATTTGCTATTTTATTTTTATTTATCTTTTATTTTTAGTTGGATTTTTCTGATTGGTTCACATGGTATCTTCTTGGTTAGACACGTGGCCCACTCTTTATTCATTATCGCCTTCAATTCCAACCATCTCATCAAGATCAGACGGTCTGAGTTAGCCCATCACCCCCTCATCGGGGATTGCTTGATCAAATGATCAAGCGACCTTCTTCTCTCTACTCCCACCACCATTTCCACCATATAATTACAAGATTAGATGGTCATGCTTCATATTCAACCTCATCATGTTACCTCGTCCAGACGATGCACCTCTTCACATGTGACAATTCTCCCATTAACTGCAACACCTCCACTTATCCTCACACATTGCTTCCATTGCTAATCAAAAGCCCCTTCATTCCTCCCCTCTCCAACCTCTCAATCTTCAAAGTCCACCTCCATTTCTCAAACATCCAATGGCTAAAGCCACCTACTCCAACAACCTATCCTCTGAACAAAACCAATCGATGGGTGCCAGTTAAAGGTTATCTGCCTTTACGTGAGAACCCTGTGATCTTCTTCTTGTGACAATATGATAGAGAGAATTCAAACGAAGACCTATTATTTCTTCAGTGACATCCACGACCACTTTTGCCATGTTGCAACTCACATTCCAGGTATCACTCGAGTTCCACCACCGGCTACAGCATTGAGCGAAGATCAGAAGCATCTCAAGCTTCGTCCCCAAGATACAGATCCATTCTCTGATCTTCTTCTCCGATTCCAGGTGATCTCAATATTTCCCATTGTATGATTTCTCCCATTTAGTTACACTTACCCAGACACTCTCAGATCCATCTAAAGATCTCCATACCTTCACAACACAACCCTCATCCACACATAATTTGATTTCACTTCTCTCTTTTAGATCCTTCCCCAATTCAATCCTCTCTTTACTTTACTCAGGTGAAGAATCCATTTAGGGCCCCATCTCAGTCACATCGACCATCCCTTCATTTCACCTCGTTTCACCCCATTTAGATTTTCTTTGGCTTATGTTATCTTTCTAACCTTCATAGGTAGAAGACTTCTATGGTTAGAAGTTGTGGAGCATCCCTGATCATATAATCCTCCTCCGATGAGGAGGAGTTGTTCCACCAATATATCCACTTCCACTCCTTCTTCGATCCATCCTCACCTTTCAATGGTCTTCCGACCTTCATCAATGTCAGAGGACAAAGGATGGGCTCTCCAATGGTCATCAGAGCATAGTCACTTCACCATGGCCTGCGGAGGAGGGAGGGGATACAAGCTCCATTGGATTCAATCCAAAGGTGAATTACAGCCCTATGCCTTAACCTAGATCCTGTCCCTTGGATCATGTTTATCCGACGGCTTTGATTCACTCCTAGCCGATGAACTGGAAAATCACCTCTTTTAAAATTGTAGTATATGAGACGATCTTTGATTCAACAAAAAGCATAATCTTTGAATGTTGTCGAGAATTTTTCTTGGAAACTCTACCAATGTCGAACACATGGAATAATGGTTTTTAGTTGCACGGTCTTAAGTTAAATTAAATAATTAATCAATTGTTCGATTAAATATTGTGTCAGAAAATAAAAAGGAAATGTGATGATGCAAATGCAATGCGAATCAAATATACAAAAGTTAAGCTAAGGATTTGTGATTTACACGATTTAAATTCTCAATGGTATGGTCAATAAATATCAAAATTAATCAAATATCATAAATAAATTTAGATGATAATTTCCAATCACATTTAAGTCGCAGGTGAAATATCAATAGATCAAGTTATATCCCCTACTATTAAAGAGATCAAAGATGCTTTTTATATCTTAATATCTGACCCTTAAAGTCCTGCAATTTATTCCTCAAAAGTGAATTAATAATATCAAAGGAATATATATATAATATATCTCCTCAATTAATGTGCCAATGTATATAGAAAATTCCTCAAATAAATTTAACCGAGCATTGCTGTGACTTAATCCTCAAGAAATGATAGATCAAATTGACACTTCAATTCGATAAGCCCCAGCACAGATTAAATTCTCAACTTTATCCATAAGAGTAGTATAAGAGAATTAATCAAAATCGAATCCCTGAAATCGAGTCCCGACAGAATAAGTCGATAATTTTCTCAACAAGAAATGGCATAAATATGTCAAAATTTAACATGCATTGATCAAATTTAATATCAAAGAATAATCATCAGTAGACATCCTTTAATCAGTCCACAAAGTATATACAATGATAGAGCATGAAAATAACTTCAAAATGACATATTGTGCGTGAAAATCAGAATTCGTATGAGAAAGTTATAATAAAATGAAGTAACATGGGCTAAAATATAATAAAAAGTAATCATCCAATCTTTCAAATGGGTCCTTGAGAGGACTTATATGTAAATTCAAGAAACTGCCAGGGCTCAGATGCAATTTTCCCAAGGAGCCACGTGCGGGGCACGTGACCTGGGGTGACGAGGTCCTTTTTGTAATATCTGGAACCTTGTAGGGCATATGTGCAATTTACCCCCTCATGCACGTGCAAAACACATGCGTGCGAGGTTCAGGAGGCGGACAGTAGGCTCGAGCATGGTAGCTGGCTTGGGTAGCCTCGGATGACCCGAGGCTTGAGGCAGGGGCCAAGGTTGGAGGTTTGGAGCCCCGAGGCTCTATGTGGTAACGATGCAAGGCTCGGATGGAGACCGACGTGGCAGGTGCAGGACCATTGGATCAAAGGCTCTTGCATGATCCGACGGCTATGATGGCGAGAGGAAGTGGCGTTTAGGGCTGCACGATGGAAAGCGATGGTGGTTAGTGGCGGAATGAAGCCGACTCAGGTAGAGGCACAAAGAAGGATGGAGCGGAGATGGTCTTCCGCGGTGGTGAACAGATGGCGAAGGAGGAGCTGCACCATCGAGGATGAAGCTGTGTTTGGCGATGAAAGTGCTGGTGGAGCATGAGGATGGCGAGGTGCGACTGTAGGGTGTCGTCGCTCGAAGTTGGTAAAGGAGTGCGGTGGAGGTAGGTGGTGCACTGCGGAGGGCAGAACTCTTTCATGGTGGTGAGGCAGGGGAGATGCGATTGACAGAGAAGGATGCGAGGGCGGAGGCTCGATGTGTCGAGGGCGAATGTGAAGGTATGATTGAGTAAGAAAAGAAGAAGAGTAAAGGTGATTCGCCTGGAGAGGTGGATATCTAGAAGGCGTCTCTGATGATCGCTTCAATGCCGGTATGCGTGAAGCTCAGCTGCATTGGGTAGCGACAGAGGTCGTGCTTCCTTTGGATCACGCCCAGGTGGGAGCGTGCCACTATCACCAGCGCTCGAGGGATGAAGGGAGGATGGTTCAGACGTGGGAGGCAGTCGACGCTTTATACAAGAAGGGGGCTCAGGGGGTTACATGGACATCGTAACAGCTGGTGAGGGGGTGGGGGCGGCAACCGTTGTTGATGAGGGGCGAAGGTCATTGCTGGTGCAGGCGTTACAGGCAGAAGGGGTGGGGGAGGAAGTCACGTGCAAAGCACGTGACCGGTGGTGGAAGGTGACGGGTCACGTGCTCTGCACGTGATAATGGAGAGAGAGTGGACCACATGGCATGCCATGGGGCTGTCACGTGTCACCCCTTTCAAAATCAAAGCAGGAAGAAAAATATAAAAGAAATAGGAGGAAAACTTGAATCGAAAAATTTCCTTAATGAAAGTTGCTCGTCTCAATGAGACCTATATCTTTCATGAAGAAATCAGAAGAAAAAAAGGTCATTTGTATAAAGTGATATTTTTTGTTGTCTCTATGTGTATAGAAAATAGATATTTTGGGATTTTATAATTTTTTAGTGATTTTAAAGATGATAAAAATTATAGAAAAATTATTATAAAATATAATATACTTAATTGTATATTAATTTATTTTTTATATTTTTAGTAAATAAAAAATAAGGAAATAAAATAGAGGTACAAAATACGAGATTTTTGTACGGACTCACAAAGGACATTCAGACTTAGTCAGTTTCTTTGATTTCAGTCTTAATAATTTGAAAGGTAGCTGTAGGCAGATTTAGTAGGGGCCCTTACCCCTTCCCGCCTTTCCCGCTCCATTCTTCCCGGGCTTGACTATATATAATGCTTCTCGTATAAGCTGAGGAGGATGGTGTAACAACAGTTGACAGTCTTTCCATTCCCGGCCGTTCCCTTCCGCTCTCTTTATAGGGAGGAAAATAATTTTATGTTGTTTGATAAAACTTTCATCAAAGAACAAAAATAAAGAAGAAATAAAATTAAAATGGTTAATTATGTACATAAAAATTTAGGTCAAAAATCACAAAAATATAAAATGCGCAAAAGAGGCCCAAACCCATCTTTCGCATATGAGTTCTGAATCTTATGAAATTAGTCTTGTTTTAAAGGTATTTGAAATGGAGTAGTTTAAACGTGAGTAGTCGGAAATCGGAAATCAGACACTATATGAGGAAGATATGCATATTTTAGTCCGTTAGATGTGAAATTAGGACTTGTTTTTATTGAACACTTATTTGAGTTAATAGTTTTTTTGTATTTTTTATTTATTCTTGTTTAGTAATATATATACAATGAAGGTTGTTTCAGGTCAGTTGGAGTTAGGATAAATTAATTAAAAATATGGGAAGTTATCAGCTTTTTAGGTTAACACATTATGCAATTATGCATGATGAAATGCGAATATTATTTACACATGTATGAATGCTAATGATGCTATATTAATGAATAAATGCATATGAATTTCGGTGAACAAAGCATAATTAACCAATTTTAGCATGATGAGTCTGAGATACATCACTAGCCTCCTTGTCCACTCATGTGCACCTTGGAATACCCGATCCTGCACCGAAGCAATCGTAGAGCTCCACATGGCTAGGGCCGCCTAGACACCCAAGCCTCCAACCGAGCCTAGGCCACATGCCCTACACGTGTGCCACCCTGTGAACTTTGCAGATAAGCCCCGTAGACTTCTCATATTTGCAAATGAGTCCCAACACACATGCACATTTAGGGATGAGCCCTTTTAGGTTTCTTTTATTGTAATTTAGCCTAAGTTATACTTGTTTAATATTTAAGTAATCATTTGTGTGTTTCTTTGCAAATAAGCCCTTGTGTTGCTATTTAAATAATTTGAGCATATGATATCCAAATTAAGTGGAACTAATCTTGTACGAAAGCTCTGTTCACTCTCTTTCTAATGGTATGATTTATCCTTTATATTGATCAGTCAGTATTCATTTAATAATCAAATAAGATCATTATTTATTATAACTTGATTAAATTACCATTATTAGTATCTATGTCTGATTTGCACAGTAATTACATCTTGGAAAGCTTATTTCATGTAGATTTTAATTAGGTATTTTGATCTCTAATTTAGAATCATTAAATTTCTAATTAGGTATCTTATGCGAATTAAGTAATGCAAGTAACTAAATATTTAGGTACATCATTATCAAAGTGAAATCAGAGCATACTAGTGATGTAATGTTTGAATAATTTTATTATTGATTTAGACCAAAGTTTAGAGCATTAATTCAGGAATAATTTGTGTATATTATTGTTTGTTCTATAAATACATCTCATTCATTATGCCTCATTATAACTTGCATATAAGTAGATTAAAATATCATATGCATGCATTCACCTTGACCTAGATCACATTATATCATTCAACTTAGATATTTAACCACTAGCTTAGATAACCTGATAGATCATATCCTTATGTTCGACCCTGTCCTTATCTAGGTATAAATTTAAACCTTACTCTCTTCACAAAGATACGTTAGCGTGGTTCTGAATGATTCTCTGATTGTTAACAGTACAACTCGACCCAATTAGAGTAGCGATTTAATGATTCATCTGGTGTGACATATTATACAGTGACCTACTATGACATTCTGTATTATGTGCATGATTGATCTAACTAGTGAAATTGATTTTGAGATCTAAATAACCCCGACTGAGGTATTCTTGGATGCATTTGATCTACACAACCTATTATGGATCTCTTTCAAATGGCGCATTCTATTCCCCAAAACAATCTTATAAGACTCTTAAAAAAATGTTTAAAACCCTCAAACAACCATAATGATAATATGCATAATCCCTATTTGATTAGTGCAACACACCACCCACCCTCATGAATTCCATGTATCCTACACTCCTTCAAATATGACCACAAAAATGATAATGAATCATGTTAAACGTGTCTCACGGATTTATGGATATACATGTACATAGGAATGACTGAAATTTGTGAAATTAACATGAAGAGGGAGGTAACCATCGTTACCTCCAATACTCAGATGCATTGGAATCTCCATACGTGTGGAAATGGCACATAAAATGCTCGCTGGTGAAGAGGACATGCATACCAAGGTGACCTTTGTTGAGGCAGCAGAAGATTGATGGTGGATAAGAAGCAAATTAGAAGGAGAGAACATAGATCAATGCACAAGGTAGATGTGAACTTAAGAACTTCTTTTCATTAAAACTTGAACTTGCATACAAGACTTGAACTTTTATAAGAAGATGACCTACAATGTTTACAACAAGGAAGATGGATTTATACGACTTGGAAGGAGGCAGACTCTTCTAGTAGTAGTAGATGTGTTGTGCTTTTTCTTGTGTATTCTGTGAAATGAGGACCTCTTGGATAGTATTTATAGACCCCTGATTAGCGTCAAATTTGCCTCTTTAAGAATAGATAATGTCGTAGTATAGGAGGCAAATTTGGTTCAGCAAAAATCACAATCCTTTGAATGTTGTAGAGTATTTATACTTGGTGAGTCTACCAAGGTCGAGCACAGGGACTCGAGCTACTCTATCCACTTACCGAATTCTGGTCAATTAAGAGCAAGTGTGAACAATTCTTAATTCTAAGGTCTTCATGCAGATGCATTATACTGGTTACAATGCAATAAAGTGATGCATGCAATTTTTAGTTGATTTTTATGCTATTATAGGATGATGCATGAAAATAATGCAAGTCTACATGTAAAGGTAATGTATGCAACTATCTATTACAATGATACCCTAAAAGATCAATAAATTGAGCAACAAATGATAAATTAAAATCAGAGTCATTTTGAGTACAGAAGTATGAGCAAACATCTATTCAGGGCACACATATCTAGATCAAGAATATCATCTAACATTAAAAACTCATCGTATTTAAAATGGTGTCAGATGAGAAAATTAAATGTGCCATAACATAGATGGTGAAACAAGGATCAAAACGACACTAAAATCATGCAATTTGGACCTACGATGCTCAAATTTTGAAGAAAATAATGTAGAGGCGTAATTGTAATAAAAATGCAAGAAATTAAAAGATAAATATTATAAATAGATCCCTGGAGGGACCAAAATGCAATTTCCAAAAATCGCCTAGGCCATATTATAATTTTTCCATATACACGGGGGTCCCTCCTGTAAAATACCCAGGCACGCACCTGGGGACCAAAGTGTAAATACCAAAACATCCGGGGTCTTTCATGCAAACTTACCCAAGCCCTCACGTGGGGTGCACATGAGGGTCCTAGGCTCGGGAGGCGTCACTGGTTCATGATACGTGGCATCATACGGAGGCTCGGAGCGAGGTTTGGTGGACCCGAGCCTTTAAGTGCGGCAGGAGGCTTGGGTCACCACGTGTCTTCATCCTGACCGTCCGATCCAGATGATTGGATGTCATATGCTTTTCGTCCTCCACCGTGGGTCTACTGGAGGAGGTGGGGCTCTGGCGTACCCTCTATGGCTCCTCCATGCTCCAACGGTTCGCCTGGAGGTCAGGGAAGTTCGCTGGATGGCTGGCGGAGGTCCTGGAAGAGTAGCGAGGCTCCGATGTTGATCAGAGCTTGAGCTCGACGAAGCCTCGCTGGAGGAGATCAGCTCGAAGGAGCTCCGATGCGAGATCCGACCATTGAGTTTCCTGCATGCATTAGATAATAGCCGGAACGTGCGAGTGTGCAAGGTGAGTGAATGGGGGACGTGGGGCGTCAAGAGGTGGTGGCCCAATCGCTTCTTCTCCGACGAAGTGGAGAAGAAGGGGGGTCGGAGCAGGGGAGCTTCTAGAGAAGAGAAGGGTGGTCGGTGAGGATGAGGGTGATGTAGCAGAGGTATTTGGATGGTCTGTGGCCGATGAAAGTGGGTGAGAGTACCGAAAAAATTATGAGAAATAAAGGAAAAAGAAAGGGGAAGGGGACCTTGTCGGTGAGGGGAACCTGGTGGAGGAGGGGCTTGTGCTGGGCTTCAAGAAAGCCCGGGGTCGTCGCCCGGTCTGGTCAGCCATCCTAGAGAGCTCAGCTACCATCGGAGATGGCAGAGCTTTCATGGCTGAAGCCAAGGATCACACCTTGGGCTAGGGCCGTTGACGCCACGACATCGGACCTCTCTGCCGTCACCGGAGGGCCAGATACTGGGCCAAAGCCCCTTGGAGTGGTGGATGAGGTGCTTGGTGGCGGAAGGAGGGGGTTTTATAGGAGGGGTGGAGGTCCGTTACGTGTTGGATGGAGGAGTTTGAACGGCTGGGGGAGTGATTGAGGAGTGAATACATGGTGGTGATGGTGGCGCGAGGAAGGCGGAGGATAGAGCTCCGTGGAGGAGCATTTTGATGCGGAGGGGGTGGCTTGTGGTGCATTCCAAAATTGGAAGGGGGCGGCGCATCAGAGAAGGTAACAACTAGGCTGGAGGTAGGGGACGAAGAGCTAGCCGTTGGATTTTGAGATCCAACAGCCAGGATTAAGGAGGTGTTGAGTGGGTTGGATCAGATATGGGATCTGATCGAACGGATAGATGTAGGCGAGGATGAGTGGATTAGATGGAGTTAGTATTTAGTCCAACGGCAAGGGGTGACGTGGAGAGATGCTAGCCTAAGGGGATCAGAGGTCCGTGATTTAGGTGGATGCGGATGGTTGAGATCTGGTCAGGGAAAGGATCAGACGGTAGAAGATGGACTGGTGATGGACGGTTGAGATGGGGGCAGGAAGGAGTAGATCTGCCTGCCCAGGAGAGCGTCGCGTGGCGGAAGGAGGACGGGCCACGTGGGCCGCCCATAAGGTGCCATGTGGCCTAATCAGAAAATCAGAAAAATCGAAAATAAAGATAAATACAAAAGAAATAGTTAGAGGCGGAATTAGGAAAAAGTTAAACACATGAAAGTTATTCGTCTCGATGAGATCAACAAGTTTCATGTTGGACGAAAAGTCAAAAGAGGTCATTTATACAAAAAGTATTTTTGGGGGTATTTTTAAAGGGTTAAAAACACCGATTTTCTGTTTTTGAGTTGTTTTGTATTTATTAGTTCTTTTAAGGGTTAAAGAATTATAGACAATTGATTCACCTAATTTTTAGGGGGTTTTGACGAGAAAATAATTACAAAGTAAATAATAGTAATTAAATACAATTAATTATGGGTTAATTATACATAATATAATACAGTATAAAAAGGAGGAATTATTGATGAATTTTATTGGTTTGATTCAGCCAGGGGTTTAATTAGTGACTTTTAGCATGATGAATACGAGATTCATCAACCCCCAAGAGGTTGGATATTTTTGGGAAGAGGGATCTAGAAGTCTCTTCCATGCTTATCTTTTAAGAGAAAATATCTAGATATTTTGATGAGAGATGGAGAAATATCAATATATTTTATCCACCTCTATCTTTTTTAGAATCTTCTCCCAAGTGCATATCTTTATGAAGCTTCTCTATATGTTGGTGGAGAATATAGTCCCACATCACTTCATATGGGTGAATGATTATTGTCCCATGTGTATAAGAGCCTACTGTAATAATAATACTTCATGGACAAGTTACAAATTATATTTTTATCACCCTCTTAATTTGTAATTTGCATTATCCACGTGAAGTACTGAAAGTTTTCTGTTGGAAGAGTCTTTGCAAAGATATCTGCATCTTGATCTACTTTGTGATAGATTTCTTCATTTTGCCCCTCTTGTATATGGTAATGAAGAAATCCATTATGCTGTCTTTTTCCTTGTAAAAATGATTCTTTTTCATTGTAATGTCTTTTGCATAAGGACTTATTTCTTGTCGCTTCTTAGAATATCTGGATACTGCCTTTGATTCTTTAAATAACTTCTTCTATCTTTAGGGGCTCATATGCAGATAACGAGATAATAGGAATTGATGCATAAATTTCTTCAAGAGATCGTATCTTTTGTTGACGATGCTATACATTAGAAATATCTGATCCGCATGGTCTTTGAATCAAAGGAAATATATCTTCGTAATTTGAGTTGTCTTCTTCACCAGCGACTTGCCTTTGTAAAGTTGGAGTGACTTCTCATTTCTACGAAGACTTTTCATCAAAGATAACATCTCTTGATATTATCAATTTCCTTCTTTACACTCATATAATATATAAGCTTTAGATTCATCACAGTATCCAATGAAGATATACTTTTCACCTTTTTCATAAAATTTTCTTGTCTAACTTGAGATGGAATATGTGCATATGCAATAGAGCCAAATATTTTGAAATGACTAATCTTGACCTTCCTTTCATACCAAGTTTCGTAAGATTTTCTATCCCATACTGCTTTGATAGGTTATCTATTTAATATATAAATCAAAGTATTTATTGCCTCTGCTCAAAGTTTGTTAGTAAGACCCTTACTTTCCAGTATGCTTCTTGCAATCTCAACAATTGTTCGATTTCTTCAAGATTTTCCTGGTTAATTTGAGATGGAATATGAGCATATGCAATAGAGCCAAAGATTTCGAAATTACTAATCTTGACCTTCCATTCATACCAACTTTTTAAGGTTTTCTATTCAATACTTCTTTGGTAGGAGATCTATTCAATATATAAATCGTAATATTTAGCCCCTGCTAAAAGTTTATTAGTAAGACCCTTACCTTCTAGCATACTTCTTGCCATCTCAACAATAGGAGTTGAAGCATAAATTTCTTCAAGAGATTGTATCTTTTGTTGACGATGCTCTACATCAGAACTATCTGGCCCGCCTGGTCTTTGAATCAATCATTTGAGTTGTCTTCTTCACCTCGGCTTGATTTTGTAAAGTTGGAGTGTCTTCCCATTTCTATGAAAACTTTTCATCAAAGATAACATCTCTTGATATAATCAATCTTTCTTTACACTCATATAATATATAAGCTTTAGATTCATCACAACATCCAATGAAGATATATTTTTCACATTTTTCATCAAAATTTCTTGTCTAACTTGAGATGGAATGTGGGCATATGCAATAGAGCCAAAGATTTTAAAATGACTAATCTTGACCTTCCTTTCATATCAAGTTTCATAAGATTTTCTATTCAATATTGCTTTGGTGGGAGATCTATTTAATATATAAACCACAATATTTACTGTCTCTGCTTAAAGTTTGTTAGTAAAACCCTTAACTTCTAGCATGCTTCTTACCATCTCAATGATTGTTCGATTTCTTCTTTCAGTTCCTCTATTTTGTTGAGGAGTGTATCTTGTTGTTAGCTTCTTCTTGTTTCCTTGAGCTATATAGAAGTCTTGAAATTCTTTGGATGTAAATTCTCTTCCACGATCTGAACGGAAAACTTTTATTTTTCTTCCACTTTTCTTTTCAACAAAAGCTTTAAACTTGATAAAAGTAGAAAAGACTTCTGACTTTTCTTTCAAGAAGTAAACCTACATCATTCTACTGTAATCATCAACAAATAATAAAATATACATAGCTCAATTAATAGACATAGTTTGAGTTGGTCCACATACATCTAAGTGTAGTCTTTATAAAAGGCAATCTATGAATGTTGTCATATATGCATCCTTTGAATATGCTTTCATCTTAGTCTCACAACCAATATCTTCTTATTTAATTACTTGAGGCTTCTAAAATTTAAATGTCCATATCTTAAATGTCATAATAAGGAATCATCTTCATCTATAGCTTTTAGAGCATAGTCTTCTTTTAAAGACACTGATAATGGAAAGACTTTATTTGAAGCTATATTAATGTCTGCAATTAATAACTTTCTTATTTTATCAAAGATTTTGCATACCCCATTATCGAATCTTAGAGAATGTCCATTATTCGTAAGTTATCCCACACTTAAACGATTCTCAGTTAAGATGCAAATATAAAGAACATCATGAATAAGTTTAGAAGTACATTTCTTTGTTTGTACTGCAATAACTCCTTTGCTTTCACATTTTACAGCTTTCCATCTCCGAGCTTAACTTGCGAACTATGCCTTTTCTGAAGGCTAACAATGCAGTTCCCTATCATGTGTTTACTACAACCACTATCGACATACCAAATATCTTTAGGCACTTCTTTAGTGTTCATGCAAGAATAAAGAATGGAGTGAAAGCCTCATCTTTTGCAATATAATTAGACTTGTTCTTTTGGAACCAATAGTCTCTTTGAGAATGATATGCAATCTTTTACTTTATGCAATAAAATATACGATCCTTATACTCATGATTATCTTTCCTACAATGCAATAAGAAGGAGATTTTCTTGTACCTGAAGATCTTTGATTATATCCTTCTTTTGGTCTTCAATTGTCTTGTCTGTAAGATCTAAGACTTCTATTATGCTCTTATCTCCTTACATATTGTCTCCTTTTTTATGTCATTATCTTCATTCTTAGCTATGAAGATGCTCATTTTTGTTTGAAATGATTGCTCCAATGGTTGAGTAGTAAACCTGTTAATTCTTTGCTCATGTGCTTCAAGTGAGCCCATTAATTTATATATATAGAGAGGATATAAATCTTTGTATACTCTTATATCAACAACAACATAATCAAATTTAACAGGTAAATTTCTTAACATCTTTTCAACAACCTTCTTATCGGTAATAGTATCTCCATAACTTAAAATTTGATTTATAATAATAGATGCTCATGAAAAGAATTCTTAGATAGTTTCACCATCTTTCATCAAGAGATTATCAAAATCTCTCCATAAATATTGAAGCTTGATAGAAATTACTTTAACGGATATTTAAAATTCTTTCATTAAAATCTCCCATGTTTTTAGAAATAGTTGCTTCAGAAATGCGAGAAAAGATAGCTTTTCTTACTCATCGCTGGAAGAAGAGAATAGCCTTTGCATCTTTCTTATTGTTCTCCTTGAGTTCTTTCTTCTTTTCTTCACTTAATGAAGCAAGTGCACATGCATTTTTAATCTTTCATAACTAACTCCCACAGATCTTATAAGATGAAAAGGATCATCATTTAAAGGCTTCAATAATTACAACTTTCTCCATCAAAGACAGGAATGGAGCTTTGTGTGTAATTGAATAAAGGTATGTTGGAAGTGGATGTGATGGTGTGGAGAAATAAGGGAAAATGCTTCAGCAATGATGTAAAAATGATGATGCTCCGATACCAAACTTGTTGGATAGCGAAAGATTAATTGTTGATAAGAAACAAATTAGAGAGAGAGAGAGAGAGAGAGAGAGAGAATATGGATCAATGCACAAGGTAGATGTGAACTAAAGAAGTTCTTTTCATTAAAACTTGAACTTGCATACAAGACTTGAACTTTTATAAAAAGAGGACTTACAATGTTTACAACAAGGAAGAAGAGCTTACAACACTTGGAAGGAGGATGACTCTTGTAGCGGTAGTAGATGTGTTCTTCTTCTTGTGTGTTGTGTGAAATGAGGACATCTTAGGTTATATTTATATGCCTCCGAGATGGTGGTGATATTTTGGAAGAGGGATCTATAATTATCTTACATGCTTATCCTTTAAGAGAAAATATCTAGATATTTTGGTGGAAGGTGGAGAAATATCTATATATTTTCTCTACCTCTCTTTTTTCTAGAATCTTATTACAAGTGCATATCTTCATGAAGCTTCTCCATATGTTGGTGGAGAATATATTAGACCAACATTTCTTCATATGGGTGAAGGATTATTGGCCTATGTGTATAAGAGCTCATTGTAATAATAATAATTCATGGGAAAGTTACAAATTATATTTTTAACTACATTGACCTTCTTTATGTGGTGGTTGTTTCACATCGTCGATCTGACGTACTCTGGCGAGCTCCGATGGTGCTCCGACGATATCTCTGGTGAGGGATGAGAGAGAAATGTGGATGCTATCAAGGTTAGGATTTGGAGCAACCAAAAAATACTTTATAGTATAGAAAACTTAGATATGGATGTTATTTTGAATCTTAGCACTGACTTCACTAAAACAGCTTTTGCTTGAGTTCTCGTCAGTTGGACTCATTGGAAAAGTCTCGACAAATCCTACGCAATACTTATTATTGCTGCGTTTGGAAATTGAAAATGCTTTAGATTTAAAAATAAGGGTTTCACACATTGACATCCACTGATGTACGTTACAAAAACTGGCTAAGTAGAATAACAATTGTTTAAAACCTTCATTAATAAATTCCAATCTAATGATAAGAAACTGGACAAGTAGAATTTCATTCTATTTCATTTGTTCTTCTTTCTATTGCTATGTCATGCCATCTTTTTACATTTTTAGGTGAAGTATACAGATGCTTTAACCTTGGAGAGAGATATATATCATAATATCTTTTCTAACTTCGTTTTAGTTAGAACTTTTATATCATGTACATTCCATTCTAAATAATAATTTAAGGAAAGTGTTATATCCTAACACATTTAAAAGCATGATTTAACATCTTTCTATTCCTTTGAAATATAGTCCGGATTGTTCAGTAATTTTATTTAGAATTTTTACCTGGCAGATCCTATTATCTTTTCAAATTACCTCTACAACTTTTGAAATAACCTAATTCCTTCCACGACCCCGTAAATTTGTTCTGTCTTAACCCATAAAATCTGCCATCATATTTACTTTATTGGAGTCAATTAGTTGAGTTAAACCCGAGTTAATCAAATCAAAGAATCTCAACAATGGATCTTCAACCTCCCTCTCTCTCCTTCCTTCTCCTCCATCCTCTTCTTCTACCCAATCAAAATGGTGGCCTCTATCTCGAGTGGCAAAGGTCGGAGGCGTGCATGCTTGATCACTTCAAGTGACGATCAGATGGTCGACGACGATGCCAACGTGAGGGGAGGGTGGCTTCCAAGCAAGAGGTGGTGGGTCGTAGGGAGGTGCAGAGCTTGAGGGGGGGTTCCATGCAAGGATGGAGACTTCGACGATGGTGCCAATGCGGGGGGGGGGGGTTTCCAAGCAGGATGCGGTGGCGGGGGGGGGGGGGGGGGTGGGGGTGTCCATGCGAGGTGGGGGGGGGGGGTACGTGCCTGGTAGCCCCCTCTCTGACCTGCACAAGAAGCATGCTCATGACATATCTCCCACATCCACTCCAATGGGATCACCCACTACGATGTCAAGGGCCACACCGTCCTCATCACCACTGACGACTCCGCCAAGCTCACTGACCTCGGCTATGTGAGATTTGTCGGTGATGCTTGCCAACCCATTGGTGGCACACTATTTTTCATGTCACTAGAGGTGGTGAGGGATGAAGAGCCCCTGTTGACGTCTGGGGATTGGGTTGTACGATCATCTAGATGACCACCGGTTGTCCGTCGTGGAGCGACGCCACTGACCCGATTTCAGCCATTCACCTGATCGAATTCTCCGGCGAGACATCAAAGATATTGAAATGGGTCTCCACAGAAGCAGAGTATTTCATGAGAAAATGATTCGAGAGGGACCCACGTTGGAGGTGGACAACCAACGAGCTCCTCGGCCACCCATTCGTCTCCACCGTTGGATCCGATGCATCTCCGGAACCCGATTGGAGATCGCCCAAATGTGTCCTTGATCAAGACTTTTGGGAATCGCTCCAAGAAGACGAGACATAAACAGATGATGAACAACAAGAGACCTCCATGGCGTCTGGCCTATTAGAGAGGATCCACTAATTGGCGTCCGTCAGCAAGGCATCGACTCCATCATCAGAACTCGGATCCCCCTTGGATGAAGATACACCAAAAAAAAAGACACGATTAGCGTGCACATTGTGGCTCGTTTTGTACTTGCTATCACAAGCCAAGTGCTCGCCCATAAGGTGGGCATGCACATGTGCTCGCTCGATCTGTGTTCGCTTATTGGAGTGTCGCCAGGCAGGTGGGCAAGCACTTGTACATGCCATGCGCTCGCCCAAACTAGGGCGAGTACGTATGTGGTTGCCAAAGGCTCATGCATGTCCTTTTGGGAGTGCAGAAAGAGAGGATTTGGCGAGCACATGTACTCGTCCAAACTCATGAACAGAAAAAAAATATACAGGTTCGACAGGACGAAGTTTAGACGCCCCATCGAACCTGTATACCCTGTTAAGAAACCACTGCATGTGCTTATTAAAGTTGATAATAGTACCTTAAATGTGTCTTCGACCTAATTAAATCAAGTATCTTGTACAAACTCACATAATACACATGAGCATATGAACTAAACATATAAGATAACAAACAATTTCAGTATATGCATCGCATTTAGCAGCTAAATATAATATCAAAGGATTTTTGAAATGTTCGACAAGTACAAGTACATGTTATTCTATTGTCAAAGTTGATACATATTAAAAGAGTTGCTAAAAAACTATAACACAACAGGTTAAACCCTGCCTCTTTCTCCAGACAGAGAAGTAAACGATAACTACTCTGAAAATATTTTGCAAAATATTAGACTAAAGAGTAGTACCTAATTTAAATAATTACGTTAAAACATTACTTATCAAAAACATCTCAAACAATCTCTCCTGCTCAGTAGCAAGAACACGACACCAACGAAATTGTATGCTAGTCAAATATGTCTTGATTATATTGGTAATATCCTTTGCCACCTTGTTGCTATTAAAAAAATCCCATCATATTTTATAAAATTTTTAAATAATATGAAGGTACAAATGAGAAGATTTATTTATATAAAAATCATACCTCCCATTCGCAGTAAGCTCCAACAAAGGGTAGGACTCCAAAATCTGCCCATCTCTAGTGGGTAAAGGTACGTGTATGCTCGGGCGTGCAAAAGAAGGTGAACCCGGATCCATCGAGGTCCGTGCTGGTATAGGTATCGGGCATGCAACATGAGCGGCTGTGTAAGATGGCTCTCCATATACGCCTCCATAAAAGGGGGGAGGAGGATAACCAAGAGACTCATAATAGGCTATGACCTGTCGAGTCTCGTCTGGAAGTGACTCTAAAGTAATAGGAGGGGTCGACTACCTACTAGAAAAAGGTGAGTCTGACGATGATGGATGAGACTTTATTGTATTTTTTGTGCGTCCGGTTACATTCATAACTGTATAGAAGATGTTATCGACAACATTTTTCTCTATATGCATAACATCTAAGTTATGTTGTATCAATAGCTTATTCCAATATGGTAATTCTCAAAATATACTTTTATTAATCCGATTGTGTCTGTCTCCAAATCCAGGAAGAGTTTTTGTTATATCTTTGTTGTTCAAGGAAGCATTTTCCAATTCTTTTAAATGTGATAATATCGTTTTACTAGACTTAATTATCAGAGGATCTGTAAGATCGATAGCATTCTTTTTAAATTCTTATTTCTGTCTTCGATAGGGATAGTTTTTTTGGAAGAAAATATTTTGACAATAAAAAATAGGATTTCTGACTATCACTACAACAAAAACGTGTATAGGCTACAAACTTTTTCCTACGGATTATTATTACCTGCGGAATACAAGGTGGGCTACGGATATTTCGTAGTCGAAATATTAAGAAAATACAACAGATGATAGCTACGAATTTTTCGTCGTTTATGTTAGGGGACAATGAATCTGAAGCTATAGGAATAAAAAAGGCTTCAATATAAATGCAAAAAACTTATATTGCTACATTACGTCTATTACTTTCCCTTGTAAATTATATCATTGGATGTGGTAGAATTCTGCTACGAACCAATGTCTAATCGCTTCGGATGTATATGACGAGATTATATTCATTAAGGGACCTTCCCAATTTTTCAACAAAAGGGCGGAATCCAAAACCCCCAAATCTGTCTTCCCTCTAATTATTGGGGAAAAAAGGCGCGTATTCCATTTTCCCCAAATCTCAATGCCCACATTCCTCTTTAACTCCTTACATAACCTAATCACCTCCGTCACTCTTTATCCTCCGCCGTTGCCCATCCCTTCCCACCTATTCTCCCACCACAACACCATGTATAGGGACGCCAATGTGTGTCGTACGTTGTTGGAGAGAGGGGGTGCTACGTCCAAGCGCATATCAGGAAGGAAGAACAGACTGGATATAGCATATTCAGGGACTTCATGGGGCTCGACGTCACAAGGGTGCTTGAATGCGGTATAAGGGTGGATAGTACCATGGGCAAAGGTATTGCGAGGATGTCACCAATGGCATGTGGTCAATGGCAGGATTTTGCGTGGGAAGATTTTGTGTGGGATCGGTCTCTGACTCTCTGGTACCTGCAACCGCAGTGAGATACAGAATCATGTAGTTTCCATTGGGTTTTTTGACATTTGTTGTACATCCATCATATTGTGTTTGTTTTTCATCTGCAACAATCCTTAAATAAATTATTTTGTTCTCATTCAGAGTTTGTGATCTCTAATATTGTTTAAAATTACTATCCATCTGCTTAATTAAAGTTTTTGTCTTATATTTGTTACTATCTATCTGCTTCATCCAACGTGCATTTCTTTTTCTTGCAGAAAGTAACATTGTCTGCTGTCATTTTTCAGTTCAAAGTCTCCATTGCGATACTGTATGTCTGTAAACTATCAAGGTATTTGCAACTCAGTTCTATCTAAGATGCTTTTTTATAACTATTCTATGTAAGTAGTTGTTTGTGAAAACATGACGAGTCATAGTAGATTGTATTTTCTTTTCAATATTGACCTCATTGTACTTAAGAATAATATAAAAGCTTTATTTATTTTATTATTTTTTAACGGGATTATGAGTCATACGTATTCTAATATATTCACATGCATACTAATTTAATTAGTTCTAATAAGATATAGAACTCTACTTTTATACTACTTTATTTCCAACATGATGCGGAAGTCTACTTGTGTACTAATTTAATTTTATTGTGATACAATTCAATATTTACTAAGGATCAAGGATGATGTGATTGACCTTAAGGTTTCATTGAGATTGTCATGATGCATTTGACAATTTTCTATACTTTGGCTTATTTGGCATTTGCAATTTTTCCAGGTGATGAAAGCATTGATTCAATGATCAAGTTTCCAAAGAATCAATTGACTTTTTTATCAAGAAAATTGAATTTTAGTGTCACTTTTGATGTGGATCCTATTTACATAATCCTTTCTCTTACTTCCAATTTTTTATTTACATGTAGGAAGCCACCGATTTGATACTAAGGATATTCTTGTATGCATGGGACTTGAGAATCCAGAAGAGTTGATAAAGCATGATTGTAAAAAATGTAAGGTAGAGGAGATCCCAAATGGCTGGGCTTCATATCCACAACATCTTTCAGGATGGACCAGCTCAGAAAAGGCTACTTTTGCAAGGCTTTGAGAGGTGAAGACACTTGCTTTGAGTCATTTTGGTAGGGAAGTGCCAATTCCAAATGAGTATAGATTTCTTGTGTAGTTTACACTTTATAGGTTGCATCATAATTCTTGTGATTGATGACTACATTTGAAGCGGTAATGAGCATATTAAGCCATCACAGGTAGCATGGATTATGGTTCAACAGGATGTGCTAAAGGTAACTTGATTCTTATTCTTTGAAAAAAAGGTAAATTGATTCTGGTAGCACTTCCAATACATTATTTGTTCTTTATATTAAAGTGCAAAGTTTAATAAATGAAAATAGTTATTTTGTTTACAATTGTTATTGATCATGACTCGATTTTTATATTGCAGGATGTCAAATGGGAGAGAAAAAGTCAAATTCATAGATATCGAAGGCTGTTGAAAAGCATGAACTGCGACATTTATGCCTACTCTACAGCTTTAGAGGTCAAAATGAAGATTAATGCGAGACTTTTAAAAGCAAAGATGGACGAAGATTCTAAATACGAATTCTTTGATCATGTCTTTCAATAGTGGTTGTAAAAGTTGAACTTTATACATTTTACCTTCTTATTGTAATATGAATTATCATGTGGTGGATGTGAAAGTTGCACTTGTAATGTGATGTATTCTACAATTTGTACTTAAATTTTTTTACTAAATGATGAAATTCTTTTGCATGAAAGCATAGTCATATTGTTTGATGTAAGAGAATCCATACTAACTAATGACAAGCATCTAATCATTGGTATTACCACTGGTATTGCTTGCAAATAATTTCTAATTAAATAATCAACTTTCAAAGTTAAGATATAGACAATAATATTGATACGTATGCCGTTGCTAATAAAATTTATATGGTCATGATAATGAACTAATTTATGCAATCAATAATAGCTATGAGTTTATACTATATATTTTCTAAATGCTCAAATATCATTAAATATTTGCCATGTCAGCATGTGTATTGGTGACAATAGTTGGCTACAAATTAATCGTTGTAACCACACTATAGCTACAGAATTTCCGTCGTTCTCATCTTTAGCTACCATGTCATGGACGACGAACAATGGCTACAATTTAGTTGTCGCCCGCCCATATTTCGTAGCCATAGATTGTAATTTTGTAGTAACAATTTGTCACTAAAAGCCCTTTTTGTTGTAGTGTTTATACCTTCCATACAATACGGACAACTTTTACGTCCATGCGTACTCCATCTAGATAACATTCTATATGCCGGAAAGTCATTTATACTCCAGAGTAGAGCTACTTTCATATTAAATATTGGACTTTTACTTGCATCATGTGTATCTACTTTATCAATCTATAGCACTTTCAACTCATTTATAAGAGGATGTAAATATACGATGATATATTTTCCCATATGTGTAGGTCATGGCACCAACAACGATAGAAATATAAATTATCTCTTATTACATAAACATGGGGGAAGATTGTAAGGTGTTATTATTACTGGCCAGAAAGAGTAATCTTTACTTCTTCCATGAGGATTAAACCCATCTGTACATAAACCTATAACGCAATTCATTTTCTCTTCCAAAAATAAGGGAAATGTCGACATCAATACTTTCCAACAATTAAATTCGGATGGATGCTTCATGTACTCATCAACTATATGTTCTGAATGCCATGTCATATTTTTCACCATTTTCTTACAACAATATAACCGTTTAATCTCGACGTCAACATGAAATAACGTAAAATGTTTCTTGACCTTTTTGTGCCATTTTTACTTGATTCTTTACATCTTGGCTCATTACATTACGGACAACGTGTCAAATGCTAATGTTCATCGTAGTATAAAATATGATGATTTATACAAGAGTCTATTTTACGGGTCAGATGTTTAACTTCCGTTAAGCCCATCTTCCGCATCATTTTCTTGGTTTTGTAATAATTGTCAGGTAATTCAGCATCTTTTGGTAACATTTTCTTGATAATTTTAAACATGGCATCAGAATTACGATCAGTCATATTATACATCATCTTTATCGATAAAAGTTCTGAAACTGTGTAGAGTTTTGAATATATCTTACAACCCAACCACAATGGCTCTTCTGCTTTTTTCAACAGCTCGTAGAAGTCCATAGACTCTCCATATGATTCCTCATCATCTTGACAGGTAGTGTTAAAATCTGGATTCGCAATGTCCATAACCATATCTACGAATGGGTTTATATTGTTTGTTTCTTTTGATTCATTCATCATGTCTTCGAAGTCTTCACCATGCATGCACCAAATCCTATATCCTTCCATGAAATCATTTTTGTAAAGGTGCAATTGAATTTCATCTTTAGAACTCCTCTTCATTAAATGACACTTTGTACATGGACACCAGATAGTACCATCTGAATTCACGACACGAGAACCTTGTACGTAAGCAAATTCTACAAATTCATGAATATCTATTTAAAAGGTATCTACAACACATCCATCTCTTACACGCTTGTACATCTACTCTCTGTTACCCATCTTTATCAACTGAATGTAACAGTTCATACGGACAAATGAGAAGACTAGATTTAACTTTGGTTTAATCATAGAGAAAATAAGTAGAAAAACCTAAACCCTAACTTATTGCTGATCTAAACATATCATACTTGTTCTAGGAGATGAAAAAAGAAGTGTGTTTTTTTATCACTTGAGCCCGTCCTTAAGGAGTCAAACTTATGAAAAGATGATCGTTGTCACATTCTTGCTTATTTTTGAGAAAAATTCGGTAGTATAACCCCACACCTCTCTAGTATAGCTCAAAAATCAATGGCAATCGACTTTAAAACAATCAATATAGTGACTATTTCGATAGTAAATTGCGATTGATTGGTATACCGAAGAAGAAGGGTTATGGAGCTAAATTTCCATCAGAAACAAATAACGTGTGTGAACGATCGTTTTTTAGTAAGTTTGAATCCTTACTGAACCCCTTAGTTCGGGATATTTAAACTAAAGAAAGCCAACATAAATGTAATATTTTAAGATCACTTTACGTTGTAAATTTGTACGTGCTACAAATGACACTATAAAAAGATCTTAAAATATTTATTCATTTATGTTAACCAGGCATTTACTTTATATTTGGTTGGTTAACGACGAGGATATGGATAAGTGTGATCCTAAATTAGTATAAAGTGTTTTAATGAATATTATTGAAAGTGCACCTGCAAAAAAATTCTCCACTTGCAAACATCAAAATCTACGACCATTGGATTGTGATATCTCATCTCAGAGTGAGTCCAATAGTACTATGCAAAAAATAAAAAAATATAACACAATCGAATGTGATTAAATCCACCAATGTGTTGCACAAAATGTGTGTGAATGATTTTATGCGATTTAAAAATAAGTTTTTAGTGTTTTAACCTTATTATCAACCTATCTATAAGTTAATGCGACACACTTGGTCAAATTAACTAGAATTTAATGTTATAATAAATTATCACAGAATAAATATTTATGTTAGTCAAATACCACACTTGGGTTTGCCATTCTTTTTTTTGAAAGATTTTCACTATATTTCTGTGTAAAGTAAACAAAAATTGTTGGGGGCAGGGCCCTAGTTACAAAAAGTAGAGTGGGAGTTCTAGGAACCCAGG
Source organism: Ottelia alismoides (assembly GCA_037367405.1). NCBI lineage: Eukaryota > Viridiplantae > Streptophyta > Magnoliopsida > Alismatales > Hydrocharitaceae > Ottelia > Ottelia alismoides. Next base: position 346,301 of record JAZKJV010005835.1, read on the forward strand.
GATCTCAAAAACCCAGGTCCATGTTTAACAATTGAGGATAGCAGCGTCACGGATCACAGTGTTTACAATCATTTGAGTGTCGGAGGTTGTGTCAGATGCCCAACGTCCGTTTCTTTCTCTCCAGATTCCCCAAACCATCGCGGCAAGGATGATTCCCATCCGCTTCCTAGCAGATGCGGGTAGAGATGTTTTAATCCAGGCCACAATTTCGCTGAGATTTCTGGGCGCCGCGGAAGTCACCCCAAAGGTAGTGCAAATCTTATCCCAGATATCATAGGAGAAATGGCAATCGAAGAAGATGTGAGTTACAAACTCCATGTCCCGGTTACAAAGGTAGCACGGGTTGTGCGCCGTAATGCCGAACCTAGCAAGTCTGTCGGTAGTAGGGAGACGTCCCAGCATGGCCCGGTAGAGGGTGCAAGAATGCTTGGGAGCCGCCCCCTTCGCCCGAACGACATCAGCCCAGGGCACGAGATCACGCCTCGGTCATGTGATATCCATGGCAGCAGTAAAGGAGTAAGCAGTGCCAGCAGGTAGCCACAAATATGAGGGGAGAGATCCCCCAATGCGTGGCCGGAGTAGGGGGCGGGATGCGAGTATGTGCTTCCAAATAGGAGAGGCCGATGTTGCAGGTCCAATTTCGAAGAACGCATCCGGGCGTAGATACTTGGCATTCATGTACTCCGACCAAAGAGAGGAGCCCGCGTTCAATATTTTCCAAGCCCAGGCAATTGCCATTACCACTTTGACAGTAACCACAGATCGTATTCCAATTCCCCCCTCCGATCTAGGGAGGCAAATGGTGTCCCAAGCAATGGAGTGCAGGCCATGATTCCAAAGGAACGCAACACATATCATATCGATCCTTCTAGCAGTACGAGACGGGATGATCGTGCCATCAGCCCAAAAAAGGACCAGCCCGGCAACGACACTCTTCAATAGTTGGGCCCGACCGGTGAAAGTTAGGGCCTTTGCCTTCCAGCTGCTCAACAAGGCCCTAACCTTGTCCTCGAGCAATCTAGCCGAGGAGCCACGTCCAAAAGAGGAGGCAAGCGGTAGACCCAGGTACGTGGTGGGGAGTGAGTGGCGCAGTAGTCCTAGCCGCAGACAGATTCCAAAGTCAGTAGTGGCATTCTTTGGGCGGGAAGAGGTTACTCTTGCTAGCATTCATGGCAAGGCCTGACATTTGGTCGAATTTGTCGAGTATGTTTTTGACCGCGAGAAGCGATTTGGATGTGGTCTTGCAAAGGAAGAGGAGGTCGTCAGCATAGATTAGGTGCGTTGGTGTTTCAAAGGCCGGTCTACGGCCGCAGGCAAGAGGTTTGAGCGCCCCTTTGTTTACATAAATCTCCAGCAACGAAGTGAGGGCTTCCATGCCAACAACAAACAGGAGCGGGCTAAGGGGATCCCCTTGTCGTAGACCCCTAGTTCCCCTGAAGTAACCGTGAGGAGTGCCATTGACCAAGACGGAGAACGAGGCTGCGGAGATGCATTGATTGATCCATGAGATGCAACGATCTCCGAAACCCATGTCCTTCATGCATTGAAGAATGAAAGCATGGTTGATAGTGTCGAATGCCTTGGTTAGATCAATTTTGAGGCAAGCACGATTTGACGCCGTCCTCCTATCGAACCCGAACATAATCTCTTGTGCAAGCCTCATACTATCTCCCAAAGTGCGGCCTTTAATGAATGTCGATTGGTTTTTGGAGATAATTTGTGAAAGAACGGTGGCTACCCGAGTGGCGAGCAACTTGGCAAAGACCTTGTAAACGACGTTGCAGCAGGATATAGGTCGGAAATCCGAGAGCTCATTAGGGGAGGATGTCTTCGGCACATGTGTAAGGAAAGTTTGGTTGATTTCTTTGACGTGATTACCTCCCTGCCATTCTTTTCATCACATATAACAAAGAATTGAAATATATATGTGTTTTCTATACATTGTGTTTTTTACATTCCACACTTATGTTCATTATTTTCTTCTAACATATGGTCGAGGTTCATCCCCATGTGTTCTTACTCCCAAAAACTTGGTATCTCTCATCCCCTCTTTCATTTGAACCTTTTCTAACTCTATTCCAAATTCAAGTTTAATGCCACCGATACATCCTATAAGTCCTTCCCATGTATTTCTTCTTTCCCTCTCTTATATCAACATTCATCCACTTCTCTATTTTTTGCCACTTCCAATTGCAATCCTAAAATCCCAAGACATGAATAATTGTAATGAAACTAGTGTTATAGTATAATGCAATATTCTCTATTTCTCTATCAACATTCATCTACTTCTCTATTTAGTCATTTTACTTGTTGTGACATTTAATCAAACACTTGATATGCCTATGAATTTCCATCTATATTAGACAAATATAATCAAACCTAACAACAACTACTACATATTAATCAACTATATGAAGCATAAACAACAAGTTTAAGAAAAAAGTATATAAAAAATAACAAGTAAATAATCGACAATATTAAAATCCTAAACCATCAAAACAAGATTGAAATGTAATGAAATAGTAAAAAACAAGAGAAAGGATGATAAAATATACCTAAACAAAGACGTGTGTGTGATTGAATACCCAAGCGGAGTTTGATCGAGGCGAGGATGATGGAGCACGGATCGCCAGAGGGGAAGAACTTGAGAAGAAAATCGGGTGGAATAAGGAAAAGAGGCTGCTTGATGTTCTGTTTACAGGTGTTTGCCAGAATATTGACACCGATCGGTACTGTCGTGCCTTGAATTTCAAACGGGCGAGCACAACTAAGCGAGCACTTGTGTTATCCAAGTGCTCGCCCATATACGAAAAAATGCCGCGCCTCCAGATACAAAAGGGTGACCAGCTAAGGCGAGCACATGTGTAACTTAAGTGCTTGCTAAGGTATTCGCAAGCACATGTGCTCGCCAAGTGCAAGCCACACCGTGCACACCAATCGTGCTTTTTTTATAGTGATGATTGGATTATAATCCACTGCCACTTCCCCGAAAGCTCCTCCGATGGATGCTTTGTTTCGTCGGTAAGGGGCACATTTTTGGTAGATATTGCTTCTGTATTACCCATTAATTACAAGGATAACCCTCAGAATCACGGTAAATCAAACGTTGTAGATCATACAATACTTTTTCTACGGATTTCAATATCCCAGGTTTGAATATAAACCAAGCCGTGATTCATAGGAAAACTGACTCTCTACAGGATCAAATCTCCAGTAGAGAGTATGTTTTCCTATTCATCACTTCATTCCGGGAGGCTAAGTCATGTTTTCTTTGTGCCAAGGTTCCACTGCTGCCAGACTGGCACTGACTTGTCCTCTACCCATGCGCAACACCTCGATTTTTTCCATAAACAAAAGTTATAGTTGCTGCTAAATCTCTCTCTCTCTCTCTCTTATTTCCGTGCTTCTGGTTACCAAAATGGCTCGTTCAAACATTCGGTTGATCACAAAAAGGGCTCGTTCATCATAACGGAAGCTTGTGGTATCCGATGTCATCTCCGTAGGTTGACGTTAACTAATGGTGATAGTTAAGACAAGTTATCATGGAAGTAGATCTGATGGGTGTAGGCACGCCTGCCCCCTTACGAAATTCTAAAGAGAGATGAGGAGGTGGGATGGTTGCTCGGTGGGGAAAGGGAGATGAGGAGTAGGGTGAGGGAGAGTGACACTCATTGTAAATTTGATGAACAAAGTGTGTATAATGTAAAAGTACATAACAGAATCTGATTAATTTTAACATGTAAATTGATGAGGGTTAACCACATGATCTGTAGGGTAAGTGTTAGCGAGTTTATCGGGTCAAGGAAAAATTAGGTTGTTTCAATGGCCGTAAATGTAATTTGAAAAGATTATGAGGTATGTCGGGTAAAAATCCATTTTTATTTAGTGATCGCACATTGGCCCTCATCCTAGCTGCTGAACAATTCTTCATTTTGATCTTTGAACATTTGTAATAAAAATTATAATAGAGACATTTCAATTCTCGTGGCTAACATATCTTCCGTGTATGTAAGACGCTCTCTAAATTTATCATCCAATGCTTGTATCATCATTAACACCCACATCCATACTGATGCAGATCATTAACTTTTGGATTCACCCAACATAGGCATGTTGTCCCAAACTTTTCTATGCAAAATTTATATGAAAAATCCAACTATATAGTCTGAATTTATGAATTTTGTTCAACACACCTATGCAATTTGATGTTTACACTCTATAGCCATTCTGTCTTAAAAGTTAAAGAAAGTCAACATCTACGGGACCTAACATCTAATTTCGAAAACCAAGGCTGAATCTTTGGCTTCTAAGATAAAATAGCTATAGCCATGGGATTTACATGCAATTTCTTAGGTGTATGGAAGGAAATTTGTAAATTAAATTTACTTGGTTGGTTATTCCTATAGATTTTGCAAAAAAAAGGAGAAAGTTACATGGCATGGTGGGTAAGGGTGCGGATCGTCTGCCGTAAGTGGATTGTAGCAGACTCTACTGCAATCTGTGGATGTACGCCACGTGTTCGAAAAAGAATCAGACGGCTGTCGCCCCTCCGAACCCTCTCTCCACTCGAACCCCTCCCCGACCCTAAGCCCTCTCGCCGTTCCCCAACCCCAAGCCCTCGCACCGTTCCCTGACCCCAAGCCCTCTCGTCGTTCAGAGCGAGGGGGCAGAGGGAGGCGTGTGGGAGCGGAGAGAGCAGTCGAGGGGCGGAGGGAGGCAGGCGAATGGTGAGAGGATCGTGGCGATGAGAGGCGGGGCCGAGGAGGTAGAGTCGGGGGATGGGCGCGCTCTGAACGACGAGAGGGCTTGGGGAACAACGAGAGGGCGACGAGAGGGCTTGAGGTCGGGGAATGGCGAGAGGGCTTGGGATCGGGGAAGGAGAAGGGGATCAGGCTTGGGGTCGGGGAGGGGTTCGAGTGGAGAGAGGGTTCGGAGGGGAGGCAGCCTGATTCTTTTTCGGGCATCCACAGATCGCAGCAGAGTCTACTGCAATCCACTTACCGCAGACGATCCGCACCTGTGGGTAAACCCACAATTTACGATTTGCTCCACATCCATCACAACTACTTTGGCCTTCTCCTTGGGAATCCCTTTCAATCCAAGGGAACCCACGCGCAAATAAAGGCAAAGTATTCTCACCCATTTATTCTTTGCTTTTTCTCTGATCAATGGCTAATGTGAGGCTCCCTCCATTATTGAGCACATGCTGGTGGTAGTTATGCTTACATATACTTCTAAGGAGGTAGGTTGGACGTCCACAAAATAACAAGAGATCGGAAAGGGAGAAGAGAGTGACCCCATCTCTTTATCATCTTTGTATTCTATCGATGATCACAATCTGATATACAGATAGAAATACAGAATTTTACTTAGTTACCGAGAATGCGAAGGACTGACAGAGATAAGACGTTGAAGAAGACGTGAGTTGTACCGCGCGATGCATTGTTGTGTGGAATGGTTGTTAGAGAACGGCACATGCACGCCTTTAGGTTTGGTGTCACGAGTGATGGGGATCAAGGTTTAGCAAGAGGATGGATGGTCGAGATTATCTCGCGGTTTCTATATAAATGGGTTGGCTGAGTCCAATGGAGCAGAGGTAGTCCTCGTCTTCCATTGGAAAGAGGAGGAGGAGGTGATTAGCAGAGGATTAGAGGTAATTGTGGCATAATCAGAGGGCAAAGGTGAGTGGTATCCATGACATACTTGTCAAGTGCATAGTCTTCCTTTGCAGGTTCACCTTGTGCTCGTTGTCTGTTCGACCTTTTATCGAATACGCATCGTATATGTCCATATAATACACACGATATATATATATATATATATATATATATATATATATATATATATATATATATATATATAGGAAAAAATGGGGCTGCCCCCTGGGAGCAGCCAACATGGCTGCCCCCGCCCCATTTTTCGGCCTCTTTTTTATTTTTTTTGAAAAATAAAACCATGTATATTCATCCATATATCCCTCCTATATGCCATTCGAATTTCGTCAGAAACAGAGACTCCTACGGCCTCCATCTCGATGATATCGATTTAAAAAAATCTTGTTACCGTTAAAAAATTACTGTCCGGATGGAGGCCGTAGGAGTCTCTGTTTCTGACGAAATTCGAATGGTATATAGGAGGGATATACGGATGAATGTACATGGTGTTATTTTTCAAAAAAAATAAAAAAAATTGCCCAAATAAGACGGGGGCAGCCATGTTCGCTGCTCCTAGGGGGCAGCCACATATGACCCATATATATATATATATAGGGGGTAAATGGGGCTGCCCCCAGGGAGTAGCCAACTTGGCTACTCCCACCCCTATTTTTCCCAAATTTTTTTATTTTTTTGAAAAATAAAAATTTGTATATTCATAATTATATCCCTCTCACATTCTATTAAAATTTCGTCAGAAACAGAGACTCCTACGGTCTCCATCCAAACATGGTCGATTTAAAAAATCCTGCGACCGTTAAAAAAATGACGTCTGGATGGAGGGCTTAGGAGTCTCTGTTTCTGACGAAATTTTAATAGAATGTGTGAAGGATATAATTATGAATATACAAATTTTTATTTTCCAAAAAAATAAAAAAATTTGGGAAAAATAGGGGTGTTGGCTACTCCCTGGGGGCAGCCCCATTTTACCCATATATATATAGGGTAAAATGGGGCTGCCCCCAGGGAGTAGCCAACTTGGCTACTCCCACCCCTATTTTTCCCTCATTTTTTTATTTTTTTAGAAAATAAAAATTTGTATATTCATCACTATATCCCTCTCACATTCTATTAAAATTTCGTCAGAAACAGAGACTCCTAAGCCCTCCATCCATACGTCATTTTTTTAACGGTCGCAGGATTTTTTAAATCGACCATGTTTGGATGGAGGCCGTAGGAGTCTCTGTTTCTGACGAAATTTTAATAGAATGTGAGAGGGATATAATGATGAATATACAAATTTTTATTTTCCAAAAAATAAAAAAATGAGGGAAAAATAGGGGTGGGAGTAGCCAAGTTGCCCCATTTACCTCATACACACACACACACACACACACACACACACACACACACACATATATATATATATAGGAAAAAATGGGGCTGCCCCCTGGGGGCAGCCAACATGGCTGCCTCCGCCCCATTTTTCGGCGTTTTTTTTTTATTTTTTTTGAAAAATAAAACCATGTATATTCATCCATATACCCCTCCTACATGCCATTCGAATTCGTCAGAAATAGAGACTCCTACGGCTTCCATCTCGATGGTATCGATTTAAAAAAATCCTGTTACCGTTAAAAAATTACTGTCCGGATGGAGGCCGTAGGAGTCTCTGTTTCTGACGAAATTCGAATGGTATATAGGAGGGATATAGGGATGAATGTAAATGGTGTTATTTTTCAAAAAAATAAAAAATTTTGCCCAAATAAGGCGGGGGCAGCCATGTTGGCTGCCTCTAGGGGGCAGCCACATATGACCCATATATATATATATGTGTGTGTGTGTGTGTGTGTGTGTGTGTGGAGTTCAATAGGGCTGCCCCTTAGGAGAAGCTAACTTGACTTTCCCGTGCCATTTCGTCCATTTTTTATTATTTTTTTGAAAATTTCTTCTGTGAATATTCATAATTATATCCCTAATTATGTTATTCGAATTTCGTGTGAAAGAGAGACTCATACAACCTCCATCCAAGTAGTCATTTTTTTAGCGATAATAGAATTGCTAAAAACGACCCTTTTGGATGGTATCGTACGAGTCTCTGTTTCGCGTGAAATTTGAATGTCATAATATAATAATATATTGATGAAAATTCACGGAAGAAATTTTCAAAAAACATAAAAAATAGGTGAAATGATGCGGGAGAGCCAAGTTAACTACCTCCAAGGAGGCAGCCCCATTTTATCCGTATATGTCTATGCCATATAATATGTGTACGTAACAATATCTCGGCGACTTTGTACAGATTAATATGTTATATACTACAACAAATTGGGTCTATAGTAATATTAATTTGGAATGTCACTGTAATGTCCATTGTTAAATGGGTTTGATAACGGGCTGCTTCTACGTCACTTTTCCGTATTTTTTTTATTTTTTTGAAAAATATCATTATATATACTCTTCTATATATTCATCCAATATGCCATTTGAATTTCGTCAGAAAGGAAACGCTTCTGCACTCCATCTAGAACAAGTCGATTGCAACGATGTTTAAACCGTTAAAATTACTTGTTCTAGATGGATGGCATATGAGTTTCCGTTTCTGATGAAATTCGAATGACATATTAGAGGAAGATATAGATCAATATACATAGTGATATTTTCTAAAAAATAAAAAAATACGGATAAATAGCACGGGAGCAGTCTGTTGGAGGCAGCGCCCATTTTTCCTTGTTAAATAAATGAGGACATATATTATCCATTGCTAAATGGTTTTTCACACTAGAAATTGTCGAAACAAAGTCATATCTGTTGGGATATCATTAGTAACGTTTTATTTAACAACCCCTACCCAATGTTAATTATTTTTCAAAATTCGAGCTAACCATCACTAAATTTGAATTAAAAAATTAACGATGATTAATTCCAATTTCAAAAAGTAGCAATATATACAATGTTAATTGCTAATTTTTAGTATAAATAACCACTTAGCAACAGATACGATAAATACTATATAGTGACGGATTTAAAATAAACGTACATCAAATGTCAGTATAAATCCAATTGGCTGTAGTTATAGGATCGATGCATGGGAATCGCATGTGAAACATGTAGATATACATGTAGATATATTACCATGGAACATTTTTTACCCATATGGGTCCCTTTTCTTAGTGTCACTCATCAATTAGAGTTTGGTAGCAAGCAACAATATATAAATTTATAGGATGTACTGCAGATACGATTAGATCAGAACCATTATTGGAAGATTAATCAACAAATATTAGCTTCAGATTACATGTGATCCCAATTTTTTTGGATCTTCTGTTTGAAGGTTCGTAACACATTATCGAGAAGCCAGTCGATGCGCGATTCTGAATCAAGATTCAGTGTCTTCGCCGTTCGCCGTTCGCCGTCCGCATCTATAGACGGTCTAGATCAACCGTGGTAGGTTAGCACGGAATGCTTTCTCGTTAGCCTACCGATCTCAATCAGATGCAAAAACAATTTCATCACGAGAAGTCCTTCGAGAGCATGCAAGTAGAAAAATATTACTGCCATATCCATCACTGTATACTGAAATAAAATATAAATTTACAAAGAATAATATTTGTTGTTATATATTATTTCGAATGATATAATATTCCATCAATTAATTGGCACGCCATGCAAATATAAAAAAATACATATAACTCCGTAGAAATATACGAAAGCACCTCTTTAGCCCCCATACAACTAAGACAGATATTGTAATTATGTAGGTACATTAAACTTTTTTCTTCTTGATGGAACAAACATAGGATACCACTTTATCAATATATATAATTATTCTAAAATATAAAACGTTCTCTGCACCCGTTCTTAGAAAAAAACATATAAAAATTTTGTTAACATAGTTTTATATTTTAATCTATGAAGTCAGTTGGTATTTCTATGTGCAAGCGGATGTTCCATATTTGCCCATTGATCGACGAAAATACATAAAATAAAATAATTAGAAGAAGAATGAAATTCATAGTTATTTGGCATCATAAGAATTTTCAAAGAAATCATGGAATTTCGATGGCGTTGTGACCAGTGAACGTGTCAAAACCATTAAAAAATTTAAGTTATTTATCTGTTGTGCCTGTACTGCAATTTCAGTTATACCCATTCTTTTTTTGAAATATCAGTTGTGTCCTCACCTTTGCAAAATTCGAAATTCTGCCCTTTTGTAATATCAGTTATGCTCCTACTTCACTTTAACGGAAGGACAGAATTGTGAATTTTGCAAGAAGGTAGGGCATAATTGATATTCTAAAGAAAGGAGGGACATAACTGAAATTGCAATATCTCAAAGGGTTATAACTGATAAAAAAACCAAAATTTAATCTATTTAATAAATATTTCGGGATGCCCTAAGTAAATCTCACAAGGATTTTTTTCCATTACACATCGGCTTACCTCATGCAAATGCAAATGTCGTATTATTCCTTCTATATAATTTTTGACATCTTAATTTATATCTCTTTTAAAAAGGATATTTATATTATATTTAAAAAAGATACAATATTAATATTACTTGAGGGTGGTAGACTGTTTTGAGTAACATTCAAGTTGGTTGTTAAACAAAGCAGTTTTTCCTCTTTCTTTATATTTTTTTCAAAAATAAAACCATGTGTGTGTATATATATATCTCCTACATGTCATTCAAATTTTGTCAGAAACAGATACTCCTATGCCCTTCATCTAGAACAGATCGATTACAGCAAATTTCAGACCGTTAAAATTATCTGTTCTAGATGGAGGGCATATGAGTCTGTGTTTCTGACGAAATTCGAATGATATGTAGGAGGGATATATACACACACACACACATGAATTTGTTTTCGAAAAATAAAATAAAAAGGAGGAAACTACTTTGTGTAACAACCAACTTGGCCGTTACTCAAAAAATCTTCCTTTTCCTCATATTACTTTGATATTCACAAATATTTGTATCCGTATCCGTATATCCGTTTTCCATATATAAGTAAGTTAGGGATTTAGTTTCTACCAATAATACAATGTATACTTTCTTTCACTATATTTGATATATTTTTTTATGATATACTCACATTTCGTATATTTATATCATGTATTATCCATAAATACATGTATTAAGCCAATTGATATAATATTTCTACTATTAATCTGATGGGATCAATATCCGTTTTACATATGTAACATTTTTTTAAGATATAGTAACGTAGTTTTAATATCTGTCAATATCCACATCCATATTTGTATTTAAAAACTGATAATGATATGAATCCGTCCGTTTGCGTCGTACTTTCGTGTCATGATCCATATATATGTATTTACCTACTCCCAAAAATAAGTTCAAATATAATTTAATCCACTTTTACCGATCTATTTATTTATCAGCTCAATTTCATAGTAAATAAAGGAAGCCATACGCACCGCAACAATAAAATGAACATAACTACGGGCAATTCGAATATGATTGCTAAATATGGACGAACTTGTACTTAATTTACTTGCATGGTTATATTTTATGTTATAAGATTTTCAACCATCACCATAATTAGTCATGTTTGGAGCAATAATAAGACAAAAACTATAAGAAAATTATAAGATTCATAAGTTTCAATGTCAACATCGTATTTACATGATTAGCATTAATTTATTGTGATCTTAACTGCATAGATATTAGTTTCCTTTACAAAAGTATATGTAAAATGCGTAAATTACATACATACATAGATACACATATCGTATGCACGATAGAAGGTCGATCAGGCAACGAAAGCGAGGTAAATTTTGTGTGGACTCTACGCTTGACAAGGCTTGACATGGCGACTAACACCTTCCATTTTCACTCCATGCATGAGAATTTCAAGTCTATATATCCAAGGTATGGTTTCAAATTTGATTATTGGTATATGCATTTTTATTTCTTGTTAAGGACCTAAATATCTTTTATATGCAAGTTGCTTTTTCTACTCGAAGAGAAAGTCATTCAATTCGCTTAAGAATCTTTTCAAAGCACAAGGAAAATGAGGTTGTTGGCAAATTCATTCTCTTAGATCCAGTGTAACACCTTAAGGTCCTGTTCGTTTGGGGGTTTGAGGGCGTGTATCCACCCTCAACCTGCGATCCTGCAACCTCGCACTTTTGTCAGAGATCACATCTCTCCCCATCGACGAAGCCCTCCCCGTGCGGATTAGAGTTGTGTTTCCAACCCCCTCTCCGTGATCTCCTCCCACCAACATGCCCTCCTCAATTGCCCTTCTTCATTCCCTCTGCCCCCCCTACATTGGGTCTGCACTTTGCATGTTGACCGATGGCTCCTTGAAGTTGTGCTACAGCTTCCGATGCCTCGGTCCTTATCGATATGCTTATTGGAAGTTGTTCTGGGGGTTCCTATTTTCACTCTAGATGAATTTGCTGGTTGACATGGTCAGGTTAGCTATGTCGTCTTCTTCCTCTTTGTGAGGCATCACCAGTGCCTTTATGTGGGAATTACTGTGACGATTAAATCACGAGGTGAATCTTTTTGTGCCTTTATTGTGCCATTAATCACTTACCTGCAACGCCCATACTATGTTGTGATTCAAAGTCTACTCGATTGGTCACATTGGAGGTGAAGTTGTCCTCTCCCAAGCCTTCTTACTTTTGATCCCCTTGCCTCTGTGCGAGATGTAGTCCGATGCATGTTCTAGGGTTTCAAGGTACCTATTTGGTCGCTATATAAGGAGGAGGAGAGGAGGTCCTCACAGTCTCACTGTTCTGGAGACCTTCCTCTTCGCTTGCTTCTTCCACATCTTTGTTACTATTCGTGCCTCTCTTCTCACAAGGTATCCTCTTACCTTTACATGCTAATACAATAGTGGTTACATTTTGAGATAGAGGTGAGCTCGTTGCACAATATCTGCTTGACCTTGCATAAGATAGGATAAGTAGAGTATGCAAAAGTTCCACCTACCATTGGATCATATGCAGAATATATATGTGCTATGTATTTATTGAATATCTCAGTGTATGTATGCCTTTACCTGTGGATTGTTGGTTCCATAACCAAGCTGTATGTTAGATGTTGCAATGTCGTGTCGGTCATCTTGATGTTGGAGATGTGTACCTTTGATATTGTCCAGACAAGAAGATGATCTAAATAATGTTTCACCCACCATTTTCCACAATAAAACTCCATGGAAATGGAATATGAGGTGAACAGTGGCATCTACAAGATAGTGATAGGAAGCTAAAGCTTAAAACTAGCATCAGTGGTGTGATCATAATCTTAAACATCAAGATCATGATTTATAGTACTTCTTAATAGCTGTTATTGTATAACATGATTTTACCAACCATACCTTCTGATAAGGCCGGTCATCTTTTTGTCTCTTTATAAAAATTACTCGCCACCTTCCAGAATTCACTGCTTGAAGGGGACGAGTATATGCATCCCACAAAGAGTTGTACAACCACCGATACTTCCAACTAAGCTCTTATGTGGAATGTACCTTTGGGATCCTAAAAGAACATTTTAAAGCAGTGTTTGAGCGTACTTTCTATAGTTTTCCCAAAGGAAGTGATGGTTGTTATCGCATGTTGTGGAATCAACAACTTCATTAGACATGTGCAAGATGATGATCATATTTTCAAGACATATAGTCAAGAGCATGCGAATGCTGCTAACAGCTCAAATTCAAAGGATGGAGAGGGCGAATAGGAGGAAGTTTTCAACAATGACAACAATGTCGACGAGGTGCAAGTCGAAGAAGCCAACATTAGGGCGAGAGAGATTTTACGAGACCAGCTTGTGATGGCAATGTGGAATACATCCTAGAACCGTCTTTCATGCTATTTTTTTGCCATGAATTCTGTCTTTTTAATCCTGTTTCAACAATGGTTTTGAGTATTTTGCATCTTTGAAGTCTATGTATAAGTTTGTATGGCGAACTTAATCTATGTTTTCAATGCTTATATCGCTTGTTTCACGACTTCTTAATCTGCATATGCAATGGTAGGAACCTATGTAATGCACCTTCACGATGATGACAACCCATCCAAGAACAGATCAAGTGCGGTAGTTTGTGACTAGGATGAGTGACTACTTGTTTGGCGATGCTTGACCGATGAAACCGCTACACTTGATGAGCACATGCAGTTGTTTTTGACTTGGAAGAGCAGCTGTTGCATGCGTCGAGGCTTGACCATTGAAACTACTGTGCTGTACGCAATGTTAAGCGGGAAAGTTGAGCAAACATGTTTAAACCTCTATATTTTCTTATTTTTTTGGCTTCATTCCTTGTATGCAAGATGATAGTACAACGATTTGACAAAAATTTATGTAAGCAATATGTATTTTTAAAAATTTATCCCACACAATCAAATTAACTGTTGAAGACATTACATGATATGAATATTTTCTTAGACCATGCACGAGACCACGAACGACGATGTTACTGCCCTGAGATGTCATGCTGTTTTTCGAGGATTCTCGGAAGTTCGATGATGTAGAGGATCGGTTATACTACACTTGCCCTCAGGATGTATGTTTTACATTTCACAGTTAATTCTTGGATCCTTACATCAATTTGTATTTACCTTTTCAAGTCAATTTCATACTCAACAAAGGCCATGTGAATTGAAGGTGAAGGCTTTTTTCCTTTCTCGTAACAATACAATCATTGGCTACTGAGAAAGAATTCTTGGCTAACATTATAAATACCCTCGACGTTTGCGAGAACTGTCGAGAAGAGTCTGAAGAGGAGAAGGAATTACTACTCAAAGAGAAGGATAAACTCATTCTATATCTAACTGGCACCTCTACTTCAACTCACGTTCCGATGGTGTGTCATAAACATGTTCATATTTATCTGTATATGTTGTTGTGTATAGTTGTGTCCTACATCACTTATCATTTGTAATCCTACTTACGGTCTATTCAATTCTAGTGGAATGCATGAAGTAATTTTGTACATGTTATGAACATTGTGTACATGAATAAAAGTAATAAAATAAATAAAGTGTCTTGTATATGGATCTATAAAAGTAAATAGGTATAATATTGTTTTAATTCTATTATCGGTTTCCAAATAAATGTAAATAAAAAGGACAACTACATCCAATCAATTTATTAATTTCTATCTCAAAACTCGAATCCTTACTTTATCAACTGAACAAAGAATAACACATAACTACCATCTATCCCTTCATAACCCACCGATTTGTATCCTTCAAATGAACAGAAACAGAGGATACAATGTCTAATTCCTTCCTTATCCTATATCTCGTTGCCAAAAGGACTCTAAATGTTATCGATCCTAATATCCAATTGTTTGAATTTGATTTGATCAAATTGGTGACACCCACTTGGTTGAGCAAATCAACATGGTTCATAGACCAGCTTGACCCATTTAGATCTTTGAAAAAATTTAATTTAAGTACTGAAAGTTAGAAAGTCTAAGTAATTAATTAACTAAGTAGGCTTGGTTGTCCAATGAAAGTCTAATATTTAAAACTCATGTGAGCTAATGCGACTAGTCAAGATGACCCAACCCGTCCAACCTGAAGAAGCCAACGAACTTTCTCCTCAGTACACGAAGGAAATCCTTAAGAAATTTGAGATGGAAAAATACAAAAGAAAGCCTACACCAATTGATGCGTAATCATATGTTGACCAAGTCGAGATAGGAAAACCAGTTGACGAGAAGCATACAAAGCTAGAATAAGTTCTATTGCTTATCTAGTTGCGAGCTGACTCCATATTCTCTTTAGCAAGAAGTTTTTCAGTCTGACTCTAAATAAAGTCACCTTAATGCTGCTAAAAAGGTCTTTCATCATCATGTTTTTACTCAATATTCATGTTTATTTTACCTTAGGATGAACAACATGGATGTAATTGGATATAACGACATGGATTATATTTTTAGTCACACAGACATAAAAAATATTAGTAGAACTTGTCAGTTCATGGAGAATACCCTTTCTTCTTATTTTTCTAAAAAGAAAAATTGCGTTGCACTTTTTACCATTGAAGCAGAGCATATTGTAGTTACTTTAGCCAATTCCCAACTACTATGAAAGAAGAACACTCTTTTTATTTTAGTTCGATCTTCAACTAGAATTGCATCCTCTGTGACAATATTAGCTCAGTCAACTTGACCAAGATCCCAATCAATCACTCTAGGATAAAGTACATTGATGTCGTATACCATTTCCTTCGTGAAATATTTTGAAAGGGAAAATCTGTATGAAATTTATTTTTACCTAAGGACAATTTGGAGATGTTTATACTAAACCTCTAGTGATCCCTTAGTTTACAAAATTAGAAGCGAATTAGATTTTGACCTTTGAAAGACATTTTCTAAAAAGGACAAATTGGAGATGTTTTTCTTAGTTCATTTACATTTTCCAGTGACATATAGGTTCGGTTTTACTGCTCATTTTACAGAAAATCTATCTCCTACGCAAATACCCTTACCCATGGCACTTAAAATTTTTTTCTCATGGTCAAATCCCTCCTAGTGTACTCATTCCCCCACCTTGTGCGACCAGCTCCACTACTCAAACCTCACCCTGAAACCTTGTATTTTCATCCTAATTCTTGAAGCATTTATAGTATTAAAAAAATTAAATGAAAACAACATTTCATAGAGCTCGTTGAGACCTTTCCAACGTGTCCAAGAACATCAAATTTCCAGCTTCCTAGCCAAAGATATTGATGTTTTTAAGATGAACAATCGAGATCCATATATGGATCGGAACCAGGTCCGAACTTCACCTCTTCTTCTATAAATATGATATGGTAAGTTTCCCTCTCAAAAATCTAGTTATCACTGTTGGCATTATTACTATTTATTCCAAATACTTATTTTATTTATTGAGTCATGCAAATTTGTAAAGTGCCATTATTTTCTTTTCATTGATAACGTGCATGGGGTATACACGTTATATATAATAATATTTATTTTATGCCATGCATACTGGCAACGTATCTCTTTTAAAGCCTACTCGTTACCATCCATTTCCAATAATATTATGAGTCCTCCTACACGTTATGATATTAATTCCCTCCTATTATTTTACATACAATCTTAAGAATAGATTCGGAGGGTTTGTTATTTCCTTTATCCAAATACATGGTCTTCGATGTAGTCGTGGTTTAGCAACTTTACGATTTCACATAATGTTGGTGAAAGAAAAATGTTGATGGGGTATATATTTTTTTAAGAGTTGAATGATATAGCTATATTCCTAAAATTACTAGTTTGAAATATTCAAAAGTGTGGGGGTGATTAACCAATGTCTTGCTTATTGAGGATAAGAGAAGTAAACATGTTTTGAAAAAAAATTACTTTGATTGATCATTGTATATGCATATTGGTCAATGTAATATTACATGTAGATCCCATGTGATTAAAAAAATGAAAAAGGTACCTCATTTTTTAACCGCTCGTCTGATCAAAGACATGGGAAAATAGATACCATCTTGAGAATAAATTTGTCATAAAGAATAATTATATTTCTCCATCGCAAGAGTATTGCAAAAACTTTTCTTCTTTTGAATGCAAACAATTTAGCATTCGTTTTACTGCATAAGTTTTTAAGGAAAAAAAGAGTAAAAGTGATCGTATGCTTCAAACTAGATATGCACAAATTATTGATTGTCTTATACATTAGACACAATATTGCATATGTTGTTGAAAGTTATGCAGGTATACTCAAAATTCAGAAGAGAGTATTTGATGCTCTGCCTAGAATGCTTCAATATCTTTAAAGAAGAAAGAGGTTATTATTTAATATTTTATGGAGATCTTCTGATTCTTGAAGGATATATGCAAATTCGATCCTTGATTCATCGAGTTGAATATTACTACTAGAATACTCTTATGAAAGTGGAGCTATGTTTTCTGGAAAACAACCGTGCGAAGATACATTGCTTGATCTACAATGAATTCAAGTTTATTGCGCTAGAGAAGGCATATTCTTCAGGTATATTCTCCTGAGAGACAATATTGTGATACATCTCATGGCATCATATCCATGGATTATGTGAAGTCAGAGTGGAATTTGGCTGATCCTCTGACTAAACTACTTTGAAAAAAGTTTGTGGAGAGTACATCGAGGGGAATGGGATTGTGCCCAAATCAATAGTTGAAGTGATGGAAACCCAACCTTCATGAACGGAGATCCCGGGAAGGAGGTTCATATGGGATAAACAATTCACTGGACGACTAAGACGATACTATCAATTATTCCCTATTCCTATGGTGTACAACACGATAGTATCAATATGGTGAGGTTGAACAAAAATGTTCTTAATGGACATCATAGCCCAAATTGGGTGGTGTATAATAGCAGTATACACTTGATGATGATCCACCTATATGGGTGTGGAGGTGAGGCCGCTTCCTATGAGATTTTTTGGGGAAAATCTCTAGAGCACTCATGAAAATCCAGGTAGACGCAAGGCCGAAACGTGTCAACCCGCATGAGCAACAAAGATCATAGAATGTAGTGTGAGATATGGGTCAATGGTTTCAAAAATAAAGGATTGGTTCATAGGAATTTTAATTCCACCAACCTTTAGAAACTATATTCATATTCTCTATGTCTTGGTTCATAGTCGATAAGACACCAAGTCTTATGCATTACATTTTCGAGTTCCTTCAAGTGTCGTCTTCAAGCTATTATTCCTCATTTAATATTTTATCCTTAATTTCTTTTTTGAAATTGTGGGGGATGAAAAGAGATAGTTCAAAAAAAGAAAAAAGTATTTGAAATATGTGGGGGATTGTTGGCATTATTACTATTTATTCCAAATACTTATTTTATTTATTGAGTCATGCAAATTTGTAAAGTGCCATTATTTTCTTTTCATTGATAACGTGCATGGGGTATACACGTTATATATAATAATATTTATTTTATGCCATGCATACTGGCAACGTATCTCTTTTAAAGCCTACTCGTTACCATCCATTTCCAATAATATTATGAGTCCTCCTACACGTTACCTCATAATTATTGTGTAACCTTTATTATTTAATTGTTTACACATTTCAATCGTTTTGATTTGAGTATGGACGTTCCTGCGCCATAAGCCTAAACGCATGGTCAACTTATAGCCGGTATTATTCATATATTAATTTTTGGAGGTTTCAATTCCTTTGAATCAAACGGCTGTGCTCTTTATATATTAACGAAGGGTATTTTCTTTTGTAACGGAAATAGTCCTACAATCTATATAAAGGGGTCGAGAGCATTTGTTGAAACACACAATATTTTCTATTCCTCTTCTCCCCATCTCTCGTTGAGTGAGTCTATTCCGAAGGAAGGATCTTTGTTGCTCAACCGATCTTGACGTTGGCGAGTGCACGCCCGCGAGATCTCGCCGTTGTATCCTGGAGAATAGTCGTACCAATACCGATTGCACCATCGGAATCTCCGTGGGGGTACGAATCTATTCTTAAGGTCAGTGCATTTTGCACGCCTCGGCAAGTTGGTCCATCTCATAATCATATTGGTATTTCATCTCGTCATCATACTGGTATTATCTAACCCTCCTTATATATTTTTATACATTCATATTTATTATCTTAAATTTCACCTACAATCACCACCTCTTACCCTCACCAAAGCAACACCATATCGGTCGTCGGAGGTCTGCCCCAATCGAAGATCTACGACCACCATCACATAAGAGAGCCTCGAGGTCACCATTGTGTGCAAGTTCATGATGTGATATGGAGGCAGAAACACCATTTTCATGCGAGAGGAGATCCCAATGGAACATCCTCGGAGTTAACTAATTTTATTCCCTCCTTGCTATTGGTATTAACATAATTTTTGATCCTATATTCTTGAATGTCATTAGAGCCTTATATGTTCTTATGGAAGATATTATGGATGCTCATCAAAATCATATCACATGAAGAACATCTCACTAAAATAGTTGCCTTGATCCTTGAGTCTATAAGGTTTATCAGTATTATCTTGGAAGTTTGATTTATCATTATATTACCTTGAATTTAATTCATACATATGTTATTTTCTATTCTATTTGAGAGACAATGTAATAAAATTTTTTGGAGAGCTTCTATCACACTTTTTATAATTATATGTTGCATCTCATTTTGTGTACATGGGCATGTTGGACATTATTAATGAGACTAAATGGATGTTACAATTTTTCATTGCATTTTATATTAGTCTCATGATGTTATATATATATATATATATATATATATATATTTCAAATGTTAAACTAATGTGTGTTAGTCGGTTTGCTGAGTATCAGAGATCGTGGATGTATCTGTACTGTAGGTCCGACGCTCCCATCCTGTCAATTTCAGTAGCCAGAGGGACAAGGCATCATGCATCCTGTTGACATGCCATCCCATCCTTCAACAAGCCTACCGATCCCACTTCCCTATTTATGTTGATTTCTTCCATCGAAATAGGATATGTCGATTCTTTAACCAACCATTTTACTTGGGTATCCATGGCTACCTATAGAGTCCATCTCACCCATTTCTATCACAAAGTTCTATGAAAATAATCCAATATCAGTGATTATACGTACATTATTTTTGCACCACAATCCACCAACAAACCTTTTTCATGGATGCATCAATGATTCATCACATACTTCGTTGTCCCAATGAGGGACATACCATTGGTGATCTCTTAACAAGGATTTCTTGCAACGATTGTCATGAAACCCTCCTCTCCATACATGCCCTTGCAGAAGGTCAACCTTCGAATGCTCCCTATTTTGACCCCTGCTTCAATTTTTTAACATATTTTTCCAGAAACTTCAGGAACAAGACTATCAACCTATCATATGTCAACCATGACATGCATGTTTTAAACACCTTTATGAATGGTTACTTATTCAATTAGTGTCATTATATTTTGTCAATTCTTGTGATACTCCTCTCGCACTAATTGTCCTTCGGGATTCTCATTCCCCACATTGTCCATGTCTTCTTTATCTCTTAGGTCAAGGATATTCACTGCATCACTAGAGTCAAGCCCTTTCATCTAAAAGAAATGAAGACTAGTCGAGAGGCCTATGAAAATCCTCCACCTTCATCGACATATTCCTCTCCTCCCTACCGTGTATCGTATTTCCAAGTTACATCCCTCCTCTCATTTGTCCTGTCCCACTATACTTCGACAAGACTTGGGCTTGTTAAGACAACCATCTCACTCCCAACAACTCTTTTTACAAGGAAGATATGCTCGACATGTTCCCCCTCATTTTCCACAAGATGCAGGATAATGCATAGATGATGATGAGCTACACCATCAATATGGCTTAATGAAAAAATGAGTTCACCAAGTTTGACAACACTCAAGCAGAGTCACTTTAAAACCTCTTCCTTGGTGTTAAAAAGAAGTATTTGTCCTCATGGACTCAACCTAGCTAGCCTTCTCCTCCTCCATCGAGAGCTTCCACACCTCAATGACCATCTTAGTTCGCTACTCCTTCATGTGACAAGTGCATTATTATTGAGTAAGTGGACGAAGAAGAAGAAGAAGAGCATGCCGATTCCTTTGATTCCGTTAGCTACCGTTGAAGCAACAATGAGACATGTATTGCATTATTGAAGCAAGTAAGTGATCTCACCCTCAACACTATCCTCGTGGTTTCAATGATAGCATCTATGATCCCTATTGTGAGCTTTGAGTTTCTTATAGTTGTTTTTTTTCTTTGTTTCATTCTTTTATCCATGTATAAGAACATGGTTTATGCTCACAACCATTTTGTATGAGTTCCCTATTTATTAAAGTTATTGCATGCTTTTTCAAGTTAATCTTTCATGTATTTCTCTAGATTTTTTATCGATTATAAAAAGGAGGAGAGAAAAGGATTAAATGTTTTAAAAGAGGAATTAAAATTAAGGGATTAAATTTTTCTTTAATGTTTAAAAAGGTATATAACTAAAACTGAGAATTAAATTTAGGCCTAAATAATCCCTTATGTCTTTAGAGGAAGCTTTGTTAAAAATGAGCCTTTATATTTTTTATGCATCTTTTTAAAAAACTTAAGTAATTATTTTGCAATCATTAAGAAGGGAGAGAGTGATCATTAAGAAGGGAGGGAGTATTACTTCTTTGTTTTTCTATTTAGGACTTGTGATTATTCTCTTGTTACTTTGGTTTTAATGATGATATATACTTATCAGAAGTCGCTGACATAATATGTATTTTGACATGCATATTTAGGTTGTTTCAGTACTCAAGAAGATATCAAAAAAATCAAAGACTCGAGTCAAGAAGCTTCACATTCTTGTTGTGCTTTTGTAATATAGTTGAAACACAATAGCTTATTGTATTATTTCATTATCACTTGTAACCTTGAGAGTGTAAGAACAACTTTCCTAATCTAGACCATCCCTAGAACTTTCTCATGATCAGTCATTTTTTAGCACCTGATTGACCAACCACGAGCTTTGATATTCATGATTGCTTTTGATAAAGTTCTGGTAGACTAACCAATTATTTTTGATCGATCACTTCTTGATCGGCCAATTAAGAGCCTTGATCGATCATCTTTTAAATTCAACTAAGTGGCTCTTTGATGACTACTTTTGATTGATTAACAAATGTTGACTTGATCAATCAAACTTTCATGATCAATCCAACTTACTTGGATCGATCGATCAACAAAATAATATCTTCATGATTTGTAACTAGTTCAATCCATATTTTGAAAGATCCGACCCTACCACTAAATAAAGGACCCATACATGTATTTGTAAGACACACCGCAACATAGAATAAAAAGGGAATCTCTTTTGGAGCTGCTCTTCTCTCTTTATGTTCTGCAAGTTATCGAGTATTCTTAAGGATTTCAAGTTTTGAGAGTTGTCATGATTATTCCAATATGCAAGAGCTCGAAGTTAGCATTCGATTTTCTCCTAGTTCTCGATCTCTTATACAACTAATTAGAAATCTTTTCTATAGGAACTAACACTATTGGAGATATTTTCCAAGTGATATTGTTTTGTTCACCATGCTTGTTATCATGTTGATATAATTTCTTAATAATATCTCTCTGTTGCTGATATAATAGAAATATATTATACTTCCTTTTGGGATAACCCTTTCTACATGAAATGCTTGTATTAGATCTAAGCATCACAAGTTTTTTAGATAATTGGAGTCTTCCCAATCTAAGAACGTCAAAGGATAGTTGAAGTTTGTCCATCCAAGACGTTTCTTCATTATTTGATCTGTTGGTGTTAATTTTGGTGTGTCGATTTAAAGTTGTAAAATATTTTAATGTGTGATCCAAAGGTTTCTAAAATTTTGAGTTACTCGTGCAAATAACTCAGAATAGTGAAGCAATCGATCATCTCGATTGGCGACATCCTAAGACAGAGGACTTAGGTCATGATTTTCAACATGGTGAGTTTATACGTAAATGTCTCCGGGCATTATGGCCAATTCTTTGATTTGATTATTCAAGTCTCTTTAAATTCTGTGAGTTATTTAAATTGTTCAGATACTAATATTCACCCAACCCTCTAGTAGAGTTGCAACCCACATGCACTCTTAGACAGTCCTTATTTTTCTAAGCATTGTTTGTTTTTCATCAATTTCCAAATGCTTGGGCATGTAGAGTGAAGTGTAGGGCCACCGTTAAGGGAATCCACTTGGAAGAGGAATGAGTTAATACCTATAAATTTTGAACCAATCGGGATAAGGTCTCCTAATTGAAATAGCTGAGTGTTTGCCACTACTCATTATGTGGATAATGATAAGACAACCCCTAATTGAAATTGGACTTATTATCAGAAATATGCATGATAAACACAGAATTGAGAGCGGTCGTATTACTCACAAGGCGAGTCAACAGTCGGTGTCGTGACCACTACAGAATCCTGTATTTAATCAACAATTAACCCACACTATAGATCAAACAATTAGAAATAAATGTGGAGTTAAAATTTATTTTTAACTCTGTACAAAAGATGTATATTACAAGTATGCAGAGAGTCTGAACACAAGGAGAAACAGGGTAGATCAAACTAATGTGTGTGTGTGTGTGAAAGTGAAGTGTTGTCTACACTATGCAATGCAAATATTTTTGTGGGTTTTTTATTTTTAATTTTTTAATTAATTTTTAGTTTTCTATTTTGGTTTTTAATTTTCTGATTTTTGTATTTTATATTTTATATTTTTCTATTTCCTTTTTTAATATTGGAATATGTATACAATGTAATAAAAGGGGTGATAGAATAGTTAGAAAAATATGGAAAAATAGCCAAGTTCAGGAATAAAATCTTTTTGGTGTTTTTATGATTTTTTACTATTTTTGTGGTTTTTGGATGTCTTTCAAAATATTTTTGGTTTTTTAAATAGGCAAAACAAGGGAAAACAGTGAATAAACTTGCTGGCCGAAATTAAAATGAGGTTGAAAAATACTAAACAGTACCTAAAATTCCTCAAATTAATTTTAAAATATAGACAATAAAATAGGGAAGACATAACAACTGAGTTTGTATTTTTGTGATTTTTCTATGATTTTATATATTTTTATGAAGTTTTTAGAGGTTTCAAATTTTTAAGGTTTTTCTTTTGCAATTTTTAGTGATTTTTGGATTGACACTAGTAGATGACAAAACACACAAAATATAATTTTTTTACAATTTTTCAAAATGTTTTTATAATTTTTATGGGTTTTCTAATGCAAACAGTATGAAAAATGCATGTTTTTTATTTTTAATAAATATGAAAATGCAACAAAAATGAAATCTAAAAAAGGCATATACATACAAGTTAACATGAGCTTAGCATAATTTTTGTGACATTTTTCAAGTTAAAATGATTCTCCAAATAAATCAGACGAGTTCACAAAAATGTCACAGCCTGACAGGGATATATGTGCAAATATCAAAAAGTCCAGGGGCTTACAAGCAATTTTTCCACAAAATATTGTACTAAATATTCGAATTTCTGGACCAAATACAAATTTTGAAATCCGCAAGGGTAAGGGTGCAAAAAGTCCACCAGGGCGCGTGACTTACACGCGCCTGGCAGGGACCTAAAAGTAATTTCCACAAAATCCGAGGGCTTACATGCAATTTTTACAAAATTTAACATTCAAATCACAACTCCTATTACTGGAACGAAATAATAAAAAGCCCGAGGGCCTCCCTGCAAAATGCCCACACCTCATGTGAACAGGTCACGTGAGGTGACGTGGCGGAGGACCTGTGTGTAAATAAAATAAGTGCGAGGGCCTATTTGCAAATTCTACAAAACTTTTACACCACAGACGAAAGTTTATGGACTAAATAGTAAATACAAAATGCGCAGGGTTTAGGTGCAAAATACCCCTTGTGTGCGTGATCCAACGACAGAGACTTGGCCACTTATCCACGTGGCGAGCGACGGACGACCGATGACGCTTCGGCGACGCACGGCTGAGATTAGACCTTACTCGAATGATCGGACGGTGCAGGCGAGGGAGGATCGGACGGACGCTGTGCGATCTGGGGCTCCTCCACGATCCAACGGTGCGGGGGCTAGGACCAAGAACAACGAAGAACGCCGACGAGGGCGAACTTCGCCGCGCTCGATCTCCGCCCTCCGGTGGCGGTTGGGATTCAAAATGGTCGTGGAGACTCCTGGGGGTCTCCTCTTCCTCCTGGGGGTGTCACAATACCACGGCGAGGGCCAAGTGCTCGTGGGTGGCCGGTGGAGCTGGGGGGCTTAGCGAGCTCCGGCGAGGCTCCAGAATAGCCTCAAGGCGCGAGTCAAAGCGCGTAGACCCTGCAAAAATGGTTAGGAGGTCCAGGGCAAACTGCTTGGACCTCAGGATGGTGGCGGCGAGGCGTAACGCGACGTGGGGGTGTTTGGCCGGAGGTGCGCTCCGGCCAAGATGAATGATCAGGTGATTCAAGCGATGGACCTTAAGTGTTTTTGAGGGTTTTTAATCCTGGAACTAACAGGAACAAAATGCTAATGAGAAATAAGAGGAAGGGGCCCCTCAATGGCCGGAGCCAGAGGAAGAGGTGTACCTCGACCGCCGGTGTTGCGGGAGGTGGTGGAGACGCCTCCGACCTCGTACGCCTTGGCTGATGAGCTCGCGGTGGAGTTGTCACCTCCAGGAAGCTTCAGAGCACAAGAGAGGCGGAGAGGGGTGGACCGAAGGGACTCAAACTTGAATTCAAAGTTGGGGCTCCGTTTTATGCAGTTTGACTAAGTGGTTGAGGAGCCCCAAAGATCAAGGCGCCCTGATCACCACAGTGATCCAAAGTCTAAGGTTTCACTTGGACGTGATTCCCCGCATAACGAGGAAGAAAAGATGTGAAGAAATCACCACGAAAAAATGCAAGGCGCGGCTGGAAAATCTCGACAAAAGTGGGTGAAAACCCAGGTCTGACAGGAGGCAGGCGGGGGAAGGCAGGCAGTTGACCAGGGGTCAATGCTGACTACCTCCTGGTTGGTCCACGTGGACCAACCAGGAAAAAACCCTGGGAAAAAGTTTTGAAAATTAGTTTAAAAATCGAAAATGATTTTATTAAATTAAGGTTATAAATAAAAAATATTTATTTTTTGTAGTATTTTATTATGATATTTAATTATTTTTATGAAGTATATTTTTACAAGTTGACTTTTTAGCACTACATAGGTATAATACCTATATATTTTAGTCTTTATTTTTATTCTATGTATTTTAATTTTATCATTTTTGTTTAGTATTTTATAAAATTATAAGATACTTTTGCACACCTGAATATATTTTTATTTTATTTTTCTGATGTAATTTAAATATTTAATAAAATATAAGTAGGTAATATATGGGTATGTATATAGGTAGTATACCAATGTATTGTATTTATAAGTATTTTTATTTTGAGTTTTCTTTGCATTTTTATTCTGATTTTAATGTGCATATATATTATAAGTAATATTTACAACATAATCAAAATATAAAATTATAAAAATAATGAATAAATAATAAAATGAATATTTTAATCTGTACAAGTATACTACAAGGGTCCAAAACTCAACTTTCAAACCGTAACTCCGAAAAATACGAAACCACCTCCATTAAATATACTATTTTATGATATATACAATTAAAGGTGAGTTTGGTACATTTCGAGTTTTTATTTCCAAGATACAGGTCTGGGAAGTTACAGTTCTGGAATCTTATTCAGACCATAACTTTTTATCTGTACATTATTTTTCAGTGAAATCAGTTTTGTATTTTTCTTTATTAAATTATCTACAACTTTCATGTACAAAGTTTCTTTGTTTGATGTATAAAAAGTGGAACCAAAAATAGGTCCCAAAATGAATAAAGAATAAATAACATAATATAGGTATTTGACCCTTATCTCCCCCTACTTTATTCCTTGTCGACCTATTCATTAAGATGCCTAGGTCTCGGGGGTTTGGGTCATAAAATATATACAATATTTTATTCTTTTTCTTTTCTTTTATTTATTGTATAATTTTGGCTTTAATTACAGTATTTTATACACTAATTACAGGTACATGCATGAATGCTAATATGCTCTATTTAAGAGTATTTACAGGAATTTGCTAGGGTTTTTGATGCCAACATGATGGAATAAAGATGATGAAATGTGGATTCATCATCCCCCTATACTTTACCTTTGCTAGTCCTTAGCAAACACTTATGCAATAAGTGCAGAAAGAAAAAGAAAGAAAAGAAAAAGAAGCAATGTAGATTGAATTTATTAATCAAACTTGCCTTCACAAAGTCAAAGTTTGGAGCTTAAGTCGGACCTTTAGAATTTTAGTGTGGGCGAAACCTTAGTGAGAACCGGATTTGAAATCCAACAGTCCCTGAGAATCCTAAAACTGTGCTCAAGTCTCCTCGATAGCCAGGTCAGAAATATCTCAACTCATATGCAAACCCTTACGACTATGAATCTGACTCGTACAGTGTGAGTGATAGTAGCTCTCCCCAACTGAAATGACAAAGAGACTGACTTATCCAATATGACAACCCAATGATTCCCCAATCCAACAACTCATCCCTCAAGGAGCAGGGTATTCCCTTCTAAGTTCAAGTGGCAACCGACCCAAGAGGAGGAGGTGAAGAGAAGAATAGACGGTAGCCAGTGTAGCTACCTATCCTAGGATGCAAGACCAGTGTAGTCAAGTCATCCAGCTGCAGGCTCTCATGATTTGACTTTGAAGCTCAAGCTTGCTTATTTGACTTTACAACATATGTACACTCCAGCAGGTATTTTTATTTTTATACAGGCCTGTCCACTATTTTGGAGTTTTTGCTTTTGCATTTTTTTGAATACTACGCACAACAGCATTTACATAGGTAGTTTTTCCTCTTGAGTCAGTTGACTATCCCTCTTTTGAAGCTTTATTGCAACCCAAGATCTCCTATCCTCGAAACTCATCATTACTGGACGGGTTGGGGCACACTTCCCTCCCTAGAGGAGGACAAGTGTTTCCACCTGTGTGCGTCTCATACCGGCAAATCTAACCTCCTCACCACTCCAACTTAGTTGAGCCATGTAAATGGTGCAAGTGTCCAAGTTAGGTCATTATCAACAAGAGTCGTGCGTGTGCTCCGAAATACTCTACTTAGGCAGTCAAGAATCCATTGAACCAAGTCTCGTGATCCTCAAAGAATTAAGTCAACTAGACCTGAAGTACCTCAAACCTAGTTCCTATAAGGTTCCTGTTATTAGGTAGATTTTAAGGTCCAATCAAGCTCCAATCTCCGGATTTTACTTAGACTTGTTCAACTATCAAACTCAATCCGAAAAATGCGAATGCTATGCAGAAAATATTTTTGTGATGCAATTTTCAAAGGTTTTGAACTTTTTATGGATTTTTGAAAAGATGATGCATGCATTTTTTTGTATTTTTCAAAAGATTTTTCAACTGTTTTTGGATTTTAGTTTTGCAAATGTTTTTGGGATTTTTGAAAACAAAAAGTTTTTGGCTAAAAGTTAGGTGAAAACTATGTACACGGGAGTGCTTCTTATATCTACAAGAAGTGGATTTTAAGAATTTATAGGGTAAATGCTCAATTTTATAAGTACATATATATATATATAGTGGATTTTGGTGTGATGCACATATTCCTCAAACGTATTTGACACATGTTTTTCAAAGAATTTTTGAAAACTCTAGTCCAAAATAGTTTTTACAAACATTTTTGCAAACATGTACACACATTTGAAAATCATTTTGCAAAGGTTTTCAAAACAGTATATATATATTTTTCAAATAATTTTACAACCATTTTTCAAACCATTTGCAAATCATTTTTCAAACATTTTATTTCACACAAAGAAAATAAGTTTTTCAAACCACACATTTTTACAAAGGTTGAAAACATGTAACAAAATATTTTCCAAATAGTTTTCAAAATATTTTTCACAAGGACTTTCAAACTATTTTTCAAATATTTTACAAAAAATGTTTTCACCTGATTTATTAATCAGTAAATACAAAAAGAATTTGAGGAATAAAACACCGTTTTATTAAGGGTTTTTAATGAAATTTAAAGAATGATTAGCCATATTATTAAGAAAATACGAAAGTACGAGTTATGGCTAAAGTGTATACACAGTATATACGACTCTCCTATACTTAGCTGGAGCTATGTCCTCATAGATCGGAGAGAAAAGAGAAGACATAACTCGTACTAAGTATAGACAAGTCTAAGGAATAAATGAATGAACAAAAGAATAAGAAGTTGACCGTCCCCCCTATACTTAGGATCAAATAATCCTAAGTATAGCAGACTGTACACAAAGTAGGGAGGGTCAAGGGTGGGAATGAACAGACCATACTCAAATTGTCTCCCCCTATACTTAGGGTAAAATATCCCTAAGTATAGACAAGAAAAGGAGACAATGGAGAGGATCGAAAAGAATAGAAGAAACTCGGGGTGCACACCCCCCTATACTTAGGACAAAGTACGTCCTAAGTATGGAAAACTGTCTACAAGGACGGCACCTTTCTGATAGATAAAGAATATAGAAAAGGAAAAGAAGAAAAGAAGAAAAGAAGAAAAGAGATTGACAGATGAAAGCACGATATAGACAGATGGTCTGTACAACGGAAAATGGAATTGATCACCATGTATGAGATGCAGATGATGCGAGTCAAAGAGCACATCTCATACCAGAAGAATGGGGGAAACGTCAATGGTCGGCGGATCATGATCTAGATATAGTTTCAGGCGTTGACCATTGACATGGAAGGTGGACGAAGATGACGGTTCGGATATGTCGATGCTGCCATTGTCATGTACCTTCCTGACCACGTATGGACCTTTCCACTTGATCTGTAATTTCTCTGGGAATAATTTCAGCCTGGAATCAAACACATACTCTCTGATCTGGCTCAAACTGTTTATCGCTGATATGGGAATCATGCCATGTCTTCAATTTTTCTTTGTACTGTAGGCTATTGGAAAAGGCTGTATCTCTCAATTCTTACAGGGCTGCCAATTCTGCTCTTCTCTGTTCTCCTATACTCTCGGGATCTAACAGTAACTCAGTGACTGCCCAAAAGGATTTGTGCTTGATTTCCACTGGCAAATGGCACGGCTTGCCATAGACGAGTCGAAAGGGAGATGTCCCCAATGGATTCTTGAAGGATGTCCGATAGGCCCACAAGACCGAGTCCAAAAGATGTGACCAATCCTTTCGGTCTGGGCAGACAACTTTCTGCAAGATTGCTTTTATCTCCCGATTCGATACTTCGGCAAGACCATTAGTCTGAGGATGATACGGTGTGACAACCCAATGGTTAATGCCGAACTCGTCTGCAAGGGCCCCAACCTTGTCATTGATGAAATGAGACCCCCCATCTGAGATCAAGACTCTCGGTACCCCGAACCGTGAAATGATATTTTTCCTCAAAAATTTGCATACGGTTTTAGCATCTGCGGCTCGGGCGGGGATGGCCTCAACCCATCGGCTGACATAATCAACAGCAAGCAAAATATGCTCGAATCCCTGACTCTTAGGAAATGGGCCCACGAAATCACAATCCCCCATGCATAAAAAACCTCACAAAAGTGAATGGGTTGCATGGGCATCATGTCTCTCTGTCTGCAGGTTCCCATCTTCTGACAGTCAGTACATCTCTTTACGAACTCATCAGAATCCTTGAAGAGAGTAGGCCACCATAGGCCAGATTGAAGCACCTTCTGTGCTGTCCTTTTTCCAGAATGATGTCCTCCTGCCTCAAACTTGTGGCAGTATGTGAGGACGCTCTGCTGCTCTTCTTGAGGAATGCACCTCCTCTAGATGCTATCCCCTCCTTCATGATAAATGACGGGATCCTCCCAATGGTAAAACTTGGCCTTAGCTAGGAAGGTCTCAAGTTTCTGCCTGGGCTAACCCTGCGGGACCTTCTTGGCAACAAGATAGTTTACAAAGTCGGCATACCATGGGAGTGAGGCGACCGCCAAGATTGCCTCGTCTGGAAATGTCTCTGTGATAGGTGCGCTGGGCTCAGATTCCTCGAGATTCTCCAATCTGGAGAGATGATCCGCCACCACATTCTTGACTTGAGACTTATCCTTAATCTCAATATCAAATTCCTGGATCAGAAGGATCCATCTGGTAAGACGAGCTTTGGCATCCTTCTTAGCCATTAAGTACCGGATGACAGTGTGATCAGTGTAAATTGTCACTCTAGATCCGAGAATATAAGATCTATACTTATCCAAAGCAAAAACTACGGCCAACATCTCTTTCTCAGTCACAGTGTAGTTCTGCTGAGCGGCATCCAAAGTCCGGCTGGCGTAATGAATGGCAAAAAGTAAACCATCCCTCCTTTGTCCAAGCACAACCCCAACGGCAAAATCTAAAGCGTCCGTCATGATCTTGAATGGGAGAGACCAATCGGGTGGCTGAAGGACATGAGCTGAAACAACCATATTTTTGAGAGTCTCAAAAGATGCAAGACACTTATCATTGACAATGAACTCAGTGTCTTTCGTCGGCAAATCAGTAAGCGGTCGGGCAATCCGATTGAAGTCCTGAATAAAACGTCGGTAGAAACCGACATGCCCCAGAAAAGACCGCAACTGACGCAGATTGGACGGTGGATTGAGTTTTCTGATGATATCCACCTTAGCCGGATCGACCTCCATGCCCCTGTTGGAGATGATATGACCAAGGACCATCCCTTGAGTCACCATGAAGTGACTCTTCTCCCAAGACAAGACAAGATTGACCTCTATGCAGCGCTGAAGCACACGGTCTAGGCAGTCAAGACAAGCATCGAACCCATCGCCATAGACCGAGAAGTCATCCATGAAGACCTCTAAACAGTCACCCACCATGTCCGAGAATATGGACAACATGCACCTTTGGAATGTCGCGGGGACGTTACATAAACCAAAGGGCATCCGTCTGAAAGCATAAGTCCCAAACGGACAGGTGAATGTCGTTTTCTCCTGATCTTCGGACGCAATGGCCACTTGATTATATCCGGAGTACCCATCAAGAAAGCAGTAATGACTCTTCCCAGCTAGCCGCTCGATAATCTGATCAATGAATGGCAACGGGAAGTGATCCTTCTTGGTGGCCTCATTCAATCGTCTGTAGTCCACACAGACCCGCCAAGAAGTGGGTACTCGGGTAGCGATCTCCTCTCCAGACTCATTCACAACTGTAGTGATACCTGTCTTCTTGGGTACCACATATAGTGGACTAACCCATTTGGAGTTGGAGATGGGGTAGATAAAATCGGCGCTCCACCACTTTGATATTTCTTTCATGACCACATCTCGAAGATTCAGGTTTAGCCGTCGTTGGAACTCACGCGACGGCCTAGCGTTATCCTCAAGGTTGATGTGGTGGGAGCACATGGCCACACTAATTCCCTGGAGATCGGCTATACTCCAATCGATTGCCTTGCGGTTTCTTTCAAGAACCTCCATCAGACGAGATTCTTGTTCTCCAGTCAATCCTGCTGAGATAATGACTGGGTGCATATCTGGCTCATCCGCAAGGAATCTATACTTCAACAACTGCGGCAGAGGTTTCAATTCTGGACAACTGGGAGGCGGCAGATCTGGCTTCTGATATGTCTGTGTGAAGGCGACCAGGTCTGCATGGGAGAACTCTCGCTCTGCATGAATCTCCGACGAAGGGCGTCCTGCTGAATCATCAATAAACTGCACTGGCTCGCACTCTGTCATGGCTGTTGGCGCAGAAGGAATCAGACAAGGTAGATATTCATCAAAGTCGTCCCAATCAATGTCTGAATCCGAGGGGTCAGAAGAAGATGAACATGATTGAAAATCATCAGCACCACTCATCCCAACACTGTCAGCCTCAGGTGTATCCTCATCCAGGGGTGTGCTCTCCCGGCTCTCGACTGCCATAAGCTTTAGATATAGCGAATCTGTAGGCAAGGCGAGGGTCAGTGCTACAGGATCTATCCAGTTGGATTCATCATCCATCATCACGAAATCGCACCCCTGGTGGATGTCTAGCTCTTCCTCTGTCGTCTGCGCGGCTTCGCTGGACTGCTCTGAGCATTCTAGTTCTCTGGCTCTTGTTTCTTCGATCGTCTCTAGTTGTATAGTTTCGCCCTCTACGCGAAAACACACCTTCCCACTATCATGGTCGGTTACTGCCTTGGCTGTGGCCAAGAATGGGCGTCCGAGTATGATGGGGGCATCGGTTACCGACTCAGGAATCTCCATGTCCAACACAACGAAGTCCACGGGGAATTTCAGGCCCTGAATGGTAACGACCACGTCTTTCAATAACCCCTTCGGCCTCTTAGTCGACCTATCAGCAAACTGAAGGACTGTCCTGCTCCTAAGAAGAGGACCAAACTCGAATTGGTCGAGTAAGGCTGCCGGAAGAAGGTTAATTGAAGAGCCGCTGTCTAACAGAGTACGATCAAACTGCTGCTCTTGAATCTCGCATCTGACATAGGGAGCTCCTGCATCTGGTCGCTTGGCTGGCAGTTTCTTCTGAATAGTGCAGCAAGTGGAATGAGTGAGCACATGGATCTGATCTCTGTGGTTCATCCTCTTCCTACGGACTGTAGTTTTCTCCTTCAAGTTCTTTTTGAAGAGGGGGATGTGCTCAAGTGCTTCTTGTAGAGTCAGCTGAATGTGGAATCTGTCTATCATCTGATTGCTGAACTCTACCTGTTGATCTTTTTTTGGATTTTCTCTTTTGTTCCCCTTCGCTCGGCGGAGTGCCTCAGAGAAGGGGATGGTAGGGGCCTCCTCAGATTGAGGGATAGGAATAGGTCCCTGTGCCTGTGAAGGATTAGAATCCATACAATCATCATCATTCAACACATATGGATCCGCAATGTGAACAGAAACCTTTCCTTTATTCATATTTTTGTTCTTTTTGTTGTTACCACAGTCCATAGATACAAAAGGTGGTAACATCACAGAGGAGGGCTTAACAAAAGTAGATGTGGTGGCCTCAATACCACCACCGGCACCTGTCTCCGCGGCATCAGCACCGCGCTCTGTCTCGGTATCCAAAATGGCAGCATCAGCACCACCGTCTGCATCTGGCATCATGACGGCATCAACACCGTCGTCGGGATCTCCATCCTTGGTAGCTTCAGCACCACCGTCTCTAACATCATCATTAGCGGCATCAGCACCGCTACTCTGCTCCTCTGGCGCTCTTGGTTCAGCGTGTGATTGTCGCTCAGAAGAGGCGCTGCCGGCTGGCATCCTACCGCTCCTAGTAGTCACAAAATCAGCATCATACAAAGTAAGAGATATGTCACTCAAATAGTCACTAGGAGAGGTGTCCTCTGTAAACTATACCTGCTCAGACTTCCTTTTCAGATTGTTCGGGTTAGGTTCAATCTGAGCGGGTATGGCGGCTGATGAATACCCATTCATCACTCTTTATTCTTCTATTTTAGCTACAAAAACCTTTGCAAATACATGTAGATATGTGTAAATACAAATAATTACCAAAAGCATGCATTGTGTAAAAACCTATAATTAGCATGTTTTTGTGCAAAAATAAAAAGAATAAAGAGCAAAAAGAAAAAAAGAGGGAAATATTTAGAATAAATATTGAGCAACCTAACCCAAGGGAGGGCTCAGCATGGGCCTGACCGCATAAAAGCCAAAGTAGAGGGAGATAGGAGCTCATGTGTATATACTTCTGTAAATACATAAAATTATATTTTCCTCACCCAAAAATATGCTTGTACATATTGTGTGTATATTTTATTAAAAACAAAATAAAAATTTAAAAATCAAAAATTCAAAAATGCCCTTTCACCATGTGTAGACCATCATCCTTTATTTATTTAACCGTATAAATAAATAAAATTATTTTCTAAAACTTTTTGTAAATATTCTATGTTACATATGGTAAATACATAAAATAACAAGAAATAAAACAAAAATCAAATAAAAATTACAAAATGAAAAATACAAAAATACATTGTATAAATACCATGTATATAAATGTATACAATTATTTATTTCACCCTTGTGTATAAATAATTAAAATAAAATAAAAATACCATTTTATTCTATATTTTATGATGTAAATAAATAAAATACAAAATGAGCATAAAAATACATAAAAATAACAAATAAAAAATCAAAAATAAAAATCCATATAGTGTACATATACCTATATACATAGCTACCCTATTTTTATTTCCAAAAATTAATTAAAAATCACCAAAAAATAGAAAAAAATAAAAGAAAAACATTTCATGTTTTGAGTTTTCCTTAATTCGGCCTATTTCTACCTTAAAATAAATAAACAAAAATTAAATACACGTGGCAGCTTCTGATTGGTCCACGGGGGATTGTTGACCCCGGTCAACTCCCCCGCGGACTCCTTCCTTTTCTGGAAGATGCGTGCCGCCCCGCCTTCGCCGATTTTTCCACGCATCTCCAGGCTGTCTCCCACGCGAACCCCGTGCCCGGATTCTTCGCCGATCATCCCTCATCCTCGCCCGATCTTTCGCCATGAAATCAACGCCTTCCATCGCTGTCTCCACTCAACCCTAATCGCACCTGTCACCATATATATCCCGACCTCCGCCGCCTCCGCGCCTCATCTTTGGCTATCCACTCTCTCTCCAGTGAGCTCCATCGAGACGAGCAAGGTGACAGCTTGCCCCAGCCGGTGTTGCAGCGAGGAAGAGGAGCAGGACCATCGATCCGGCCGCGTTTCGCCGCCGTGCTCCGACCACCATCTGGAGCTTGAGCCTCGGGAGGAGACGGCCCTTGAGGCAAGGACCAGGAGCAAGAGCAGCTCCAGCATAGTCTACTGCAGCCACCAGGTAACCTTAGCTCCGTCTAGTTTCATCTAATTTAGGATTTCGCCCAAATCGACCCATCGCCGTGCTTCCCTGATTCCGACTATTTTGAGTACCCTTTTGATCATCGGAACACCCTGTCATCTCCGCCGTATCCCCACGCACCTTCTACGCCCGCTCATTCAACCCAGCTCGCCCCGGAGCTGGGAGTCGAGTTCCATCGTCTCCACCTCGCCGGAGCTCGTTCGCCACACCGCACAGACCACCTTCACCCCGCTTTCTTGGGTCGAGGCACTTTGCCCTCGACCCGCGAAGCGTTCTGGCTGTTTTGCAGGTTCAAAGAGAGGTGCCTGAGCCTCTCTTCACTTGAGACCGGAGCTTCGCGCCGCCAAGCCTCGCCGGAGCCCCTCCAGGGCTTGGCTGGGGCATCGGCCACCACCAGCAGCTGCGGGACAGTCCAGCGGAGCTTCTCCGATCATTTGCAGCAGCTGAGGAGGGGTGTAGCGCACGCAGGAGGCCGGCGAAGTTCGCCGGCGACGAGTTCTTGCACCATCCTCCAGAGTCGTCCGATGAAGCCCTCGCTCCAGTTCTGATCGTGTCCGTCCATTCTTCGAGGAGCAGCGACCGTCGATTCATCTGAGGAGTTCATCCGGACCATTGATAGCAGAGGAGAGAGACCCGGAGTCCAGCGACGTTAGATCAGCCACGTGGTCTCACCTCGACCGTCGATCGAGCCCAGGAAGAGAAGAGAGAAAGAGCGCCGCCCATCCCAACCGTCCGATCAACACGTGGCGCCTATCCGACCGTCGGCGAATAAAGGGGTAAATATCGTAGGGCCCCCCTCTTAGTTTTTCATTTCCTTTTTAGTCCTGTAAATATTTTTAGAAACTTTTTCACGTAGGGTTATTTGCAATCTGGACCTTGTGCTTTATTTTAATTGCATGCATGCCCCTGTGTGTGAGTGACCACGTGCTTCGTCACGTGTGTATCTGGGCATTTTACATATATTGTCCTGTAGATCTGGAGTGTTAATGAATGCATGAATCTTTTTGTGTAATTGCAATTATACCCCTGTGAGCCTTGTTTATGCGCATGTGCGGATTTTAGTGGTGTTTTTGCATCCATGTCCCTGGGCTTTTGATACGAGTTATCAAAAGCCCCTGAGACTTGGTTTTTATTACAAATTGGTCCCTGTGTGCCCCAGCCACGCGCCACGCGCGTGACTTGCTGGGCATTTTGCACCAGAGACCCCAGATCTTCGGGTATTTGCACATTGGTCCTTGTGCATAGTGCCCTCTTCTTCATTTTTGAATAAATATCAACCCACCTCCAAATCTAATGAAATTTCGACACATGGCTCCTGCCATGGTGTAGTAATTTCTGTGATTTTTGAGGACATTTTTATTTTCATTTAGTATTTTTAAAAATTCAAAAACACTCTTTTTAGTCACTGTCTAACTTTAAAAATACCAAAAAAATATAAAAACTCCACCAAAAATTCTAAAAAATTAGATACTGTTTCTTGCTTGTTGTGTGATTTTCTAGCCAATTTTGGCTATTTTTCATCACTTAAAAACCCTAAAAATTGAAAAACCACTAAAAACTCATAAAGATTATAATAAATAAATTAAAAATCCAAAAACAATAATTAGGGTGCCTAAATTTTCCTTATTCTTTCTAGATTATAGGAAAATTACTTCAGGGCTTTTTGAGATCCAAGAATATTTTATTTTTGGGTCTTAAGCCTGGCTGGACAGTACCCTCTGTTTTTCGCATTGTTTGATTTTTAGAAAATAAAATAAACATCAGAAAAATCTCAAAAATTCACCAAAAACATAAAAAAATTATAAAACACATAAAAACATTTTTCTTTGAATTTTTGCTTGATTTTTAATGCTTTAAATAAATTGTTGAAGTTCATTATCTGTGTGTCTTCTTTAATTTTCTCATCATTTTAAAAAATCTAAAAAAAATATAAAAACAAATAAAAACCACTAAAAAAGATTCCTTCGGATTTCTGACTACATCGTAGGCTATTTAGCCAATCTGTGCTCCTTGTGTTCGACCTTGGGAGCTATACCAGGTTAATCCTATAGCTGGACCGCTCTATTTTGTGTTTGCTTGTTTTTATCTGATTTGAGTGGTTGATTCTTCTTGATACACGCATTCGAGTGACTGAGGTCGCAACGACCTCATTTCATACCTTTACCTCAGTTGTTCGGGAATTTTGCGTTGTCAGAATGGCGCCGTTGCCGGGGAGCACGGCTTTGTAGTCATTTCTCCATATTGTCTCTCTAAATTATCACTGTTTTCTGACACTCTCTAATTTTTGTGCGAGGTACTGCGTGGAGAACTTGGAGTACACTTTTTGAGGATCCGCACGGGAAGAAGAGCAGGAGGAAGAGAGAGAGGAGAAGAAATTTTCTATTTAGAGAGAGAGAGAACAATATTTTTGTAATAATTTAGGACTTTGAACTGTGGACATTTGTAACTTAGCGGGTCTGTTTCGCCGAGCACCGGTGTGCTCGGGGGACCCATTTGGATTTTCGCGGCTTTTTCTACGGTTTTTATAGCTAGCTGCCTTTTTCGGTGTTTACGCGGTTTTTCTCGAGCCCCTAGATTTAGGAATTTCTCTTGCTTGTGACGTAAATTTCTAAGGCCCAACACCTAATAGAATATCTGTTCCTATAGAACGTAATTGGACCTTAATAAAATTCACTGAAAAAGTTAGTTTAATTGGATTTGAGACCACGTGCCGTGAGGAGTCACATACAGCGCTGGCAAGACCCGTTGTGGCGGGCACCGAGTGACTCCCAAGATCGGACTCCGGACTCGATTCGGTTAGCTAACTATTGTTCTTCACGATCAATAGAAGTTGCTCATCTAGGACTCGGTTTTTCCCGTTGCATCATTTAGGTAGTTTTATTTCTGTCTTTAATTCTGCGCGGATCACTTGCATGTAGAGTGCTGGAGACAAGGTACGCATTTCTTTCTCTGCATGCATCATTGATTTCTTCGCGCATCGGTTTTTTCGTCTTCTCCCTCTGTTTTTTGGCTTAATCATCAGGAGAATCGGAAAAACCTTTAGGCCGCTTGTATTTATTTTAAAAAAAAAAATTAATTAAAAAGAAAAACAAAAAAATTGGGACTGGATAACATTATTGACCCTAAAAGACACTCACATTAAAAATTTGTCTTGGGGAGAGCAACCCCCTCATTGTATGGTTTGGATGCGCGAGAGAGTGACCCGCACCCTAGGTAGAACCCTCCGGTGTTATTTCTAGCTGACTACCGACTCTTCCGTGCGGGCCAGTCGGTTGGAGTAGCATCGGGTATCCTAACAGGTCACGTAAGCGCTCTGATATTTTGTGTGTTCACCAAATAAAATTGACAAGATAAATTGACCGAGCTTTCACGGTCTTCAGATTGTGTTGCGTTGGTGAACCGGGGGTTTGCTTTGCGATCATATTTTCTCCAGATCCCATCCGCCCAACTCGCCAAGATCAAGATGAAGGGTAGACGATCTCTTAGGCAGCCTCTGGCTGCACCGCTTCAGGCGCGTCTACTTCATCATCTAGGTTGGCCCGTGAAAGTCAAGACCAGCTCTCCGGGCCCGAGTACGATTTCACCCTGTTCCCCCTCGACCCCCTTTCTTTTGCTACTGAGAGACATGAGCCCGAGGAAAGACGAATTGATTTGACAGAACCTGAGTTGGGCTCATCTGATTTTGCAGACGTCGGTATGGCCGCCAGATCAGAAGATTACCCCGGAGGTCAGCAGGGAGAGCAGCATGTTGTATTTGACCAAGGGGCGATCAACTCCACCCTGATCGCATCATTAGAGACCGTTCAGCAGCAGTTACGCGATCAGGGGGCATTTATGATCGAGATGAGAAGGGAGCTGGAGCGACTCAGAGAGCGAGACGAGCCGAGCAAGCCTGATGACATTCCTGATGCTGATGCAGAGGCAGCAGCAGCTGCAGCAGCGGCTGCCGCAGCGGCAGCCGCCGCCGGAGCAGGACCACCGAGACCGATGCGGGAGTTACACAACCCCGGATCTACACTGATGCACCATTGGGTGGTGGTACCGGCCATCGTGGGGGATTTCAAGTTCCCTCCGAACACCCTGCAGATGCTTCCTCATTTTCACGGACTTGCCACTGAGGAACCCCATCTCCATCTCCAGGAGTTTTTGATGATCTGCAGCACTGTCCACGACCGTCATGTGGACCAAGATACGATTCGGATGATGGCCTTCCCTTTTTCACTGGCAGATAGAGCAGCCGCCTGGCTGAAACATTTAGGGAAGTTTGTCTACACCTGGGAGCAACTCCGCACCGAGTACTTGAACAAGTACTATCCACTCGGGCGGACGAATGCAGCGAGGGCCCTGATCAACAACTTCTCCATGCTCCCTAACGAGCAGTTTCACGAGGCATG
Source organism: Ottelia alismoides (assembly GCA_037367405.1). Taxonomy (NCBI): domain Eukaryota; kingdom Viridiplantae; phylum Streptophyta; class Magnoliopsida; order Alismatales; family Hydrocharitaceae; genus Ottelia; species Ottelia alismoides. The sequence continues at coordinate 386,652 of JAZKJV010005835.1, forward strand.
GGAGAGGTTCAGAGAGCTTCTGGATAGATGCCCACACCACGACATTTCGAAGCCGAACCTAGTTCAAAGCTTCTTTAGTGGGATGACACCAGAGCTTCAGGGTCTGGTGAATGCTTCTTGCGGCGGGTCCTACTTTGCCAAGGACCACAACCAAGTCTGGGCCATCTACGAAGAGATGGCAGAAAATTACATGGTGATGTCCCAGACTCGGTTGTACACACAGAGATCTCAGCAGCCGCCATGACCCGTGCAGTATCAGCGGATAGCACGGGTTGATGCAGGTCCATCCAGTTCGTCCACAGTTGCAGCCGCACAGGCAGAGTCGGCCGCTGCGGACATGGGGATTATCAGCGAGAAGTTGGACCGCATGGAAATAATAGAGAAGAAGCAGTGCCAGGGCATAACTCAGATGGAGCAAATGGCACAAACTCTGAGCGACATGAAGACCCAGCTCTTGTGTCTTCAGGAGGCACAGACGGCTCCTCAGCCCCGTCTTCTGTCGCGAGGCGATTCCGGCGGCAGCCGCAGCTCGTCCCAGCGCTCCAGCTCCTTGCAGCAGCCTAGACAAGTTCACCTTGTACAGGCGGAGCCGTACCAGCAGCAGCAGCCCTCTTACCAGTCACCACCATCTCCAGACTTACAGATGGTGGTATATCAGCCGGATCAACCTCTGGCAGCACTACCGCCAGACTCCTTCGATGCTGAGCCGTTGATGGATGTCAACGGGATTTGGTATGACCGTCCTCAACCTGGAATCCGACGAGACCATCCCGGATTCAGGTGGGGGAATGGGGGTAACCAGTCCCAACAACAGCCAGCCGGTCAGGGAGGGCAGTACTCCCAGCAGAGAGATCACCAGCAGCCCCCAGCATACCAACCACACCAGCCATCATCCTTCGTACCTCGTCCCTACCAGCAGCAGGGACAGAATTGGAGACGTGAGCAGCAGGCTCACCAGCAGCAGCATCATTCCTCTTACCCCTCTCAGCCGCAGCAGCACCAGGTCCAGCAACCTCATTACCAGAGAGGCAACCCGTCGGGTTCCCATGAGAGCCCCGCCATGGATGATCTAGCCCGCCTCTTCACAGAGCAGCAGGCTACATTTAGACGGGAGATGGACGAGTTCCGCCAGGAGATGCGGGACCTGATGAGAGGGAAGGCTGCCATCCCTGCACAGATCGAGCCTAATCCGAATAGCTTGAAGAGGAAATCTGAGCAGGTAGTTCACACTGAGCCTACCACTCCTAATAACTCATTTGATGATATGTCATCGAATATATTTGATGCTGATTTTGTTACACTTAGGAGCGGTAGAAGACCAGCAGGCGGCGCCTCATCTGAGCGACAACACGAGGAATCATCTAGAGCGCCAGATGAGGAAGAAGAGAGCGGTACTGAAGCCGCACATCATGGTGACGGTGGTACTGAGGCCACCCGAGATGCTGATTCCACCGGCGGTACTGAGGCCGCCATTTCACCACATCGAGGAGGTGGTACTGACGCCACCAGCAGAGCCGAGCCAGCCCGCGGTACTGAGGCCGCAAGACGTCTAGTTGTAGAGCCAGCTAGAGATGGTACTGACGCCACCAACATTTATTCTGATAGAAATGTTGTCTTTCCTCGCATGAATGTATCTCAGAACTTTAATTTAAATAAAGGAAAAGGTTTAGTTTCTTCTGATCCCACTGTGGTGAATGATGTTTGTGAGGATCCGGTCATCGAATCGTCTAGGCCTATTCCTAGTCCTTCATCTGAGAAGGACCCTGTGATCCCCTTTCCTAGAGCCCTTGAATTGGGGAAGGGGAAGAAAAAAGAAAAAGATCCAAAAAAGAGAGAGCAGGAGGAGTTCAGCCAGGGCATGATAGACCGATTTCACATCCAGCTGACCCTCAATGAGGCTTTGCAGCACATTCCTCTTCTTCAGCGATCCCTAAGAGATAGGACCACAGTCAGGAGGAAGAAGAGGAACAAGACCGCAGAGATCCATGTGCTGACCAAAGCCACGTGCTTTGCGATTCAGAACCGACTGCCAGCCAAGAGGCCAGATGCAGGGGCCCCGTATGTCAGATGCCAGATCAGAGAGCAGTGGTTCGACCGTACTCTTTTAGATAGCGGATCTTCGATCAACCTACTTCCGGCAGCCCTTCTCGACCACTTCGAGTTGGGCACTCTTCGACAGAGCAGGACAGTCCTTCAGTTCGCTGATCGATCTGTCAAGAGGCCGAAGGGGTTGCTACGAGACGTTATCGTCACTATTCAGGGTTTGCAATTCCCCGTGGACTTCGTAGTGTTGGACATGGAGATCCCTGAATCAGTGGCCGATACCCCCATCATCCTTGGTCGTCCGTTCTTGGCCACAGCCAAGGCGGTGACTGATCATGATAGCGGGAAGGTGTACTTTCGCGTCCAGGGCGAGAGTATACAAATAGAGACGGTCGAGGACTACAGAGCCAGATCCAGATCCCGCTCAGATGCCAGTACCGATTCAGAGCAGCTGACAGACGCAGAGCCAGACATCCACCAGGACTGCGACTTTGTGATCACAGATGATGAGGCAGCTTGGGCAGACCTTGAGTCACAGACTACCCTCTCACTTTCAGACACAGCTGATGCAGAGATGATAGCAGAGGAGAGTCTGGAGAGCACAGACCTGGTACAGGATACCATTGCGGCAGCAGAGCCGGTTCTCGATCGCAGCACAGTGTTTTGTGATGGTGGTGCTGATGCCACTTTGTTCTCCGGTGGTACTGATGCCACCGAGTCTGATATAGATCCCTCGGATTCAGAGTCTGATTGGGCCGATTGTTATGATCAGATGCCAGACCTGAGTTCACCTGAGCCTAGAGAGGAGGAGGTAGAGGCAGAGCAGAGCAGAGACAGTGCAGTTGAGCCGCCTTCTCCCGACCCAGTTTGCGAGAGTACACTTTCACTTTCCCAGGAAGATTTGGCCGATCTTGCAGCATTCACTCAGTTTCTTCCACAGCCAGATTTGCCAGCACCCAGCATTCCAGAGCTGAAGCCGCTCCCTACTTCGCTGAAGTATCGATTCCTTGCAGGCGATCCTGAGATGTACCCAGTCATCATCTCCGCTGAGTTGACTGGAGAACAGGAATCCCGACTGATGGGGGTTCTTGAAAAGAACCGCAAGGCGATCGGATGGAGCGTAGCAGATCTCCATGGGATTGATCCATCAGTTTGCTCCCACCACATCTATCTCGAGGATGGGGCGAAGCCGTCGCGTGAGTTCCAGCGGCGTCTGAACCCCAACCTGAGAGAGGTTGTCATGAAGGAAATATCGAAGTGGTGGGGTGCAGGTTTTATTTATCCCATTTCCGACTCCAAGTGGGTCAGCCCCTTGCATGTGGTGCCCAAGAAGACGGGCATCACGACTGTGATCAGTGAGTCGGGAGAGGAGATTGCTACACGGGTACCCACCTCTTGGAGGGTTTGTGTTGACTACAGGAGACTCAACCAAGCCACCAAGAAGGACCATTTCCCCCTGCCTTTTATTGACCAGATCATTGAGAGACTGGCAGGGAAGAGCCATTATTGCTTCCTGGATGGGTACTCGGGCTACAACCAAGTGGCCATCGCTCCTGAGGATCAGGAGAAGACCACCTTTACCTGTCCCTTCGGCACATACGCTTTTCGACGCATGCCATTTGGGCTATGCAATGCCCCTGCGACTTTTCAGAGGTGCATGCTGTCGATCTTTTCGGACATGGTAGAGGAGTGCCTTGAGGTCTTCATGGATGATTTCTCGATCTACGGCGACGGATTTGATTCTTGTCTTGACTGCCTAGATCGAGTACTCCAGCGATGTATTGAGTATCACTTGGTGCTATCTTGGGAGAAGAGTCACTTTATGGTGACTCAAGGGACGGTGCTTGGCCACATCATCTCCAACAGAGGCATGGAGGTTGATCCGGCCAAGGTTGATGTCATTAAAAAACTCACCCCGCCGTCTAATTTGAAGCAGCTACGGTCATTTCTGGGGCACGTTGGTTTTTATAGGAGATTCATTCATGATTTCAGCAAGATTGCCCGACCGTTGACTGACCTCTTGACGAAAGACACCGAGTTCCTTGTCGATGACAAGTGTCTTTCGTCCTTTGAAACTCTCCAGCAATGTGTTATTGAGGCTCCTGTCCTTCAGCCACCCGATTGGTCTCTCCCGTTCGAGATCATGACGGACGCCTCTGATTTTGCCGTAGGGGCCGTGCTAGGACAGAGGAGGGATGGAGTGCCATTTGCCATACACTATGCTAGCCGCACATTGGATTCCGCCCAGCGGAATTATACAGTCACAGAGAAGGAGATGCTAGCAGTAGTGTTTGCCCTCGATAAATTCAGATCATATATCATTGGATCCCGAGTGACCTTGTACACAGATCACACCGCCATCAGGTACCTCATGGCAAAGAAGGATGCCAAGGCTAGACTGACTAGATGGATCCTTCTACTCCAGGAGTTCGACATTGAGATCAAGGATAAGCCTGGAGTCAAGAATGTGGTGGCGGACCATTTATCCCGATTAGAGCAGCCTGAGGAGACAGAGCAGATTGATCCGATCAGAGATACCTTCCCAGATGAGGCGATCCTTGCTATCGCCTCACTCCCATGGTACGCCGATATTGTGAATTTTCTCGTTGTTGGGAAAGTCCCACAAGATTGGCCCAGGCAGAGGCTTGAGACCTTCCTTGCGAAGGCCAAGTCCTACCACTGGGAGGATCCCATCCTTTATCATGAAGGAGGGGATAGCATCTGGCGTCGGTGTATTCCTCAGGAAGAGCATCATAGTGTCCTCACTTACTGCCACAAGCTTGAGGCAGGAGGACATCATTCTGGGAGGAGAACGGCACAGAAAGTGCTCCAATCCGGCTTGTGGTGGCCTACCCTCTTCAAGGACTCAGATGAGTTCGTGAAGAGGTGTACTGACTGTCAGAGGATGGGCACTTGTGGACAGCGTGATATGATGCCGATGCAGCCCATTCACTTCTGTGAGGTTTTTGACGCATGGGGCATCGATTTCATGGGTCCATTCCCTAAGAGTCAGGGATTCGAGTACATTCTGTTGGCCGTAGATTATGTGAGTCGTTGGGTGGAGGCTATCCCCACCCGAGCCGCTGATGCGAGGACAGTTTGCAGATTTTTGAGGAAGCACATCATCACGCGGTTCGGGGTTCCACGAGTTCTTATTTCTGATGGGGGGTCTCACTTCATCAACGACCAGGTGAAGGCACTTGCTACCGAGTTCGGCATAGACCATCGTGTTGCTACACCATACCATCCACAGACGAATGGTCTAGCCGAAGTGTCGAATAGGGAGATCAAGACGATTCTGCAGAAAGTCGTCCGCCCTGACCGAAAGGATTGGTCACAGCTATTGGACTCGGTCTTATGGGCATATAGGACGTCTTTCAAGACACCTTTGGGCACATCTCCCTTTCGCCTCGTGTATGGCAAGCCCTGTCACCTACCAGTTGAGCTGAGGCACAAGTCACTCTGGGCAGTTACAGACATATTGATGGATCCAGATGGTATAGGAGACCAGAGGAGGACAGAGTTAGCCGCATTGGAAGAGCTTAGAGATGCAGCTTTCTCAAGCAGCCTACATTATAAGGAGAAAGTCAAAGAGTGGCATGATTCTCATATCAGCCACAAGCATTTTGAGATTGGACAGAAAGTATGGCTGTTTGATGCAAGGCTTAGATTATTTCCAGGGAAGCTACAGAGCAAATGGAAAGGACCCTATTTGGTCAGAAAGGTACACGATAACGGTAGCATTGATATATCTGAGTTATCTTCTGAGAGTACCTTCCGAGTGAACGGCCAGCGGCTCAAACCATTTCTAGATCATGAGCCGCGGGACGTTATTATTGCCGCTATTCATTTTGCGTGAGATGTGGTCTTTTGACTCACATCTTTTGCATCTCACGCCTGATTTTTGCTGTTCCTCCGCCTGTATAGATCCAGTTGTCCATATCATTCTATTCTCTAGTCCCACATCTCTTTTCTCATCCTGTGATTATGCTATACTTAGGGTGTACTTTACCCTAAGTATAGGGGGGATGTCGGACCTGCGAGTATTCTTTTCATTCTTTCTGCTCTTGTTTTTGCTGCCTATACTTAGGGATATTTTACCCTAAGTATAGGGGGGGCAGATTCTGTATCTTCTTCACTCGGCTTTCCCTTCATGTACAGCTTTCTATACTTAGGATTAGTTAATCCTAAGTATAGGGGGAGACCACCGAGTTCCTCTCATTCTATTCATTTATTCGTTCCTGTACTTAGCCATTCCTTTTCACTTCCCTTTTACTAAGCACGGGTTATGTCTTCTTCATCGCTCTTGATCACTCTGAGGACATCGTTCGAGCTAAGTATAGGGGGGGTGTATATATATTTCATATATACTTTAGCCATAACTCGTACTTTGTGTGAGTGAGTTAATAAATAAAATGGCTAAAAATCACAAAAATTTAAATTTTTTTTCATGTACATAAACCTCTTTTATTCTTGCACATACATAGCTAGTGTACAAAGTATTTTTGTAAAAATGATTTCAAAAATCTTTTGTGTAAAGCTTGTGTAAATATTTTGTATAAAAATTATGTATATAGTACAAAATTTTTCCAAAATGTTTTGAAAATCAAAAGTTTGCAAAAATCTTGTGTAAAAGATTGTAAATATCATTTTGCAAAACTTGCACCTCATGCATCATTCATGATTTCAAAACATTTTTTTCAAAAATTTTGCATGATTGTAAAAAATTTGTAAATAGCATCTTGTGTACATATATGTATATAGTTTTTCCTGGATGAGAGTTGACATTTAAACTAAGCCTGGAATTAAATTGAGAAATGGAGCTTGAATAAGATCTTAATCCACTTAACTTCAAGAGGAACCTTGTAGGACTTAGGGTTAAGGCTTTTCAGGTCCATAAGGACTTAATTCTTTGAGTCCACTAGGCTATGAGCATATGTCATCTTGATGAGCCTAAGTAGAGCACTTAACAACACACGCATGACTCTCAGAGACAATGGCTTCACTTGCACCTGCACTTTACACATGGCTCTCCACGGATGAGGTGGTGAGGAGGCAGTTTCCTTTGGCTTGGAGTAGCATATGAGGGTAGTACTTCTAGGCGGAACCTCTCTTCTTCTTATAGTGAAGGAAGTGCACCTCAACTTGGTCTAGTGGTGTTGAAAGCTAAAGACAGAAGCTGTGGGTTGCAATAAAGCTTCAAAAGAGGGATAGTCTACTGGCTCAAGGGGAAATTTCTTATATGCTGCACCATGTAGATATGTTGTACAGAAGTTCTTGAAAAAAAAAAAAATATATTGCAAAAATGCAAAAAGAACTCCAAAAAAGTGGTGGGTCGGATTGAAAATTTAATAACCCCACCGGAGTATAAAGCAAAAGCTTATGGTATCCATGTTACATCTCATGAAGCTTGCAGCGGGAGACTTAGCTACACTGGCTAAGCTTCCAAAACTCTATACTTCTACCCCCTCTCCTTGAGCCGGTTGCACTTGAACTTAGAAGGGAATACCCCGCTTCTCGAGGAAAGAGTTGCTAGACTGAGGCATTAGAGTTACCAGGTTGAGGGAGGTTGTTTCTTTGTTACTTCTGAGGTGGGGGGCCACATATCACCTACACCGCAAGGAAAAGATTCATGGTCATTAGAGCTTGTGTATGTAGTCTTGTTCTGATCTGGTTTATTGAGGAGTCTTGCCCATCGACTGGTTGAAACTTGGAGGCTGTTGAGTTTTAAGCTTAAGTCCAAATAAGGTTCCGACACATTAATAATCCAAAGATCTGATCGAGCTCCATATTTCAATTTAATGAAGGAAAATTTAATAAGTCAACCTTGATCCATGTACATCCCCTTTTTCTTTTTCTTTTTCTTTTTCACTTCTTTTTCAAATAAGTGTTTGCTAAGGGACTAGCAAAGTTAAGCATAGGGGGGTGATGAATACCCATTCATCACTCTTTATTCTTCTATTTTAGCTACAAAAACCTTTGCAAATACATGTAGATATGTGTAAATACAAATAATTACCAAAAGCATGCATTGTGTAAAAACCTATAATTAGCATGTTTTTGTGCAAAAATAAAAAGAATAAAGAGCAAAAAGAAAAAAAGAGGGAAATATTTAGAATAAATATTGAGCAACCTAACCCAAGGGAGGGCTCAGCATGGGCCTGACCGCATAAAAGCCAAAGTAGAGGGAGATAGGAGCTCATGTGTATATACTTCTGTAAATACATAAAATTATATTTTCCTCACCCAAAAATATGCTTGTACATATTGTGTGTATATTTTATTAAAAACAAAATAAAAATTTAAAAATCAAAAATTCAAAAATGCCCTTTCACCATGTGTAGACCATCATCCTTTATTTATTTAACCCTATAAATAAATAAAATTATTTTCTAAAACTTTTTGTAAATATTCTATGTTACATATGGTAAATACATAAAATAACAAGAAACAAAACAAAAATCAAATAAAAATTACAAAATGAAAAATACAAAAATACATTGTATAAATACCATGTATATAAATGTATACAATTATTTATTTCACCCTTGTGTATAAATAATTAAAATAAAATAAAAATACCATTTTATTCTATATTTTATGATGTAAATAAATAAAATACAAAATGAGCATAAAAATACATAAAAATAACAAATAAAAAATCAAAAATAAAAATCCATATAGTGTACATATACCTATATACATAGCTACCCTATTTTTATTTCCAAAAATTAATTAAAAATCACCAAAAAATAGAAAAAAATAAAAGAAAAACATTTCATGTTTTGAGTTTTCCTTAATTCGGCCTATTTCTACCTTAAAATAAATAAACAAAAATTAAATACACGTGGCAGCTTCTGATTGGTCCACGGGGGATTGTTGACCCCGATCAACTCCCCCGCGGACTCCTTCCTTTTCTGGAAGATGCGTGCCGCCCCGCCTTCGCCGATTTTTCCACGCATCTCCAGGCTGTCTCCCACGCGAACCCCGTGCCCGGATTCTTCGCCGATCATCCCTCATCCTCGCCCGATCTTTCGCCATGAAATCAACGCCTTCCATCGCTGTCTCCACTCAACCCTAATCGCACCTGTCACCATATATATCCCGACCTCCGCCGCCTCCGCGCCTCATCTTTGGCTATCCATTCTCTCTCCAGTGAGCTCCATCGAGACGAGCAAGGTGACAGCTTGCCCCAGCCGGTGTTGCAGCGAGGAAGAGGAGCAGGACCATCGATCCGGCCGCGTTTCGCCGCCGTGCTCCGACCACCATCTGGAGCTTGAGCCTCGGGAGGAGACGGCCCTTGAGGCAAGGACCAGGAGCAAGAGCAGCTCCAGCATAGTCTACTGCAGCCACCAGGTAACCTTAGCTCCGTCTAGTTTCATCTAATTTAGGATTTCGCCCAAATCGACCCATCGCCGTGCTTCCCTGATTCCGACTATCTCGAGTACCCTTTTGATCATCGGAACACCCTGTCATCTCCGCCGTATCCCCACGCACCTTCTACGCCCGCTCATTCAACCCAGCTCGCCCCGGAGCTGGGAGTCGAGTTCCATCGTCTCCACCTCGCCGGAGCTCGTTCGCCACACCGCACAGACCACCTTCACCCCGCTTTCTTGGGTCGAGGCACTTTGCCCTCGACCCGCGAAGCGTTCTGGCTGTTTTGCAGGTTCAAAGAGAGGTGCCTGAGCCTCTCTTCACTTGAGACCGGAGCTTCGCGCCGCCAAGCCTCGCCGGAGCCCCTCCAGGGCTTGGCTGGGGCATCGGCCACCACCAGCAGTTGCGGGACAGTCCAGCGGAGCTTCTCCGATCATTTGCAGCAGCTGAGGAGGGGTGTAGCGCACGCAGGAGGCCGGCGAAGTTCGCCGGCGACGAGTTCTTGCACCATCCTCCAGAGTCGTCCGATGAAGCCCTCGCTCCAGTTCTGATCGTGTCCGTCCATTCTTCGAGGAGCAGCGACCGTCGATTCATCTGAGGAGTTCATCCGGACCATTGATAGCAGAGGAGAGAGACCCGGAGTCCAGCGACGTTAGATCAGCCACGTGGTCTCACCTCGACCGTCGATCGAGCCCAGGAAGAGAAGAGAGAAAGAGCGCCGCCCATCCCAACCGTCCGATCAACACGTGGCGCCTATCCGACCGTCGGCGAATAAAGGGGTAAATATCGTAGGGCCCCCCTCTTAGTTTTTCATTTCCTTTTTAGTCCTGTAAATATTTTTAGAAACTTTTTCACGTAGGGTTATTTGCAATCTGGACCTTGTGCTTTATTTTAATTGCATGCATGCCCCTGTGTGTGAGTGACCACGTGCTTCGTCACGTGTGTATCTGGGCATTTTACATATATTGTCCTGTAGATCTGGAGTGTTAATGAATGCATGAATCTTTTTGTGTAATTGCAATTATACCCCTGTGAGCCTTGTTTATGCGCATGTGCGGATTTTAGTGGTGTTTTTGCATCCATGTCCCTGGGCTTTTGATACGAGTTATCAAAAGCCCCTGAGACTTGGTTTTTATTACAAATTGGTCCCTGTGTGCCCCAGCCACGCGCCACGCGCGTGACTTGCTGGGCATTTTGCACCAGAGACCCCAGATCTTCGGGTATTTGCACATTGGTCCTTGTGCATAGTGCCCTCTTCTTCATTTTTGAATAAATATCAACCCACCTCCAAATCTAATGAAATTTCGACACATGGCTCCTGCCATGGTGTAGTAATTTCTGTGATTTTTGAGGACATTTTTATTTTCATTTAGTATTTTTAAAAATTCAAAAACACTCTTTTTAGTCACTGTCTAACTTTAAAAATACCAAAAAAATATAAAAACTCCACCAAAAATTCTAAAAAAATTAGATACTGTTTCTTGCTTGTTGTGTGATTTTCTAGCCAATTTTGGCTATTTTTCATCACTTAAAAACCCTAAAAATTGAAAAACCACTAAAAACTCATAAAGATTATAATAAATAAATTAAAAATCCAAAAACAATAATTAGGGTGCCTAAATTTTCCTTATTCTTTCTAGATTATAGGAAAATTACCTTCAGGGCTTTTTGAGATCCAAGAATATTTTATTTTTGGGTCTTAAGCCTGGCTGGACAGTACCCTCTGTTTTTCGCATTGTTTGATTTTTAGAAAATAAAATAAACATCAGAAAAATCTCAAAAATTCACCAAAAACATAAAAAAATTATAAAACACATAAAAACATTTTTCTTTGAATTTTTGCTTGATTTTTAATGCTTTAAATAAATTGTTGAAGTTCATTATCTGTGTGTCTTCTTTAATTTTCTCATCATTTTAAAAAATCTAAAAAAAATATAAAAACAAATAAAAACCACTAAAAAAGATTCCTTCGGATTTCTGACTACATCGTAGGCTATTTAGCCAATCTGTGCTCCTTGTGTTCGACCCTAGGAGCTATACCAGGTTAATCCTATAGCTGGACCGCTCTATTTTGTGTTTGCTTGTTTTTATCTGATTTGAGTGGTTGATTCTTCTTGATACACGCATTCGAGTGACTGAGGTCGCAACGACCTCATTTCATACCTTTACCTCAGTTGTTCGGGAATTTTGCGTTGTCAGCGGCCTTGCCTTTGATGATTTCCCTCATCTCCTGCCGGAATTCGTCCATTTCTTGCCTGAAGGATGCTCGCTGTTCGGAGAGCAAGCGGGCAAGATCATCGAGAGCTGGGTTCTAAAAAACTGAGGCCTGAGAACCGGATGGGTTTCCCTGCTGGAAATGAGGTTGTTGCTGCTGGTATGGATAGTTCTGGGTCGGATGGGAATATGATTGATGAGGCTGCTGACGCTGCCTCCACTGCTGTCCCTGATAGGCGGGATGATGACCCAGCTAAAAATGCTGCTGAGCGTACTGGGGCTGCTGCTGCTGATGTGGTTGTTGGCTGCTCTGTTGTCCTTGAGCTGGATTCTGCTGTTGAGATGAGGAGCCACCGTTACCCCAACGGAATTCGGGGTGATCACGACGAATCCCGGGCTGAGGGTACCGGTCGTACCAAATCCCATTGACTTCCATCAATGGTTCCTGCTCGAAGGAAGGTGGTGGAAGAACTGCCAGTGGCTGCTCCGGCTGATATACCACCATCTGAGTGTCCTGAGATGGTGGCTGTGCTGGGTAGTACTGTAGCAACTGGACTGGTTCTGCCTGGATGTGGTTGACCTATCGGTGTGAGGCAGAGGGCGGGGTAGAGCTGCTACTGCTCGGATCGGCCCGTGACCTGGGAGGTTGCGGAGTATGTGACTGTGCCTCCTGAATGCATAGAATTTGAGTCTTCAGGTCACTCATGGTTTTGGTGAGAAGGTCCATCTGGGCAAGACCTTGGTTCTTCTTCTTCTCGAGGATCTCCATGCGGTCCAACTTTTCGTTGATGATTCCCATGTCGGCTGCGACTGATTCGGCTTAGGCTGCGGCTGTCGACGAAGTGTTGGGACCAGCATCGATGCTGGCGATCCTCTGGAATGATCCTCCTCCCTGAGGTGGCTTTTGTTGTATGTAGACTCTGGCTTGGGTCATCACAGTTGAATTTTCTGCCATGCCTTCATAAATGGCCCACACGTCATCTTCACCCTTGGAAAAATATGATCCACCGCAAGAGGCGTTGACAAGCCCCTGCAGCTCCGGTGTCAGCCCACAAAAGAAGCTTTGAACTAGATTGGTCTTGGATATATCGTGATGTGGACACCGGTCAATGAGCTCTCTGAATCGATCCCAAGCTTCATGGAACTGTTCATTTGGGATCATGACAAAGTTGCTGATCATGACCCTAGCTGCATTCGTCCGGCCGAGAGGGTAGTATTTTTTCAGATACGCGGTGCGGAGATCTGCCCAGGTATCGATGAATCGCCCCAGGTGTTTAAGCCAATATGCGGCTCTGTCAACCAAGGAGAATGGGAAGGCGATCATCTTGATCGTGTCCTCGGTCATCAGCCTATCATGGATGGTACTGCAGATCATTTCGAACTCTTGGAGGTGGAGGTGTGGCTCTTCGATCGGCAACCCATGGAATTTGGGTAGAAGCTGAATGGTATGGGGCCGAAGCTCGAAATCTCCATGGATCGGCGGGAGTCTGATCCAACGATGAGTGAGGGATGCGGCTGGATTGTGCAATTCCCTCATGATAGTTTGTGGCGGTCTCTCAGCGTCGGGATCACCTCCTCCTGCATCAGGTCCTCCTCCTCCTCCACCACCGCCACCAGGTCGGTTTTCTCTCATCTATGTTATCTCTCGCATGAGGTCACCCATGAAAGTACCCTGGTCACGAATCTACCTCTGCATGGTCTCCAGGGATGCTAGAAGTGAATTGTTGGTGGCGGCTTGATCACTGAAGTATGGAGGGTGCTCATGGTCATCTGGATGCTCGCCTCTGTCAGCCATCTCGGGAATCTCTGAAAAAACAAAAGAGGCCATCTCAGGTGCTGTCAAATGATCTGAGCTCTGTGATGCACTGAATTCTGAAACTCTTGGACTGATGGTAGGAGAATGAGAAGGGTGATCGAGGGGGAACATGGTGGAAGTAAACTCAGGCTCGGAGAGCGGACTCTCCGAGGTTGTCCTAGATGAATGAGGAGGAGTGCTGGATAGCGGTGCCGACAAGGTCGGCCTAAGAGATCTTCATCCCATCATCTTGATTATTGAGAAGAGGAAGGCTTTGAGAATTGAGGAAGAGGGGGCAAAATTGCGCACGATTGTGCTGTGTTTTTGATCTTGACCTAAATATAACTAGCAATCAAACACAAAACAGGGGTAGGTTCACCAACTCAACACATGAAACCGTGAAGGTTCAGCCTTTATCTTGTCAGTTTAGCTTGAATTCATGAATTTATCTTGTAACGAGTCCTTAGAGCGCTACGCCTAAAGGAGAGAGAGTACTACCGGAAGAGTATCCCATACTTGTCCTCCTCCTGTGTAACCTGTAGCTTGCGCTTTTTGAGGTCCTTGTAACCCTTCCTGGATCCCTACTCAGCCAAAGAATAAGAGAGAGGAAGCCAATAGGCGAAACCGATACTTCGGATCTCGCTCGCAACGGAATCACCCGTGAGCGTGCAAGAACCTACTCGGACGCGAGACGATGAGACAGACACCCCCGTGAAGGCGTGGCCTAGGCTCGATACTTCGGACAAGGTCGATGCTCTACACAATAGAGAGTCACCACTGTTGACCAATCCCTACTCGTCCACGTATGATAGAAGCGCCAATACTTCGGAAATCAAGGCGATACACAAGGCAGCCACAAGCTGGGTTTTTGGCTCTAATCCTTACGAAGCACTGAACTCACTTGGAAGGAGACCTTCCCATGCAACCTGAAAACAAGTGAGGGTGTGACTCTCCCCAATTAATGAATCCACTTACCAATTTTATTTTTGGTCAAGGTTTCCTTAGCACTCCCCAATCAAAAACAGAGGGAGAATAGAGTCGGAAAAACCGTGCAAGTCGACACAAAGATGGAAATCTCACCTTTGTGCCTAAATGATGGATGCAAAGTAAGAAGACTTACAGCGAATCGCAGCTCTCTCCATGCGGGATGCAAAGCAGAAATTTATAAACTTAATCTACATGCCGGTATGCAATGCGGAAATCGTCCTAAGATAGGCAACTGCTAGTGTTAAGAACCACAAGTTAATCACCAATCCTCGATCCTAAGAGTCCGGTCTAGACCCCCCTCCTCTTCTCGACACATCGAGTTCAGGAGTAGCGCTTGATGGGGAGGGATCGCGGCGCGGCGGATCTAAGAAGATGAGTTAACTGTTTAATTCAACTAAGTCCAAATTCGATCTATAGTGCATGCAAAAGTTATTAGTGTATGTGGACCTAATTTAGTCGATCAAGCAGGCCTAGAACTAAGGGCTCAATCCACAAAAGAAATGAAAAATGAAAACAAAATCGGAAAATGACTGTCGAAAAACGCGATAAAAACCGCGGTGAGCCCCCGGGTGAACAAACACCCGGAAATTAGGCCCGGTAGTCTGAGTATCCAAGTCCCTGTATTATTACAAATAATGAGTCACTCTCTCACAAAATAAAATGCAAGCTAAGCTAAGCACTCTCTCCCTCCTCCTGCTCTCTCCTGCCGGCTTGGCTTAAGAAAAGTCGGCGCCGCTTCACGTGGTTGCTTTGGATCCCCTAGGCGATCTGCCTCGCTCCGCGGTCCCTCGTAAGAAGACAAGAAAAAGAGTGGTTAGAAAGCTCAACAATATAGATCAAAATCAAGAGAGATAAAAGAGCAAGCAATAGTGTAGTCAACAAACACAATCAAGCAAAAATATGACTACTCGTTGTTGCTCCCCGGCAACGGCGCCATTTGATAAACACAGAATTGAGAGCGGTCGTATTGACTCGCAAGGTGAGTCAACAGTCGGTGTCGTGACCACTATAGAATCCTGTATTTAATCAACAATTAACCCACACTATAGATCAAACAATTAGAAATAAATGTGGAGTTAAAATTTATTTTTAACTCTGCACAAAAGATGTATAGGACAAGTATGCAGAGAGTTCGAACACAGGGAGCAAACAGGGTTAGATCAAACTAATGTGTGTGCGTGAAAGTGAAGTGTTGTCTACACTATGCAATGCAAATATTTTTGTGGGTTTTTGATTTTTATTTTTTTTATTTAATTTTTAGTTTTCTATTTTGGTTTTCAAATTTTCCGATTTTTATATTTTATATTTTATATTTTTCTATTTTCTTTTTCAATATTGGAATATGTATACAATGTAATAAAAGGGGTGATAGAATAGTTAGAAAAATATGGAAAAATAGCCAAGTTCAGGAATAAAATCTTTTTGGTGTTTTTATGATTTTTTACTATTTTTGTGGTTTTTGGGTGTCTTTCAAAATATTTTTGGTATTTTAAATAGGCAAAACAAGGGAAAACAGTGAATAAACTTGCTGGCTGAAATTAAAATGAGGTTGAAAAATACTAAACAGTACCTAAAATTCCTTAAATTAATTTTAAAATATATACAATAAAACAGGGAATACACAACAACTGAGTTTGTATTTTTGTGATTTTTCTATGATTTTATAGATTTTTATGAAGTTTTTAGAGGTTTTCAAAATTTTAAGGTTTTTCTTTTGCAATTTTTAGTGATTTTTGGACTGACACTAGTAGATGACAAAAAACACAAAATATAATTTTTTTAGAATTTTTCAAAACGTTTTTATAATTTTTATGGGTTTTCTAATGCAAACAATATGAAAAATGCATGTTTTTTTATTTTTAATAAATATGAAAATGCAACAAAAATGAAATCTAAAAAAGTGCGTGTACATACAAGTTAACAGGAGCTTAGCATAATTTTTGTGACATTTTTCAAGTTAAAATGATGCTTCAAATAAATCAGACGATTTCACAAAAACATCACAGCCTGGTAGGGATATATATGCAAATATCAAAAAGTCCAGGGGCATACAAGCAATTTTTCCACAAAATATTGTACTAAATATCCGAATTTCTGGACCAAATACAAATGTTGAAACCCGCAAGGGTAACGGTGCAAAAAGTCCACCAGGGCGCGTGACTTGCATGCGCCTGGCAGGGACCTAAAAGTAATTTCCACAAAATCCGAGGGCTTATATGCAATTTATACAAAAGTTTAACATTCAACACAACTCCTGGTACTGGAACGAAATAATAAAAAGCTCGAGGGCCTCCCTGCAAAATGCCCACACCTCACGTGAACAGGTCACGTGAGGTGACGTGGCGGAGGACCTGCGTGTAAATAAAATAAGTGCGAGGAACTATTTGCAAATTCTACAAAACTTTTACACCACAGACGAAAGTTTGTGGACTAAATAGTAAATACAAAATGCGCAGGGTTTAGGTGCAAAATACCCCTTGTGCGCGCGATCCAACGGCGGAGACTTGGCCACTTATCCACGTAGCGAGCGACGGACGACCGATGACGCTTCGGCGATGCACGACTGAGATTAGACCTTACTCGAATGATCGGATGGTGCAGGCGAGGGAGGATCGGACGGACGCTGTGCGATCTGGGGCTCCTCCACGATCCAATGGTGCGGGGGCTAGGACCAAGAACAACGAAGAACGCCGGCGAGGGCGAACTTCGCCGCGCTCGATCACCGCCCTCCGGTGGCGGTTGGGCTTCAAAATGGTCGTGGAGACTCCTGGGGATCTCCTCTTCCTCCTGGGGGTGTCACAATACCACGGCGAGGGTCGGGGTGCTCGTGGGTGGCCGGCCGAGCTGGGGGGCTTAGCGAGCTCCGGCGAGGCTCCAGAATAGCCTCCAGGCGCGAGTCAAAGCGCGTAGACCCTGCAAAAATGGTTAGGAGGTCCAGGGCAAACTGCCTGGACCTCAGGATGGTGGCGGCGAGGCGTAAAGAGACGTGGGGGTGTTTGGCCGGAGGTGCGCTCCGGCCAAGATGAATGATCAGGTGATTCAAGCGATGGACCTTAAGTGTTTTTGAGGGTTTTTAATCCTAGAACTAACAGGAACAAAATGCTAATGAGAAATAAGAGGAAGGGGGCCCTCAATGGCCGGAGCCAGAGGAAGAGGTGTACCTCGACCGCCGGTGTTGCGGGAGGTGGTGGAGACGCCTCCGACCTCGTACGCCTTGGCTGATGAGCTTGCGGTGGAGCTGTCACCTCCAGGAAGCTTCAGAGCACAAGAGAGGCGGAGAGGGGGTGGACCGAAGGGACTCAAACTTGAATTCAAAGTTGGGGCTCCGTTTATGCAGTTTGACTAAGTGGTTGAGGAGCCCCAAAGATCAAGGCACCCTGATCACCACAGTGATCCAAAGTCCAAGGTTTCACTTGGACGTGATTCCCCGCATAACGAGGAAGAAAAGATGTGAAGAAATCACCACGAAAAAAATGCAAGGCGCGACTGGAAAATCTCGACAAAAGTGGGTGAAAACCCAGGTCTTACAGGAGGCAGGCGGGGGAAGGCAGGCAGTTGACCTAGGGTCAAAGCTGACTACCTCCTGGTTGGTCCATGTGGACCAACCAGGAAAAACCCTGCGAAAAAGTTTTGAAAATTAGTTTAAAAATCGAAAATGATTTTATTAAATTAAGGTTATAAAATAAAAAATATTTATTATTTTATGTAGTATTTTATTATGATTTTTAATTATTTTTATGAAGTATATTTTACAAGTTGACTTTTTAGCACTATATAGGTATAATACCTATATATTTTAGTCTTTATTTTTATTCTATGTATTTTAATTTTATGATTTTTGTTTAGTATTTTATAAAATTATAAGATACTTTTGCACACATGAATATATTTTTATTTTATTTTTCTGATGTATTTTGTATATTTAATAAAAATATATTTAGGTAATATATAGGTATGTATATAGGTAGTATACCAATGTTTTGTATTTATAAGTATTTTTATTTTGAGTTTTCTTTGCATTTTTATTCTTATTTTAATGTGCATATATATTATAAATAATATTTACAACATAATCAAAATATAAAATTATAAAAATAATGAATAAATAATAAAATGAATATTTTAATCTGTACAAGTATACTACAAGGGTCCAAAACTCAACTTTCAAATCGTAAATCCGAAAAATACGAAACCACCTCCATTAAATAGATTATTTTATTCTATATACAATTAAAGATGAGTTTGGTACATTTCGAGTTTTTATTTGCAAGATACATGTCTGGGAAGTTAGAGTTCTGGAATCTTATTCAGACCATAACTTTTTATCTGTACATTATTTTTCAGTGAAATCAATTTTGTATTTTTCTTTATTAAATTATCTACAACTTTCATGTATATAGTTTATTTGTTTGATGTATAAAAAGTGGAACCAAAAATAGGTCCCAAAATGAATAAAGAATAAATAGCATAATATAGGTATTTGACCTTTATCTCCCCCTACTTTATTCCTTGTCGACCTATTCATCAAGATGCCTAGGTCTCGGGGGTTTGGGTCATAAAATATTTACAATATTTTATTATTTTTCTTTTCTTTTATTTATTCTATAATTTTGGCTTTAATTACAGTATTTTATACACTAATTACAGGTACATGCATGAATGCTAATATGCTCTATTTAAGAGTATTTACAGGCATTTGCTAGGGTTTTTGATGCCAACATGATAGAATAAAGATGATGAAATGTGGATTCATCAATGCACGCTTTTCAATGTTCCATAATGTTAGTCGTTGCCTTGGAAAGTAATGAATTGTTGAAATTGTTTAGATTGATGGTTCTCAACCATCATTCACTTGAGCCCTATAATTTACTACCGAAACTACTTGGATTGATTCGTAAAGGTCGCTTTCCCATTCCAGAGGAATTTCTTAAGAATTTCATCTATCTTATCTACTATATGAGCTGGGATTTTACAATAGGACATGATATGATCACTAGAAGTGCGAGGAAAGAGTTTAATGGTCTGACTTAGGCTAGAAGGGATATCAATTACACTTCCACCATTGAAGTATAAAGTGGAATTTTTAGTCTTTGACTTTGAGAGTCATGTGAGATAAGGGGAGTAATGAATATCCATTTTATCATCTTTATTCTTTCATTTTGACCTTTAAACCCTGGTTAAATGCATGTATATGTCAGTAGTTTACATAAATTAGCATCCATTATTTATTTTTATAAATATCATATAAAATACCGTGTTTAAAGTCAAAATAAAAGAATATAGAAAAGAAAAGAAAAGAGATAAAATACTGAAGGTATTTTATGACCCTAAACCCCAAAAGCTAGGCATCATGAGGAGTGGGTCGACAAGGAATAATGTAAGGGGAGATAAGGGTCAAAAATACAATAAAATCTTAATTCAAAATCCACCAATAATTCATTTTCGGGACCTATTTTATTCTTTATCATTTATACATTAAATCAATAAACTTTGTACATAAAAGTTGTAGATAAAAATACATAAAAAAACAAAAATTATTTCACATAAAAATAGTACAAAATGTGCTTTCTATAGTTAGAATAAAAATCCAAAATCCAAATTTAATAAACATGTATCTTCTCCATACGAACTTAAAATATACCAAAATTACTTTAATTGAATATGTCTTCTAATTAGCTATTTAATGAAGGTAGTTTCATTTAATTTGGAGTTAAGATGCAAAAGTTAGGTTTGGTACCCCTATTGTACATTGTACCTGAATAAAATAATTATTTTATTTATTCTTTATATTTTCATACCATTATATTTTTATAATTCTACAAATATTATTTATAACATATGCCCATAATAAAACTCTTAAAAATACACTAAAATAAATAAGTGTATAAAACACAGATGAAATATACTTATGTATACCTGTATAACAATAGCTATATTTATTTAACTAGAAAAATAACTTTAGAAACACACAATAAAATATATTTAAGTATATTTAAATAAGTTATAAATATAAAATTATGTATATAAATAATAAAAATTAAAATGCAAAATGAAAATAAAATACGTACTATATAGATGAATATACCTATAATTATACTTGTAAAAAATAGCCTATAATAAATCAAATGTAAAACTAAATAAAAATGGGATTAAAATACTACATAAATAATAAATACTTTTAATATTTCGGCAAAAAATCAATAAAATCATTTAGCAATTTTTTTTTGAATTAGTAAGGAATTTCAGCATGTTTTGTCTATTTCCTGATATACATAGCCCAATAGTGGCGTAGTCTTCATTGACACGAGGTGGGACCTAGTCCTTGTTGACACATTCATCATGACCATTTTTTTCTTCGATGTCCAATACCAATAAATGCATTATTGGAATTTATGAATTAGGATTTTAGTGTCTTTATTGGCCCTTATCTCCCCTAATTCATAAATGCAAATAATGCATTTCTATTATTTATAAGGGCCAATACTCTTCGTGGATTCTAGGTTGGACCTAGTCCTAAATTAAGGTCCAATCAAGCTTCAATCTTTGTTTATTTTATTTATTTATGGTTAAAACATAAAATATATTTATTAATTTATGTATTATTTTATGGGTTAATTATCGTAAGTTACTTTTTACAAGTAAAAGTATATGTATATTTACCTATATAATGTGTATTCTATTTTTATTTTTATTTTCTATTTTACGTTTTATTATTTTATATACATAATTTATGTATTTATAACTTATTTTAATATTCTCAGAAATATATTTTTATTGTATTTTTTGAGTTTATTTATATATTTAATTAAATATATGTATTTATTATATATGTATAAATATAGTTAATTCATCTATATATTTTGTACCCTTATTTATTTTATTGTATTTTTATTATTTTATTTTATTCTAATTATGTACAAGTGTTATAAGTAATATTTAAAAAATTATAAAATATAAAGTCAGTAAAAAATAAAGAATAAATAAAAAGAATATTTTATGCAGGTATACTATAGAAAAGCGTTCCAAAAACTAACTTTTGCATCTTAATTCCAAATTAAATAAAAGAACCTTCATTAAATAGCTAATAAAAAATTATGTACAATTAAAGGTGATTTTGATGCATGTCATGTAAAAGATTGCACCACTATTGGGTCACGTATGTCAAGATCTTGGTTGGACCTTATTTTTGGGACCTAGTCTAAGTAAAATCCAAAGATTGGAGCTTGGTTGGATCTTAATCTACTTTATCATAGAAACCTTGTACGAATTGAATTGAGACACTTTAGGTCTGCTAGACATAATTCTGTGAGACCATGAGACTCGGTTCAGTCTCGTCTTGACTGCCAAAGTAGAATATTTCAGAACGCACACATGACTCTTGTCGACAATGACCTAGATTGCACACCTGCACCTTACAATTTGCTCACCTCAGTTGAAGTGGTAGAGGGATGGATTTGCTGTCATGAGACATGAGCCAATGGAAATATCAGAAGTCACACATTTGTGGCCATTGTACCAAATTGATCCAGTAGTCAGGAGGTCTAAAGATAGAATTTGCAGATTACAATAATGCTTCAAAAGAGTGATAGTCTATTGGAAGAGGAAAAAGTCCATATGTAAATGATGTTGTATATAATATTAAAAAAATGCAAAAAAAAACTAAAAAGAAAAGATGAGCAAAACTCAAAGAAAAATCAATTCTCATGGGAGCATGTATATGTCTGTATATTTAATAAGCAAGCTTGAGTTTCAAAACATATTCATGTGAGCCTGCAGCCGGATCCCTTAGCTACATTGGTCAATCGTCCTAGGATAGGTACCTACACTGGCTACCGCCCATTCTTCTCTCCACCTCCTTTTCCTGAGTTAGTTTTACTTGAACTTAAAAGGGAATACCCCGCTTCTCGAGGAAAGAGTTGTTGGTTTGGGGAATTAGGATCAGTATGTTGGAGAAGACTAATTTTTACCTCTTTAATTGAGGAGAGCTACATATCACTGGCACTGTACAAGATAGATTCATAGTCGTAATGATTTACGTATGAGTTGACATATTTTGATATGGCTATTGAGGATACTTGAGCAAGGTTTTGTGGATCTTAGAGCTTGTTGTATTTTAAATCCAATTCCCAATAAGGTTCCGACTGCAGCTAAAATTCCAAAGCTCCAACTGAGCTTCAAACTTTGATTTTATAAAGAGAAGTTTGAAAGTTAAAATCAATCCAATTTCTTTCCTTTTTTTATTTTCGTTTCTGCACTTGTATGAATAAATGCTTACTAGGGACTAGAAAAAGGCAAGTATATGGGGGTGATGACTCTACATTTCAACACCTTTATTTGTTCATTTTGGCCTTTAAATGTAGCTAAATGCATGTATATATCATTATTTTGTATACATTAGCATCCATTATTTATTGTGTAAATATTGTGTAAAATATTATGTTTAAATCTAAAATAAAAGAATAAAAAATAACATGTCAAGGATATTTTATGACCCTAAACCCCAAGATCTAGGCATCATGATGACATGGTTGACAAATAATAAAATAGGGGGAGATAAGGGCCAATAAAGACAGTAAAACCCTAACTCATATATACCAATAATGCATTTTCGGGACCTATTTTTTCTTTATTATTATTCATCAAATCAATAAACTGTGTACATAAAGGTTGTAGATAAAATACATACAAAAACAGAATTTATTTCACACAAAAATATAGAAATTATTTCACATAAAAATAATACAATTTATACATTCTACACTCAAAATAAGAATCCAAAATCCAAACTTCTTAGACCTGCATCTCCTCTGTATGAATTAAAATTGCATCAAAATCATTTTTAGTTGTATATAACTTTTTATTATTTATTTAATGAAGGTAGTTTCATCTAATTTAAAGTTAAGATGTAAAAGATAGGTTCTGGACCCTTATTGTATAGTATACATGAATAAATATTCATTTTATTTATTCTATATATTTTTCATGATTTTATATTTTGTAATTTTGTAAATATTAATTATAACACTTGTCAATAATTAAAATAAAATAAAACCATAAAAATATAATAAAATAAATAAGGATATAAAATATATATTTGAATTACCTATACTTATACATATATAATAAATACATATATTTATATAAATGTACAAAACACAATAAAAATATATCTGAGTATATTAAAATAAGTTATAAATATATAAATATTGTATATAAGTTAATAAAATGTAAAATAGAAAATAAAAACAAAATACATATTATATATGTAAATATACCTATACTTTCACTTGTAAAAATAACTTACAATAAATTAACCCATAAAATAAATAAAAATTAGATTAAAATACTACATAAATTAATAAACATTTAAAATTAATAAAATCATTTAATATTTTATTTTAAATTAATACATGTTTTTATTTGATGGCTTGTGTTTTTGCTGATGATGTTGTCCATACAGGACCCGCCCTCCATCGACTTGGGTCAACTTCTCCGACCCAAGCTCTAGGCCTATCAGAATAAATTTAACATCATCTTCCTTGTTTTCTACCACTTTATCCTTCACTTTTTTAGGTTGATTCCTTCTTCAACTTTTCGCCTCGATCCTCCACCTTTCATGCCAGCTTCTTACATCAATCCGTGGAGCACTGAATCGAGCCATTCACCTCGATCTTCTCATCCATGTACATAACCCCCTCATCGAAGCTCATCCAAACTCATTCCCTTTCACTCCATTTCTTCCCCTCATTTTGTGCCCAAAGGCTCGAGCGATGTGACAACTAGCTCTCCTGCATTTTGGAATAAGGAGGAGAAGAGTAAAGGCATTCCCACCTGTCTCCGTCGCTCGCCGATGTTAGGTTCCATCTCACGGCCTCTGGCCGCTCGAGATACATTTATAGATTTTTAGGTAGGTTTAGTCTTTGTCTTCATTTTCTGTAGTTTATTTCATGTTTTAATTGCTTGTCTCTCCTAAGTTTAGGAGTTAAACTTTGCTGGAGCTCTAGATCTTTGGCCATCATCTTCACCATCCTTCACCCCATTCCAACGCCCACCAACCATTCCATTGCCTTGTCCCTTCACTTATCCACATTCTCCTTCACCAGACCCCTAGATCTTCATCGGATCTCAATTTTGAGGTCCATCATCATCTCCCTCCACCGAACCTCACCGTGTCCTTCCATTTTCACCTTTGATCACCTGCCAATAATAGCCATGACCATTTCCTTTGCTCTGCCATTCTCTCTATGTTCTTTGCAGGTTATGAAGAGCTCATCTGAGGGCTAATCTGACTAGGAACGACCCCCAGATCTTGGTCGAAGACCTTTGAGCTCCAGAGCTCAATCAGTAGCCCCCTAATCCATTTGAAGCATCTAGGCAATTTGCAACAGTTGCAGGAACAAGTAGAGACTGTTGGCAGAGTTACAGATGATTGGATGTTCGAGCATCATCCAATTCAAGCTCGCTACGCATGAGTTCTTCATGGACCCTTAGTCGTCGTTCGATCAAGGTCCAGCTGCCAAATGAAGTAGTATCCGTCAAATTTGGAGGAGCTGCAACCGTTGATATCCTTTGTAGATCTAATCCTAGCCGCCAAAGCTGAATGGGTATCGTGCATTGAGAGGCCGACACATGTCAAATGAAGAATCCAACGTCGTACGATCCCGCGCTTTAGGGAATATTTTACACATCTAGCCTGCATTTTTGTTTTATTTCTATTTAGTCATGTAACTGTGTAAATTAGCTTAATATTTTGTTTAAAAACATGTAAGGAACCCTAAGCTTTCGCGATAATACATTTGGGTCTAGTCCAGCTCAATTCACGTGTTGTCCCAGTTGAGCTAGGCATATTACACGTTTATCCTTGTGGGTTTTGTATTGTAGTTTAGTATTTAAATTTTGAATATTATTGTAATCTTTTGTGTATTTTTCCGAATAGACCTCACATTTATTTTTAATTGTAAATATACCCTTGCTAGTTCATATAATTTTTCCATTTGTGTTCTTTTTCTAAAAATATAAAATGTGCTCCAAAAATCATGAAAAAAATAGGATTAGGTGCCTACTAGCTTGATCTTTCACGTTATAATTTAAGTTTTGCATTTTAGGCTATTCCCTATTTATAAAAAAAATAAAAATATCATGTTTTATTTTTTTGTTTGCTTTAAAAAATCCAAAAAATTATAAAATTGTATTTAAAAATTCCAAAAATATTAGTGTTTGTTTATTATTGTATTTTGCACATCTAGACCAAAATCCCTAAAAATAGAAAAAAATCTCTTAAAATTAAAATCTCCAAAATCCATATAAAAATTACAAAAAATATTTTAAAAATATAAAAATATTTTTTTCTATCTCAAAATTTTATCTACATTATTTTTTGAGGCTTTTAGCTATTTTAAATTTCAAAATAATTCAACCTATTTAATTAATCACTTTCCCCCTATTTCTGATATTTTGCATTGCTTCATTTATATTGTGGGTTAATTGTTGACTTACTCCAGCTTTCGTAAGAGGTCGCCACAGCTACGGTGTTCTCATCTTGTGAGTTCATCTGACCCTCGTAAAAATCAAGTTTTCATGGAGTCCTTATCAACATGTTATCACGAGGGCAATTTAGAGTTGCTTGAACCAGACAATATCATCCTGGTAGAGGTTAGTATCATAGAAGGCTGATTTATTTTGGTTGATTTCTAATCTCAAAGTCTTTGTAAATACAATCAAGGTGGATAGAAGGTTCTTGAGGTTATTGCTATCAAATTTTAGTAAAAGTAATAAATCATCAACTAATTGAATGTTAGTGACTGCATTTCAAATCAATTCTTAACTTAAGATAAGACACTATTCTACTAGCTTTGTTAGCATATCAGTTACAACCGATAAAGAGTGGAGAAAGAGTAGTTAGAAAATGGGGTCACCTTGGCAAACCCCATGCAAAGTACTAACGAAACTCACTAAAAGACTCATTGACCTTGGAAGAGAGTTTTAGTCTCAATGATAGCAGAAATCCAAGCAATGGATGTAGTTGGGAATCTCGTTGCTATGAGAATTTAACATGAGCAGCCATCCGAGAGTACTAAATGCCTTTTTGAGGTCGATAGGATCAAAGATTTTTCCGTAGCTTGTTATCAAGAGCGGTTGATGTGACCATTGACTCAATTATTGCTAATCGACATTTGATAAATCCACGTTGAGAAGGGGGAATGGTTTCCTAGATCATAGGTGGCCATTGATTTACAAGAATCTTGGAGAATATCCCTTTGAAGAGGTTTCCTAGATTTAAATGGATATAATTTGCAATAATTGTGGGGTCACCGATTGTAAATAAGGACAGTGATCACACTATTAAATGATGAAGATCCAAGCTTCGAAAATCTGATGACCCTAGTTTATTGATCATGGTCGTAAATTTGATAATAATTCCATCAGGACCGACGACTTTATTGTTCTTTAAATGTCTAATGATGTTTTCGACTTCACCCAAAGTAAATGAGTGCTATCAATAAAGGTAAATCCAACAATCGATAAGCATATTTTGTGGGATATAAATCTCCATATATGAACTTATTTCTCGTGAAAAAGTATCCGTGATTATTTTTTTCCTATGTCTTGAAAATTCGATTAAATTGTTTCTTCTTAATCTTAAAGAGCAACAATATGGTTCTTGTTTGTTTAAAAGATGATGAAACCTTCAAAACCCTAGTATTCTTGTGTCCATCTCATTGAGTCTAGAGCTCAACTTCAACTCTCAATTACTTCTTTAGGTTTTCATTTAATTGAAGCAGCTCAAAATGGAGCTCTTCCTTTTTGAGGTCGAGCAATGTTTCCTTTTCACAGACGAGATTTTTGTGAAGCAAAATTTCTCTGGTATGGTATGGTAATCGATTTCTACGCTATTTAGTGTGATTTTTTAAATGTTTGAAATTTTGAATCCATAGGTGGGAGGAGTTATCTAGGTCACATAAAATAAACACGATCCTAGTATATTCACATGCATCCAATGATGCTTTAATGGTTCAACTTATATGAGGTATGTTGAGAGAAAGAAAAAAGTTTCAATCACTACTTTGCAAAGATACCCTTGAAGACTATATTTGAGTAAACTGCTGAAAGAAGATTATCTAGTAGACAATGGACTGATTTATGAGTGAAAAAACTCCTACAACAACTTTGATCCTTGGCTCTGTGGAAGATAATCCACAAGGTCATAGGGTGTATCTATTTTTTCTTCACTATAATAAAGAAAGCATATATATATATATATATTCTTGATAATGGATAGGAGGAAGGAGGTATCCACGTTGAATTAGAAGGGCTTGAAATGAAAGGGATTACCTCTAATATAATAAAGAATGTCAAGAAATGCTAACGGTTCTAATAATATAGTAAGTTGCTGAGTGCTACACTAGAAGGAGTAGAAGTCTGAGGCAAGGAAGGGGCACATTATGTTTGTCCTCTTAGTAGTACTTGAAATTAGTTATAAATAAAAAAGGGAGAGAGAAGGCTAACTCAATGATGTACTCGATTTTAGGCTAAAGGCAGAAAGAAGGCTAAGAGCAAGAATCAAATATAGCCACCATCTAAGACATTTGACCTCCCATCATTATTTAGTGATTTCAAGATAGTCTAAGGATTGCGACAATGTTGTTCAGAGCTCTTTACGTTGCGCCTAAAATCATTCCAAGCACGACAGAGGTGGCCACTAAGCTATTTCTTTGGAAAGCTCCTACTAAGATGAGAAATTCCCAGATAATGATTCCTATACCAGGTAAACTCATATTGGCCCTTCCAAGAGGACATTGTCCTTCCATGTGTAAGAAAGGCTAACGATCGTAGCCACTAGATTCAATTATCTAGTGACACAACCAATTTCCATATCCAAAATGGTATTTTGATCACATTCTTCTGCATTAATTAAGAATATCATTTATTATTTAGAAACTCTAATTTTACTAGATCTAAAATACAATTTTTTCGTAATACATTATTTATATAATGTTCAATTTTGTGCTCGTGCAACATTACGTGAGGCAACAATTTGTAACCTCTCATGTTTTTTTTGTAAAATCCGTGCTTTCTTTTATAATGCTTGTGTGCTTTTTGTAAAATAAAACTCTTATTAGTGGTATATCAATTTTTTTGTGTTTCCAGCAAATGTCAGTGCAAATAGTGTGCTTCATTCAACATTCATTATCCATTTGTAAAGTTTATATATGTCTTTGTCAATCGCATATCATATTAGTAATATATTAGTTATTTTTGTATTTTTTGTCGATATTTTTTTTATTTTGGTGATTTATGTAAAATTTGCAACTATTTTGCAGAAAAACAATAATTTCATAAGATACATATTCAAAAATGTAAAATATACATTAAATTTGTAGAATACACATCAAATATGTCAGATATATAAAAACAACAATATTCATTCATACATAGTCGATATGTAAAATGCATGTCATATTTGTAAAATACATATCAAATATGTAAGATATATAAAAATGGGCACAATCACTGTGCTTCATATGCTATCATCTAGATCCAAGCATTGTGTTACCGCCAATAAACCAGTTTCCTCCACGCCCCACCATCATAACTAACATGATCCAAGCACCGTTGCAACTAGCCTCTATAAACCACCATTGTCGTTGACATGATCCAAGTATTGTTGCATCAACTGTTGTCATCGTTGCGATCCATACACCACAACAACCAGTATATACATGCCACCATCGTTGTCCTCATGATCAAAGCGATGCTGCAACCACTGTCATTGCTTCCATCCTAGCATCATCACCTCCTCCCATATGCTGTTGCAACCACCAACTCGAGTATGATATCACCTCCTCCCATATGTCGCCGTCATCAACGTACTAAAATGATTAGGGTTTTGAAATTTGAATAAGCAAATAGGGTAACATGGTAATGGAGGAGATAGTTGAGTTGGTTAGATACTACATTTTAGATAATATATAAAGACCAAAATGGATTTTAGCTTGATTAAAAATAATTAACATACCTTTAATAACTACTACTGGATTAATTACAAAGGGATGGGATTGCTAGCCTTCATTAGAGATGGAAGGACCAAGTCCCATTGAAAAGATATCCATATATATATATATATATATATATATATATATATAGGGATTTTATCACTTGTGCCCCTCCGAGATGTTGCAATATCAGTTATGCCCCTATCTTTTTGGTAATATCAGTTGTGCCCCTCAAAACTTGCTCCGTCATCAGTTGTGCCCTTCCGTCAGATTGACCGTCTATGAGTTGACTTAACCATGGTTTTTTCAAACCTTGGTGCAGTTAAGAGGGGTATTATTGTCCAGTCCTCTTCTTCATCTTCTTCCTCCATTTGTTCTTCTTTCTTTTTCTTCATAATTTCTCTCTCTTAGTGACACCTTCATACATCCATGGGATCTCTAAAATTTTTGCATTTTCACGGATATATCATTCATTACGGATCAAACGACAAATTTTATTGAATTTTTTGATGATTTTTTATGAATCAAATTGTCAAAAATTTATCAAAATTTAGGAAAAAAAACCTAACTCCAGTTCCACCCACAACACATGCGGAGGAGGAGGGCGGAAGGGGGCCAAGGGGGAGGCATAGGCGGCGGGGGCGGCTGAGCGACCTGGGGGCAAGGGCGGCGGGGCGACCTGGAGGCGGGGCGGTGGGGGGAGGTGGGAGGGGCGGAGGCGACACGAGGAGGAGGTCAGTCTGGAGCAGGCGCACGGGGCAGGAGCGAGGGGGGCCGGTGGGACAGTAGCGGCGGTGGAGCGGGCCACTAGGGGTCGCCGTGGATGCGACGGAGAGGCTGAAGGGGCGCCCGCGCGCGGGCGGCGCTGCCTCCTGTACGAAGGGCAGCGCGGGCACAGGTGGACGGCGGATGGAGGGCTGTGCGGAGGCGCGGGCCGCGGTCTCGCGCGGCTGCTGCGGCGGGACTATGCTGTTGGAGGTTCGCGCCGCGGAGGCTGAGGACGCGGGAGCTGATGCGGAGGTGAACGTGCGGGGCGCCGCTCTGCGGGCTGGTGACCGTGGAGGAGGGCGCTGCGCGCGGCCGTGCGATGGAGGCGCCACGAGGAGGAGGCGCCACGAGGAGGCGCCACGAGGGCGGCGGCAGGGGGCGGCGCCCGGCCTGGAGGCTGGGGCGGAGGGCAGTAGGGGGCGGCGCCCGGCCTGGAGGCTGGGGCGGAGGGCAGCAAGGGGCGGCACCGGGGAGGGGAGCTCAGGGCGGAGCTGGGCGGCATGGGGCTGGGGCGGGGGCGGAGAGGGAGGAGGAGGAGGTTGGAGGAAGAGGAAGAGGATGGGGAATAGAAGGAAGAAGAAGAGGGTACCGTATAATCTTTTTTTTAAAGTAATTCCACCTATGTCCTCAAAGTTAACGGCCGTTTGCACTGTGGATGGACGGTCACTAACCCGAGGGGCACAAGTGATAAATTAGCAAGTTTTGACGGGCACAACTGATATTACCAAAAAGATAGGGGCATAACTGATATTGCAACATCTCGGAGGGGCACAAGTGATAAAATCCCATATATATATATATATGGGTAAAATGGGGCTGCCCCCAGGGGGTAGCTAACTTAGCTACCCCCGCCCCATTTTCCCCATGTTTTTAATTTTTTTTTGAAAATTTCTTCCATGAATATTCATCACTATATCCCTATATTATGTCATTAAAATTTCGTGTGAAACAGAGACTCCTACGGCCTCCATCCAGATAGTCATTTTTTTAACGGTAACAGGATTTTTTAAATCGACCCCGTTTGGATGGAGGTCGTAGGAGTCTCTGTTTCGCATGAAATTTGAATGACATAATATATAAATTTAATAATGAATTTACACGATTTTAGATTTCAAAAAAAAAAAATAAAAAAATTGTGAAAAGGGGGCGGGGGGAGCTAAGTTAGCTCCCCCTAGGGGGCATACACATTTTACCCTATATATATATATAATATAAAAGGAAAAGAGAGCCTACACCCAAGTGTAGATAACTTTCCTACAACTTCCTCTTCCCTTCTACCTTTTTTTTATTTTTTTGAAATGAATTTCGATGGAATTTAGATCACAATATATCATCATGATGCCATTCAAATTTTAACTTAATTCGAGACTTCTACATTATCCATCAAGAGAGTCAAATTTTACTAGTTTCAGATTTACTGAAATCGACCCCTTCAGATGGACATGTTAAGAATATCTATTTTCCACCAAATTTAAAAACACATACTCCCTTTAATATTCTAAGTAAATCCCTTTAGGATCCATTTCAAAAAAATCCAAAAAAGAGGGAAAAAGGGATGAGAGTAGGAAAATTATCTACACATGCGTGTAGGCTTCCCAATCACGTATG
The DNA here is from genome assembly GCA_037367405.1 of Ottelia alismoides. NCBI lineage: Eukaryota > Viridiplantae > Streptophyta > Magnoliopsida > Alismatales > Hydrocharitaceae > Ottelia > Ottelia alismoides. The sequence goes on from JAZKJV010005835.1 coordinate 418,434, forward strand.
TACACACATATAGGAAAAACTTGAAATGAGGTGTCACCTTTCCATGAACTTGGTGTGACACTCTGCATCAGCTGTTTGATTCCCATCACAGTCCTTATCAAAACCATCTTAACCCATAAAACCACTAATCCACTAGTAATTCTAATTCTATTTTTAGAAGTCTTATATTTCCTGTTGATTGAATCCATGATCTCACACGATTGTATTTTGAATACATAATTATTTTCAAGTAATTATTTTATCATATCGAAAAACAACTTATGATCTGGTCATCGTCATTGTTGAATAGGGACTAAAGACATTCGATTTGATCTCCATGGATTCCCCATCATTGTCTACAATAAATCCAATGAAGAGCAAGGATTCTTTTGATGATCTCGATATCATACTGGTTAAAGTCTCTCTGTTCGTATATATTCCAGTTATTCAAATCTTGATTTTGTTATCTTCTTTTCTACTTATCAGTAAATTTCGAACAAACTCGAGGACTGTTTAGAAACCTTCATTCAAGAATCCCACGTTTCAAGTATCTTTAATCTATTTTTCAATTATTTTAACTATAATATTATTATAATTGAAGCTATGTTCTCATCAATATCATTCCTTAATTTATTGTTGATTACTTTTACCATTGATTGTTTATTAGTTACAATTATACCATACATTTTACTTTTGACCGTCAAGTTTTACATTTCATCTTTTTTACAATCCGCTACCACATTTTACAATACTATCTCTTACTTTGTTTATTGGATCTAATATATTCAGAATTCTTTACTTTTCTCGACAAATGTTTCACATTTACAATTCCTCCACCCATTTTACATTCTACTGTCAAGTTTTACAATTCTTTAAAATTCCATATATATTCTTGATTTGCTTGATTTATTTCATTCTAACATTCGTTTCTCATGATTTTGGTATCTTTATCTTCTCGAAAATGTTTGTTTAAGAAATTTCTCATTTATTGCAAATCATAATCTTGTAATAAGATGTTAAAAATCATTATTCGTATGTTGATTGTTTCAATTCTTCCATCGAATATTCGACCATGTTTTAAAATATTATTAAATAGAAACTAATTCTCAAAAGTTTGGTATGCATCAATCTTTTTTCTCTTGAATAAAATATGTTCAGAATTCATCATTTCATTACTACTAGCTAGCTTGTATGATTAATATCGATTACTTCATCCAATAATTTTACTTCAGTTTCTATTTTCCAATATTTTTACATCATTTCACATTCCAATTATTATTTTTTACGTTTCTTTTTAGCATTTTATTTTTCTTATATTTTTCTCCAACATTTTACATTTTCCTTATTTTTTTCACCAGCATTCAATGTAATATATTTTTATATGCTAATTTTATTTTTAGAACCCATTCCTTAATGAGTCCTTTTATTACCAATACCGGGTTCCAATTCCTCAATTAAAGAATACTTGAGTGTGCAGGCTCTGAAATAGAAATGTCATTTGGTTCAATTGACATTGCATATACTTTTTATGAATTATATGCGACTATTGTTGGGTTTAATGTTTGAAAAGGAAGTTGGAGGATTGGTATAGACAAAAACATGAAAGAAAAGGGTTTTGATAGAGTTGTTTCTAAAAGGAGGCTCCCTGATTTTGTTAAGAGTGACGATAGTGATGATTCTATTTTTTCAAAGAGGAACGACATGTAGGATTGGTGAGGATTGGCTACAAATCTATGATGCCAATTAGCTATAAGTATTCTCATAATGAATGGATTGTTGTTCATTTCAAACCTCAACATAATCATAATCTCGTAACTCCCTCAAAACATAGATACCTCATGCCTAATAGTATGTTCTCAAAAGGCATCAAGATGCTAGTAAAATCAATGACTGACGTCATCATACCGGTATCTAAACAAACAACTTTCATAGACAATGTATGCATATCTAATAGTCAGGTTGGTAGTATAGTTAGAGATATTTACAACCTAAACCAGAAAGAAAAAAATAATGCCTTGGTTTGTATGCCTATTTACTGTTTGAACATTTTGATCGTTGTAAGAAGATGATGTCGAATTTTTATGTATTCTTTACAGATGACAAGAATAGGATTATACATTATAGTTGGTGTGATAGTGCATCCATTGAAGAGTACAACTTGTTTGGATATACAATTTCTTTTAACACAACTTACGGAACCAACCAATACAAACTTGTATTTGGTTGAAAGATTCCTCAAAGCAATGGGGAAACATTCAATATCCATAATAACGGATGAAGATCTTGTTATTGATGCAACTAATAAAATTTGTTTTCCTCATACCGTTCACAAATTTTTCACATGGTATATTATGGCTAATCTTAAAAGGAAGCTCAGTAAGATCAAAGATATTGATCAAATCCTCACATCCTTTACAACAGTTGTCTGAAAAAATAATGCTATTATCAAAGAATTCGAGGAAGGATGGTGTAAGGTCATTATTCAATATGATCTTGCATCCAATGTCTAGTTGAGCAAGAAGTATAGAATTCGACACAAGTGGATCATTTTTTATCTGAAGGACCATTTTTTTAGGCTGGAATAAGATGCACCTAGAGGAGTGAAAGCATGATTACATTCTTACAAAGTCAATAACTAAATAGAGCTCATTGTTGGAGTTTGCTTGTAGATCCCAAAATGCCATTCAATACTGCAGGAAAGCTCAATAAGATCAAAGATATTGACCAAGTCCTCACATCATTTACTAGAGTTGTCTAGAAAAGCATTACTATCAAAGAATTCGAGAAAGGATGGTGTAAAACCATTGTTTGTTAGCAATGTGAGTCCGGGGCGAATCATTCCTACAATAAATGTTATTGTAATATTTGATATATCAATAAAAGTTATTGGTTTATTTCACTCCATGTCTGAAGTTAAGTAAATGAGTGCACTATAAGGTCCTTCTATACAAATAGGGTTATGTACCATGGCTGTCTTGACATCATAAAGATGTTGATTCAACTGTTGAATCATAGAGGCTGGTGCTTGGATGAATATCTAAAGAGTTAGATTGAGGACTCATCAAGCACCGTCAATGATCATCAAGATGTGATCTTCAGCCTGAGTGAGAGATGTCACTCCTATCTCTAATGGCTGATATTTGACCGACCTCTTGATGCAGGTCCTCTGCATAGTAATAGAGATTCGGAGGTGTCAGATTAGTTAGGTCAAAGAGTTGACTCAACGAGATCGAGATAACCAAAGTCCTACATCGTATGTTATTGCGATATAAACACACATCCTCTGACCGAAGATAGATGTGTTATTATATGTCTAAGTATGTACATTTGGTAGACCAATAGGTTGATGGCCTAATCAATGTCTATATACTGGCGAGCTGGTGTGCATATAGAGGGAATATGAGTAATACGATCTCTCAAAGGGATCATACAAGTTCACTTCTGAACCGGAAGACATGAGCTCACTCATGAAATATTGGGATCGATAAATTACATGCATGGTCCTCTCGCTTATGAAGCTTGACAGAATTTAGAGGTATGATATATGCTTTTGGAAAGCATATGATCAATACTAAATCCCAATGATCAAATGAGAATCTTAATGATAAAACCCTGAAGGTGACAGTCTAAAAGAGATCTATAACTTCAGGTTTATCTAAGGTCTTCCAGTATGCAAGATGAACATGTATTAGGAATACCTGAGGGTGATGTGATCATAAACGATTGTATAACCACGATGCATCCATTCCGAGGGAGTGATGAAAGATGTCTGGATTTTAGTGACTCCTCTCAGTAGAGAAGTAACTTGATCTTAGTCCAAGTGTTGGACATTGATCTGAATGAGATTCAGATGCAATGAGAAGATTAAGTTTACGGATTTGATTTAAATCAAGAATCTATGGGAGATCCGTAAGATCTGGATTTGAGATATGATCTTAATGTCCAAACCTGTCCTTATCTCCAAGTATCTGCGGAGAAAGCACCCAGTTCTTGAAAGAGTTCAAGAATAATTCCTTTGATGAATTATGTATCAAAGAAATAAGATATTGATAACTAAATGAGACTTAATTAATAAGAATAATATGAATGAGATTCATATTATGAGAATGATTATCCAAGATAATTAAATGAGATTTAATTATCAGGAAAATGCAGAATGTGGATAGTACTATCCATGCTATCCATAATATCAATGATAATTATAAATGTGATTTAAAATATTAGAGAGAGTGCATTTGTAAATAATATTTACTAATTGATTGTTAATGTGAATTGGATTCACATTAAGCAATTAATTGGAAATGTAATTTACTTTTTTGTTTGTGTTGTGAATGTGATTCACATTTTTCCAATGGCATGATTGAAATATTTGCTAATTAATTTGGAATTAATTTAGTAAATATATTTGCAATAAATGTTGTTGAAAATAATTAAAATATAATGGGATTTTATCTCATAAAATAAAGAAGATAAAAATCCACCTATTGAAGAGGTGGCGTCACCCATGAATCATTCAAGGTGAAGCCCTACCTTTTTAGGAGGAGGTTTTTATCCTCTTTATTATCTTGTGCTAATAAATTTTATTAAGTTAAATTATGTTGATGATAATACAATATATATTTAATTTAATATAAATTCATAAGCTGTTGTTTTATTAAACAACAATGACATAACCATCGATTAAAAACACAAATCAATCTAACCGTTGATTTTGTGTATCTCATGGATCGTGATCCATGGACTCCCAAACTACTATATAAGAGAGGGCAACCCTAGCCCTTCAAGTACACGTCTAATCTCTCTCTCTCCTGTTGGACATGTGAGCCCACGGCGAGCCATTATGCAATAAATGTTATTGCAAATATCATTCCCTGGTCTGAAATGAAGAATAAATAATTTGCATAATAGGTCCCTCTGTACAATTAGGGTTATGTACCATGGCTATCTTAATGATCATACAACTGTTGATTCAATTATTGAATCATAGAGGCTGGTGTTTGGATGAATATCTAAAGAGTTAGATTGAGGACTCATCAAGCACCGTCAAATGATTGTTAAGATGTGATCTCCAGCTTGAGTAGGAGATGGCAATCCTTTCTCACATAGGCTGATATCTGACCGACCTCTTGATGCAGGTCCTCTGCATAGGAATAGATATTCGGAGGTGTCAGATTAGTTAGGTCAATGGGTTGACTTAACGAGATCGAGATAACCTAAGTCCTAAGTTGAATGCTGTCATAGCATAGGCACACATCCTTTGACCAGAGACAGATGTGTTACTATATGTCTGAGTGTGTACATTTGGCAGACCAATAGGTTGATGACCTAACCAAGGTCTATACACCGGCGCGCTAGTGTGCATGTAAGGGCATATGAGTAATACGATCTCTCAAAGAGATCATACATGTTCACTATTGAACCGGAAGACATGAGCTCACTCATGAGATATTGGGAAGAATCAAATTCCGTGCATGGTCGTCTCGCTTTGGAAGCTTGACTAAATTTGTAGTTTTGGTATATACTTTTGGAAAGTATATGATCAAGACCTAGGTATGATATATGCTTTTGGAAAGTATATGATCGATACCAAATCCTATGATCAAATGAGAAACTTAGTGATCAAACCTTGAAGAAGACAATGTAAAATTGATCTTGATCTTCGGGTTGACCATGGGTCTTCCAGTATGCAGGATGTACAGGTATTGGGAATACCTGAGGGTGATGTGATCATAAACGATTGTATATCCATGACGCTTCCATTCCGAGGGAGTGATGAAATAGGTCTGGATTTTAGTGACTCCTTCCAGTAGAGAAGCTATCTGATCTTAGTCCAAGTGTTGGACATTGGTCTGAATGAGATTCATATTCAATGAAGATTAGATTTGTGGTCTTGATTTAATCAAGCATCTGTGGGAGGTTCGTTCGATCTGGATTTGAAATAAGATCTCAATATCCAAGTCACTATACATGGAACAATACAATCGCCCTGCCCTTATCTCCAAGTATCTGCGGAGAAAGCACATTATTCTTGAAAGGGTTCAAGAATAATTCGTTTGATGAAATACATATCCAAGCAAGAACAACTTGATGATTAAATGAGATTTAATATCAAGCTTAATATGAATATGATTCATATTGTGAGAATGATTATCCAAAATAATTAAATGAGATTTAATTATCAAGGATTAGAGATTGTGGATATTATTATCCATAATATTTGTGTATTGTAAATATGATTTATAATATACATATATTCAAGAGAGAGAAATTTAGTAAATAACATTTGTTAATTATTAAATGTGGATTGGATTCACATTTGTTAATTAACTGGAAATGTCATTTACAAATTAGTTTGGGATGTGAATTTAATTCACATATTTTTCAATGGCATGATTGAAATATTCACAAATTAATTTGGAATTAATTTTGTGGATAATTATGTGATAATAGTTATCACAAATTATTAAGAGATAATATGATATAATTAAAAAGGAGATAATAAGCCACCATTTTAGGAGGCTACATTATCTCCATTTTATTATCTTGATTAATCTCTTAACTAATTTATTTATATTAAATTAAAAATGTGTTGATAATGTTGCAACATATATTTAATTTAATTATAAATAAATGTTGTTGGTTTTAACCAACAACGATTATAGCCATTGATTTTACATGGACCTAGCCTGGCCGTTGGATCCATGTGTCCCATCGATTGAGATCCATTGGATCCTAAACTAATATAAAAGGAGGGATAGGGTAGCCTTCCAAGGTACATAATTAAGAGTTGTACAAGGTTGCATCTCTCTCTCTCTCATATTCTCGCCCTCTTTCTTTCTCTCCTCCAAAAGACGGCCGTCCATCTTGTGTTGAGAAAGGAGAGACTCTCGGCTTCTTCTTCGACGACTCGAGGATCTCCTTCTCCTTTGGAGTTGCTTACTCTAAAGGAAGACGACGGATTTCGTTTGACGTAATCGGGGGAGCCATCGCTTGGATCTTCATTGAGGATTGCGGGGAGGAATGTGACTCATCATCGCGCCCGCATGTGCGTTCTTCGTGGATCGGACTTAAGACAGGAGGATCTCTACTTTGGGATCTCGCGATCACAACCACGCTTCAAGAGGTATTCCTTATACTTGGTGGTTTGATGAAACGATCCGAGAAGTGTTCTCGTGATCATGTGGTTTCATCTTTAGATTTAAAAATTTTTAATTTCCGCTGCATCTAGCATCTAGTACGACTAGTTGCTCCGATTGCATATGATGCAATCAACACGCTTCCGTGATGCGCTTAAGGATACTCAATATCCTTTATCCTTCTCTCATTCTCACGCCCCATCTCTCTCTAAGAGTGGCCGTCCACTCTGAGTTCTTGAGAGAACTACAGTCGTCGCTACACCGTCATGCTGCCGGATCTCCGTCTTCCTTGGTGGCTCTAGAAGAAGTAGAAGACGTCGGGTTTCGTTGGACGAAATCAGGAGATTCAAGGCTTGGATCTTCATCGTAGATTGCAGGAAGCACGCGTCTCATCATCGCGCCCGCAAGTGCCTTCTTCGTGGATCAGACTTGAGTCAGGAGGATCTCTTAATTTAGAGATCAAGTGATCGCAATCACACTTCAAGAGGTATTTCTAATACTCTATGGTTAGATAAAACGATCCAAGAAATATTCTTTGATCATGTGGTTTCATCATATGATTTAAAAAAATTTAAATTCTGCTGCACCGAGCAACTAGTGCGACTAGTCGCTCTGATCGCATTGGATGCGATCATCACGCTTCCATGATGAGCTTAAGGATTTTCCACATATCTTTAAAGTGGTATCAGAGCCAGGTTAGAGGTTTTGGATACGATCCATAAACCTAAGAAGATTTGGGCTCATTAGGGTTCGTGAAAATTTTATTGCATTTTTATTTTTGCAGTTTTGTGATAATTTTCGGCCATGTTTAAAATGTTTAAACTTGAAAATATCATTGGAATAATGTTCCCCATTAATCAAGGAAATCGTGGGATTTGAGTTTGCATGATTTGGAATTCGATAACTCTAGTTATGCTCTTTTTATTGGACATATATCCACTGTTTCAGGGATGGTGGTTAGTGACGTAATTAAAGAGTTAATTACGGGTCCTAAAGGTTTGAAAATGCATAATTATCACTTGAGTTCTATTTTAAATCAATTTGGCAAATAAAATAAATTTAATTTGTATTAATTGGATTTCAATTGATCGAGTTATGTTGATTTTAGTGAGTAGGAGTCACTACTGGAAATTAACAAACTTGATCATGAACCTTGTGATTGTCATTCAAATAAATTAATGAAAATTAATTGTTAATTTCCTGAAATAAGTATTGATAAAAATTTGTGAAATATTTAAAGATGATAATTATTTTCTTGAATGACATTGCATTAACCAAAATGATAAGTAGTTGATCTTGATCACAATTGGTTAATATAAAATTTCCAACAAACATTGTTTTCATGAAAATTCTAGTTTATCCTACAATAGTTGTAGGACAACTTTTACATGCAAAACCCTGTTGCTTGAATAGGATTGGGGATTTGTTTAGCAAATCTCCTTATAATATTATCAAAATGATTTTGATGAATATTATATGGTATAACTTCGGTTGAAAAACCGATGAACATCTCAGTACAAAGTGATTGACTCGGCATTCTTTTTTCCTGAGGCAGATATGGTGCCTAGTCCGGGAGCATTGAGGTAGCAGGTTGCACCGTATGTGGTCTGTCTCCTCCCATCGGTACTGGCCATGATAGCGAGTAGGGAACAAATGATGCTTGAGAGATCACGATGTATTTTTCTAATTATTAAAATTTGAATAATACGTATTTTGAGATTATACCATCCATTCAAGTAATAAAAACAACTTTGTTGGTTGATTAAATTGGATTAATAATTGATTTAATATGATTAAATTAATTATGTCCAATTAAAAGCACTCTATTATGAATAAATGTATGTTTCCCTGGGAGAATTAATTACATGAATAGGATTCATGGTAATTAATTAAAATTTGAATATGAGGTGGAGGATCACATAAGTGACATCCATGGTCTCCCATCAAGGCAAAGGGTTTCGTCGCCAGGGATTGTATATAGGAGACGCATGTCCGAAGTGACTACTCCTCATACAAGTTCACCTGAATCGAGCCTTTTGCTTCTCGAAAGAGTAAGGCCGTATGCGTACTGACCCTAGTATCGATTCCTCATATCATTGGGGCGATATTGGATTGCACATAGCGAGTATTAAGCATGTTGATGATTGGCTCAATTAACAACGGGTCAACATCACCTTAGGCGTGGTGGGCCCGGGTGTTAAAGACCGAATTGGGTAATGCAAGTTGGACTTGCAAGGTGGAATGAGTTCCCGCTTCTTTTTATCTAAGTTACAGTTTCTCATATTATTGGGATGTAACAAGGATAAGAAAGGAGATCCTAGATCTTCCTAGAGATATAGCGATAAGTATATCTCTTACTTTGAAACTGAGGGAATGGACTTTCAAACTCGACAAGGCAAGACTAATTTGATTAAAAATTCCTTAATCAAAGAATTTAATACGAATATATAATTCATTATATGTTCTAATATAGTGTATTCTTAATTTCAGACAATGAAGTCCATGAACCCTCTTAGCAGACTTCTGGAGGTCAACCAGTTGACCGGACCAAATTATTCGGATTGGATCCGTAATTTGGAACTTGTTCTCTCTACTGAGCGCATAAGTTATGTTCTCACAGAGGATAATAATGAAAGCCCTAAGACAAAGGATGAAAAGCAATATAATGACAAGTATGATGAAGATCATGTCTTGGCTAGATGCTACATCCTGGGTCCACTCTGCAATATAATGACAAGTATGATGAAGACCATGTCTTGTCTAGATGCTACATCCTGGGTCTACTCTCCAATGTTCTTCAGAAGCAACATGTGGAGATGAGCACATGCCAGGAGATAATGCAAAATCTGAAAGATATGTTTGGTGGCATTAACCGCACCTAGCGCTATAATATTATGAAAGAACTCGTTCTCTACAGGATGCAGGAAGGGACTTCAGTCCGAGAACATGTACTCAAAATGTTTGGGTGCTTGTCTGAGCTGGAGACCCTTGGAGCAAATATGGATGCAGACATGCAAGCTGACTTCATTTTGCTGTCTTTGCCGAAGTCTTTCAATAATTTTGTGGTTTCATTCCACATGAACAAGTTGGACTTGACCAACGTTGGACTTCTTGCTGCATTAAAGTCTGCAGAAATGTAATGAAGAAAGATGATCCTTCTGGTAGTGTAATGGTTGCACAGGTTAAAGGGAAGCGCGATCGAAAGCATGATTCTCGGAAGAGCTCGTCTTAGAAGAGAAAGAAGAAGAATCAAGGAGTTGGTTCATCTTCTAGTGCTTCCATACTGACGACATCAAAGAAGATCGATGTCTGTCACCACTGTAAGAAGTTGGGGCACTGGAAGCGTAACTGTCCAGATTACCTGAAGTCAATCGACAAAGGTAAAGCTCCTTCAGATATGAAACCTACTTTCATTATTGAAACTAGTTTTCTTGTTAGGCGAGAAGGTGGTTGGGTAGTAGACTCTGGTGCTTCTGTTCATGTATGCAGTTTGTTGCATATATTTTAGGAAACTAGGAATCTCGAAGAAGGGGAGATAGTCATCCAGATGGGATCTGATGCAACTGTTGCAGCAGTCGCCATCGAGACATGCAGACTATCATTATCTAGTGGGAGAGTCCTTTTACTTAAAGAGTGTCTTTCTGTACTAGAAGTCAGAAGGAATATTATATTTGTATCTAAGCTTGTTAGAAGCGGATATTCATTCATGTTCTTTAATGAATTAGTCATAAGTCAATATAATAGACATATTGTCGATGACATTTTGACTTTTGGTTGACTCTATGAATTGTGCATTGGTGAATCTGTCATGAATGCTACTACCACTAATAAAAATCCTAAAAGAACCAGGGAGGAGGATTCTACTGTGATTTGGCATCAAAGACTAGGTCATTTATCTGTTGATATGATCAATAGATTGATAGAGGATGGACCCTTAGATTTTCTACCGGTCCAATCTTTACCTACATGCGAACATTGTATTCGATGCAAAATGATCAGGATGCCCTTTCGTAACAAGGTTACAAGATGCGAGGGTATTCTTGACCTAATACATACTAATGTAGGTGGTCCCTTCAGTACCGCGACACGAAATGGATTTCGATATTATTTGACATTTATCGATGACCATTCACGATACGGGTTTATCTTCCTATTACGTCATAAATCTGAAACCTTTGAAAAGTTCAAAGAGTTCAAGGCTTTGGTTGAGAACCAAACAGATAGGAAGATTAAACGGATTCGATCTGACTGAGGTGGCAAGTACCTCTCAGATGAATTCATGGAATACCTCAAAGAGAATGGAATTGTCTCCAATCTCACTCCTTCTGGAACTCCCCAACTTAATGGTATTGCTGAAAGACGCAACAAGACTATCATGGATATGGTCTGTTCAATGATGAGTAAAGCACATTTACCTCTTAGTTTCTGGGGATATGCAGTAGAGACTGCAATATATATCTTGAATAAGATTCCTAACAAGTCTATATCTAAAACTCCTCATGAGCTTTGGTATGGTACCAAGACTAGTGTAAGACACTTGAGGATTTGGGGTTGCTTGGTCCACGTGAAGAACGCGGACGCAAGTAAGCTAGAATCTCATACTAGAGAGTGCTACTTCATTGGGTATATTAGAGATGACATTGGATACCAGCTCTATGACCCCGAGACTCAAAATGTTTTTGTCTCTAGAGATGTAAAATTTCTGGAGGATGACTTCCTTAAGGATCAAGATAAAAATAAAGTAAAGGAAGTCATTGAATCCACTGAGGATACCCAGCTTCCTGAATCATAAACTGAAGAAGTAAATGAAGATTAAGCACTCGTACCTCTTCGAAGGAGTTTGAGGGTGGTTGTACCACCTGAAAGGTACGGATTCCATGTGTCGGTTGAAACTGACAGTGATCCAGCTTCATTTGATGAAGCACTTGCGGATCAAGACACAGATAGATGGATGCTAGCAATGGAGTCAGCGATTGACTCCATGCATAAGAATGGTGTATGGAACCGTAGAGGATCCACCTAAAGGGATAAAACCCATTGGGTGTAAATGGAACTTCAAGAGAAAAAGGGGACCTGATGGGAAAGTAGAGACCTTCAAAGTACGGCTCATGGCCAAGGGTTACACACAGAGAGAAGGCATCAATTACGATGAGACATTCTCTCCTGTGGCTATGCTTAAGTCCATCAGGGCATTGCTAGCTATAGCTGCGTATCTTGATTATGGCATCTGGCAGATGGACGTCAAGACAACTTTCCTCAATGGATACCTCGAGGAGGATATCTATATGGAGCAGCCTCAGGGCTTCATAACTGAGGAAGGAAAAGTATACAAGCTAAAGAAATCCATCTATGGGCTCAAGCAAGCTTCTCGTAGCTGGAATATCAGATTTGACGAAACCATAAAGAGTTATGGTTTTGTTCATAATCCTGATGAACCTTGTGTGTACAAGAAGCTTTGTGGGAGCGCCATTGTGTTCATCGTACTTTACGTAGATGATATGCTTATCATTGGGAATGATATAGGAATAATGATCAGTGTTAAGATTTGGCTATCCCATACCTTCGAGATGAAAGATCTTGGAGAAGCCTCTTATATCTTGGGTCTGAAACTGTTCAGAAACAGAGAAAAGAGGATTTTGAGACTATCGCAACATGGGTACATTAAGAAGATTTTGGAACGTTTCTATATGGAGAATTCCAAGAAAGGCTTCCTTCCTTTGGGACATGGTATCCACCTGTCTAAAGGAATGGCTCCTCAAACTATTGAGGATAATAAAGCCATGGATGGATGCCCTTACACATCAGCTGTGGGAAGTCTAATGCACGCTATAATGTACGCAAGGCCAGATATCTGCCATGTAGTGGGAGTAGTAAGCCGTTACCAATGCTGCTATGGAGAACAACACTAGAATGCAATAAAGAACATATTTAAATATCTAAGACGGACACAAGATTATGTCTTGGTCTATGGAGATGGTGATCTCCAAGTCCTGGGATATACAGATTCTGACTTTCAGTCTGATATTGATGATCGAAAGTCGACATCAGGGTTTGTGTTCTTGTTGAGTGGTGGTGTTGTGAGTTGGAGAAGCAAGAAGCAGGACACTACGACAGATTCAACAACAGAAGCCGAATACATAGCCGCATCAGATGCTACGAAGGAGGCGGTATGGTTACGCAAGTTCATACTGGAACTTGGCGTAGTTTCCTCTTATATTCCCATCCTGTTGCTCTGCGATAACACGAGAGCCATTGCTCAGGCGAAGGAACCCAGGTGGCATCAAAAGAGCAAGCATGTGGAAAGGAAATACCACATCATTCGGGAGATTCAAAAGCACGGTGACATCGTCATCACCAAGGTGGCCTCTACCGACAACGTTGTTGATCCTCTTACGAAACCTCTGACACAGAAGGTTTTCGACCAATATGTAATGAGTATGGGTTTAAGGATTGTACCTGAATGGTTCTAAGGGCTAGTGGGAGATTGTTAGCAATGTGAGCCCGGGGCAAACCATTCCTACAATAAATTTAATTGTAATATTTGATATATCAATAAAAGTTATTGGTTTATTTCACTCCATGTCTGAAGTTAAGTGAATGAGTGCACTATAAGGTCCCTCTGTACAAATAGGGTTATGTACCATGGTTGTCTTGACATCATAAAGCTGTTGATTCAACTGTTGAATCATAAAGGTTGGTGCTTGGATGAATATCTAAAGAGTTAGATTGAGGACTCATCAAGCACCATTAAATGATCATCAAGATGTGATCTCCAGCATGAGTGGGAGATGGCACTCCTATCTCTAAAGGTTGATATCTGACCGACCTCTTGATGCAGGTCCTCTGCATAGGAAGACAGATTCGGAGGTGTCATATTAGTTAGGTCAAAGAGTTGACTTAACGAGATCGAGATAACCGAAGTCCTACATCGTTGCTGTCGCGATATTGGCACACATCCTCTGATCGGAGACAGATGTGTTACTATATGTCTAAGTATATACATTTGGTAGACCAATAGGTTGATGGACTAATCAAGGTCTATATACTGGCGAGCTGGTGTGCATATAAGGGCATATGAGTAATACGATCTCTCAAAGGGAACATACATGTTCACTTCTGAACTGGAAGACATGAGTTCACTCATGAGATATTGGGATCGATAAATTCCATGCACGGTCGTCTCGCTTATGAAGCTTGACAGAATTTAGAGGTATGATATATGTTTTTGAAAAGCATATGATCGATACCAAATCCCAATGACCAAATGAGAATTTTAATGATAAAATCCTGAAGGTGACAGTCTAAAAGATATCTATAACTTCGGGTTTATTCAAGGTCTTCAAGTATGCAGAATGTACATGTATTGGGAATACCTTAGGGTGATGTGATTATAAACGATTTTATAACCATGACGCTTCCATTCCGAGGGAGTGATGAAACATGTCTGGATTTTAGTGACTCCTCTCAGTAGAGAAGTAACTTGATCTTAGTCCAAGTGTTGGACATTGATCTGAATGAGATTCAGAAGCAATGAGAAGATTAAGTTTACGAACTTGATTTAAATCAAGCATCTATGGGAGGTCCGTAAAATCTGGATTTGAGATATGATCTCAATGTCCAAGTCACTATACGTGGAACAATACAATCTCCCTATCCTTATCTCCAGGTATCTACGGAGAAAGCACCATGTTCTTGAAAGAGTTCAAGAATAATTCCTTTAATGAATTATGTATCCAAGAAACAAGATATTGATAGTTAAATAAGATTTAATTATCAAGAATAATATGAATGAGATTCATATTATGATAATGATTATCCAAGATAATTAAATGAGATTTAATTATCAGAGAAATGCAGAATGTGGATAGTACTATCCATGCTATGTATAATATCATTATTTATTACAAATATGATTTATAATATTGGAGAGGGTACATTTGTAAATAATATTTACTAGTTTATTGTTAATTTGAATTGGATTCACATTAAGCAATTGATTGGAAATATAATTTAGATTTTTGTTTGGGTTGTGAATGTGATTCATATTTTTCAATGGCATGATTGAAATATTCGCTAATTAATTTGGAATTAATTTAGTGAATTTATTTGCAATAAATTTTATTGTAAATAATTAAAAGGTAATGGGATTTTATCTCATAAAATAAAGAAGATAAAAATCCACCTATTGAAGAGGTGGCATCACCCATGAACCATTCAAGGTGACGCCCCACCTTTTTAGGAGGAGGTTTTTATCCTCTTTATTATCTTGTGTTAATTAATTTTATTAAGTTAAATTATGTTGATGATAATGCAACATATATTTAATTTAATATAAATTTATAATTTGTTGTTTTATTAAATAACAATGATCATGATCATTGATTAAAAACACAAATCAATCTAACCGTTGATTTTGTGTATCCCATGGATTGTGATCCATGGACTTCCAAACTACTATATGAGAGAGCAACCCTAGATCTTCAAGTACACATCTAATCTCTTTCTCTCCTTCTCTCAATCCCATGCCCCATCTCTCTCTAAGAGTGGCCGTCCACTCTGAGTTCTTGAGAGAACTACAGTCGTAGCTACGTCGTTGTGTTGTCGGATCACCATCTTCCTTGGTGGCTCTAGCACAAGTAGAAGACGTCGGATTTCGTTGGATGAAATCAGGAGATTCAATGCTTGATCTTCATCGTGGATTGTGGGAAGCACACATCTCATCATCGCGCCCGCAAGTGCCTTCTTCGTGGATCAGACTTGGGTCAGGAGGATCTCTTACTTAAGAGATCAATTGATCGCAACCACGCTCCAAGAGATATTTCTAATACTCTGTGGTGAGATGAAACGATCCAAGAAATATTCTTGGATCATGTGGTTTCATCATATGATTTAAAAAATTTTAAATTCCGTCGCACCGAGCAACTAGTGCGATTAATCGCTCTGATCGCATTGGATGCAATCATCACGCTTCCCTGATGCGCTTAAGGATTTTCCCCATATCCTTCATTGTTCACTATGATTTTCCATTCAATGTTTGGTTGAGCGTGAAATATAGCATTCAACATAAATGTATCGGTTTATATCCGAAGGACTATTTTTAGGATGGAATGTGAAGCACCCGGAGGAGCGAAAGCATGAATGCGTTCTTACAAAGTCATATAACTAAATATAATTCATTGTTGGAGTTTTTCTGTAGATTGTAAAATGTCGTTCAACGTCGAAAGGAAAGAGCTAATGATATGGATAATGACACAGACATATATACTTCGAAGACTAGTTTCCAGTGGAAGATGAAAGAGTAGATGCTTGGTATCTATACAAAGTACATGCTCTATTTGTTTCCGAAATAACTTAAAGAAATTAAAGATTTGAATGTTCGTATTGAACACGATACATTATTAGTTGCCAATATTTTGTTTCCTATATTGGGAGTGCCGATCAAGCAATGGGAGTTTCATTTTCTTGGCACATTACTTATCTAAGTTCTGTTTATATTATAAAGAGCTAGACCCAGAACATTAAGAAATCATGAAACTACCTTTTTATGGGTATAATTATTAGCAAGAAAGGACGGGCCAACTCAATAAAATATGTTCTCATATCATTGCAGCTTTGTGATGTAGATGATGATATTTTTTCTTATGCCAAGGACAAACTTAACATTCTATGCTCTGATATTGAAAAGATTATCAATAACAAAAGAATTGCAATAACAGGAAGCGGTGATTCGATCATTAGATGGGATATCAGTCCCCATTCATCTGTTAGGACCCAAACATTGCAAGATCGAAGGGAAGTAGACAAGGATGAAGAGTAAGGGCATCAGAAATAAACAAAAATCCAAAATTGAGCTAAGAAAAAAATAGAGGAAGTCAGTACAAATCGTGTCTTAAATTCAATGCTGAACAAAACTCTAGGAATTGTCCACTTAATAAATCTAATTCATATGGGTAATTCCCTTTCTTCGCACTTAATCAATTTAAGTGATTTTTTTTCTAACTCATCTGTATCATTTTATTGGAGTATCTGTTGATATCGATACAACATAGTTACCTCCAGATGATCTTTCTAACAGATTTATATCTAAGGTAGTGTTCTTTGTGTCATATATACAATTTTGATCTGTATATAATTCTGTAACTAATTTTTGCTATATTGTAGGTTTTTTTAACCTAAATACTATGTTTTTGTAGATATTTCCTGATTGTAGAGACCATTTTTGATATATCTAGCCGATATAAACCAAGCATATTAGGTAGGTGCCTTTTATTTGAAGACTCTTTATTCTCATGTTTTTATTCCTTTTCTTTTCAATTATCTAATTTTAACAATCCCTTTTATATGTTGTAGGAATATCTTTCATGCGAAGGGATACATTGGCATTGTATTGGGATTTACATTATCAGCATTTTTGTTTTGTTCTTCTTTTCCTAATGTTAACTCCATTCTCTCCAAACCTAATCTTGTTTTAGAATATATCCATCTCCTTTTTATTTTCAATAAATCACTTTGCATGAACTTCATTTTCTCGTGAAAGCAGTTCTCTTCGATTCATCAACTATGTAAAGACATGGTTGTTAGTTATGCATGTGTTTGATTTTACTTGTCTTCTATTTCTTTTGAAATCTATTTGAATGATCTTTCTTCAGTATTTGTTTATAGTTTACAATAGATACTGATGTTTTAAAATTATTGTCCCCGACCTCTCTTTTTCTTTATCCTCTCACGTCTCATTTCAAAGTCTTCGTGTCAACAAATCCACCATGCTTTCTTATTGAAGTATTAAAAGAACAATGCATTCTTATTAAAAAATATAACCTCTCGCTATAGTAGTTCAGATCCATTCCCACTTAAATAATAAATATTTCTCATTTTACAACATTAGTTGATATGCTACAATACTTGCCAATATTATATAATCATCTTCTGTATCACGTTTTTTCTTTATGATTTTGGCTTTTATTTCAAGCTTTCATGTGGATACACCTGACATGCTTACTCCTTGAATTATTTAAACAACAAGCTCACAACCTCTAAAATATAACTATTCCTTTAAATAAAAAGTATCCCAAGTCTATAATATCTACAAAAGTAAATCGGTTATCATCTGACAGTTTACAATATCTACTCAAGTCTCATTTCAAAGTATTCATGTGGATAAACCCATCATGCTTACTCATTGAATTATTCAAACAATAATGCATTCTTATTAAATTACTAACCTCCTATTAAAATAGAAGAGATACATTCCCATAAAAATAATAACTATGCTACTTTTTTCACAATAATAGTTCATATGTTACACTACTTGCTAAAATTTTTATATCCATATTCTATATCTCAAAGTTCTATATGGATTCATGCATGAATTCAACGTTTTCAGAAGTGGGCTTTTCTTGAGATTTTAAAGCCACTGCCAATTTAGCAAAAACATTGTAACAACTTTGTAAAAGCATAAACTGCATATTGTAAAAAAATAATATTGTAAAATATAACACCATATTTAAATTAACTTTTTCATCCAATTTAGCAAAATTTTTACAGTTATATTTGACTATACATGTTATGTTAATATTTATTATAAATCTATGGAATAAAAAATTGCATAATATATGGGAAAAATGCCTAAATTATCAGTGATTTACCATAGATATGGTGAGATCCTAGGATCACCTTTTTTGAGTGTAACGCTGTTGTGGTATCTTTGTAACAATTTAGTGAAGATATACACTAAAAAGTAGACTGTTATAAATTGATAAAATGTAAAAAAATCTGAGATTGTAAATAGTAATTGAGATTTGTAAAAAATGACATGAGTTTGTAAAAGACAATATGAGATATGTAAAAAATGATGTGAGATTTGTAAATAACAACGTCCCTTCTTTGCTTTCGCCACACGCCACCACGACGCGTTCCACCTTCACCACATGTTGCCTCGGTCTCCCTTTGAACTCCATCTCTTTCGCGCCTCCTTCCTCCACCCTCGTCCATGACTCCTCCTTGTAATGTGCCATTGTCAGGAGAGAAAGGGTGGAGGGAGGGAGCCATACTCCTCCTCATCGCACACTATCGTCGAAAACTCCAAGAAAAACCCTAAATCCACGCGTGAGATCCAATTCCAAAACTCAACTACCCCAAATTTCCAAAAAAAAGAATTTTGAATAGATTACAAACTGGATTTGAGCGATATTGGGCTCAAATGAAAAATTTTGAAGATAAGAATTAAGATCGAGAACATGATCTTCGATGTGTGCACCATCATCATCTCACCAACGGATCTAGAGCTGCCGACCACTTCCTTTTCTAGAGCCATTATCGAATAAGAGAGAGCTGACTAAATCAATTCATTTAAGACAAATGTGTTCCATACCATTTAGGGATATTGACAAAATGATCAAAATAAGTTTCTGATATAAAATTAAAATAACTAATATGCAATTAATTTGAATCACTTGATTAAAAATAGAAGGATGAGATTGTGGGTTCTCCATTAGAATGGTGAACCCCAATCTCATTTGAAGTTATTTCTATATATATTATTTTCATCATGTTGCACGTAATCTTTTTGATATTTACAATATGCTACTAATAGCTAGTGACTTGGTGGTTTTCACCTTGGCTTATGGTTCCTTGTTCTTAGATGGAGTGTCTCCCTCTGATAGAAGATCGATGTACCATATCATTCATAATTACTGCCTATTAGTCAAAGATATTTATAGTGTCTCCCTCGAGGTTACTAAGTATCCAATGGGTTGCTCAAAATGTTAGTGAAGTTTCTATTTTTGCTCACAGCTCAAATGCCAAAGTAGCCAAAAATAATAAAAGCTAACCATTTCCATGGATCTTAAAACGCCATCAAGAGAGAGAGAGAGAGAAACATCTTAGGACACCAACACTACAACAAAACAACCTAATGCAACAAATAATTTGAATATCATTATTATATCTTCTGGTATTAATGATACAACAAAAATACTAATATTCATTTCGAAACTATCTTTTATTAAATAACAAGGAATGCCATATTTGTTAGAGATTCATATGACAATGAAATTTCGGTCAACTTATTCGTTAAAATTTGTATCAATCATTACTGAATCTAGTAACTACAAGTAAAAATTAACGATTAAATGTTTATATGATTCATTGCAAAATGATATCAAAGAATACAATATACGTTGTATTTTAATGAACTAAGAAGCGAATAATATTTGTTGCTATATATTTTACTACCGGAGATATACCAAAGTATCCGTCACATTAGATCAATTTTATTGTAAAGCAACCCATGCCTAATAAAATCATAGCAAGAATAGTTCATTGTTTTCAATATCTTCAAGGATTCGAAAGAAGGTTGAGATGGAAAGTGTAGTGATCAGTAAGTTTAAAAAAATCGAAACACCAACCTTGTTATATTACTCTCAACCAATTTGTGGTGAACATCTCCACTCCATTTGGCACATATAGTGGTATAATAGTGGTTTACATGAGTAAAACCAAGCTTATGAAAGTGGTCTACGCTTGCACAAACACCATAGAAAAAAAGAAGATCTTGGGTAATATAAGAGATCAAAGTCTCCGGTGGAAATTTGAAGTGATCCCCTATGCTTACGGATGAGCATTGGGTTGGGCCGGCCTGACCCAACCCGAAGCCTGGCCCAAAAAGCCCTGCCCAACCCAGGCCCAAAGGAATATCGGGCTGGGCTTGGGCCCAATATTTAGGCCCAAAATTTTTTTGGGCCGGGCTAGGCCCAGCCCGACCCGGCCTAAGGGCCCGCTCCGAAGAGGACACGAATCCTTTCTCACATCCTACTTGCACGAAAACTCCGATCTATTTCTTGTCACTCTCCTCTTGTATCATGTCTTCATATGATGTTTATAAATCAAGAACGTCAAGCGTGCGACATGAGTTGATGATCAATGTATTTCAATTAAGAATTAATTTTCCTTAATTAGTATTTGGTTTAGATTCTTTTGGTTATTCTTGAATTTGTTAGTATTTATTTTTTTTTCAATCGGAACATTTTCTATTATTGTACATTTATCCAATATGGGTCTTATGCCTATTTTTTAACATATAGGATCTGGTGCACCTGTTATTGTTAACTGGATAAGTTTGGTTCACTCTTTCAATTTCTATAAATGAGGGGCATTCATGGTATCTAGCATTGAGTGCACATGTGTAAAATGAGAAATCTTCGGATTTGGTAGAATTGAACTTTAATTATTTCACAAATATTATGGTATATGTTTTAATCAATTTTGGCTTGTGTAACTTGAGTTGAGATTAACTTGAAACAAAAAAGCCAAAGTTAATAATATCTAATTGGGAGATGGGCCAGCCTGGCCCAAAGGAATTAGGCCAGGCATGGGGCTTGGGCCGAACACAAAAAATTGTGCGGGCCTAAGCCCGACCCAATGCTCGGATTTTTTAAGCGGGCTTGAGCCTTGGCCCTTCAAAGCTCATCCCAGCCCGACACATGCTCATCCCTACCTATGCTGCATTAGTTGATGTTGAAGGGTTGGAATTTTAAAAGAAGCAAGAATGTGTTTAGGGATTAGATATATGAGAGGTGCCACCCTTGAAGGGAGAGTGACATGATGTTATCCTTCTATCCACTAAGTTTCAATTAAAATTCCATCACAAAGTAAATTCCAACCAACTTTATGATAATGGTAGTTGTAAGTACCTAACAGGGAATTCACTGATTTGGCAATCTAGTTTGGCTACAATACCTTGTTGTTCACCATGTGAAAGATTCACGATGTTACAGAGGCGGCGGAAAGGGTTTGTTCTTGGTTAATACGGTATACGTTATGTTTGTTACTCATCGATATTGTCTGTGGAGGACAATATTGTTTGTGCGGTCTAACTGGGTTCATTCTTGGTGAATGAAAGGGGTGCTTTGTCACTTGTCTATACAAAGGAAGAACAAATGATAGGAGACTGTTAGCAAATTTGGAGGCTATTTGAGAAAGATATTATCATCTTCTGCAGAGGTTTTGGCCTTGGGTGCTTCTCCAACATAAGGTGGGTGTGGTGATCATGCCATGGGGATGTCGCCCAAGACAAAGAAACACTCTATTAACGATCATCAAAGTTAAAGATTGTCGTTGGCCTCTGGGACAATTTTGTATATGGATTAAAGCGTTCGGATATATTGGTTCTAGTTTGATCTGTAGTCTTTTTGGTTATTATTTTGAAACTAGATGGTTACTAGTGCCATGCGTCTGTGCGGGCCCCCTCTATCTTTGTTGCATCGAACTGACTATGTTGTATTGTAGCCCCTTCTCTAATGATGATTGAACTTGAACCTTTTTTTCTAAAAGAATCGGAGTCAACGGAATTATCTCTAGGACAAAGATAAGGAAAAATATATTTGGGTTCCATTTGATTTAGGTCCTCTGATCATTCCTTGTTCTACTAGTTAGTTTAAATGACATCATGAACATTTAATGAATTAATGAAGAGCGATGGAGACATGTGATCTCCTTAGTGAGTACCTGTTAGGGTTTGGAGAAACCCATTGAGGCGTTATTTAATTTTGAGTTTTTTTATGCTTGTACATCTCTAATATTTTGCAATTACACTTGTGCCGCTTGATGAACCACTAAGTTGCTATTTTAATGTCGTCTCATTGTAATACAACCTCTCAACGATCTATCAAAAACTTAGGGCCTTAAATATCTCTACAAGGAGGGACTCTATTTGAATAAAATATTTTTACCTGAGTTAGTCCAGGGTTGAACTCAGGGACATAAGTTACCTTAATGAGTAATTAGATCCTAATACCAAAATCAAGTGATGTATTTATCTACCTAAGACAACAATGTACAAACAATACAATGCAATATATGATGAATGAACGTAATGCATTTTCTTTTTATTTCATGCAATAAAATTATATGACAAAATGATATACAATGAAATTCAATGCAAACAAGATAAGATGCATAAATATACCCCTAAATGATCAATAATTCTAAATAAACTCAGATTCAGTTTCATGGATATTTGATACATTAAAATATATCTATGTTTAAGCAAATGGCATTCAAATGCAAGATAATGTGACACAATGACACTCAAATGAATTTGTCCTATTAAAAGTATCAAATTAAGGAACTAATAATGCCAATAGCTAGATGATTAAGCATGCATCAAAATACAATTTACATAACTGAAAAAGGAATTTATATGCTCAAGTTATAAAAGAAATAGTCCAAAGGTATAAATGCAAATAAAAATATAGAAAATAAATACAAAATTATCACAAATAGGCCCCTAAAGGGTATTTTTGCAAATAAGAAAACCTGACAAACCATCCTTGTAATTTTTCCAACTACGCGGGGACTATTTTGCAATTTCACAAAACTAGTAGGGTCCCCACATAAATTATCTAGGCACGCCATGTGAGGCATGCACACCTAGGACATGCATGTGATTATAGAGAAGTCTAATGATGTATCCGCAAATGACCTCGTTCCTCAACGCTTCGTAGACCCCATGAGGTTCGGCGTTTAGCATCGAGTAGGGTAGGTAGCTCGAGCCATGTGGGCGACTCGAGTAGGTCGGTGAAGGTTCAAACCCACTAAGCTAGCTGGTCTGGAGAGGAGACTTGGAGTGCATATGAGTCATTCGATCGATATTATTAGAGGATGCTAATTATTATAATTCCCGTTGTCCTACTCCGCCTTCGCTAGGCGGCGATGATGGGACTCCGACTTGGTGGCTTTGGCTCCTCCGTCTTCCTTGGAGCATGTAGAAGATCCCAAGATGTCAGCTGTCCTCGGGCAAAGATCAGGGCAGTCCCAGAAGCTCCTAGAGCGGCTTGGAACGGATGAGCAATGCTTCCTCATCGAAGCATAAGCTCTAGGTCGGAGCCTCTGTCGAATCTCCGATCAATGAATGGTTCGACCTGCCAAATGGTTAGGTGGATAGCCGAGACGTGTGTGAGTTGTGTGCGAGCGAGAAGTGAGGTGAAATGGGGTCCTAAGCAAGTGGAGGAACGAAGGATCTGGTGGGTTCATCTCCAACAAACTAGAGAAGAATGAGACAAGGTGATTAGGGTTCTAGAGAAGGGATGATCCGAAGCTGAGGGATTGGTGAAGGTGAGGGGTGTTCGACGAATCTTGGGGTGTGGTCAATTGAGGATGAGGTTGAGTGTGTGTGCCTAATTAAAAGGGATAAAACAAGGGAAAACATAACAACGAAGCTTACATGGAATTGAATATTGACGCGAGGTGAATTATGGGCTTGGGATGAACTTCAACGGAAGCTCTAGTCTTTGCTGAACTCCCCCAACTGGTGGGAGCAGCTCGAACAACCAAGTGAGCGACCGTGGCATGGTTTGAAGGCCATGGGTCTCACTGGAGATCGACCTGCATGGTCGCTTTTTGATTTAGACTCCCCCTATCAGAGGGAGGAGAAGAAGGCTAGGAATGGCCTCACACAAAGAGTGGATCTCCTGAATGAGGACGGAGGCGATGGATTTGAAGAGGTGGATGATGGTTCCCAGGTGGTGGTGGATGAGGTTTCAACTACCTCCCCATCGTGGATCGTGGGGAGGAATGGATGGTCAATGCTCGGGCATGTAAAAGGGTGATTAGAGCTACGTCGCAAAGGAGGAGTAATATGGAGAGGAACTGTGATGCGGTTGGGCAAATTCGGTGAAATCACTGGTTGGAGTGAGCTTAGCCATCTGATCAAATGACCAAAATGGACGGAGGCGAGGAAAAAAGGACTAGTATGCGGCAGCACACGATTGGGCCACATGGCCCAATCAGAAAAATCTCAGGACCCAAAAACCAAGAAAAATACAAAACAATTATTTACAAGCCTCAAATTAAAAAGTGTTAATACGAAAATTGTAGATCTTTTTGATATCTACAAGTTTCAATCTAAACGTAAAGTCAAAATAATATGTGCATACTAATATTTTTGTAAGTATTTTTAAGGATTAAAAATACTTATTTTATTTATTTTTATTTTTTATTGTTAATTTGTATTTAATTTTAAAATAAATATTTACGACATTAATCTAATTTTTATGTGATTTTTAATATTAAAGAAATAAGGAAAATAAGGACACAATAATAGATTTATATATACATTAATTAGAGTTAATTGTATATGTAAGGTTAATTATTAAAGTTTTTAATTAATGTTAATTCTTATTGAAGAGCTCAAGCAAAAGGGATAATAAATAATATATATGGGGTAAAATGGGGTTGCCTCCTAGGGGGGAGCTAACTTGGCTCCCTCCGTGCCATTTCGTCCATTTTTTATTCTTTTTTTTGAAAACTTCTTCCATGGATTTTCATCAATATATCCCTATATTATGTCATTCAAATTTCATGTGAAACATAAATTCCTATGGCCTCCATCCAGAAGGGTCGTTTTTAGCAATTATGTTATCGCTAAAAAATGATTGGCTGGTTGGAGGTCATAGGAGTCTCTGTTTCGCACGAATTTGAATGGCATAATATAGGGATATAGTGATGAATATTCACGGAAGAAATTTTCAAAAAAATAAAAAAATGGGTGAAATGACATGGGGGAACCAAGTTAGCTCCCCTTAGGGGGCAGCCGCATTTACATCATAAATATGATGATAAATTACATATTTATCACCCCTACCTTTTGTGCAATATTACTTGTGCACATACCTTCTTACATCGTGTATTCTATTAGTTTGATTGTAAATGAGATGAACCAAGCTATACTTTACACGAACCAAGGTGTAGTTAAGGAAAATAGCTTTTTACACTAGTTCCCCTACCTACTTGGGTCATTAATGCATGTGTGCCCCTTGGAGGGCACAAGTGCAAATTATTGTAACAATTGCGCACATACTTCTTCATCTTAGCACCCACCCTCTATCTCAAGGCCACCTAAAATTTGCAGTTTCTTCTACCGGGGGGTGGGGGTGGGGGGAGGGAAGAGCATGAGAGTGCTAATGAGGAGCGTGTGTGGAATGGTTGTGAGGATGAGAAGGCTAAGAGGTGAGAGTTGGAGGTGGTCGAGGGGCAAAGGGTGCAGGAGGAAAGTCTTGGGGTTGGCGACGGTGATGAACATGGCGTTGGGGGTGAGGATCAAGTGCTAAGATGAGGTGGTCGAGGGAAGGACGGGTTGATGGCGGTGAGGAGAGGGCTAGGAGCAAGGATTGAGGGTGAAGTGGAGCAGAGGTCATTGAGGGCTAGAGGGTCTGGGAGATGGGGTTGGGGATGATGAGGAGGATGTTGGGGTCTATGGACAGGGAGGATCATCAAGGATGCTGTGGATGTCATCATGGAGGAAGGCATTAGAAGGAAGATAACAATGAGGTAGAAGAAATAAAAAATTACATTTGCATCCCTAACTTTTCATTCCAATTACGCTTGCACCCCTCTTTTTCTGTTCCAATAACACTTATGCCCTTAAGTTGGCGTTCATTTGAAAGGGGAATGAACAATAACTAACCCGAAGGACACAAGTATTAATGGTCTAAGAAGATAGGTGTACAAGTGATATTGCTAATGCAGAAGCAATACTGTATTTGCAAAATCTCGGAGGGACACAAGTGTACAAAACCCTTTAATTTATATAAAAGGCTGCGGTTTCTAGAGTTGCTTGAACACATGCACATAACTAATCTGGGCATGTTCACAAGTTTAAGGCCTGGTCTATGAGAACTCTACTAACATTATCAAAAGTTTTACAGAAATCAGTTCTCGGAATGCCAGCTTTATTTTTTGTCCTATTCCAGCAAGTAATGACCTCTGAAGCAATTGCTAAGAAATCAGGAGCCTGATGTTCCTTCAAGGAAGGTACGTCGAGAGCAGAGAATGACTTCACTTAAGGGTCACCAAATCGGTAGATCCGGACAATAATGATATTCATTTCATTATAGTGTCTATGGTTATAAGGTTTGAACTCGTATGAGTGCATATATAGTGCAGTAGGGTCATGAAATTGTTTTTAATACTCGACCAGAAGGACATACAAAATAAACTCATGCAGGCCCTCTGGACCAAAGGGCTTCAAGATAAGGGAACAAGTCGTCTACTGTAGCGGGCACTGCAACAGATTCTGCCGCACCTGCTTGAGCTGTTCGATTATCGAGCGGTTCACACGATTTTGCATAGTACGAGCCCACAAAAAGTATGAAAGATGTGTTCCATGCATCTCGTTATTAGTTGGTTCAACTTTCAGTAAGATAAATGGAGCAACGAGGTCTTCTAGCTGTTTGATCTGTGCTTCGAGTTAAGCACTTATCCACGTATGCATTCGAGGTGTGGCTCGTTGTACGACTTCTTATAGAATCCGATGACTGTATAAGCCTTTTTTTCCCGTCTGTCATTGCAGTACTCGAGTCAACTTCAAAGGATGAAATCGCGTTTCTACTGCATCAAAGGGAGGAGGTTGTTATCAGGAAACTGGTGTTTCGATTCCCCTCATTCAACCACTTAATTTTTTGCATGCTGTTTCCAGCAGTTGTATAGATAGGATCCTGAGTTCCTTGCACAAGAACGAGAGTACGTCACTCCTAATTTGGATTGCTATATTTTGATCCTTCTCGGTTTCACTAATCTATAGTCCCAATTTCTGAAATTCAAGTGTTGAAATCTGAAAAGCGGAAGCGAATCTGTTGGAATTTTATTCCAAAGATGGACTTATATGTATATATATTCATAATCGATAATACTGTCAATTTTAATTATATGTCCCAATAAAATAGAATCACGGTGACCAAATAAAGAATTTGGAAGTTATTGGGGCATTAATGTATTTAGGCTACATGGGAATGCATTATGTAGAGACCTAAGGTGTAATTTGCATTGCTATGATAGGTAGGGATGCAAATTACAAAAGGAAGTTATTGAATGAGTCGTGGTCCCCAAAAGGAAACCGCATGCACCCTATGCCTTTTGAATTACATCGTCATATAGGGAAGACTACTCCCCTTTTTATGGTGTGCGATACAACTTCTTTGTGCAAGGAAAAAGAGGGTAGTTTCCAGATTTGGTGCGTGGTTTCTTTTGGAAGACATTCATTCCTTGTTGTGCTTATGGCGGCCATGCAAGGCAAGTTTTATTTCTTCTCTATTATTTCGATTCTTTAATATGCATGGATTGCTTAGAATGATAGAGCACGGCTTTTAATCTCTAATAACATTGCATGTCATTGTTACCTTATTCATCTTGCCATTAACGTGTATTACGAATCATTTTATCATATAACAATTACTTTTATATTTGTCTCTAATCATTAACAATGACATTGATTACCATTGATTTATTTATTGCTTTAATCATTAGTGATTTGCATGGAATACATACGTGTATACAAACCAAAAAAAACTTTTAGATAGCCTTGTTAAATGCATACCCGTGAATATTGTTCTCAAATTAATGATGTTTTTGTTTTTATTCCTTTTATTATTATTATCCATGTATCATAATCTCTTAGCTTCCTTAAATATCAATGTCTGAATCATGCTATTATGAATGACGAGGGTCACATATTATTGTATCATGATAATACCCATCAAGTTAAGATTTCAACAATGGGTTATGGGTCCACAGTTTCCCATAGGGCATTTTTGTTGTTAAAATTTAACAACAGCTTTGGATATAGGGATGGTTTTTTATATATTTCGATATACATTTATTTAAACAATATGACACCAAAGTGACCAATGTTGTTGAAATTAATGTGTGATGAAATATAAACGGCTATGCATTATTTATTTATATGGATGATATTTACCCAAAGGAAAATTGATATCCATTGGAAATTATGCATACGGTTTAGTATTAAATATGTGATGATTATTTGATTATCGTGCAAATATTAAATCCACCCAAAGGTAGATTTCTATTTGGTACGTTATTATCATCAATATTTATTGCTAAGTCAAGATATCGCTCACAAGTTATATTTTTTTGTCCAAAGATAAAATTATAATGGAGTGGTTGATATCTTGAGATGAGATTTTACCTATATTCATTTTTTTATTTGCAGTTATGTGAGCATTCATGTTATTTTTTTTAGATATGAATTCCTCCAATATAACTGCTACCATCAATTCGATTCCAATGTTAAATGGCTCTAATTTTAAGTCATGACAGGAGAACGTGTTGATAGTTCTCGAGGTCATGGATCTTGACCTTGCGATACAGATTGACTCTCCTCCACCACTTACAGATAAGAGTACCTCTGATGAAAAGAGGGATAAAGAAAAGTATGAGAGATCAAATCGCATGTGCATGATGATAATGAAAAGAGCCATTCCGGAAGCATTCAAGGGAACTATGTCTGAGAGAATAAGTACTGCTAAGGAATTCCTTGCCGATATTGAAAAACGATTTGCCAAGAATGAAAAGGCTAAAATTGGTACACTCTTGGCTAGTCTGATTTCAATGTGCTATAAGGAAAAAGGTAAAACAACAAAATAAGGAACCATCTGCTATGGGTTATTTCTTTTGTGGAGCTGAAGGACACAGGAAGAAGCAGTGCAAAAATTATCACGCTTGGCGTCCTAAGAAAGGTACGCTTTATAGTTTGGTTTGTTCAGAAATTAATTTGACTTCGGTATCACAGTACACTTGGTGGCTAGATTCTGGAGCTACTACTCATGTTAGTGTCTCCATGCAAGGCTGCCTGAGCTACCGAAAACCCAGTTAAGGTGAAAAGTACCTCTACGTGGGGAATGATGAATCAGTAGATGTCGAAGCAATAGGAAAATTCATATTATTGCTGAAGAGTGGCTTTTATCTTGATCTAGATGGAACTTTTGTTGCTCATTCTTTTCGTAGAAATTTAATTTCAGTTTATCTTTTGGAGAAAGCTGGTTATTCTATTTCTTTTGGTGATGGAAAACTTAGTCTATTTCAAAATTCTATCCTCATTGGTTCTGGTTTCCTATCTGAATTTGATCGTCTTTATTGCTTGAATACGGTTACCTGTTATAGTGAATCATTTCTTTCTACAACACGAGGTATGAAAAGAAAATCTACAGATACAAATCCAGCATCATTATGGCACAAACGATTAGGGCACATATCCAGGTCAAGGATAGAAAGGCTTGTGTCAACTGAAATTCTAAGTTTCTTAGATTTCACAGATTTTGACATATACGTGAACTGCATAAAAGGAAAACAAACCAATAAAAGGAGATTTGAAACTAATAGGTCATTAAACGTCTTAAAACTTATACATACAGATATTTGTGGTCCATTCCCTACGGTTGCTTGGAATGGACAATAACATTTTATAACATTCATAGACGATTTTTCTAGATATGGCTACATATATCTCATTCATGAAAAATCTCAATCCTTGGATGTGTTCAAAAATTTTAAGGCCGAATTTGAGAATCAACTCGGTAAAAGGATTAAAAGCGTTAGATTTGACCGTGGTGGTGAATACTATGGCAGATATGACGGTTCAGGTGAACAACGTCCAGGACCTTTTACAAGATACCTCGAAGAATGCGGTATCGTCCCAAGTATACCATGCCAGGGTCACCGACCAAGAATGGTGTAGCTGAAAGACGAAACAGAACACTTAAGGATATGGTGAGGAGTATGATTTGTCATTCTACTTTGCCAGAGTCTCTTTGGGGAGAAGCACTCAAGACTGCAGCATATATCCTAAATAGAGTTCCAACTAAAACAACTAATAAAACCCCATATGAAGTTTGGACGGGCAGGAAGCCTAGTCTAAACCATTTTCATGTTTGGGGATGTCCAGCTGAGGCAAGGCCTTACAAGCCAAATGAAAAGAAACTGGATGCAAGAGCAATTAGTTGTTACTTTATTGGATACTCTGAAAGATCAAGGGGGCACAAATTTTATGATCCCACAATTAAGTCTATTTTTTAGTCTGGTAATACTAGATTTTTTGAGGATGTTGAGTTTGCGAGGGGAGATAAAGGTAAAGACTTTGTTTTTGAAGAGGAATATGTTGACATTCCCTCGGGTATTGTTAGAATTGATAGGGATCACATTCCTATCATTTTTGATGACATAAATATTCAAGACAATGTTACTGAATCAACCCAAAATGAAATTACAGAGGAACAAACATCAACACCTCATGAATCTTTGCCATTAAGAAGATCTACTAGAGAGAGAAGAAGTGCAATATCAGGTGAGTATATTGTATTTCTCCAAGAACAAGATGTAGACATTGGAGTGATGGAAGATGATCCAATCACCTTTCATCAAGCCATGCAAAGTGTTAACTCTCTAAAGTAGATAGATGCCATGAATGAGGAAATTAAATCCATGAAGGATAACAATGTGTGGGAACTTGTCCCATTACCTGAAGGTGTGAAACCCATTGGTTGCAAATGGATATTTAAAACCAAGAGGGATTCAAAAGGTGATGTGGAAAGATACAAAGACCGTCTTGTTGCAAAAGGATTTACACAAAAAGAAGGCATTGATTATAAAGAGACTTTCTCTCCAGTTTCTTCGAAAGACTCTTTGAGGATTATAATGGCATTAGTTGCATTCTTTAATTTAGAATTACATCAGATGGATGTAAAGACAGTATTTCTCAATGATGACATTGATGAAACAATATATATGGTGCAACCAGAAAACTTTGTGTCGGGAGACCCAAAGAATATGGTTTGCAAACTCAAGAAATCCATCTATGGACTCAAACAGGCTTTAAGACAATGGTATTTCAAATTTCATCATTTGATCATCTCTTTTGGTTTTGAGATGAATTTGACTGATGAATGCATATACCATAAATTTAGTGGGAGTAAACATATTTTCCTAGTATTATATGTTGATGACATCTTGCTTGCTAGTAATGATATGAACCTTTTACAGGATACCAAGAAATTTCTTTCAAAGAATTTTGATATGAAAGATCTTGGTGATGCTTCTTTTGTTTTGGGTATTGAGATATATCGGGATCGTTCTCAGCATATCCTTGGTTTATATCAAAAGAGCTATATTGAAAAGGTTCTCAAAAGATATGGCATGCAAGATTGTAGGCCATCTGATACCCCCATGGCTAAGGGAGACAAGTTCAGTCTAAATCAGTGCCCTAAGAATGATTTTGAGAAAAGGGAGATGCAAAGAATTCCTTATGCATCAGCAGTAGGAAGTTGATGAATCCCAATTCATCACTCTTTATTCCTTTATTTTAGCTAGAAACTTGAGCAAAATACCTTGTAAATATGTGTAAATATCATAAATTGCCAAAACACATGCATCATGTAAATATGCATAATTAGCATGTTTTTGTGCCAAAATAAAGGAATAAAGAAATACAAGAAAAAGAGGGAAATATTTAGAATAAATATTGAGTGATCTAATCCTAAGGGAGGGCTCAACATGGGCCTGACCGCAAAAGAACCCAAGTAGAGAGAGATAAGGTCATTCATACATGTACATACCCCCATATATATAAATAAACTTATTTTCCTCAAAATAAAAATTAAAAAGTGTTTCTCATATTTCATACATATTTATAAAAATAAAACTAAAATAAAAATGGGAAAAACAAAATAAAAATAAATAAAATCTCTCTCATCAGTGTATATAGACCATGTATATAAAATAACATACCTATTTATTTTATCCTTGTAAATAATTAATAAAAATACCACAAAATTATCTCTATCGGATTTCATGGTGTAAATAAACTAAAATAAAAATCAGGAAAATAAAAATAAAATAAAAAGAAAAATAATAAAAATCATTTTCCACCTTGTGTATATGCCATGTACATATGTATATAAACCTATTTATTCAACCCATGTAAATACATCATAAAAATAAAATAAAAATACTTTATTATTCCAAATTTTATTTTGTAAATAAATAAAATATAAAATTGGAATAAATGTACAAAAATAAACAATTGAAAATAAAAATAAAAAATACATATATGTATATACCTATATATAATAATATATTATAAATACGTTATATATTTTTCAAAAAATAAATAAAAATCACTAAAAAATACTTTGAAAATAAATAAACATTTTTCATGTTTTAACTTTTTCATAATAAAATCATTTAATAATTTTAAATGAATTAATAAAGGAATAACCAAAGGAATTTTCTCATTGGTCCACGGGGGATTGTTGACCCCCGGTCAACTCTCCCCCCGCAGACCCTTTTCCCTCGCATCGAGCGACCGACCCAACTTCTCTGAATTTTCCCCATCTGACCCGACCACCATCTCTTGAAACCCTGGTCTCCATTTGAAGATCACACACCCGAGACCCTCGCCCGGAGGTTTTCCTAGGGATCCGTGCTTCACGTGTCCATGCCCGACTCCATTTAACCGGACCCTTCGCAGGTATATAGGTCACCTCCGCCGCACCTTCTCACTCATCTTTGGCTACGCCCCTTCATCCAAGGACCTCCATTCTCTTCCCCAGAGTGACAGCTGCCCGAGGAGAGTGTCGTAGTGAGGAGAGAGAGCTTCCAGCCACTGATCCGGTGAGTTCATCGTCGTGCGCCGCCGCGAGGTGCGCCGAGCCTCAGACCCTGACGATTCCTTGAGGCAAAGACCCCCAGAGCTTTCTTAGCTCATCCACAGTCGACATCCTCCATCAGGTATCTTCGATTTCCCCTAGGATCCTCTAATTTTTGATTATGCCCATTTACGCCACCAGCCTTCGCCGACCGATTCCCATCGCTCCGATCACCCATTTGCCCATCTTACTCGACTACAACCTCCGTCAGACTTCTCGCCACATTCTGCACCCATCCGATCATCCTGACTTGTCTCGGAGCAGGAAGCCCAGTCCTCCTCCGCCGCCGCTCGCCGGAGGACTACGTCGCGACCCATCCGATCATCCATTTCACTCCTAACCGCGTCGAGGCAATTTGACCTTGACCCAGGAGCCTTTCTGTGCTATCTTGAAGGTTAAAGAACCCCATCTGGAGGTCGAGTCAGTCGAGCACAGAGGCTCAGCTCCTCCCTCGTCGCCGGAGCTCCTCGAAGCTTCCCGGTCTCATCGGAGGAGCCCACCAGCTGCGGACCACCTCGGCGAAGCGTTTCCACATCCCATCAGCACCAGAGGAGCTCCCCACTACGCCCATTGGGCCGACGAACTTCGCCGGCGGCTTGTTC
The DNA here is from genome assembly GCA_037367405.1 of Ottelia alismoides. Classification (NCBI taxonomy): domain Eukaryota; kingdom Viridiplantae; phylum Streptophyta; class Magnoliopsida; order Alismatales; family Hydrocharitaceae; genus Ottelia; species Ottelia alismoides. The sequence continues at coordinate 452,646 of JAZKJV010005835.1, forward strand.
TTGGAGGAGCCCCAGTTGCTGTCCCATCGCACCTCCTCCACCAGATTAGATCGTGACCCTTCATTTGCGGAGCGCTACCAGCCACTGATCTATCCGAGGAGCTGATCTGGACGATCCACCCAGCTGAAGAGGCGTGCGCGAACCACCGTCGTCCAATTCTCCAAGTGGCATGTCTTCAGCCGTCGGATCTGAATAACAGGGTAATATTACTTAGGCCCTTGCCCTTTTGTTTTTGTTATTTAGTCCTGTAAATATTTTTGTACGTTGTTTTTAATTAGGGTAAATTGCACTGTGGACCTCTATGTTTCCTCTATTTGCAATGTAGTCCCTGTGTATGTGAACCACGTACGTCGACACGTGAATTTTGGGTTATTTGCATTTTCTACCCTGTGTTTCCTTTGTGTTCTGGATTGATGTTTTATAAATAGGAATGGCACTTATACCCCTCCGTGTCTGATTCACGTGCATCGCGCGTGAATTTGTGGATTTTTTGCACAAGGGCCCCTGGACTTTCTGATTTTTTACCATTTGGTCCTTGAACTATGTTTTCTTTGCATTTAGGTCCTTATATACTGTGTGTCTTGTTTTGATTGAATAAAATAACAAATTAAATCCAAATTAGGTGAAATTTGTACACTGGCTCCTGCCACTGTGTAAAATTTTTCCTAAATTTTTGGTACATTTTTGAGGCGTTTTATTATTATTATTAAAAATTCAAAAACAGTGATTTTTGGTACTGTCTGAATTGGAAAATCAAAGAAAAATATAAAAAATTCTTCAAAAATTCTAAAAAGTTAGTATTAGTTAGTTTTAGTGTATTTTAATTTCTATCCAATTTTCTTGCTTTTAGGATTTATAAAAACCTTAAAAATTGTAAAACCCTAAAAAACTTATAAAAATTCTAAAAAATTCTATAAAAATAAAAAAATATAAACTCTTTTCCTGTAGCTTAGTTTTTACACATATTTTTCATAAAAATTTCCTCCAGACTTTTACATATCAATTTTATATTTTAAATTGATCTTTCAAGTCTGGCTGCACAGTAGCTCTTATTTTTCATCTTTCTTGATTTTTATAAAATCATATAAAAATTAAAAAAATTTGAAAAATTCATCAAAAACACTAAAAAACCTAATAAACACAAAAACAATTTTATTTGAATTTTTGATCATTTTTGTGTGCTTGAATAATTTGTTGAGCTTTCTTGTTTTCTCCTCTTTCTTATAAAATTAAAAACACAAAAACATTTAAAAATCATAAAAAAATCCACCAAAAACACTTTCCATTTATTTTTGATTTTTTTGACTACTTCGTAGGCCGCAAGGCCATCACGTGCTCCCTGAGTTCGAGCCTGGTCGCTATACCAGGTTAATAAAAGTAGCGAGGACCGCTTCTCGATTTTATTGATTTATACCTTGTTTAGTGGTTCCTTATTTTCTTGTTCGACCGATTCTGCTCGATCCAGGTCGCAACGACCCGAGTGAGATTATCTTTACCTAGCCCGGATCTTGAGCGTTGGATTTTTCGGTCATCAGAATGGCGTCGTTGCCGGGGAGCACGCTTAGTAGTCGATTTTGATTTTTCCGTGGCTTTTCTTTTTCGTGGCTTTTTGTATATATTTTTGTAGATATATTTTCTCTGCTTTATTTAACATTTTTCTGGACTGACACTTTTGTTCTGTTTCTTGCGAGGGCCCGAGGACCGAGGCGATTCTTCGGAAGCTGAAGCAACCGCAGGAGCCGGAGGCAGCTTCCTTCTTTACGAAGCCGCAAGAGAGCGTGAGGGGTAGAGCCGAAGTTCAGGAGGCGCGAAATAGCCGTGAGAAATAACCGTTGAATATCCATAGATTAGTTAGTTTAGTTTTCTGCAAGATTATTAATTTGTAATAATACATGGATAGAGACTTGGGCACTTGACATTTCGGGGTCTATTTCGCTGAGCACCGGTGTGCTCGGGGGACCTCACCGAGTTTTTCGCGGCTTTTCATGGTTTTGACCGTTTATTTACTGCTATTTGATTTACACGGTTTTCAGCCCTAGCTTAGGATTTTCTTTGATTGTGACGTAATTAATTAGGATCCAAACACCTAACTATCTGCCTGTACTTATAGCTCGAATAATTGGATCTAATTAATTAAATCACAAAGAAAAAGTCGGCTTATTTGAGCTCTGGTCCACGTGCCTTGAGGAGTCACATACAGCATGTGTAGGATCTGTTGTGGCAGACACCGAGTGGCTCCCAAGATAGGACTCCGAACCTAGGCTCGAGTACCCGGCTACTGTTCTCTCGTGTAGAAATTGCTCTGGTAGGACAGGTTTTCCGCGTGCATCATATAGGTAGTTTATATTCAGTCTTTTATTTATGCACGGATCACCCTGCATGTAGACCGCTGGAGTCTGGTACGCATCTCTTACTTTGCATGCATCATTGATTCCCGCACATCGGCTTTTTCGTCTTCTCCCCCTATTTTGGACTTAAAATAATCAAGAGAATCGAAAAATTCGTTAGGCGTTGTTTGATTTGAAAAATACCTAAAAAACAAAAACTATAAAATTGGGACTGCTAAATAAACTTGACCCTAAAAGACACTTCACCCAAAAATCTATCTTGGGGAGAGCAACCACCTCATTGTCTGGTTTGATTGCACAAGAGATTGACCCGCATACTAGGTTAGAGCAACATCCGAGCCCAGATCAGACTACCGGCCTTTTATACGGGACAGTCTGGTTGGTGGATTGGATTCCTACCAGGTCATGTAACCGCTCTGATATCCTGACATGATCATCTAAATAAAATAGACAAGATAATTGACCGAACTCTTATGGTCTTCAGTTCAGCGTGGAGTAGGTGAATTCGGGGTTTGTATTGCTCATCTTGTTTGTTTGCAGATCTCATCTGCCAGACTTGCCAGATCGAGATGATGGGCAGGAGGTCCCTTAGGCAGCCTTTGGCTGCACCGCTTGACCGCACTCCAGCCCGTTCATTTAAGTTGGTTCGCGAGAGCTCAGACCCGCTCTCCGAATCCGAGTTCGATTCCGCCCTGTTCCCCCTTGACCACCCTTCTTCTTGTCCTGAGATGTCAGTGCCAGATGTGATTTGACAGACAGATGATATTTCGACACCTGAGATTGGGTCTTTTGCCTTTGCAGAGACCATGGCCATCAGCGAGGATCACACCGAGGGTCAGAGGTCAGAGATGACTACTTACGTTCTGGACCAAGGTGCGATCAACACCACCATGTTAGCCTCCCTCGAGACGATGCAGAGACAGATACATGACCAGGGGGCATTCATGGTGGAGATGAGGAGAGAGATGGAGCGGCTCCGAGAGCAGAGAGATCAGCTGCGAGACGAGGAATGGAGAGACCCTGAGCAGCCAGCAGCAGCAGAGCTGCCGAGACTGATGCGGGAGTTGCACAACCATGGATCGACTCAGACACATATCTGGGTGGTACTTCCTGCGATCTTGGGGGACTTCAAGTTCCCCCCCAACACACTTCAGCTTCTCCCTCGCTTCCACGGGCTCGCCACTGAGGAGCCCCATCTTCACCTCCAGGAGTTTCTGATGATCTGCAGTACTGTCCACGATCGTCAGGTGGACTAGGACATCATACGGATGATCACCTTCCCCTTTTCACTGGCAGATAAAGAAGCCACCTGACTGAAGCATTTGGGGAAGTTTGTTTACACCTGGAAGCAGCTCCGCACCGAATACTTGCACAAGTACTATCCACTCGGGCGGACGAATGCAGCGAGGGCCTTGATTAGCAACTTCTCCATGCTCCCCAACGAGTAGTTCCATGAGGCGTGGGAGAGGTTCAGAGAGCTGGCTGACAGATTCCCGCACCACGATATTACGAGGCCGAACCTACTTCAGAGCTTCTTCTGCGAGTTGACACCAGAGCTGCAGGGCCTGGTGAACGCTTCTTGTGGCGGTTCCTACTTCACCAAAGATGAGGATCAGGTCAGGGCCATCTACGAGGAGATGGTCGAGAACTATACAGTGATGTCCCAGACCCGACTCTATACCCAGGGACGCCCTCAGCCACAGACCGTGCAGTTTCAGAGGATAGCACGGGTCGACGCCGGTCCTTCCACTTCATCAGCGGCAGCCGCACAGGCCGAGTCCACAACCGCCGACGTGGGCATTATCAGCGAGAAGCTGGACCGGATGGAGCTGATCGAGAGGAAGCAGTACCAGAGCATATTGCAGATGGAGCAGATGGCACAGTTACTGAGTGATCTGAAGACACATGTCATGTTCTCCAGAAGGCACAGACGGCTTCTCAGCCTCGTTTTCAGGCACGAGGAGATCCGAGCAGCAGCGGCATCTCGTCCCAGCGCTCCACTCAGCTTAGACAGGTTCACCTTGTACAGGCGGAGCCGTACCAGCAGCCGCAACTGTACTACCAGACACCACCATCCCCAGACAGTCAGATGGTGGTCTACGAGCCGGATTAGCCTCTGGCAGTACTCCCGCCACCCCCTTATGAGCCGGAGCCGTTGATGGATGTCAACGGGATTTGGTACGATCGACCCCAGCCTGGTATTCGACGAGACCATCCCGGATTCCGTTGGTCGGTCGGAGATGCCAGTTCCCAGCAGCAGCCTCCAGTTCAGGGTGGCCAGTACGGCCATCAGCGTGAGCAACACCAGCAGCCCCAACCCCCAGTACAGCAGCAACAGCAGTCATTCCAGTATGGTTCTCGTCCCTATCAGCAGGGACATTTTTGGAGGCGTGATCAGCCTCCTCAGTAGCAGCAGCATCCACAACAGTACCCCTCTCACCCGCACCAGCCACAGCAGCAGCCTCCCTACCAGCGAGGCCACCCGTCAGGTTCTCATGGGCCAGCCTATGAGAACCCCGCCTTGGATGACCTAACCCGCCTCATGACAGAGCAGAAGGCTACATTCAGACGGGAGATGGATGATTTCCGCCAGGAGATGCGGAAAATAGTGAGCGGAAAGGCCGCCATTCCTGCACAGATTGAGCAAAATCCGAACAACCTGAAGAGGAAGTCTGAGCAGGTAGAGTTTACAGAGATTACCACTTCTAGTGATTCTTTTGGTGATTTGTCTGCATACATGTTTGATGCTGATTTTGTCACACTTAGGAGCGGTAGGATGCCAGCAGGCGGCGCCTCGTCTGAGCGACAATCTCACGCCACACCAGGAGCGTCAGACGAGGAGGAGCGCGGTACTGACGCCGCAAGAGATGATGATGGTGGTACTGATGCCACCATGGACGTTGATCCGGCCGACGGTACTGAGGCCGTCGATTCTCAAGTTCGAGGAGGTGGTACTGACGCCACCGTAGTTACTGAGACAGAGCGCGGTACTGATGCCACGGGACATGCTGAGGGTGGTACTGAGGCCACTATTACTACTGCTAGTCCTGTTGTCTTTCCATTTGTACATGTATCTCATGACGTTTCTAGAAATAAAGGAAAGGGTATGTTATTTTCGGATCCACATGTGTTGATTGATGATGTTTGTGTGGATTCTGTTGTTCATGAGCATGCCAGACCCTCTCCTAGTCCTTCATCTGAGAAGGACCCTGTGATCCCCTTTCCATGAGCACTTCACATGGCAAAGGGGAAGAAAATAGAAAATCCAAAAAAGAATCACCAGATAGAGTTTAGCCAGCAGATGATAGAACGATTCCATATCCAGCTGACTCTTCAGGAGGCCTTAGAGCACATCCCTCTACTCTAGAGATCACTCAGAGACAGGACCACAGTCAGGAGGAAGAGGAGCAACCATCAGTCTGAGATCCATGTGCTTACTAGAGCCAATTGTTCGCGATTTAGAACCGTCTGCCAGCCAAGAGGCCAGATGCAGGAGCCCCATATGTCAGATGCCATATTCATGAGCAGAGGTTCGACCGCACTCTATTAGACATCGGTTCTTCGATCAACCTACTTCCGGCAGCCCTTCTCGACCGCTTCGAGTTGGGCACTCTCCAACAGAGCAGGACGGTCCTTCAGTTTGCCGATCGATCTGTCAAGAGGCCGAAGGGGTTGCTGAAGGACGTTGTCGTCACGATTCAGGGTCTGAAATTCCCCGTGGACTTCGTTGTGTTGGGCATGGAGATCCCTGAGTCAGTGACCGATGTCCCCATCATTTTAGGACGCCCGTTCTTGATCACAGCCAAGACATGTCCGACCATGATAGCGGGAAGGTGTACTTTCGCGTCGAGGGCGAGAGTATACAAATAGAGACGGTCTAGGAGACTAGAGATAGAGATTCAGATGGCTCAGAGCCGACTACAGATTCAGAGCAGTTGATAGAGGCATGGCGAGACATCCACCAGGATTGTGACTTTGTGATTATAGATGATGAGGCAGTTTGGGCAGATCCAGTCGCACATGCCATCCTCTCATCTTCAGAGTTCGCTGATGCAGAGACGCCATCAGAGGAGAGCTTGGAGAGCGCATTCCTGGTCCAGGATTCTTTTCAGGCCGCAGATTGGGTTCTTCACCGCGATACAGATTTTTGTGAGTATGATCCCTTGGAATCAGATACTGATTGGGCAGAGTTTGATGATTTGACACCGTGTCTGACTTCTACTGAGCCTACAGCTAGAGAGGTTGATTCTGAGCAGAGAAGAGACAGACCACTCGAGCAGCCTTCTCCAGATCCAGTTTGTGAGCGAGAGTTCTCATTCTCCTGTGTAGATTTGGCATCATACACTCGGATTCTTCAGAAGCCAGATTTGCCAGCACCTACTTGTCCAGAGCTGAAGCCGCTAACAGCATCGCTGAAGTATACGTTCTTTGCGGGTGAGCATGAGATGTACCCAGTCATTATCTCTGCTGATTTGACTGGAGAGCAAGAATCTCGTTTGATGGGGGTTCTTGAAAATAACCGCAAGGCGATAGGATGGAGTGTAGCAGATCTCCAGGGGATCAATCTGGCTATGTGCTCCCACCAAATCTATCTCGAGGATGAGGCAAAGCCGTCGCGTGAATTCCATTTGCGGCTGAACCCGAATCTTAGAGAGGTTGTCGTGAAGGAGATCTCGAAATGGTGGACCGCCGATTTTATCTACCCCATATCCGACTCCAAGTGGGTCAGTCCATTTCTTGTGGTGCCCAAGAAGACGGGCATCACTACAGTTGTCACGGAGTCTGGAGAGGAGATCGCTACCCAGGTACCCACTTCTTGGCGGGTCTGTGTGGATTACAAACGACTGAACCAGGACACCAAGAAGGATTATTTTCCCCTGCCCTTTATTGATCAGATTATTGAGAGGCTGGCAGGGAAGATCTATTACTGTTTCTTGGATGGGTACTCCGATTATAATCAGGCGGCTATCGCGCCCGAGGACCAGGACAAGACCACCTTCACCTGTCCCTTCGAGACATATGCTTTTAGACGCATGCCATTTGGATTGTGCAACGCTCCGACGACATTCCAGAGATGCATGTTGTCCATCTTTTCAGACATGTGGGGGAGTGCTTGGAGGTCTTCATGGATGATTTCTTGGTCTACGGCGACAGGTTCGACTCTTGTCTTGACTGCCTAGACCGAGTCCTTCAGCGATGCATAGAGGTTCACCTTGTGTTGTCTCAGGAGAAGAGTCACTTCATGGTGACTCAGGGGAAGGTGCTTGGCCACATCATCTCCAACAGGAGCATGGAGGTTGATCCGGCCAAGGTGGATGTCATTAGAAAACTCGATCCACCGTCCAACTTGCGACAGTTACGGTCTTTTCTGGGGCATGTCGGTTTCTACCGACACTTCATTCATGATTTCAGCAGGATTGCCCGACCGTTGATTGATCTGTTGACGAAAGACACCGAGTTCCTTGTATATGATAAGTGTCTATCGTCATTTGAGACTCTCAAGAGTTGTGTTATAGAGGCTTCTGTTCTCCAGCCACCTGATTGGTCTCTCCCATTCGAGATCATGATGGACGCCTCTGATTTTGCCGTGGGGGCCGTACTGGGATAGAGGAGGGATGGAGTCCCATTTGCCATTCACTACGCTAGCCGTACATTGGATGCCGCGCAGCGGAACTACACTGTCAATGAGAAGGAGATGCTAGCCGTAGTCTTTGCCCAAGATAAGTTCAGATCTTACATCATTAGATCTAGAGTGACCATTTACACTGATCATACCGCCATCAGGTACCTCATGGCAAAGAAGAATGCCAAAGCTAGATTGACCAGATGGATCCTTCTACTCCAGGAGTTTGACATAGAGATTAAGGATAAACCTGGAGTCAAGAATGTGGTGGCGGATCATCTCTCCCGATTGGAGTATCTTAAGGATTCTGAGCAGATTGAGCCTATTTGTGAGACCTTCCCAAATGAGGTGATCCTTGCCATCGCCTCGCTCCCATGGTATGTCGATATTGTGAACTATCTTGTCATCAAGAAAGTTCCACAAGATTGGCCCAGGCAGAAACTTGAGACCTTCCTCGCGAAGACCAAGTTTTACCATTGGAAGGATCATGTCCTTTACCATGAGGGAGGGGATAGTATCTGGCGTAGGTGCATTCCTCAGGAGGAGCACCACATCATCCTTACTTACTGCCACAAGCTTGAGGCAGGAGGACTTCACTCATGGAGGAGAACGACACTGAAAGTGCTCCAATCCTGCCTATGGTGGCCTACTCTCTTCAAGGACTCTGATGAGTTCGTGAAGAGGTGTACTGACTGTCAGAGAATGGGCACTTGTGGACAACGTGATATGATGCCGATGCAGCTCATACACTTCTGTGAGGTTTTTGACGTATGGAGCATCGATTTCATTGGTCCATTCCCTAGGAGTCAGGGATTTGAGTATATTCTGTTGGCCGTTGATTATGTGAGTCGTTGGGTTGAGGCCATCCCTGCCCGAACCGCAGATGCTAGGACTGTTTGCGTATTTTTGAGGAAGAATATCATTTCACGGTTCGGGGTACCTCTAGTGTTGATATCTGACGGGAGGGTCTCATTTCATCAATGACAAAGTAAAGGCCCTTACTAGCGAGTTCAGCATAGACCATTGAGTTGTCACTCCATACCACCCTCAGACGAACGGTCTTGCTGAAGTGTCGAACAGGGAGATCAAGACTATATTGCATAAAGTCGTCCACCCTAACCGAAAGGATTGGTCACAGCTTTTGGACTCGGTCTTGTGGGCATATCGGACGTCTTTCAAGACTCCTTTGGGTACATCTCCCTTTCTTCTCGTTTATGGCAAGCCGTGCCATTTACTTGTTGAGCTGAGACATAGGTCACTTTGGGCAGTCACTGATATACTTTTGGATCCAGAGAGTGTCGGAGATCAGAGGAGGGTAGAGTTAGCAGCCTTGGAGGAGCTTCGTGATACCGCCTTTTCAAGCAGCCTACATTATAAGGAGAGAGTGAAGGAATGGCATGATTCTCATATCAGCCACAAGCAGTTTGATCCAGGACAGAGAGTATGGTTGTTTGATGCTAGGCTTCATCTATTTCCAGGGAAGCTACAGAGCAAATGGAAGGGACCTTATCTGGTTAGAAAGGTGCATGACAATGGGAGTATAGATATAACTGAGTTGTCTTCTGATGCTACCTTTCGAGTGAACGGCCAGCGGCTCAAGCCATATTTAAATCATGAGTCGCGGGTCGTTGATGTTGCCCCTATTCACTTTGCGTGAGATGTGGTCTCTTGACTCACATCTATTGCATCTCACGCCTGATTATCACTGTTCTTCCAACTTGTATAGATCCAGTTGTCCATATCACTCTATTCTTTAGTCCCACATCCCTTTTCTCATCTTATGATTATGCTATACTTAGGGTGTACTTTACCCTAAGTATAGGGGGGATGTAGGACTCTCGGATATTCTATTGATTCTTTCTACCCTTGTTTTGCTGCCCATACCTGAGGATATTTCACCCTAAGTATAGGGGGGGTAGACCCTGTACATCCTTACACTCGGATTTCCCTTCATGTACAGCTTGCTCTACTTAGGATTACTTGATCCTAAGTATAGGGGGAAACACCGAGGTCTCTTGATTCTATTCTTTGATTCATCGTTGTACATACCATTCCTTTTCACTTCCCTATACTAAGCACTAGTTATGTCTTCTTCATCGCTCTTGATCACTCTGAGGACTTTCATATATTTCATATATACTTTAGCCATAACTCGTACTTTGTGTGAGTGTGTTAATAAATAAAAATGGCTAAAAATCCATAACATTTAAAAAATTTTCCCTTGTACATAAAATTCTTCTTGCACATACCTATTTATTTATTAAATTATTTTTGTACAAATAATTGTAAAATCTTTTTATGTAAATAGCTTGTAAATATTTTCATATCAAAAATTATGTATATAGTACAAAATTTTTGTAAAATATTTGGAAAACAAAAAGTTTGCAAAAATCTTGTATAAATTTTTGTAAATATTTTGCAAAACTTGCCATTCATGCATACATCCATGTTTTCAAACATTTTTCAAAAATTTTACACAGTTGTAAATATTTTTAAAATAGCATCTTTGTAAATACTTGCACAGTTTTTCTAGATCATAGTTGACATTTAAACTGGCTTGGAATTAAATTGACAAATGGAGCTTGGTTAAGACCTTAATCCACCTAATAATAAGAGGAACCTTATAGGGCTTAGGATTGAGACTTCTCAGGTCCATTGGGACTTAATTCTTTGAGTCCACTAGTCTATGAGCATATGTCATCTTGATGAGCCTAAGTAGAGCACTTAACAACACACGCATGACTCTCAGAGACAATGGCTTTACTTGCACCAGCACTTTACACATAGCTCTCCACGGATGAGGTGGTAAGGAGGCAGTTTCCTTTCGCTTGGGGTAGCATATGAGGGTAGTACTTCTAGGCAGAACCTCTCTTCTTCTTATAGTGAAGGAAGTGCATCTCAACTTGGTCTAGTGGTTATGAAGTCTAAAGACAGAAGCCGTGGGTTGCAATAAAGCTTCAAAAGAGGGATAGTCTACTGGCTCAAGAGGAAAAACTCCTTGTATAAATGTTGCACCATGTAGATATGTTGTACAAATACACATGAAAAAATGTGCAAAAAGAAAAAACTCCAAAAAAGTGGTGGGTCGGATTGAAAATTTAATAATCCCACCGGAGTGTATATAGGCAAATAAAGCAAAAGCTTATGGTATACATGTTTCCATCTCATGAAGCTTGCAGCGGGAGACTCAGCTACACTGGTTAGAGCTCCCAAGGATACATGGCTACACTGGTCATGGTCCATTCTCTTCTTCCCCCTCTTCTTGAGCCGGTTGCACTTGAACTTAGAAGGGAACACCCCGCTTCCCAAGGAAAGAGTTGCTAGACCGAGGCATTAGAGTTACCGAGTTGGGGGAGGTTGTTTCTTTATTACTTCTGAGGTGGGGAGCTACATATCACTTACATCGTACAAGGAAAGATTCACGGTCATTAGAGTTTGTGTATGTAGACTTGTTCTGATCTGGTTTATTGAGGAGTCTTGACCATAGATTGGTGGAACTTAGAGGCTGTTAAATTTTAAGCTTAAGTCTAAATAAGGTTCCAACAAATTAATAATCCAAAGGTCTGACGGAGCTCCATATTTCAATTTAATGAAGGAATGTTTAATAATCAACCTTGATTTCTCCTCTTTTTCTTTCTCTTTTGCACTTCTTTTTCAAATAAGTGTTTGCTAAGGGACTAGCAAAAGTAAAGTATAGGGGGTGATGAATCTCAATTCATCACTCTTTATTCCTTTATTTTAGCTAGAAACTTGAGCAAAATACCTTGTAAATATGTGTAAATATCATAAATTGCCAAAACACATGCATCATGTAAATATGAATAATTAGCATGTTTTTGTGCCAAAATAAAGGAATAAAGAAACACAAGAAAGAGAGGGAAATATTTAGAATAAATATTGAGTAACCTAATCCCAAGGGAGGGCTCAACATGGGCCTGACCGCAAAAGAGCCCAAGTAGAGAGAGATAAGGTCAATCATATAGTACATACCCCCATATATATAAAAAAAAACTTATTTTCCTCAAAATAAAAATTAAAAAGTATTTCTCATATTTTTTTACATATTTATAAAATAAAACTAAAATAAAAATGGGAAAAACAAAATAAAAATTAATAAAACCTCTCTCATCAGTGTAAATAGACCATGTATATAAAATAACATACCTATTTATTTATCCTTGTAAATAATTAATAAAAATCCCACAAAATTATCTCTATATTCCAGATTTCAAGGTGTAAATAAAACTAAAATAAAAATAAAATAAAAAGAAAAATAATAAAAATCATTTTCCACCTTGTGTATATACCATGTACATATGTATATAAACCTATTTTTTCAACCCATGTAAATACATCATAAAAATAAAATAAAATACCTTATTATTCCAAATTTTATTTTGTAAATAAATAAAATATAAAATTGGAATAAATGTACAAAAAAACAATTAAAAATAAAAATAAAAAATACATATATGTATATACCTATATATAATAATAATATATTGTAAATACGTTATATATTTTTCAAAACAAATAAATAAAAATCACTAAAAAATACTTTGAAAATAAATAAACATTTTTCATGTTTTAACTTTTTCGAAATAAAATCATTTAATATTTTAAATGAATTAATAAAGGAATAACCAAAGGAATTTTCTCATTGGTCTACGGGGGATTGTTGACCCCCGGTCAACTCCCCCCCGCAGACCATTTTCCCTCAAATCGGGCGACCGACCCGACTTCTTTGAATTTTACTCATCTGACCCGACCACCATCTCTTGAAACCCCGGGCTCCATTTGAAGATCACACACCCGAGACCCTCGCCCGGAGGTTTTCCTAGGGATCCATGCTTCACGCGTCCATGCCCGACTCCATTTAGCCGGACCCTTCGCAGGTATATAGGTCACCTCTGCTGCATCTTCTCACTCATCTTTGGCTACGCCCCTTCGTCCAAGGACCTCCATTCTCTTCCCCAGAGTGACAGCTGCCCGAGGAGAGTGTCGCAGTGAGGAGAGAGAGCTTCCAGTCACTGATCCGGCGAGTTCATCGCCGTGCGCCGCCGGAGGTGCGCCGAGCCTCGGACTCCGACGATTCCTTGAAGCAAAGACCCCCAGAGCTTTCTTAGATCAACCACAATCGACATTCTCCATCAGGTATCTTCGATTTCCCCTAGGATCCTCTAATTTCCGGTTACGCCCATTTTGCGTCGCCGGCCTTCGCCGGCCGATTCCCATCGCTCCGATCACCCATTTGCCCATTCGACTCGACTACGACCTCCATCAGACTTCTCGCCACATTCTGCACCCATCCGATCATCCTGACTCGTCTCGGAGCAGGAAGCCCGGTCCTCCTCCTCCGCCGCTCGCCGGAGGACTACGCCGCGACCCATCCGATCATCCATTTCACTCCTAACCGGGTCGAGGCAATTTGCCCTCGACCCAGGAGCCTTTCTGTTCTATCTTACAGGTCAAAGGACCCCATCTGGGGGTCGAGTCATTCGAGCACAGAGCTCAGCTCCTCCCTCGTCGCCAGAGCTCCTCGGAGCTTCTCGGTCTCATCGGAGGAGACCATCAGCTGCGGACCACCTCGGCGAAGCATTTCCACATCCCAGCAGCACCAGAGGAGCTCCCCACTACGTCCATTGGGCCGGCGAATTTCGTCGGCGGCTTTCTCTTGGAGGAGCCCCAATTGCCGTCCGATCGCACCTCCTCCGCCAGATTAGATCGTGACCCTTCATTTATGGAGCGCTACCAGCCGTCGATCTATCCGAGGAGCTGATCTGGACCATCCACCCTGCTGAAGAGGCGTGCGCGAACCACAGCCGTCCGATTCTCCAAGTGGCACGTCTTCAACCGTCGGATCTGAAGAACAGGGTAATATCACTTAGGCCCCTGTCCTTTTGTTTTTGTTATTTAGTCATGTAAATATTTTTGTACGTTGTTTTTAATTAGGGTAAATTGCACTGTGGACCTCTATGTTTCCTTTTATTGCAATCTAGTCCCTGTATATGTGAACCACGTGCGTCGACACGTGAGATTTTGGGTTATTTGCATTTTTCTACCCTGTGTTTCGTGTGTGTTCTGGATTGATGTTTTATAAATAGGAATGACACTTATACCCCTCCGTGTCTGATTCACGTACATCGCGCGTGAATTTGTGGACTTTTTGCACAAGGGTCCTTGGACTTTCTGATTTTGTTACCATTTGGTCATTGAACTATGTTTCTTTGCATTTAGGTCCATGTGTGCTTTGTGCCTTGTTTTGATTGAATAAAATAGTAAATTAAATTAAAATTAGGTGAAATTTGGACACATGGCTCCTACCACTGTTTAAAAATTTCTCTAAATTTTTAGTACATTTTTTAGGCGTTTTATTATTTTTAAAAATTCAAAAATAGTGATTTTTTGTACTGTCTGAATTGGAAAATCAAAGAAAAATATAAAAACTTTTTTAAAAATTCTAAAAAAATTAGTGTTAGTTAGTTATAGTGTATTTTAATTTTGTCCAATTTTCATGCTTTTAAGATTTATAAAAACCTTAAAAATTGCAAAAACCTAAAAAACTCATAAAAATTCTAAAAAATTCAATAAAAATCAAAAATATAAACTCTTTTCTTATAGCTTAGATTTTACACATATTTTTCATAAAATTGCCTTCAGACTTTTATAAATCAATTTTATATTTTAAATTGATCTTTCAAGTCTGGCTACATAGTAGCTCTTATTTTTCATCATTCTTGATTTTTATAAAATTATATAAAAATTGAAAAATTCTGAAAAATTCAGCAAAAATACTAAAAAACCTAATAAACAAAAAACAATTTTATTTGAATTTTTTATCATTTTTGTGTGCTTGAATAATTTGTTGAGCTTGCTTGTTTTCTCCTCTTTCTTATAAAATTAAAAACACAAAAATATTTAAAAATCATAAAAAATCCACCAAAAAATGTTCCCTTTATTTTCGATTTTTTTGACTACTTCGTAGGCCACAAGGCCATCACGCGCTCCCTGAGTTCGACCCTGGTCGCTATACCAGGTTAATAAAAGTTGCGAGGACCGCTTCTCGATTTTATTAATTTATACCTTATTTGGTGGTTCCTTATTTTCTTGATCGACCGATTCTGCTCGATCCGTGTCGCAACGACCCGAGTGAGATTATCTTTACCTAGCCCGGATCTTGAGTGTTGGATTTTTCGGTCATCAGAAGTCTAATGTATGCGCAAGTTTGTACTCGTCCAGACTTGGCATATATTACAGGGATGTTGGGCAGGTATTTGAGCAATCCAGGACATGATCATTGGAAAGCAGCTAAAAGGGTCCTGAGATATCAACAAAGAACAAAAGAATATATGCTCACATATAGGAGGTCGGACCAACTTGAGATCATTGGTTATAGCGTCTCCGATTTTGCTGGATGTCAAGATAGTATGAAGTCTACATCAGACTACATCTATCTACTTGCTGGGGGTGCTATTTCTTGGAAGAGTGCTAAGCAGTCTCTTATAGCCTCTTCCACTATGGTATCAGAATTCATAGCTTGTTACGAGGCATCCAATCATGGAATTTGGCTGCGAAATTTTGTCACTAAATTGCATATAGTTGATGGTATTGAAAGACCATTGAAATTATTTTGTGACAACAAATCAACAGTCTTATATTCCAATAACAACAGGAGTTCGACAAAATCTAAGCATATAGACATCAAATTCCAGGTTGTTAAAGAAAGAGTACAAAGTGGACAATTATCTATTGAGCATATCGGTACAAACTCCATGATTGCGGATCCGCTTACTAAAGGATTGCCACCCAAAGTATTTCATGATCATACCATGAATATGGGTGTCATTTCAGTTAAAGATATTCAGTTTTAGTGGGAGTTTATAAATTTCGAGAATGCTTGTAAACAATTCTATTTGGTATTTTGGTAATTCAGTTTGGATATATGGTCATTGTTTTGAATGAACATTTTTTTATGTTCACTGTGTTACTCGTCAAGTATGATCTCAATTCATGGTCTAGTTGGAAATTGATATGTTAAGATCATATTGCGTATAATTTCCATGCTACATACCCATGTCATTTTCCTTGTTATTAAGTTGTATTAACATATGTGACCATTAAAGGTTAAGTTACTATAATTGTAATGTAGCCATTTTGATCCTATGCCTGATACAACTAGTAGACAGGATTTATGGATACTCATAAAAGTGGTGACAGAAATGTTGACCTCATTCGGATATTATGTGATTATAATATGTATACATATAGTCCAAGTGAGAGATTGTTGGAATTTTATTCCAAAGATGGACTTATATGTATATATATTCATAATCAATAATACTGCCAATTTTAATTATATGTCCCAATAAAATAGAATCAGGGTGATCAAATAAAGAATTTGGAAGTTATTGGGGCATTAATGTATTTAGGCTACATGGGAATGCATTATGTAGAGACCTAAGGTGTAATTTGTATTGCTATGATGGGTAGGGATGCAAATTACAAAAGGAAGTTATTGAATGAGTCGTGCTCCCAAAAGGAAACCGCATGCACTCTATCCCTTTTGAATTCCATCGTCATATTGGGAAGACTACTCCCCTTTTTATGGTGTGCGATACAACTTCTTTGTGCAAGGAAAAAGAGGGTAGTTTCCAGATCTGGTGCGTGGTTTCTTTTGGAAGACATTCATTCCTTGTTGTGCTTATGGCGGCCATGCAAGGCAAGTTTTATTTCTTCTCTATTATTTTGATTCTTTAATATGCATGGATTGCTTAGAATGATAGAGCACGGCTTTTAATCTCTAATAACATTGCATGTCATTGTTACCTTACTCATCTTGCCATTAACGTGTATTACGAATCATTTTATCATATAACAATTACTTTTATATTTGTCTCGAATCATTAACAATGACATTGATTACCATTGATTTATTTATTGCTTTAATCATTAGTGATTTGCATGGAATACATACGTGTATACAAACCAAAAAAAACTTTTAGATAGCCTTGTTAAATGCATACCCGTGAATATTGTTCTCAAATTAATGATGTTTTTGTTTTTATTCCTTTTATTATTATTATCCATGTTGCATAATCTCTTAGCTTCCTTAATTATCAATCTCTGAATCATGCTATTATGAATGATGAGGGTCACATATTATTGTATCATGATAATACCCATCAAGTTAAGATTTCAACAGAATCGATCAAGAAAATAATAAACATCAAGAACACTTGGATTTACATAGAACCCTACTCCCTAAGGAGCGTGATGAAACTGCGGGAGAAGCCCTCAAATGGGCGGATATTCTATTAGAATTTCTCAATGAGTACAAGGGGTGAGGGGCTCCTTACATAACCTCTTAGACAGTCCAGAGTCCCACCGCTCATTCATGTGGGACTAAACATTAGTGGGGTAATTGGATCTTGGTGAGATCCAATTGCCCACATATTATATTCTCTAACATCAAGGTCGAGTGGGGTGCCAATCACTTTCTTCCTATCCTTTGATGCAACATTTAAGCTGTTAGATAATTCCAGGCTCAACTGGAACAAACTGTCTGACACTCGGTCCTATATATGTCTCAAATCCCCGTGTTTATAAATCCCTGTGCTTTATATGTGTTTTGGTTGAAGCAAGTAATACTTTTTTACATGTACCTTAAATTCTACAACATGTTGGCCTTTTGGAAAATTTTCCCCAATTTCGTAGAAAACAAAAAAAAGGCAGCAGCTAAAGAGCTCCCACTCTGATGGCTCACTGATGAGCCGCATAATCGGCCCTTTAATAATGCTAAATTAGCACTTGGAAATGGCGTAGCAGTCGGGCCAATTTGGGCTCATCAAAAAGATCGTCTCATTTAGATATGTTTATGATAAGTCAAAATGAGACGATCATGATTTATTTTGCTTGGTAAGATACCAAGGTCGAACTCAGGGACACGAGCCTTTCTCGAATTAGTTGGATCTCTATTTATTTAACTAAGTGTTGAGTTGAGGCATATAGGTCAAATTCATGCAGACACGACACAACAAGGCAAAGCATTGAAAAGAAACATGCATTTTTTTTATCAATTTTTTATCAGTCAAATAAATGAACATGCAAAGCGAATGATATGCCCAAAATGATAGTCACTTGAGCCATAAGAAAGTTGCGAGTCGAACTGAATTGAAATAAAGAAGCACTCTACATTTCTAAAGCAAGTAGGCATGATAAACAAAGAAATCATGACACTTAAATAATAAAATAATACAATACTGATCATAGTGTCAAGTCTTAAATTTAAGCATGCCATAATAAAGATGATGAGAAGAGCATCAAAATGAAACTGAAATCAACTCAATTGGACATACGTAGCTCAAGATGTGCATAAAGGAAAGCAAGGGCATAACTGACAGAAAACATGAAATGATAACTACAAAAAGATCCCTGGAAAGGACTGAAATGCAATAAAAATAAAGTACGGGGCTTTCCCTGTAAATATTCCATACGTGCGGGGACCTTTTTGCAAATTTGAAGAAGTTCGTGGGCTGCTCTGCAAATTTCCCAGAATAGCACGTGCGAAGCACGTGCTATCCAGGCTCGGAGTCAGGCCCGGCATCAGCAGAGGTTCGGAGGCGCTTCGGCGTAGGCTCGGTACTGGTCGAAGCTCCAGGAGGTTCGGTGGAGGCTCGGGAGCGTCCAAGCCTAGGGCTCGGACGCTAGGCTCGGGGAAGCTCTGATATCTCCACGTGGCTGAATGTGGCTCCATTGGACAGCAAAGATCCAACGGCGACGGAAGACGTCGACGTGACCTCATCTGGGCCGTTGGATGGTCGTTGGAAAAGGACCATCCAACGGCAGCTGCTTCTCCTCCCTCTTCTGTTGCTGGCGGCGGGAGCTGAACTCCGGCAAAGGAGCTCCAGCTCCGCCGTTCTATCTTGGACGTGGCAGACTTCCCCGGAGCTCCTTGAAGGATTGTTGAGGTAACTGGATCTCCGGGGACCTTCCCAATCATCACGGATCGGGCTGATCAGGGCGGAGAAGCAAGAGCGAAGGAGCTCAAGAATCCTCCGGGGGAGCTTCCGACCATTGATGAATTCGGTTGCCTGCATGATTAGTACATAGCCGAAGCGGGTAGGAAATACGTGCGTGCGAGGTGGAGTGGAGTGGCGGTGAAGCGGGAGCTCGTCGGGGGCGAAGAATGTGGAGAGCTCGGAGCTCCTCCGCCGTGAGGGCGGAGGAGGTGGGTCGGGAGTGAACTAGGGTTGCGGAAGAGGGGGAGGATGATCGGAAGGCTGTGCGAAAAAGGGGGAACGAAGTCGAAGCTACGGGAGTGGTCATCGGAGTGAGGGGATGGCCGGAGAGGCCTGATTATATTGACGAAATCGAAAGAAAACACAAGGGAGGAAGGAGAGAAACTTACCGGAGATCGACGGAGTGAGGGCTTGGGCTGAACATCACGGTGGATGCTCGGGTCTTCGCTGGACATGGCCAGCCAGTCCATGCAGCTCGAGCGGGCCTGGAGGTGCCGCAGCTCCGCCGTACATGGCGGAGGGTCGCACCGGAGGATATCGTCGTCTTCGCTCAATCCTCCGCCTCCCCCTGTCACGGGGAGACGGAGGAGGGCTGGGCGAACCCTCGCGTAAAGGTGGACAAAGCTATCGGAGGAGGAGGGCGGCGTATTTGAAGGGGCGAGTCGGCGGTAACTGTGGTGGAGACGTGGGTTTTGAGGAGGAAATGGGGCGCGTGGAGAGAGGTTCGTGGATGGAGGTTATGCTCGCGAGGGTCGTGGGTGATGGAGGAAGGGCGTGGGGCAGTTGGCGAGTGGAGGTGGTGGCTGGTGAGGTCAAAAAAATGGAAAGGGGGAAAGGTCTTCGCGCGGTGAAGATCGTGGGGAAGACAGGTAGCGGGAGGTTGACGACGACGGTCAATCGTTGGATCTGGAGATCCAACGGCGGACAAATGGGTGCTAAGGGATGGCTAGGATTAGATCGGGTGGAAGCGATCTGATGGCGGTGGATCTGCCACGTGGCGCTTTGAAATCAAAGCGCAGGTGAACGGTCGTGATTAGCTTAGGACTCTGATCGGGTGGTCGACATTATAGCACCAGTGGATGGTTGAGATCAAAACATCACGGGCGTGATCGAAGGGCGCCCAAGGTGCCACGTGGCGTCATGAGGTTAAAGCGCGAACGTGCGGTGCATATCAGAGGTTCGGGTAGATCGGACGGTTGAGAAAAATAGGCGCGTGTGGAGAGGCCTTAGCCGTTGGATCTAGAGATGATCCAACGGCACTGGTCAAGGGCGGATGCAGCAAGAAGAGGCGGGCCACGTGGCGCCCCCAGAATGGGTCACGTGGCCCAATCAGATTTATTCGAAGGAATTTTTGATTTTTGAGGGCCAAGATGGCCGAATTTGAGAAAACTCAAAACATGAAAGTTGTAGATCTTGATGAGATCTACAAGTTTCATGTTGACAAAAAATGGAAAAGAGATCAAACAAAGACTCGAAATATTTTTGAGGGTATTTTTTTAAGTCTAAAAAATACCACTAATTTTTGTTTTGTCATTTCTTTGTGATTTTTAATTTATTTAGGACTCTGTTAATTACAAGACATTAACTGGGTTTTATTGACAAAACATTAAGTAAGGGGGTTAATTATAGGAAATAAAGATGATGAAACTGAGGTTCATCACCCCCCTATACTTAAACTATGCTCGTCCTCGAGCATCAAAAGAATGACTAAGTTGGATTAACCCCCTTGTGCATGTGAATATAGGATCCAATCTAATCAAGTCGACTTGTCTTTAGAGATCCAAAATTCTAGAGCTCAACCCAGCCTTAATCAAGAGGCTTCCAATTCCTCTACTTCTCTAGACTCTCTCTGGTGTACATATAAACTAAAGGATATGAAATTTAGTGTTGACTGCAATTCTGAGAGTAGAATCAATTCGTCACCCAAAATCTTGGTCCGAGAAAATCTCCTAAGGACCCAATCCTCAGCACTAGGGAATAAATCAAATCTTGCATTCAGTCCACCGTCTCTTTAGTTGTCAGACTTAGAAAATGTAGATGGCAGGCCAGAAATGGAGGGCATGGGATTGTGTCAATTCTTCTCTCCCTCTCATTGGAACAAGGATTCTCTCTAGTGCCTTTTACGCAACACATTTTTTTGGTGTTGATCAGTGCGTCCGTCAAGAGAAGTTGGAGCCGTCTGCACTTGTTTTTCTGGGAGTACACCGGGGTGTGTCTCTTTTGAGTACCTATCGTACCTTCGACACCCAGACTTGTAGCATTTACGATGCAGAGCCCTTTTTTGGTGCAAGCCCGACTCCTGGTCCTAATAGCGGTGGTCCAAGTGGACACTTTGGAAAGTTTGGGAGCGCTCGCCTTTGGTGGAAGCTCTTTGATATGTAACTTTGTGGAATGAGATCTTTGAAATTTCTTTGACTTGTATAATTTGTGGCTAGCTCCACTGCTTTTACCAAAATTTGGCGCACACTGATCAACATTTTTTTAATTATTTCACACCCTGGCACTTAGGTCAATGTCAAGAGATTAGTATAAGAACCAAGTTCTCATACTGGCTAATATTGCTGACACTCAGGTTTCATGAAGCCTCCAAAGACTTTATCCCATCCTCGAGCATCATTAGATCAAATCCAAACTTGACTTCCTCATCCCAATCCCTCAGGTGAAAAATCAACTAATCTCATAAAAAACCGCAGTCGTGCATGTGATGTGCTGATCATATTCTTTATGTCTGAGACTAAGCATGGAATATAGCATGCAAATCTAGAAACTTAGGGAAATGTGGATGATTAAGTCTAAGACCCTGATGGCAAAGGCTGGTTAACCTAAAATTTCAAAGACCTCAAAAAGCTAAGTCTCCTTGACCAATTCAGATCCTGGGTGGAAGTGTAAGTGTCGAGGATTAATCCAACTTCTTCATTCAAGACAAGACACACATTTTTTTGAACTTTAAGAGATATTAGAACTCCCTAAACTCAATTGAGCATCTGCGATTCAGCCAGTATGGATGTAAGTACAGGCCGAAGCCCGTTGCTTGAGGATGGGGCCTTGCGTGATGTCCTCTAAACCATCCAATCTGCTAAGGGGGAACCCTCACTGAACGCGGCTGACTTAATTGGGTTTAGTAGTCACCAATGACTCTTAAAGGATTTTTAGGATTTTTCTGATTTTTATGGATTTTAATAAAGTTAAAACACATGTTAGACTCAACTTTTCTTGAAGAGAGAAGGCGATTTTTTCAAAACCATGTCACACAAAATAAAAAATTTCGAAATATTTTCAAAAATAATTTTCAAAAATAAAAATAGCGTAACATAATATCGAAAAGCCGCGAAATCATTTGAGTTCTCTTAGTCCAACGAATTATACCTTAGCCAAAAAAGTTTTTAATTTTTCAAAATTTTCAGATTATAGCTAAAGTAAGTAAAGTGTACATACGGTATACCCCCTATCCTTAAACTTTGCTATGTCCTCATAGCATTAGATGATACGAGTCCATAGGTCCATTTAAGTATATAGGAATATACGGGCACTAAGAGGGGGCTCCCCCTATACTTAGGTTAGAAATAACCTAAGTATAAAAGCAAGAAAGGATGAGTAGAGAAATCACAGGGACTTGGGTCCCCCCTATACTTAGGCTGAGATTAGCCTAAGTATAAAGATGGAGATTGATGTTGGAAAAGACCCAAGGTGAACGAAGAAGAAGGATGAATATACAAGTGAGCGGTTGAATCTTCGGAGATGAAATGGAGTGTCTTCGGTTTTGGGGTGTGTGTCACATCAAACAAGGCTCAATCAAGCAAGCAAACCCTTAGTTTCACCAACTCACACATGAAACCAACCAAGGTTGGTTTATTATCTTGTCTGTTTAATTGGTGATAAAACATTTGATTTTTACGCAAAGAAAAGATGTGAAGTGAAAATCATTGCGTAAGCGAGGGTATTGCTCTCCCAAAACCGAATTTTACTCCATTTTTGGTTGACTTGCAATTAACAGTCCCGATTTTATTTTAGGTTATCACTGAATTATGGTTAGCACAAAATCAAGAAGTCATCGTCTACCGTTCATTCCATTTTCCATTAATCCTAGGTGATCAAGCTAGGAAATGAAAGCCGAGAAAAACATGTATTCGAAGAAACCGCGATCTAGGCTAAGCGAGAAATCATGCAGTGATTTGACAAAAACACGTGAAAAACGGGGGCTGTTTTGAAAACCAAATCCAACATGCATGCAAGTCGAAAAAGCCACACCTAATCATGCATCTATTAGCGATGATTGATTTTTTATTAATTTTAGCTAAGTGATGCGAGATTATGTGCGTATATCATTTAGTGTGTCCTACCTACGATCAAGCACATAAAAATATGAAAGATAAAATGAGATCGGAGAACCGCGTACCTATCCTAGGTCGACACTCAAGTGGGGGCGATCCCCACACAACCACAATCGTTCGATTACAACCGCGAGTCTTCAATCGAAGACCGCTGTAAACGACGAATTACTACATGGAAATAAAAATGCAAGACATTTTTTTTCCTTTCTTCTCGACATACTCCAAACGTGCTTCTGCGGCTCCTCGCAGCGGGAAGCATCGGCTTCTCGCCTCCTTGAACACCAAGGGCCCTGCCACAGAAAAATTGATTAGAGATCAATCGAAAAAGAAAATTTTATAATGCGAAATAAATGAACAAAAAGTGACCTATAAAAGAAACACGAAATTAAATAAACAAAATTCCAAATAATAAAAGAAATGAGTCGTGTCCCCGGCAACGTCGCCATTTTATGAGCCGCATAATCGGCTCTTTAATAATGCTAAATTAGCACTTGGAAATGTCGTAGCAGTCGGGCCAATTCGGGCTCATCAAAAAGATTGTCTCATTTAGATATGTTTATGATAAGTCAAAATGAGACGATCATGATTTATTTTGCTTGGTAAGATACCAAGGTCGAACTCAGGGACACGAGCCTTTCTCGAATTAGTTGGATCTATATATTTTTAACTAAGTGTTGAGTTGAGGCATATAGGTCAAATTCATGTAGACACGACACAACAAGGCAAAGCATTGAAAAGAAACATGCATTTTTTTATCAATTTTTTATCAGTCAAATAAATGAACATGCAAAGCGAATGATATGCCCAAAATGATAGTCACTTGAGCCATAAGAAAATTGCGAGTCGAACTGAGTTGAAATAAAGAAGCACTCTACATTTCTAAAGCAAGTAGGCATGATAAACAAAGAAATCATGACACTTAAATAATAAAATAATACAATACTGATCATAGTGTCAAGTCTCAAATTTAAGCATGCCATAATAAAGATGATGAGAAGAGCATCAAAATGAAACTGAAATCAACTCAATTGGACATACGTAGCTCAAGATGTGCATAAAGGAAAGAAAGAGCATAACTGAAAGAAAACATGAAATGATAACTACAAAAAGGTCCCTGGAAAGGACTGAAATGCAATAAAAATAAAGTACGGGGCTTTCCCTGTAAATATTCTATATGCGTGGGGACCTTTTTGCAAATTTGAAGAAGTTCGTGGACTGCTCTGCAAATTTCCCAGAATAGCACGTACGAAGCACGTGCTATCCAGGCTCGGAGTCAGACTCGGCATCAGCAGAGGTTCGGAGGCGCTTCGGCGTAGGCTCGGTACTGGTCGAAGCTCCAGGAGGTTCGGTGGAGGCTCAGGATCGTCCAAGCCTGGGGCTCGGACGCTAGGCTCGGGAAAGCTCTGATATCTCCACGTGGCTGAATGTGGCTCCATTGGATAGCAAAGATCCAACGGCGACGGAAGACGTCGACGTGGCCTCATCTGGGCCGTTGGATGGTCGCTGGGAAAGGACCATCCAACGGCAGCTGCTTCTCCTCCCTCTTCTGTTGCTGGCGGCGGGAGCTGAACTCCGGCGAAGGAGCTCCAGCTCCGCCGTTCTATCTTGGACGTGGCAGACTTCCCCGGAGCTCCTTGAAGGATTGTTGAGGTAACTGGATCTCCGGGGACCTTCCCAATCATCACGGATCGGGCTGATCAGGGCGGAGAAGCAAGAGCAAAGGAGCTCAAGAATCCTCCGGGGGAGCTTCCGACCATTGATGAATTCGGTTGCCTGCATGATTAGTACATAGCCGAAGCGGGTAGGAAATACGTGCGTGCGAGGTGGAGTGGAGTGGCGGTGAAGCGGGAGCTCGTCGGGGGCGAAGAATGTGGAGAGCTCGGAGCTCCTCCGCCGCGAGGGCGGAGGAGGTGGGTCGGGAGTGAACTAGGGTTGAGGAAGAGGGGGAGGATGATCGGAAGGCTGCGCGAAAAAGGGGGAACGAAGTCGAAGCTACGGGAGTGGTCATCGGAGTGAGGGGATGGCCGGAGAGGCCTGATTATATTGACGAAATCGAAAGAAAACACAAGGGAGGAAGGAGAGAAACTTACCGGAGATCGACGGAGTGAGGGCTTGGGCTGAACATCACGGTGGATGCTCGGGTCTTCGCTGGACATGGCCAGCCAGTCCATGCAGCTCGAGCGGGCCTGGAGGCGCCGCAGCTCCGCCGTACATGGCGGAGGGTCGCACCGGAGGATATCGTCGTCTTCGCTCAATCCTCCGCCTCCCCCTGTCACGGGGAGACGGAGGAGGGCTGGGCGAACTCTCGTGTAAAGGTGGACAAAGCTATCGGAGGAGGAGGGCGGCGTATTTGAAGGGGCGAGTCGGCGGTAACTGTGGTGGAGACGTGGGTTTCGAGGAGGAAATGGGGCGCATGGAGAGAGGTTCGTGGATGGAGGTTATGCTCGCGAGGGTCGTGGGTGATGGAGGAAGGGCGTGGGGCAGTTAGAGAGTGGAGGTGGTGGCTAGTGAGGTCGAAAAAATGGAAAGGGGGAAAGGTCTTCGCGCGGTGAAGATCGTGGGGAAGACATGTAGCGGGAGGTTGACGACGACGGTCAGCCGTTGGATCTGGAGATCCAACGGCGGACAAATGGGTGCTAAGGGATGGCTAGGATTAGATCGGGTGGAAGCGATCTGATGGCGGTGGATCTGCCACGTGGCGCTTTGAAATCAAAGCGCAGGTGAACGGTCGTGATTAGCTTAGGACTCTGATCGGGTGGTCGACATTATAGCACCAGTGGAAGGTTGAGATCAAAACATCACGGGCGTGATCGAAGGGCGCCCAAGGTGCCACGTGGCGTCATGAGGTTAAATCGCGAACGTGCGGTGCAGATCAGAGGTTCGGGTAGATCGGACGGTTGAGAAAAATAGGCACGTGTGGAGAGGTCTTAGCCATTGGATCTAGAGATGATCCAACGGCACTGGTCAAGGGCGGATGCAGCAAGAAGAGGCGGGCCACGTGGCGCCCCCAGAATGGGCCACGTGGCCCAATCAGATTTATTCGAGGGAATTTTTTATTTTTGAGGGCCAAGATGGCCGAATTTGAGAAATCTCAAAACATGAAAGTTGTAGATCTTGATGAGAACTACAAGTTTCATGTTGACAAAAACTGTAAAAGAGATCAAACAGAGACCCAAAATATTTTTGAGGGTATTTTTTTAAGTCTAAAAAATACCACTAATTTTTGTTTTGTCATTTCTTTGTGATTTTTAATTTATTTAGGACTCTGTTAATTACAAGACATTAACTGGGTTTTATTGACAAAACATTAAGCAAGGGGGTTAATTATAGGAAATAAAGATGATGAAACTGAGGTTCATCACTCACCCACACAGGAGATGGACTTAATTATATCATGGGGTACGTTCTCCAGTTTTGCACCTTTTTGGCTGACAGATAAAAACCAATAGAACTTCTTTAAATTCACAGCCTTTGTGATTCCCTTCAATGTCTCAGCGAGTGCTTCATCTCCATGTTATTTTTGTCTAACAAGATGCAGCTCAACCTATCGAAAGATGGAGATTCGAGTCTCGCGAGTTGTGTTACTCAAGATGCTAAGCTGTGGAGTTTAAGTAGTCTGTAATTATCTGCCTCAGAGATGGAGAGGTAATGACTATTTAAGCCTCGAAGTTGTTAACTACTTCTGTCATGGAGAAACACACCTGTCATAATTTTTCAGTACATTATGCCATGAGATATAATTTGGGATCTCGATTTCGAGAACGTACATTGCAACTTTCACCTTGGATAAGCGATAGGGCAGCCAACATGGCTGCCCCCTCCTTATTTTCGTAATTTTTTTATTTTTTGAAAAATATCACCATGTATATTCATCCTTATATCCCTCCTATATGTCATTCGAATTTCGTCAGAAACAAAGACTCTTATACCTATAGCCTCCATCCAGACAGTCATTTTTTAACGGTAACAGAATTTTTTAAATCGACACCATTCCATCACGATGGAGGCCGGAGGAGTCTCTGTTTCTGACGAAATTCGAATGACATGTAGGAGAGATATAGGGATGGATATACATGGTGATATTTTTCAAAAAAAATAAAATTTGACAAAAAAAAGGCGGGAAGGTAGCCCCATTTCTTCCTTTCTTTATTCCATCCATACATTTTATGATCTGCATGATATACACCACACAATCTTGACTCCAAAACATAAGGGAAAACAATTAAACATGATGAGCAATCAAGCAAATACTAATTGGAAATTTGAGGAGAGCAAGCCATCAAGGGGAGGAGTTTGGGATGAGCGGTATGACAGAGATGGTGTTGAAGGGGGAAGAAGGGATGTGCAAAAGCCTTCCAAAGGGAGGGTGGCATTGGCAGCGTCAACAGGGAAGCAATGCGAGTATAAAGGAGGAGACAACATTGGCACGGTACGAGTAGACATGTGTGGGAGCAGATCGAGCGGTTCACACGATTTTGTACGGTACGAGCTCACAAAAAGTGTAAAATTGTGCAAACTACTCGATCAAAATCGAGTGGCGCACACGTCTGCAGCAGACTAGAGGTGCTAATCGAATCGAATACATTCGAATCCACCTAGATTCAGATTCAGTTCATTACAAAATTTTCGAATCCGAATCGAATATTAAACGAATTTCTAATCTAGATTCAAATTCAATTCATTTGGAGTTTCGAATATTCAAATTCGATTCATTTTATATCGAATTAGAATTTTATTTAATAATGTAACTAATAATAAAAAAAATATATTAATAATATTCTAAGTTTCAAAGAATAGAATAGACTTTGTGATACTAATTTGTGAAAAAATAATTAAGATAAGTAAAAAACTTTTAACATAAATGGTGAAATTCAATAAATGATATAAATTGCATTAAAGTACCTAACTTTTGTTCTTCGTATATGTCTCTTGCAATCCTCATTTACTTTTTTTGTACCTATGGTGAATTGAATATATAATGAAAAATAATTATTGGCATCTCGATAAACCATTGATCTTTTCTTTTTGTACCTATGATGGAAATTCAATCAATGCATCTCCACCTTTTAACAAACACTCCACCAACTTTCTCATTCTCTTTGGTAAATTATTCACAAATCATTGATCTTTTCTTTCTATCAATATTGTTAATTATTTCAGGATTCAATTTTTATATTTCTTCACCTTCTTCTTCCACTTTTTCATTAATATCATCATCATGCCCAATAACCCTCTCATCGATACTATCTTGAGAAGATGGTATGTTTGAATTAGACTTCTAAAAATAAAATGAAAATACATACTCAACTATATTTTAAATTCCATACCAATATATAAATACAAAATATAGATTAATAGATATACATGTCAAAAACAATAACCAGAAGATCGTGTTCCACGTTTCTCTGAGAATCTTTCATATATTGCCCCCCATTGTGATCTATCTCCATGATATATAAGAAAAAAGAATCACTAAATTCCATCAGAATCATAAAAGGTCGACGTGAACTGACTTATAGAGTTGAATCCCGCATCTGAGGTGTATAAAAATCGCAGATCTGATTAAGAACTCAGTTGGTATGGCTCTAATATTTAATTTTCTATTATGCAACATTTTTTTACATCAATCATGAACAGTTCATGCTTACCGCATTTCAATGCATTCTTATGGGGGCATAGTTGGGTTTATTAAAGGTTATGATGATATTTCCTTCTTGATAGCGTATTCTCCCTGTAATCTTGATGAGAAATGGAATTTAGTTGCATCTATGATCTTTTGCACATTTAGTCATTTAGGCAAAGCTCAAAATCCATGAAATTTGTTCATACCTTAATTGTCTATAAGATATTATTTGTATTCAAATACTTGGTTGTCCCTATCATAAGATCTGGATATTATGATAGATGACAAAATTAAGAGTGTGATTAATGAAAATATTATTAGAAATTTGAAACCTATGACATCGGGATGGTTTTAAAAAATTTAGTATGTGTTTGTTTGCCGATGATATATTTTAAAATAACATAAATTATTTGGATAGAACCTAAATCTTAAGTTTTTAGGGTAAAAGGGTGTGTGTCGTAATACTAGTAGTTGCGGGGTGATGGAGAGATGATGACGACAATGGTGAGTTTAGAACTGGTGTCGTTGTCGATGATGAGGAAGAGTGGGAGCTGGTGGTGAGACTGGCGATTGGGAGGGTGGCATTGTCAATGGTGGGAGCGAGCAGGAGCGGGAGACTAGAGCCGACGACATTGGAGAGAACGAGAAGAAGTGGGACACCAGAGCTGACGACATTGGAGAGAGTGAGCAGTAGTGGGAGACTGTAGCTAGCAACGTTGGAGAGAGCGAGCAGGAGCGGAAAGTTAGAGCTGGCGGCATTAGAGAGCGGAAGAAAATGTTAGGGTTTTTTTCTCATGAGTGATGAGGGGAGAGAGAGAATTTGAGGGAGTAAAGAGGGGGTATGATTATGTAATAGGCATCCCAAAGTTGGGATGTTTAGAATAAGATGATGAAAATTTTTATTTATCATATTAAGTTGTGTATCATTTGTGGGGATTTTGCAACATATATACTACATATATTTACATATATATAATGCTTCATACCATGTTATATATGTGTGTGTATCAAATCGAATCGAATTGTTATCAAATGAAACCAAGTGAATTCAGATTCGATTCATTTGGGAATCGAATCCACAAGTTAAATTCCAATTCAGTTCATTTGATTTCGAATCGAACTTTTTTCTAATTTTTATCGAACGAATCTAAATCGAATTCGAATGATTCAATTCAATTAGCAGCCCTACAACAGACTATGTTGCATTCCCTCTTACAACAGATGATCCCCTCTCACACCACGACATTGACATGTGAGGAATTAGGAGAGTTGTCATGTCACGAGGTTGTTTACGAAAGGAAATAGATGAGATCCTATTCGATAATAAAAATGAAGGTGTGTTTAGGGATGTGTCTACATAATCGTCCATTGGTGGACAATTCGTTTCGGATTTTGGTCTCCGGACTGATAATAATAAAACTAACTATTACAACTTTTCAATTCGAGTCCAAATGGAACCGTTAACAACTACCCAAAAGCTTAAGCCAAGGTATGAAGTAGTAATCTCCACCACTTCTAACCCGATTGTTGATGTAGGGATATGTTTTGGTCGGGTTGTTACAACCTCTCAAATATATTCGCAACATCCTCGTTATGACATGACCCATCACTTATTCGTAGCGACCGTGATGGTTGCACACTCTGGTAGCTTTTTCCCCTATCTCTTTGCAGGGGTGGCTCCACATCTCCGCTAGTCCTTTCCACTATCAAAGAGAACCCTCTCTGTTGCCATTTTAGTATTTCAAGTTTAGATCACCGAGTCGTTAACGAGGAAAACTGGTCCAGACAACTTGTTGGGTTCAAGCCCAAGTAGGTCCATTGACAACTATCCAAAATCTTAAGCATAGTTGTCAAGTAGTGATCCCCACCACTTATAACGCACTCTCACACTTCATGAGTTGCCGAATTGAGACTATGTTTGGGTTGGGTTATTACACAATTGAGTTATATAGATACACTACAAGAAAAATGAGTTGTGGCCACAGAATGTGGCTACTAAAACTTGTGGCCACGATAATTCCGTGACCTCTAGTTTCTCGAAGCCATAATCCGTGGTCAAAGTCTTCATATAAGAGTTGTGGCCATGATAAGTTTTGTGGCCACTTGTAATGACCACAGCATATTCGTGGCTAGAGAACTCTCGCGACGAGACCTATAGCTACGGCCACTGGCCACGACATGTCGTGGCCAGAGCTCAATTCTGTGGCCACAAACCCCCATATATGTGGCCAAAATTCTGTAGTCACAACTTATTTTCCTCGTAGTGATAGTTCAAACTCTTAATAAAAGAGATATTAAGTGTAATCGATTTATCGAGTCCAGTTAGCCGTGCAAAAGTAAACTCGAACTCCACTTGCTAAGAGTAACAAGTCTGTTATTTGCCTCGAACTCAAACTCATTTGCTTTTTAAGCTTGGCCCACGAGTTCATATTAAGTCAAGTCCGAGTCAAATCCATCAAGCACGAGATTTCGGACATATCAAGATCTGCACGTTAAAAAATCCATAGGTCGCTAAATTCACCAACTTATAATTCTATCTGAGAAGTATGGACGGACCCACATATTGGGTATGGGGGGCACGTGCCCTCCCTAAATTTTCACATCATTTTATTTTGTATTATTAGAAATTTTAAAAATGTGGTAATATATGATTGTGCTCCCCCCCCCCCACATCCGAGAATTACGAATATGAAATCCACACGAGCCCTCTGCGGCCCACATCATTCGAGAATTTAGAATTGGAATCGTGCCCTCCATCTAGGGATGCAAATGGGGTTACGGATATATCCGTATCTGATCGTCTCCGTATCCGTTTTATACAGATTTTGATGTTCATATCCGTAAAATGGATACAAATATGGATATCATTTTGATATCCGCAAACATCCATATCCGTATATCAGTTTTCGTATATAAATATAGTCATAGATTTATTTTTAACCCTACATAACATAATTCTATACATTCTTTTATCATGTTTGTATACTTTTCATGATACAAACACATCTAGTAAATTTATATCATTTGTTTTCTATCTAATTCATATATATATATATATATATATATATATTAAATCAATCTATAGAGCATTTCTAGCAATTACTCGTATGCTATCCGTATCCGTTTTACATCCGTTTTAGTTTTTTAAGGATATGGTAAGATAGTTTCAATATACGTCAATATCCGTGTCCGCATCTATATTCGTATTAAAAAACGGATAAGGATATGGTAATATATCCATATCCGTATCTGTCCGTTTGCATCCTACCTCCATCCCTCCCCATGCCTCGTGCACTCCACCACCGGATCCCAGTTTGGCTCCGCACATTCTCTCTAGGTCGATGCTCTTCCCCGAGTCTCCTCCATGCAGTGATATCGCATCCCAATACTTCGCCTCTCCTCTTGAGTCCCTGATAAGAGCACGTCTCAACACCAGACACCCTCGGCTCTCTCGCGGTCATCTCTCTCTCCAGTCATGGATGTGCCACAACAAGGAGTAGGAGCACATGCAATCTCAACTCCCTAGTAACCTCATAGTTTTCATACACTACAAGTCTCCAGCTCCCATGCATGTAACAATAATACAATGTCTTCATTTTTCGTAGGCATATATGTGTATGTTTGAGCAAAATATATATCATTTTACCAATTGGGTAATGCAATTGGAATCATTTTTTTACCAATACGTACGTTAATATTGTAGATGTTACTTGGGTGCTTTGCAATTGTTTAATTGAACATTATTTATGTCGTTATTTTATGTTGGATATTTTTCATGAGTTGAAATCATGATTTTCAAATCATGATTTAAAAAAAAAGTTTACATCTTATCTCCCATCACTTCCATAAAATTTTATATGCAAAACAATTCTTTATATATCTCTATGCACATGTATATTCATGTTGATTTATTTTTCTTGTAATATCATTTATTTATTTTTTATTTATGTGTGCCCCACCTACGCTGTAATCCTAGGTCCTCCACTACTGAGAAGTACATGTAATTTGTCTAATAACAACAATATATAAATTTGACAGGTTTCTCACCATGTTGCATATCTCTCAGCCTGAGGGATGAGATTCATCTCTGCGGCTGGCACTCGAGGAACCACGAGGCACTCCATATAGAGCAAGCAATGTCGTCAAGGATGAGGCACTCGCAGAAGGAGATCAATTCTCCTCCGGAGGTAGCTGCTTTCTCTCTCGAAGTTACAATTCAAGTTTCCTATATATATATATATATATATATATATATATATATATATATATATATGGTGCACTTCAAATGAGGTGGGGACTCACCGATATTGTGGTGAGCCATCGAGAAGATTCGTCAAATCTCAATCTGACGGTTGCATCAAAAACCTCATCCAAAAGGGCATTTTCGTCAAATTGATTTCATTAATTTCGAGTTTCATTTATTGGTTTCAAATTGTCATTATAAGCTTTCTCGATTTGATATTTTTCACAAATGCCTTTATTGATTAATTTCCGATTTTGTTCCAAATGATCTGAAATCATCTACAGCTTTGTAAAGTACAATGAGTTTTTGTAAAATATATTTTACTCTTTGTAAATTTTATTAATGATTTCATTTTATTACTGTAATTTCATTTTGTAAATGGTTGTATCAATTTTGCAAATGTGTACATTCATTTTGTAATTCCAGTGAGTTTTTGTAAGAGTATTTTTCCTCTTTGTAAGCTTCAACTTTTTTGTAATTGTGTATGTTTGTTTTGTAAAAAATCCATGAATCTTTGTAATTGAATCTCTTTCCTTTGTAAAATTCACGCATGTTTTCCATTGCGTTAGAGTTCCATACATGTTCTCGAGTCCTGCAAATAGAGAAAAAATATTGAAATATGTAAAAAAGGTAAATAAATATGTAAATCTGAATATCAGTTAAGTAAAAATATTATACGATAATGTAATGAAATCTTCCTCCTTTGTAAGAGTGTCTGATCACTTTGTAAATTTTAGGCGCTCTTTTGTAAAATGATCTGATCACTTTGTAATATTTCTGTAGAGTTCTGTGACAAATAAGTACACTGTTAGATAATGGAAACATGTAAAAAATTGACATGATATTGTAAAAAAAATTCAATATTTGCACAAACATTCCCATTTTTGTAAAAAAACTACGATTTGTAAAAAAGATAAGAGGCCCCTCCTCCGCGCACATCTCGACGTTTCGGCGTCGACGGCGAGGTGCCGCATTGGAGGACGTGAAGGCGGAGCGCGGCCTGACGGAGAGCGGGGCCGAGGGCGGGCGGTAGGGGCATCAGCGGAAGGCTAACGCTTCGCCAAAGAGGACGGCGCGTGGGGTTGTGGCTCCTCCTGAAAGTCGTAAATTTGGATATTAGAAAACATATATATCAATATTGAACACATAGATGACAGAAGTGAATAGATTAGTCAAAACATTGAAAAATGGAAACTAAGAAAAAAAATAAGAGAAATTTTGAATAGATCTGAAATACCACATATGCGTAGAGAGTAAAACATGTACAGATTCTGACAATATACTTTCATAAGATTATCACGTCCTACTTTCATATGAAAACCTAGCAACTGATATGACTTTACATGAACAAGTAGCAAAAGATCCAAATCGATGCAATCAAGTAGTATGTTTCTGTAAAGGTGCCTAAATTCTGGAAAGCAAAACCATGGATTTAGGTAACAAGATTAAGGAAACGATCTATTACACGATTCGGATCATCCTCCCGATCTCGAAGAAAGGAAGGCGTCGATGTACACCCACTTGATCTGGAAAAGCACCGTGCCCGTTGCGTCCACGTGCAGGATCTCCGAGTGGACCAAGTTGCCATGTCTCGAGGAAGAGGAGGTCTGGAGAGGAGCCGCAGATATGCATCTAGGAGGCAACGGAGGGAGGGAGAGAGATTAATTGCAGAGAAAATTAGGGATTGATGGATTCTATATTTAGAAAGTTGCAAATGACAAAAATGGGTATTCATTCAACAAAATAATAATGACTAAAATGCATTGCATCACAGCAGCATGATTTGAAATAAATGGATGAGATGGAGGGCTCACAACAAAAGTGGTGAGACCCCATCTCATTTGAAGTTTCTCCTATATATATATATATATATATATGGGAAAAGGGAGTATGCTCCCTAGTTGTAGCCAACTTAGCTACTCCCACAACTATTTTCCCCTCATTTTTTAATTTCTTTGGAAAATAAAAATTTGTAAATTCATCATTATATCCCTCTCACATTCTATTAAAATTTCATCAGAAACAGAGACTCCTACGACCTCTATCCAAACAGGGTCGATTTAAAAAATCATGCGACTGTTAAAAAAATGACGTATGAATGGAGGGCTTAGGAGTCTCTGTTTCTGACGAAATTTTTATAGAATGTTAGAGGGATATAGTGATGAATATACAAATTTTTATTTTCCAAAGAAATAAAAAAATGAGGGAAAAATATGGGTGGGAGTAGCCAATTGGCTACAACCTGGGTGTAGCCCCATTTAACCCTATATATATAGGGGTAAAATGGGGTTGCCCTCATGGGGAGCTAACTTAGCTCCCCCCGCCCTATTTCACTCGATTTTTTATTTTTTTTTGAAATTTATTCCGTGGATTTTCATCAATATATTCCTATATTATGTCATTAAAATTTTGTGAGAAACAGAGACTCCTACGGCCTCCATCTAGACGGGTCATTTTTAGCAATTCTGTTACTGTTAAAAAATGATTGTCTGGATAGAGGCTTTAGGAGTCTCTGTTTCACGCGAAATTTTAATGAAATAATATAGGGTTATAGTGATGAAACTCCACGGAAGAAATTTTCAAAAAAAATAAAAAAATCGGGCGAAATGGGGCGGGGGGAGCCATGTTAGCTCCCCCCATGGGGCAGCCCCATTTAACCCAATATATACGATATCTTTTAAATGAGACATAGTCCTTCCATCTCTAAAGAAGGTCAGCGATCCTGTGCGTCCATAATTAATCAAACGGTTGTTATTATAGGCATGTTAATATTATTATTTAATTAATCAAAAATCCACTTTGGTCATTACGCATTATCTAAATATAGTATGTAGCATCCCAAAATATCTCCTCATTAATCTCTCTCCTACTCTTTCCAAAAATTCCATACTCATACCTAAAATATCACATTAATCTCTCTCCTAATCCCACAAACACGATGGCAACGCATGAGAGGAGGTGAATGCGATGGGGCTCTGGAGGCTCGCGTAGGGACATTGCTTCTCCAGGCGAACGGTCTGCGGTGGGCGGAGGTCCACCTGCACGGGCCTGATCTGCGCAAAGGAACTCCTTTGCCGATCTGGGCGTGTGTCGCCCAACCACGAGCATCACCCTCCATTAGCGCCTTCGTCGACCGCTTGGAGGAACGAGGAACCACCGCCCGCCTGAAGATCGCACAACTGCGTGCCATCCTACACATGCCATCTCCATTCACCGCCGACCTCCGCTCACGAACCCGCACCAGGAACTCCAGCCACGTCCACCGTCAACGCTCAACTGCACTAAGCATACCATCGTCGCGAAAGACCTTCACGCAAACAATGGCGACAACACGTAGCCCGGATGGCGATGCATGTATACAGTGATGCAATCACTCCTGGATGAAGAATGATTCGCAGTTTGATACAATATTGACATGTATTATACAATATTAATGTGTATTATACATTTTTGGTATATATTATACATATTTGTTATGTATTTTTACAAATCAATTGGTTGCGAATGAAAATTGAAATTTTTATAGATCTTGTATATATTGATGTGCATTATACATTTTGGATGTGTTTTTACAAATTTGATTTGTATATTCACATCAATTAAGCGTGAATGACTATCAAATTTTTACAAAAAAACTATATGAATTTTATTATACAAAGAACCATACAGTCGTAACAAAGAACCACACATTAAATACTAATATGAATTGTATTTTACAAAGAGCCATACAAAATTTACAAATAACAGACGACTTCTTGAATGAACAACGGATTCTACAAAAACATGCAGTCATTACAAAAGGAACCTTAAATTCTACAAAAATACGCGAGGATACAAAAAAATACCTCAGATCATATCATCCAGCAAAAAATTAGATATTTTTTAAATATGGTATTGCGAAAAATACCAAAAATAAAACTAGCTAAATTTAATATTTCAGAATATTAATTAGAGTGCATAACTAATGCAAAAGTTCATGACCAAAATGCCCTTTTGGGCAATAAAATTGAAGGTGTCGTTGGATTTGAATCTGGTGGCCCAGATCGCTGGCCTTCCTTAAGGATAGAAGGATCACGTCTCATTTGAAAGGCCCCCTATATATATATATATATATATATAGGATTTAATGGGGCTGCCCTGCCCCTCTATTTCAACATTTT
Organism: Ottelia alismoides; assembly: GCA_037367405.1. Taxonomy (NCBI): domain Eukaryota; kingdom Viridiplantae; phylum Streptophyta; class Magnoliopsida; order Alismatales; family Hydrocharitaceae; genus Ottelia; species Ottelia alismoides. The sequence goes on from JAZKJV010005835.1 coordinate 489,992, forward strand.
TTTATTTTTTTAAAAAATATCACCATGTATATTCATCCCTATATCCCTCTTATATGTCATTCGAATTTCGTCAGAAACACAGACTCCTACGACCTCCATCGAGATGGTGTCAATTTTAAAAATCCGGTTACCACTAAAAATTGACTGTATTGATGGAGGTCGTAGGAGTCTCTGTTTCCGATGAAAAATGAATGGCATATATGAGGGATATAGGTATGAATATACATGGCAATATTTTTTTAAAAAAATAAAAATAATGCCGAAAATGATGAGGGGGCAACTAGGGGTGCTAACTGAATTGAATCATTCGAATTCGATTGTGATTCGTTCGATAAAAATTCGAAAAAAAGTTCGATTCCAAGTAAAATGAATCGAATATGAATTTGACTTGTGGATTCGATTCTCTAATGAATCGAATCTGAATTAACATGAATTCGTTCGATAAAAATTCGATTCAAATCGATACTTATATACATACATATGTACACACATACATATTTATTTACATGTTATATACATACATACATACAAACATACAAAAATGTGTATGCATACAAACATACGTGTATGTATGCATGTGTGCATGTACATATAATTATATCAGTTAATGATGAAATATCAATATTACAAAATAGAGTAGAATATTAGTCATGATGTCTAATAAGAAAGAAAATATGTTTAAGAATTTTATCACAATTCCTCACCTTACATTTGTTTTCATGTTCTCACATTCTCTACAACATCTTCTCCCTTCTCATTTTCATTTATTTTCAAAGATCTATCAGTATCTAAGGAAGATAGTGATGATCCCTCTTCTTATGCGTAAACTATGACTGAGCCAAAAATGGATCGACTTGACTCAATTCCTCAGATGAGAAGAAAGATACCTAGATCCGCATCTATTCATTTTCTTTCTAATGTAAACTAACTCCGCCTCCTCCTTGCCCACCTCTTCTTTTAGCAATTAGCACTCTCCTTCATGTCTATCATGGTTTGTGGTATATCAAAATATTCTTCCTCCGCATTTTTATTTTGTTAGTTATCCTTGCAAGACTATCCATAAGTGCTGACTATCATTGTAAAGACATTGATCATCACCTGAATAATTCACAAATTACAAGTTCTTCTCACCATCATATTAGTTGTTCCTGTCTATATTGAAATTCATGTGCGATTCATGACATTTGTTCTAAGATAATGATGATCACCACGATGCATGAGGTATTTTATCGTGCTAAGTTATTTGTTGCTATCCTCGTTATTTAAATAATAAGACCAGTTTATCTTAGTTTTCTATAGGAGCTTGGTCTTATGTTGCTTCAACAGATAATAGTAAATAATCATAAAGACTCATAAGAAAGAACATATATATGACTTTTATCCATTTCCCTACCATACATTTATTTCCATCTTCCCATGTACCCTATCATATATTTTCCATCATCCTTTTTATTCTTTATCAAAGATCATCAACTATAAGGTATATGGTAATGCTCCATTTTTTTGCATATGAACACGATAGCCATGTTATATTGAGTTCATCCTTTACGTTTGTTGTGATTTGTGATATATCAAAGTATTCCTCCTCTACCTCCTTGTTCTATTGGTTATCCTTGCAAGACAATCCATGATGATGACTATCATTGTCAAGATGACATTGTTAATAACCTAAATGATTTATAAGTTCTTCTCACCATCATGTTAGTTGTCACTGTGATAAAAAAATTTTGATCATCACATTTTAAGGACATAGAAATACCTCAGATAGTACCACAATCCGTTCTACAAACAATAATGTGTTGAACTACTTCAACAAGTCTACGTGTGAGGTATCTGGCATTTGATTTTGTACAACAATATATACAACCCAACCCCTTTGCATGCTACATACCAGGATACTATATATCCGGTTAACGAAAGCCCCACACATTAGTTACTTTGAATTGGTAAATCAATTATTTGTCCTTACAGGTCAGACATTAATCCTCTCATTCCTACTAATCAATATACATGATGTGCATTTCCTTTAGACCATGAAAAGGATATTAGATAGACTAGAATGGTAGGGCTGATCATTTGAAAATTAGGATTCATTTCTTGTCTCAAATATTCGCTTGTAGCTATATTTAAAATCGTGTATGATACATGACTTTTGTTTAAAGATAATATTGATCACCATAATGCACGAATTGATTTTATCATACTAAGTTATTTGTTGTTATTCTAGTTGTTTCAAAAAACAAGATCGGTATATTTTCATTTTCTATAAGATCTTGGTCTTATTTTGCTTCAACGTACAATGGTAAATATAATGTATTTAACCTTTTTTAATAATATTATATACCCCTAATGAGATTTATATAATTATATTTTATTTCTATATTTCTTTCCTCATAGAAAAAAAGCAAATTTAGATAGCAAAAGATATACAATATCAGTAAAACTTGGGTATTTTTATTCATTATATATTATCTGTTGGGTATCTTCTTTTATTATATAGCTTTTCAACTGATCTTGAAAATCTCTAGTAAAAAACAGAAATATAAATACAACCTTAAAAATTATAATATTATTTATATAAATAGTTATATTTGAGTTGACATTTCAAATTCGAAACAAAATGAATCGAATTTGAATATTCGAAACTCATAATGAATCGAATCTAAATTCAAGTTAGCACGTTTAAAATTCGATTCGAGTTTGGATTCGAAAATTTTAAAATGAATTGAATATTAATCCGAGTGGGTTCGAATGTATTCAATTCTATTAGCACCCCTAGGGGCAGCCATGCTTGGGGCAGCCCCAATAATCTCATATATATATATATATATATATAAAGAGAGAGAGAGAGAGGAAGGCCCTTCTAATGAGGTGCACCTTTCTTGCATCAACGGAAAACCCATCAAAAGATCCGTTAGATCTCGATCTAATGGTTCTTCATCCAAAAGGATATTTTAGTCCATACATTTTCGTTTTGAATTTGAATTTCAGTTTGAATTTGAATCTTATTCAATCTTTTTATTTTTTCCATTTTAGCGTGTCTGATTTGGTATTTTTTGTTGTTTTTAGTTAATGAGGTTCACCAACATGGTAGCATTTTTCTGCAATGCAGAATATCATAGCTCTTTATAAAATTCCAATTAATATGTAGAACTATATCCTACATTGTAAAATAAAATCACAGTCAGTAATAGTTATATTACTATAATTGTAATTTTGATAACATTGTTGTAAAAGTTCATGCACGTTTTGTAAAATCTGCATGAAGATTGTAAATCCATGCCCATAATTATGCACGTTTTTCACAAATATGTGTGGTACTTCTCTTACACGATCTGAAATTATTAGAAATTTATAATATTAATGATAAATGTAAAAAGCAACATGATATTGTAAAAATAATCTGAGATTGTAAGAAACAATCTGAAATTGTATAGAAACAATCCAAGATTTGTAAAAAAATGTTTTGATATTTAAAAAACGATCTAAGATTGTATAGAAACAATCTAAGATTTGTAAAAAATCGGATTTGAGGTTGTAAAAAATGATATCTGATTGTAAAAACTAACTGTGCCCTCATTCTCCCGCATATATCCCTCCTCTACCTGTACCTCCCTCCATTCTTCTCCTACACGACCCGCATAACCTGTTCAAAACCCAACCCAAAACCTGACCCGTATAACCCGACCCGCATAACCCGAACATGAAATTTAGTGGGTGGGTCGTGGGCCTCAAAATGAGCCAGAATTGATTATAGCCCGCAAGCCCGATAGCCCGACCTATACGATATAAATATATCCAATATATTCATGTTTACTCCAATTATCGTGTACTAACTTTCATATCCCTATTTCGAGCTTAGAATAAATACTTAGAACCATTAATAATCATATCCTTAAGGAATGAGGACATTATTATATTATTATGGAAGATTATTGCATTAATATGCAAGAGTGGAATCTGTGTTCTCAAGTATTGGAGCTTGTACAACTGTAAGTGCCCACAAGTATAGGGTTATAGTACATGCATCTACAATAGAATATATAATGGCGAATTAAATGGTCGTTTAAGTCGTCATATTCTTTTACCACATTTCAATTTCCAACTTACAACTAATTCAGAATCACAAATTAATTGGCATACTTAAAGTATCAAACATGCACACATACATAAAAAACAACCAGATAAATGCAAGAAGAATTGAACACATGATATTGGTATATATAGGTATTAAATTGTGTCAGTCCGACCCGAATCCGACCCATTTTATTTGAGTTGGGTTTGGACTTGGGCTTGGAATTTAAAAATAAAATAAATTTCCTATCCATCTCACTTGACAAATGTAATCCAGATGCGTATAAGATGGATAGGAAATTAGGTATCACATTTGTTCACAATAATGTGCGGTTCATAGTAACAATCATTGAAGTTCCCCTCATGGGTTGGAAGGGTCTCACGCTTCATTATCTAATGACTTCAGGTTAGATGCAAAGTTTATGTTCATAATGAAGTTTGGATAATGATAGAAAAAATAACTGAAAAGGTTTGTATATGTAATATTTGTAACCTCGACACATGTCGATTATTAGCGTATGAATCAAAATTGGATATCTTAGTTGGTTGTTAATCTTATTACTTTTTTTAATCGTGTAAGTCTCATGACGAACTTGACAGTCGATCAGGTGGTGAGATATTCTTATTTAAAAAGACAAAGTTTAATATTGACAATAAAAAAGAGGCACTGTTGGATGATCTCACAGGGCAACATGGACAATGGGCAACACTTAAAGCAAAACAAACATATGTAAGATATCCGAATGATTAAATTAAAGTAACCATGTAAGCTTTTATTTTTAATTATTTTCCCCTTTATATATAACAATGGTAGAAATGCGTGCTAAAACGGATGCAGAAGGACGATCCATTACTGATGCAGAAATAGCAAATATTGTATTGCGGAATGAAGGACGCTCTGATTGTCCCATTGGATCATGATGCTGAGACTGAAAAAGATGCCTAGATAGTTTGATTTTCTTACAGGATCTTCAATGTTCTTTTGGATTATATTTTTGAAAAATATTATGGAACTTCATGTAATATTTAGCTAATATGTGACTTTATTTTCGTATTTAAATGAATGAATGAGCTCTTCTTTTGATCATTCTACATCCACTTCAATATCATTTTTGTCATGATAACCCATTGTCAGTGGTACTGATAAATATTATTTTTTAAAAAAAAACTAATAAACCTTGAATGACTTTCATATACGCTGAAATTCAAAGATGTCGTCGTTTAGTAATGAATAAAAAATATTATTTGGTGTGGACATACTAAAACATCTACAGTTTACCTACATTGATGTTTGTTAACGTCTATTTCATTAATTATTTAAGGACATTCTTTTAAAACATCCATCAAATTGCAAGCCGGTGATGTTTTTAAACATCCTCAAATTTGAGGCTAATCCGACGTTTTTTATTAACATCTAGAATACTCTCTCTCGACGCGTCTAGCCCAACAAAATTTTTGGACATTTTTTAAAGTGTGCGTAGCACTTTGCCGACGTTAGTAAATATAGGTAGAAGATCTTTTTGTACTAGTGTGATTATTCATGGCTAGCTCGCACTAAATTAAAGTCCCCCGCAATCTTAGACACCCCCCTCTAAAACCTCCACGCAATTTTAGAATTGATGTTTTTACGGGGGAACATACCCTATGATATGGTTCAACCACATCAGGCGCGGATATGACGTTGTGTGTCGTCTGATGGTGATCATGTTTGAGCGATGATCCCAGAGCATTGCTGTCGGATGGCTTGCAACACCACAGTAGTGCTTGCTATGGTTGAACTACAACAGAGGACATGTTCCCTTTCTCACACTCGAATAGCAAACCATAAATATTTGTTAGCTTAAAAGTGAATTTCGACGAACTCAGCTTGAGGTGATCATAGTAAGCCGTCCATGCGGGTTATCTCTAATTTTCCATATTAGTTCAAAATATCTACATCAGGAAACTTTTATGAGTGCAAATAATTTTGCTTGTTGCAAAAAATAAAAAAAATATATTCATGAACACTGGTATCTTTTCAAAATATTCGTGTGATTTATCTTTCAGATATTATATATATATTTTATATTATGTTTCAACATGTAAAATATTGTATCTGCCCATTAATACAAAACAAAACTAATACATGATAAAGTGCTATTGCAAATCTACAGAAGAATGTAGACTAAAAAGTCATTTACGTTGTATGTGTTTTGGATGAAGGAAAGAAGTTGCATTTGCAAATGCGTTGTACTGTAGTCTACAACATGTTGCCTCCTGGTTAATTTTCCCTACCTTTAATCGTACAAGGTTGGCCGCGACAATATAAAATCACTCAAGAATATGCAGCTAACATAATCAAAGACTGGTGGATTTCCTACTATATAGGTCAACTTTAGCCATTGTGGGAATCACCTATCACAGCTTTACCACTGCATAAAATCTGCTGCAACTTCCGGGGGCTTCACAGTCTTCATGATTTCCTTCAATATCTCAAGCCGAGGCTTCTCGCAGACCCACATTTCCATGTCATTCTTGTCCATCAACACATAGCTTAGCTGATCTTGACATCAGACTATGGATTCACAGAAAAAGTTACGAAGTTAAAACTGCTCCTTTTCAGAAATGGTAAGGGAGGGAGGGGGAAGTCATAAAATGTCCATCCACAATGGTGTGAGATTATAATTCGGGAATCTTAGTTCCAAGACAATCCACTGCACTTTTTGATTTGGTGCACCAGATTATGAATAGCTCGGGAAGATTATGAGATCATCCGCAAATCAAATATTTTTAAATTGACGCTCTAGATTTGATTTTTAAAATACCGTCCATGATATCAGGAGAGATACTGGAGGTTACCAATATAGCCGCGATCCCTGTTCAGAATGTCAAAGGATTTCCAAAACTCTATTTTTCAAGATGGTAGGTCTTCCCTTATATCGGTTCCACGATGCGGGAAGTTTAACGATGAAACAATGAAACATCAATCTATCTTCAAGCAAAGCGCATTGCGATGGGGGAGATACTCGCTTAGTTCCAGAGCATGTCACTCCTTGAGGATCTTGGAGATATTTCTCACCGGGAGATTGATTAGGCTGATCGGTTTATAGTTTTCTACAGATGATCGAGCTCGTCTGGGCCAGATAATTTAAGATGCTTCTATCGCGAGATGATCAAATCTACTTCAGTTGAACGCAAACAACAAGGCCTCCCATGTTAATGTAGAGGCTTCGAGTATAGCTTGCTATGGTAATCAATGTTAATGTGGAAGTTCATGTAGTCTCATTTGACGATGTATTACCATTGTTCTCTCTAACTATGGCGCTACGCTTTCGACCTTGATGAATGGAGTACTCATTTGATGAGTCTGGTACTTGTATCGCCATCATTTAACCACCCGATTATTAATGTGTCGGTACCAAACACATACATGTTTGCAGTAAGGGTTTCCAACTCCTTCTATAGGTGCACGAGAGCGCCAAGCCTAACGTCTACAATGAAGGTTCGGTTCATCTCAGTACTGGTGACGATTCATTCTAGACTCCTACTTTCCAAGGTCAAGAGTATCGTCGAACTTTATCTGTAACGGCCACTAAATTAATATCCGAAATTAAGACCATCGATTAGTTAATAATATTAATATAATGGATTTAATAGAAGAGAGAGGGGTTGTGGGGGCAATTATGACCTTGCCAAAGCAACCCTTCATTCTCTTGGGTGAGTTCCATCTTTGGAGTTGCAAGGGGGCCATTTCGTTACTTAAGAGAGGGAGGAAGAGAGGAGAGGAGTCTAGTGATCAACTTCTTCTTCTTCCTTGGCCAAATATCACACGACCTTCATCACCGTGCAGGACATCATCTTCGGGTCGCGGTGCTGGTTGTGATCGGAAGAGAAGAATCACGATTTAGATCCAACCCTTGCAATGCATATCCCTTGCGGATACGGTATGCGTTCTATTGTTCAAGAATCGTGATCGTTCTCGGGTTTTCCCGAATTTTTTGTGGCGATATTAAATCTCTGATTATCGCTGCATAATGTTTTGCTTATAGAAGATATTGTCTCCATCATTTTTTTTCTCTCTCTCCATGATCACAAACTTAAGTATGTAGATAGATTATTATTACTTTTATCCTATAATAGTTCACTGCAAACAAAGAAATTAATGGTTTTTTATTTTAGTTGGACATTGATATCGTTGCTTCCTAATTCCGAAGTAATCATTCCATTCTAATCAACCTCCTTGAAGGGCCCTTACTATCCAACTGAGGGATACTCTATTATCCTTTTATTTCTCTAAGGTAGATTACACGTGCACAAAAAAATGGAAATATTAAATTGCAGTTACAAAAACTATGAAAAAGGATTGAACAATAAGCCCCTAAAGAATGGGTAGGGGGGGTTAAGGTCAAATATTCGTATATGTCATTAGTCTGACGTCATTTCTTATTTATATAACAATGTTGGTATATGTGGATTATAGGGGGACGTGTGAGATAAGTTTTCCAATCATCTAAATGGTAATAAAGTACACTAGAGCCTTATCCAATGAGCTCGCATGCCATTTCCTGGTTATGTGAAGCAGTGCTCGTGATTGTGATATAGTGCATGCCTTACCCATTAATAGTGAATCCAATTGAATAACTACCGATTTTGCTTCATCCTGAATAGCAGTAGATATTGTTATATTGTGTAAAGTATTATTATAACGTGTTAAAATCATGCAAGAACAAAGATAAATGGGGTATCGATATTTGAGTGAGCATATAACATTTAGATATTAACCACTATATTAGTCATAAAATAAAATAAGTCATTCTAACGAAAGAGATAAGGGTCAATTTGTAGAAGAACAAAGTATCAATTGGTACATTAACGCTAAGCGGAGCTAAGTGCTACACATCATGGTAGGAGCCACCTCTAGAGTCCTCTTACCGAGTTCGATACGGACACATGGCCTGAAGGGCAACACCTTCCGAGGGTGTCAGGTTTAGTAGAACCTAGTGGAAAGTCCACATATTGACTCAGCTGATGTCATCACGGAATGAATACAAGTGAATGATCATAATTGTATGGGAAAGCCACTAGTGCCGGCGGTAGCTAAGAAAAGGCCTACTTTATGAAAAGAATGAGTATAAGAGTATGCGTGCAACTTTAGAGCACAATTATTGAAAATGTGAAAATCCTTGTGTTATGGATATAACCGTATTGTCATACTCCTTGGTAATTTTATCAAAGCATTCTTGAATTTTTTTTGTATCCCTCTTATCGCATGCTAAGCTGTTTGGCTTACGAGCATTTTTGTCGCTCCTGTGGTTTTGCCAGCCGCAGGTTCCTTGGAGGAGTAGCACCTGGAAGTAGTTGGGTGGCTGGTAGAAGATTTATCATTTTCTTTTGGTAGTGCTAGTTTCCTTCTCATTACCTTAATGTTAGATGTATCCAAGAAACATTTTTGAGTTGTTCTATTCTGTTTATTTTCTTTTTTTATCGAGGTCTTTTGAGGGATGAAACTTTGTCTTGGAATATGTCAAGCAACTCAGTGATGATATCCACTTCATTGAAGTATCTCAATGACATAAATTTTGTTTCTTATCTTTTTGACCGTCTCCTTAATTGTGGATTTGATATGCATGAGTAACCCTCGGATCCGACGTGGCATGTCGTTTTATCATGCTTCCGCTGGTCACATGGATCCGCATCGTTACATTGTCTTCCAACTATCGACTTGCAGTTTAAGGAGTTGGTATTTTCATGTTCAATAAAAGGGTTGTCATATGTGACCGGCTCTTGCAAATCTCTTGCATGGATTCTTTAAACGGAGGCGGATTGTATATTATGGTGATGTACATGCTGTGATGGCGTGAGTCGCTCAATCTTGATCAAGCGATTCACACGATTTGCATGGTACGGACCTTCAAAAAGTGCAAAATCGTGTGAACCACTCGATCGTGATCAAGCGACGCACATGGCTATTGAAGAATCTGCTACATTTCGACCTGCAGCAAACGATCCTCTACGGGGTTTTAAGTCAATCTTTACATTTTAAATCGTTCGCTTTATTTTCTCAAGACCTCAAACTTCAACGGTAAAGGATTACGGTCCGAGAAGGTTCTAGAAAGGCTACTCATGGTAAAAGATGAAAATAAGTTTACTAGAGATTCATTATGGAGAACGCATAATATTTCAATAAGGCGGAATGAGATCCCGTAATCATCAAAAGATCTACACGGCATGCCATAAAGGATAATCTAGCCTCACTAGAAATGTCCCGTCGAGCTGGAAATATTTCCCAAATGAATTAAAAGGGAATTTTTATCCCGCAGACTCTATAATCTTTGTCAATTACCTCTGCGACCTTTGAAATATCGTAATTCTTCCCTCGACCATGTAAACTTGCTAACCCTTACCCTATAAACCATGTGGTTAACCCCCTCCCGTTTACCCGTTAAACCTAATCGGATTCCGTTACATTCTTTTATGTTATGCCTATTTCATTTGTCGAATTTACATTAATTACCACTCCCTCTCACCCTCCTCCTTTTCCCCACCACCCATCACCCACCACCTCCTCCCTCCACCGCCCTCCTCCCTGACCTCGACCTCCTCGTTCCCGACCTCCGTCGTCGCCCTTCACCTCCAGATCCTCTGTCAGGACCTCGAAGCGCCCCGCCTCCAGCAGCTCGACCCCGCACCCCCACCCCCTAGCCTTGAAGCGCCCCGCCTCCAGCAGCTCGACCCAGCACCCCCACCCCCTAGCCCCCGACGCTCGAAGCCCCCTCACACCCCTGCGCTCGAAGTGTCCCCACCTGCCGTTATTCGAGCCCCCCCCCCCCCCGCCTCCCGAGGTTCTTCCCCCCAGCCTCCGCCGCGGAAAGCCCCCTGCGGCTAGGGCTGCTAATTGAACTAAATCATTCGAATTCGATTAGGATTCGTTCGATGAAAATTCGAAAAAAGTTTGATTCGAAACTAAATGAATTGAATTTGAATTAACTTGGGGATTCGATTCCCAAATGAATCGAATATGAATTTACTTGAATTTGTTCGATAACAATTCGATTCGATTTGATATTTTATATTCATACATATATGCATACATGTAACAATGTATTTATATATACATAGTACATATGTATACATGCATATAATACATAGATATTTACATATATACATGTAACAACCGCTCTAGGTTGATTAGGATCTTTTCTGAATATTCTCATGCACGTAATTATAGCATAATTATACTAAAAGGTTTACATGCATCTATTTGAATTCATTAGTAAGTAAATAGATGTAGAAAGGAGTATACGAATATGTACTAAAAAGCTACTAAATTTCATTTACATTGAAAGATTTTGCATTTGCATTATATCACTAAGAATAACATGTGCATGCAACTAAATCTACTCTCAAACCAACTTACTAGATTTATTAAGTGATTAATTTTAAACTTATAATCATATCCATGCTCCATTGATATGATTTACCATGTTCACCCTTCATCGCTATAATTTCCGTACTCATAAAATCATGCAATACTGGCATGACTTGTCAATGCGAGACGTGTATATGCAACATTCGACCCCCTAATGAGATGTAATCTCTTTCCTTTCCTCTTTATAACCAAGTTCAAGTGGGTTGACTGCAAAATGAGTTAAAAATGTGGGACCTTCATGCGTCAGTTGTACAAAAAATCTAATTTCATGTCTTTACTTATTATTTTAGCCAAGTGACAGTAGCTTAGGTATGACTTACTTTGTATAGGTACAATAATCAATCTTACAATAATAAAAATTCATATATTTCATTTTCATGACTAATTTTTGATAATGAAGATCCTCATGCTTAATGAAGAGGTAATATCTTGCTACATTATTTTTTACTATTCTCATTATTTCAGATAATAATATTAATTGGTATCAACTTTCTATACAAGTCTGGTCATGCCATGCATTAACATGCAATGGTAATTATAATGTATTCAATTTTTTTGTCAATGATATTATATCTCTTTGATATGCTCATATAATTATATTGTACTTATACATTTCTTCATCATTTAAAAAAGAGTATATTTAGATTGTGAACGACATAATAAATATAAAAATTATGCACTTTTATCCACTGTGTTGTATTGGTTTGATATTTTCCCCGATTTTCTAGTTTTTTAACTTAACTTAGTAATATGCTTTCAAAATTAGATTTATACAATAAATTATTTATATTATATTATTCTTCATATACTATTATTTATATAAGCTTTAACGCATCAATTAACATTTAAAATTTGAAAAAATGAATCGAATTCGAATATTCGAAACTTCAAATGAATTGAATATCAATTTAAGTAAGTAAATTCGCTTGAAATTCGATTCGAAGGTATTCGATTAGCACCCCTACTGGCCGTAGCCCCTGTCTCTCGCCGCTCGAGCCCCCCTTATGTCGCTCGAGCGCACCCCCCCCCCCCTGCGCCTCCCGAGGCACTCCCCCCGGCCCCCGCCGCGCAAAGCCCCCTGCACCCGTAGCCCCCGCCTCCTGCCGCTCGAGCGCACCCCCTGGGCCCCGCCGTGCAAAGCCCCCCGCAACCGCAACCGCCGCCTCCCGCCGCTCGAGCACCCTCCCCCCAGGCCCCCGCCGCTCGAAGCCCCCCGCAGCCCCCGCTCGAGTCGCACCCCCTCCCCCACCCCCCACACACACACACAAGCCCGATGCCTCCCCTGCTCAACCCCCCGCCTCCCTCCAGCGTAGGCCACCACCAACCTCCTCCCCTCCATGCACGTCCTCCAGCCCCCACCCTTCCAGCCCAGGTCAAGCCGCAGCGCCACGCCCCCTCGCACACTCCTCCTCCAGCCAACCAAGCTAATGCCCAAGTCGAGCCCAACTCATTGAGGGAGTAGAGATGGAAGAGACTCTTGGTTAACTCTAGTCGTCCGATCGCGGATTGGTTAGATTAACTCCTTTTTAACCCAAGAAAGTTAACTCAAGATGCGTTAATTTAACGGTAGGGTTCGTAGGGTAAGACGAAGCAAGTTTATAGGATCGAGGGAAGAATTACGATGTTTCAAAGGTCGTAGAGGTAATTGACAAAGATTATAGGGTCTGCCGGGTAAAAATCCCAATTAAAAAATACAACTTATCTCGACCATGGGGAACCATATAAATATTCATAAGTTTAAAAGTAAAGTTAGAGATACGAGAAAGGTTGAAAACAACATCATATGAATATAGGTGTTACTATATTGGTAAAATAAGGCTGCCTCCGCCCCATAAAGATGGATACAATATATAATGGATATAAATCAGATACGAACAATCGTAAAAAAATACCGATTATATTAAAAACGCACATATAAATCTATTTACACTAAAAATAGAGGGTATACCCATTCCTTTTTTGCAATATCGTTGGTGCTCCTACCTTCTTGGGTGATTAACAGCTATACCCGTCGGGTTAGTTGTTCTTTTCCTCCCAAACAGCCGTTATCTCATGGGCGGAAGCGTACATCGAAGAGAAACAAGGTACAAGTGTAATTTTTTAGAGCCCCAACTCCCTTCCTCCCAACTACCATTGCCACAACCACGTCTCCCACTACCCTTTCCCTCCTAGCTGGAGCTGGAGAAAGTGGCAAGAATAATGGGTGAGTCTAACTGGGAAGTGATTGGGTTTTGGTAGAGGGGTCTCTAGGAAGATGTGGGGGCATGTAGGTCATCGATTGGGATGACATGGAGCAAATGGGAGGTAAACATGGAGGTGGTCATAGTGATCTTGATTGGGGATGACGTAGTTAATCTGCGTGACTATACCAATCCCTCCATCCCCGCAAGTCCCACCACATCCTCTCGCATTCCATCGCCACCACCATGAGTCCCTGCCTCTGCCTCTGCCACCACTACAACCACCACTTGGGAGTTGCACGCCGTGACACTCCAGTAACCTGCTCTCACCTCCTCCAATTGTTGCCTCTCCCACCCATAGCAACCATGAAAGAACAATATTACAACTATAATGTAGAAAAAAAACTTGTATAAGCCTCAATTATTATATTTTTGCTTCCACAGTCAAGGTATCCCCTCAACATTTCTATTTTCTCTTACAAGTTCAACCACATTGGCCCTATGACTAATCGGTTCACCAGTCTTAACCTAGAACGACTGTTTCACAGCCCCAACATTGTGCTACACCCTTTTGTAGCAGAAGATCCGACACTGAAAAAGGAGAGCGGCAAAAGTTGTGTTCTAAAAGCGTATCTTCGTCCTGAACCACAGATAATAATGTGATGGGCTAGGTGAATCAAGCTCCCAACTTGTGTCAAAACCCCTGCAAGTATCCCTCACAGGATGCAGAAGAATTTAGAGACATAAATAACAATAAATAAACAGATTACTAACATAGACATAATTGCTAGGGCAGCATGGTAAGATGGGAAACCTCTGAAACCAGCTTATATAAAATTATAAGGTCCAATGCATAATTACCAAATGACTTCGCAAGACACGATTGCTTGTAACTCGACAAACTAAAAGCTACACTAAAGAATTACATAAATACAATGAGATGCTGATAGAGATGACATGATACACTAAATCATAATGATTGATCAAAACCTTAAGGACTGTAGATCAAAACCCTTTGCATCAATCTCCAGCCCCTTTTTGCAAAAAAAAAAACTGCTGCTAACAATACTGATCCAACACGGCGTACTTGTCTTCTGGCCACCTGGGATATGCACGCTTGTACAAGCTCATGCAGACAGTGTCATGCTGCTGCACCACACCATTGAACACACACTTCATAGCACCTGCAAACAGCATAACAAACATTTGCATTATAGTCAGGGAACTGTGACAACTTAAATCAGTTATTTCAATCATACTAAGCCCCTCAATGATAGCTAGAAACCTAAAAAGTAAAGATAGAACTAAGGTGAATACCATGAGTGCCAACAGGTTCCATCACACGGCCCCGTCGACCGCATTTCGTCCACAACTCCACAGGCTGAAAAATAGGAACACTCATCAAGACAATACATTCCACAAAGCATCTATGTCCAAGACGAAAAGCATCACCGCTTACTTTGAACCATCTAACATCCTCGGGGTTATGAAACATGAAGCGTACAGAGGCTTTCAGTTTCGAAACTCTCTGGGGATAGCTGCATATATATACATGTAAACGTTGAGATTACATTATACTTTATACTACAGAAAAGTAAAAAAATAAAAAAGAATTAAAAGTTGAGATTTTTCATTAGTCGAACCAACTTTAGTAACAGAATAGAGATATGTTGTTCAATCACCCCACTAAACAGTATAGTTAATTCAACCAATCGGCCTGGTCAAATGAATTACAACACTGTTCCCTCTTAACAATTAACCAACTCAAGAATATCCACTTTCCACCTAAAGAGTTGTTCCCATGACCTCCAGATCAACCCCATCACCAGGAAACCACCCATGACCATCCCACCATCCTGCCTTCACATGGTGTCACTTTTACTTTTACCTGCCAATTATATGACGTGTGGTCATTTTTAACTTTTTCAAACCCACTTTTATCTTCTTGCAAATTGAAAAATTCAACTGTATTGATGTCTTTTGAATAATTTACATAAACTATTAGTATTTACGAGTATTTGCATACACGTCTTTGAAAATATGTGCATTAGTAAAAATATTTTTTGGAAATAATTTAAAGAAAACTTGTATCTTCTCTAAGGGAGATATTAGGAATGTCTCTCCTCGGCATTCTTGATGTTGAACATTTGAATACACTGGGCTACGGTTTCATGTTATTGCCTAAGGCCACTGAAGCAATCTCTGCTGATTATGATATTTTATTTGCGGAGAAGAATTTGTTGAAGTGACTTATCACAGTGAAGTCAATTCGAGATGAATTGGATCATTTTTGTCAGTTCTCCATTTTATATCAGGATGTGGAGCTGACATCAAACAGGAAACTAGACTGTTCCATGATTGGGAGCTGCACATAGAATGAAGACTTCATTATCTTCTCAAAGAGCTATATGGTAATGCCGAACCTGAATTGGGATTTCAACTTCTAAGCAGAAGATGAAGATCCCAGAACAAGAAAAGATTCTTATTAGCATACTCCTTGAGGTTTCAACTTGGAAGACACTATGGATGTCATTTTGACATCTTCAGAGTTAAACAAGACAATCTAAAACCTCTGTTCTGAAGAAGTTAATCCCATTTTAAACCTGAAGCCCTGCTGTGGTTATACTTTCATATGTTTACTTAAATGTATACTCTCTTGAAGGACTTTTATGCAAATTCCACGATGAAATAAAAAGGATATCCGAGTCGCCAAAATCAGGATTACTATTGTAACCAAAAACTTTTTTTGCCAATAGTCTCTATATTAAGATACTATCCTCCACAAACATATATTTATATATTGATCATATATGTGGTCCTATAAAAAGTTAGTTTACATATGAAAATGGCTGACCCTCACACTATGGGTCTGTTTGGTAACGGGTTACCCAGGGTAAAATCAAAGTTTACCCCTTTCTATTCTTAGATTGGAATTCCATCACAAATCATAGTGACGTCACATCACATTCCTTATTCCAACCCTCTCCAACCCTCAAAACCATCCCCAACAGCTACTATTCACATCAGGTTACCCCAACCCACCCCATCAAAGTAACCAAACATGCGCTATAAGTAGGGCCGGCTATAAGGAATCTTGCTCAAATCCATGTTGAAAGATTCAACTATTTTTACTGGCTATCGACTACCTAATGCAACCCCCACAAGGAGGGATTTGAACCTAGTCTTTTGGGTGGTAGGCATACTGCACTACCACCAGAGCATTTAAGTGGGTACACATATGGTTTACCCATCTATGACTATTAAATTGCCCGATAACAATTACACATCTATGACTTTATATAATCGGGGCTTATGGTAGAAATGCCACTGGTGAAAGGATGATACTAACCTAAAATGGAGAACGGACATCTTGGATTCATGCTGTAGAAGGCCAGATGCTATGATTGGCTGTTTTTTTGCTAATGCACAAAGCTTAGAGGCAATATCTATAGGAACGTCTTTAACAAAAAGCTTCACATAAGAACCAACAAGCACAACTTCGTCCGTGCTTCCTGAATCAGTTTCTGCAACTTTAGCTAGAACATGCTTCTGTGTCCTTGCGAAATTATCAAATGCAAATATTTGGGCATATTCGGCAGGTAAGGATTCCTGAAAAAAGGTAAAAAGTTATATACAGGATTTATTACAAACCGCAAGGAAATCTTTACAAAACCAAAAAAGAAATATTTTGATGTGTTATAGTATGACAGTGATATAAACCTTAGGATCCCATGAAGAAGTCCTGAATGACTTAAGTCCACGGTACTTGGCAAAGCGCTTTCTCGCTGGAACATCTAGAGGTGTGTCAACTTCATCCGGGAACTCTGAAATAAAATGCTAAGTTCCATTAATATTGAGGACCATTCAAAATTCATTAATCTTGACCAACCACATTTATTCCTTGCTATATAAAACAACAGAACAGAAATAAAATATAGGTGAGCAACTACCATTGGTACTAGCTTAAAAAATACAAATTAACAGCCAAACTAGTTAGTCTGGTCAATAATGTGATCGCTCTCTGCTAACCTATCACCTCTGACTACTAAAGATCAATTGGAGTACATGCGAGAAGAAGGCCAGGGCACTTTTTATCTTTGCTCAAACACATTACTTTTTTTTCATTTGTACCAGAGACAATGCAGGGAGAATAACAGCAGGAAAGCGATGACATTGCAGGGAGAATAACAGCAGGAAAGTGATGACAATGCAGGGATCTTTCAGAATATGAAGATTCAAAAACAGCAATGTCAAGACTATTTCCCATACAAAGTCACTGAAAAGCACCTCTGTCCATCAGGTCAGTCCACTTCATCTTTCCTGCATCATTTATCCCCTCGTCATCGCTTCCCAAAGGGCATCCAAACTTCAAATATATATTCGGCAAAGGACGTTGAGATCTTAGAGAAGTATACTTTCAGGACTTGCCCAGAGAACTGACAGTGACATTAAATTGGCTTACGTCACACAATTATGCAAATGAGAGTAATCATCATTAGGAACTCCTCAATGCAGTGTACCAGAACTTCATATTAACCTTGTTGGAGAAATATGTCCAGTTATAAAAGTTTTTAATCTTACCTCGATCCCTTCTCAGTAACTGACAGTGTTATAAAGTATCAGGTGTTCTCAACCTACTGTCTTTTGTGCATGTTCGTAAGATGTAGAAATTGACGTCCTGCATTCGAAACAACTGAGCAGTGATCAAAGGGCCAGAGGTCAACGTTTACATCTCACGAGGAAATTGTTTTATTCATTAATAAATTGATGACAACAAAGCCTTTTCCCACAATTAAGAAGGGTCGGCTACACAGATTCTTTGCCTCCATTCAAATATATTTTTAGCCACTTTCGGGTTTAAATCCAAATAACTAAGATTACTTCGGATAATCTCATTCCACCACTTGTTTGGTCTTAATCGCCCTCTCTTAACCGGCTCAACAACCTAAATTTCGCAATTTTATAACTAGTGTATTAACCAGGCTCCTTTGCAAATGGTCAAATCATCTTAAGTGATTTTTTCTCATCTTATCCTCTATCGGAGCTACAACTTTTATTATGATTGTATCATTCCAAATCCGATCTTTTCGTGTATGAACATACATCCACCTTAGCATTTACATTTCCATTACTGTCATTCTTTGCACATGTTAATGATTCACAACTAAACATTCTAATCCACAAAGCATAGCAGGTTCCATGGCTGCTTTGTAATACTTTCCTTTAACTTTCAAAGGGAATATCACAACGAACAATAGAGGCTCGTCTCCCACTTTGTACGAATAACATCTCCATAAATTTACACATCATGTTGCAACATAGATCCCAATTATCTAAAAGAATCTTTCTTCTAAATGGCATCATCTCCGATCTTCATCCCGAGTCCTTCATCATTGTCGGCTTGTTTCCATCAATTGTGCACGTCATATATTCAGTCTTAGCCTTACTTATACGAAATCCTTTAGTCTCTAAGGCATGTCTCCAGACATCTAGTATCTCGTTTACTCCATCTCTTGTCAAATCAATCAACACGATATCGTCAGCGAACAACACACACCAAGGTACCTCATGATTGTGACTAGTGAACTCGTCCATAATCAAATAAAAAGGAATGGACTCAAAGTTGAACCTTGGTGCAGAGCAATGATGATGCTAAAATAGTCAGACTTCCTATACTGGATCGTTACAGAAGATGAAGCCCCATCATGCATATCATTTAGAAGGTAAATGTACAGGACAGGGTCTTTTCTCCAAAACTTTCCATGATATCTCTCGTGGGACCGAATCATAAGCCTTCTCCAAATTAATAAAAATCATATAGAGGTTCTTTTTAGTTCTATAAATCTCCATTGTTATCATCAACAAGTGGATAGCTTCAATAGTTGAATGACAGCATGAATCCGAATTGGCTTTCAGTTACTTTGAAACCTTGTCTCAACCTTCTTTCGATCACACGTTCCCAAATTTTCATAATCTGACTAATCACTTTGATAACTTCGTAATTCGAACAATTAAGCGTCTCCTTTATTCTTTTAAAGACATACCACAATGCTTCGCATCCATTCTTCTGGCATTTTCTTGATTTATTAAATAACAATGAATGAATTTGTGAGCCAAGTCAACCCCTATTCACCTAGAACTCTCAAAACATTCCTACAGTACGAGGAGCTTGTACGGCACAAGGCTTTGCATACAAATCCTCGAGAATGATATTTTCATTCTGACTAATCACTTTGATAACTTCGTAATTCGAACAATTAAGCGTCTCCTTTATTCTTTTAAAGACATACCACAATGCTTCGCATCCATTCTTCTGGCATTTTCTTGATTTATTAAATAACAATGAATGAATTTGTGAGCCAAGTCAACCCCTATTCACCTAGAACTCTCAAAACATTCCTACGGTACGAGGAGCTTGTACGGCACAAGGCTTTGCATACAAATCCTCGAGAATGATATTTCTGTCAACTTTTATATTCCAAAATTTTCTATATCATTGAAAATAAAATGTAATAAAATTGACTTTGGAAGATTGGGTTTTACAATGGAAGGGGAATCAAGAAAATGAAAGAGCTTTAGAAACCAAAGAAGATGTGTCTCGCTTTTAAGCCACTTTCAAAGCAGGGTCTGAATGAGTAAAACGTGAGTGGAAACCTTGGATGTTTCTTATTGTGAGATGAGTTTCTAGGCCGCTTTATGTAGGGAGAGGATAGAGATAAGCTACACCAAAGAAGAGAGGAAAATGAAATAGACTTTGATGGGTACAACTAACAAAATCTAACCCTCCCTCTTATGTTGGAGCATATATATACTGAGCACGCCTAGCTTTCTAAAATATCTCTCATTTTGAGCAAGGCAAGAGGCTTGCTGAATATATAGCCAGTCGGGTCATCTACAGTGACACTAGAAAGAACGCAACAACCATTCTATATCAAATCCCGAATGTAATGGCAGTTAACCTCTGCGTGCTTAGTAAACTTATGAAACATGGGGCTATTGGAAATATGCAAGCAGTTCGACTATCACATCTGAGCTCCAAAATAATAATAGGAGAAAATTATCGAACACAAAATAACAAATAAATAAATTTATCAATCACGAGATAACAAAAAAAACAATCAAACTACAAGTGATGCAAGGATTTAATGTGCAAACCAAGCTAGATAAAAACCATGACAAGATTCTTCTAACATCCAGATTTCACCTGATCAAACCTTGATCTTACACTGAACTTGGATTGCTTAAAGAGGCAACCCAACCATATACAACGAGATCATTACACAATAAACTCCAATCGTGAGTACAAAAGCATAACCCCTATAACCTGAAACACAAAATCAACATGCAACATAAAGCAAGGTAAAAAGAAGAATGATCTTACAGAGCTAGGAGAATACTCGTAAGATGAGTCATCGAAACACTAGAGATGTAAGAATGAAGAGTAAAGTGGAATGCAGTTCCAAAAGGCTCTAACAATGAGAATGAGACTTGGATAGTAGACCTTGGTGTATAGGGCAGTGTAAAGTCCTATTTATAAGTTTTAACGTGTTTATAAATGTTGGGACTTAATATAACCATTGAGGTCTAAATCAGAAATAACAGTTAAGGTCCAAACCAGAAATAAAATCAACCTTAAAACCCCATTTCTGAACAAAATCAATTGATCTATCAGGATTCAAAAGGTGATTGATCAAGTTACGAAAAGGATCGCTTACTTTTTAGCCAATAGTGAATAGTAATCAGAATTCAAAATGTGATCGATCAGTTTTTAGACATAATGAAAAATGACTGATCAGGTAACAAAAAGTTAACAATCAATTTGGATCTTTTAAGTGATCTGAGCATCGGATAGGCATGATACATGATATTCTTTGAGTTTTTTTACACCATTAAGAAATGTACAAGTATAAGACTCGGTAAACATAAAGTCTCAGACTTTGCCTTGAGCTTAAGTTCCTTAGTCTGGAACTCCTCGTTTATAAGCTTTAAGTTCTTTTTTATTGAGCTTCTTCTTGATCATGTAACTTTGTTGCTTTTACCCTAGCTTCCAACTAAATATACAAGTTTGATTATCGTCAAAACATGCATGTGACATCAATCTATCCACTCATAGATTCGTGCCATAAGGCTCCCTGGAAGCTAAGTTAGCTACAATCCTAGCATCCTAGTATCTTATAATAAATCAATAGCATATTCCCTTTGAGACTAGACAACAATCTTTGGAATGGGCAAACACAAACCCAATGAAGTATATTAGTGACCTAAAATCCTTAATCAGAAATTACTCTTCAAACAGCTTCTTTGCCTCCACCATACCCTCTCAGTCGTCCCCAACGAGGTCGATAACATCCACATATACTAAAATGGCAACAGTGTATTTCCACGTCTTCCACACAATAGTTGGTCAGATGGGACCTATAGATCCCCAGGCTCTCGACCCGAGGACCTCTCATAACTTCTAAAACTAGACTCAGATTCTATGGTCTTAAATAGCCTTATTCAACAAACACACCCTCTAGCACCTCCACTTATCCTCAAGGTCCTCAATGCTAAGGTTTCTGCATACATACGACATCATCCAGATCTTCATAAAAAATTCTTCATATCAACATGATGAAAGGTCAATCAAGTTATGTTGTATATGTTGGAGTATAAGTTGTATGCGCCTATTGTGTTGTAGCAGGGTAAATGGATCCTGGAGAAGATCCATTTACCCCCATCCAGTGTTTAGTCCCACATGGACCAGCAGTGGGACTTGGAGGCTCTGGGAAGGCTATATAAGGAGCCTCAGACCTCCTGTACTCATTGAGAGAAATTCAATAGAATATCCGCCCCTTAGAGGGCTTCTCCTGTGGTTTCATCCCGCTCCTCACGGAGTAGGGTTCCACATAAAAATCTTTGTGTTCTTCGTGATTATTCTTCTTTATTATGTTATTCCGCTTCCGCTTTCTATTTTATAACAGTATAGAACAAAGAATCATCAAAATTCGAAGACAAACCACGAGAGACAAGTTGAATTCAATCCCATATATCTGACAAAAGCCAATGGCCACCAGTTAGGCTTCATATCTATCAACAAAGCTATTTCAGTTGTCTTTACTGCAAAGACACATATTGAACCAACCATAATGTCAGCTAAATATAGATTTACAAACTACTACATGCAACATAAGATGAAACTCGATAATTCATCCTCCATAGCATATCATCATCTGGAATCACATGTTACCTCAACATGAATATTCATAATCTAAGCCGATATTGATAACAAAGCATATGCAAATTGTCTGGTTGACGATCCAATGCTGGAAAACAACATTACTGCTGAAACATGATGCATGATACACTCAGTTACCCATCCTGAGAGTGATAAGATCACCAATCGTATCAATGAATGAATTGTCTCTTGTACCATCACATGTAGCAGCAGAATCCATGATAGTTTCAGAAGTGTGGGTCCTTTTTAATGGTATCATTAGAGCTGGAAATTGTTAAAATGTAGAGCCTCTAAGGACTCACCTCCATAAAAAAAGGGGTAGGTTGTTGCTTAAAAAGGGAGTTACTCATTGCAAATGAAATTTGAACCAATTATCATGAGGTTCATGGAGAGGTATTGTGATGCAGATAGAAAATCGCAACGACGGAAAAATAAATATTGATGGTGGAAATTCGGTGGAAGAAGAAAACGGAGGGGTTGAGAGGAGAAAACTCGTCGGAAAACGAGGGATTTTGGAAAAGACTCGCGGAGATCGCGTAGGGGAGAAGGGATAGAGAGAGGAGATATGAGATAATTCTCAATTAATTTCAACTTGAACCGTTTAAAACAATTGACTACCATCCCCTTTATATAGGAGGGGTGGGATAACAAGATTAGAAGAAATTCAAATTTAAATCTACTTACTCTAACCAACTAACTAATTGATTTGAATAAAATTCAAATCTTAATTTATCCTAATTGACTCTAACTAATTAAATTAAGATCACATGCGATCTCTTTATTTTAAATAAATTGCAACGACTCAATTATGTACTATGTACTAAGCCTTCTCCCACTATAAGTAGGGTCGGTTTCATGGATTCTTACTCAAATCCATGTTGAAAGATTCGACTATTTTTTATGCTGGCCGTCGACTACCTAACACAACCCTTGCAAGAGTGGGATTTGAATCATGGCCTTTTGTGTGGTAGACACACTGTACTATCACTAGACTCAATTATTCGAAAATACAATTAGATTGTAATTAACGAATAAAATATAGAAAACTGAGGCCCTATTTATTTGTTTCGCGTTGCATCAGTTCTACGCTTGAAAAATTCATCTCCCAATGAATTGCTTGATCTTCGATGCACCGTTGGAGAATTTAATCTTGAAATTATAGCTTCCAATTCCCCCAATTAGACCCTTTTCAACGTTAAGTTTGTAGTTTTTTTCAATTGGAGAGCCTATCTGCAATTTCATACCCCTTCATTTAAACAAATTTTGTAAGAGGAGTTTTTGAATTTGCCTTTTGAATAAAAACTTTTGTGGGGGGGAGGGTCCTGCAATTGCCCTAAATTGATTCACAATCTCGGATCGTGTGGGTCCGGAAGCCCTTAGAGGGAAAACGCCCATCGAGTGTTTCGACCCCCTAGAGTAGCAGCGGCGACGGATGGTTCGGCCCAAAGGGTGGCGCAAGCAATGGCGGTAGGGATGGGCATGGGCCGGGTCGGGCCCTGAAGGGCCCAAGCCCATTTAAAAAATTCGAGCCTTGGGCCGGGCCGAGCCTGCAAATTCTTTTCTGTTCAGCCCAAGCATAGGCCCGGCCCAATTCCATTGGGTCGGGCTTGGGTCGGGTCTGCCCATCTATGGATTTATTTCGTTAGTCCATACCAAGAACAAACTCTGAATGACTTAATGATGAAAAGTTGTTCTCGCATATTCAATTTGTGGTCACTTTAAGCAGGTGTGTTAAATGCATATAACAAAGCTAAATAACATGTGACCGTAGCAATTAGCAAGGATCAAACTGGAGCTATTTTATCGTGATAATTTGCCAGAAAAAACTATAAAGGAAAAAAAAAGGAACTTCAGATATATCAGAACTCCAAAACATGCTTAATGCATGGATATAGATACTACAAATCCGTCATACAATCTTCTGAAAAAATATTGTCAAGATCAACGTAATGAACTGTTAGATGTAGGACTGATTGACATGGACATTGAACGTGATAAATATAATGTTTTATAGTTCAACGATGGATTCTAATTGGAGGACTGGTTGACATGGACATAAGAAAGAACAGAGCCTTCATAGTGATCAAATGTGTTGGATCATATGATAATTGAATTCGGGATGGGCCCGAGGGCCTGGCCTGTGTGTTGGATCATATGATAATTGAATTCAGGCTGGGCCCTCGGGCCGGGCAGCAGGTTACTATCGGGTCAGTCCCTCGGGTCGGATCGGGCTGGGTCGAGCCAAGCCAAAGCCCGACCCAAAAAAAATCGGGCCTAATAATTTGGCCCAAGCCCGACCCAATATCTATTTGCGCTTGGGCCAGGCCGAGCTTTTCAGGTTGGGCCGGGCCGGTCCAGCCCAATGCCCATCCCTAAATGGTGGGGGACGGGAGAACGGTAGCGGGGAGGAGGCGATGGGGGTAACAGGTAGCAACGGTGGGGTAAGGGGAACAAGGGTGGCACAACCGATGGTGGGGGACGAGAGTACAGCTGCGAGGTGGAGGCAATGGGATCAATAGGTGTTGGGTTAGGGGGACTTACCTGAGGAGGGGGTGGCGGGAGGAAAAGGTAACGACAGAGAGATGATGATGGCGTGGAAGGAGTGGGTGGGGGGCACAACTTGGGGGTGGAGGTTGCGGCAGAGGGTATGGAGGGGGAGGTTGGTGGCGAAGGGGAAGATGGGAGGTGGTTGCGGGAGTGTCAAGACGATGATGAGAGGGAGAGCAGGGGTCGCTTGGTCGTCAAAGGTGCGAGAAGGGCGAGGCGGGGCTGAGACGGTCGTTGGAGGCGTTGTCGTCGATGGTGGCTGATCTGAAGTGGCCTGGACAGCGAGCAGTTCTTCCATAACCCCATTTTTTCCTATTGAAACGGGCTGGAAAGAGAGCAGTTCATCTTCGATGGCGAGTTATTCTGGGCTTTCTTCATCAAAAAGTTGGATGGAAGCTTCGAGGTGGCACAATGTGGTGTATCAACCTTTTTGTCAATGATTTTGGTGGCATCCTCCTCTAGTTAGCATGTCAATGCCTCGACATTCCGCGGCTCTCGTATTTGTGACGCCAAAGCTTGCATATCGGCACAAACTCGGAGCATATTAGATTGTGCTTGTCTAACCTCGCCACGCCATGCACGGTCGTTAGAGCAAGATCCATTGGACTTTTCACGTGAACAACGGAAGGGATCATCAGATCGTGAGCACAATCAAGATGCCATACTCTGATACCAATTGATGCAAATAGAAATTCACGACGACAAAAATAAATAAATATTGATGGTGGAAATTCGATGGAAGAAGAAAACGGAGGGGTTGAGAGGAGAAAACTCATCATAAAACAAGGGATTTGGGAAAAGACTCGTGGAGTCCACGTGGGGGGAGAAGGGATAGAGAGAGGAGATATGAGATAATTCTCAATTAATTTCAACTTGAATCATTTAAAACAATTGACTACCATCCCCTTTATA
Organism: Ottelia alismoides; assembly: GCA_037367405.1. Taxonomy (NCBI): domain Eukaryota; kingdom Viridiplantae; phylum Streptophyta; class Magnoliopsida; order Alismatales; family Hydrocharitaceae; genus Ottelia; species Ottelia alismoides. The sequence goes on from JAZKJV010005835.1 coordinate 516,330, forward strand.
TAGGAGGGGTGAGATTACAAGATTAGAAAGAAAGTCAAGTTTCAATCTACTTATCCTAATTGACTCTAACCGACTAACTAATTGATTTGAATAAAATTCAAATCTTAATTTATCCTAATTGACTCAAACTAATTAAATTGAGATCACATGTGATCTCTTTATTTTAAATAAATTGCAACTATTCAATTATTCGTAAAAAAATTAGATTGTAATTAACAAATAAAAAATAGAAAATTGAGGCTCTATTTATTTGTTTCGTGTTGCATCATATTGAAACAAATTCGAAGACAAAATTAAGGGACGAAGATGAATCGATACCAATATTATAAATAAAAGCGAACAAACTCAAAGAAAGTTATGTTTGCATCGGTATAGTGCATCAATGACCTCGAGTACCAATATTAAAAATAACAGTATCCCTTCTAATTCAAAGTTTGCTTTACGAACACACATTTGACCAACCCGATTACTAAAGTTCCTCCCATGGCCAAGAATGTGAACAAAGGCGACATATACATACACCACAAGAGGAAAAAGAAACACCCAATTCTTGGGTAAAGTACCTCGATGAGTGCATGCTCATTAATAAACGTAGAAGGCATACAGTTGATAAACAAAGCAATAATAAGAACCGTGTGCCCCGTAATACAAACTTACAAAATGAAATGAAGAAACTAGATATGAGTAACATCAAGAATATACCGATGCATGCGCTCAGTGACCCAATTTTATTATGAAGTATGAGCATAAGACTCTTAATGAACAACTCCACGAAAGTAGAAAATGAACAGGAAGACATGAGAGAGGAACTCTCTGATATTATCAAAACAATGGATTTTGCATTAACACCAAACCAAGTTTTGGTTTCAATAACAAAAGCGATGAGAAGAGGATAAACATAATGCTTATTTTTCCATAAAAAAATCTAAGAAATACGAAAAACTCATTAATAAAAAATAAGGTAATAACAATTCATAAACGATCAGGATTTCTAGCAGATGATCCCTACATCAAGGTGGACCAAATGAAACAAAGCATCAACGTGAACAAAGCAAGATTCAAGAAAAAGATTTCATAACGCTTCTCCAGCTAGCAGACCTCACACTCTAGCTATGTATTGGGACAGAGGAAGAACCCAGTAAAGCTTTTGCAAAAAGGAGCAGCACAAGTGTTTGTAAAAAAAACATTTGAAAATGAGAGGAAATAATCCCAGAACAAACGCCAATAGTTAAAAATTAACCAGATGGTGGATACTCACTTCTTCACGAAACACACTAATCTTCTTCCAAATCAAGTTGTTCTGTCAATTTTCCAAGGAGGCCATTTATTCCAAAAATGTAACGAGTCATTACATGCCCCCTATTGCCCATTGGAACTCTATATAACAGGTTTTGATTTAATACAATTTTGTAGTGGGTCCCATCTCGGGATTCCATCCTCTTCTAAAACACAGGGTGTCCTTATAAACAAATAAACATCATTAAAAATAACTCGATAGTTGACATCTTTATAAATCTCACAATCCATGATGAAGAACTCATGAACAAAGGAACATCAATGAGTTTGATACTAGAAGATGGGTAACTTCGCATTCCCCTTCAACAGGGGAGAGTCTGCCATCCATCAGTAACATGTGTTATTCAACATGGGTGCATTAATCGCAGCACTAATAAGGCACTTCTATTTGAAAGATGGGTAGAACTACGATAGAAACCAACCAATCTACATTTAAACCATGCTAAACAAAACAAGCAAGACTACAAGAATAAGACGCGGAGTCATTTTGGAATGATCACCATGAGAAAGTAAATTCATATGATACATCAAATCATCAAATCCCTTGTAGAGCCCACCACGAACTACCCAACACCACGAATAGTGAAATCTCAAGCAATATGGGGTTACAATCATGCTTGCCCCAACATTAAGTCACACGGAGGCTAGGTTTCCCACAGACTATGCACTAAGTACGCTCTCATCCGCTGCCATGTGTAATATGATCATTGTCATGTCCTCGTTATGTACCACAGCTTTTATGATACAAAAATGTAATAAGAAAGAAGTCTACCCTTAATTTAGGTGTCTCAAGGCATAGAGAGATAGTCAAATGACTTGGCTTGGCATATGACTCCTAAGTACCTACATCATAGAAGCGGGGATCATCTTATCTTAATAAGAGGCATATCAACGTCAATCTTGCAAAAGTACCATATGCCAAATGTTAAAGATATTTTTTTCAGCTTTAGACAATTGTATCGTTGAAAACGAGCATTGTATTTCTAGAACAGTGAATTTGGCATAGAAATATATTCGACCAAAGATGGCAACCTACGTTAGATTCATCATATCATAGTGGTTCCAAACAATAATAGAAGTACTCATCTTGACCATATGTCTCCTTCATAAACTCCTCATATTATGGGTTTGACTATAGTAAACAAAATCAATTGTAATTATGGGTATAACACTAACCATGACTCAAGCACAAAAACTTCGTTTGGTGGGAATTTGAAATCCTCCCTTGGTGTTATAAAATATGAAGAATGCGTAAGCGATTGATAAACAGAGCATAAACAAGAAAGATAGAACATGGGAACACCATGATTTTACGTAGAACACCATGATTTTCGCTTTGGTCACCTGCCGCTCCAGAAAATGTGTCACCTCCTGCCTCATATCTCTCCGAATTTGACATTTCATTGTGAAGCGTGTCAGTTAGGGAAGCACCATCGTTCTAGCTTCCCTAGTCGTCAGGGTCGGAGCAGTCGCTCCCCATTTGAGTTATTTCATATAGATATTTGGGATCCGAGTCGTGTCCCAGATCATCAGGGGCACAGGTTTTATCTTGTTGTGGTTGATGATTTCTCTCGAGTGTCTTGGACTTTTCTTCTTAAAAATAAATCTGAAGCAGGAAGTGTTATCCAAAATCTTATCAATGAAGTGCAAAATGTTTTTTCGTCTACTGTTATGTGCGTATTGATAATGCATTGGAGTTCTGCACTCGTTCTCTTGCTCAATTTCTTTCCTCTAAGGGCATTATCCACCAAACCACATGTGCGTATACATCTCAACAAAATGGTGTTGCGGAACGGAAACATCGACACTTTCTTGATATTGCTCGCACATTACTTATTCAGAGTTGTGCACCATTAGCCTTTTGGGGGGATGCTATACTTAAAGCATGCTATCTGGTCAATCGTATGCCTTCTACCGTTCTTGGGGAAAAGGCCCCTATCTCTGTTCTCTTTCCTGACAAAGACTTGTTTTCACTTACCCCTCGTGTCTTTGGGACTGTCGCTTTTGTTCACCGCTTGTCTCCAGGACTTGACAAGCTCTCTCCTAGAGCTGTTAAGTGTGTGTTTGTGGGCTACTCGAGGACACAGAAAGGATATCGTTGCTATGACCCCATCCATGACAAGTACTATGTGAGTGCTGATGTTACATTCTTTGAACCAGTTATGTACTTCTCCCCTGCAGGTAACAGATTAGTTTCCTCTACATCCACGGATACTAATGTCTATGTGCCCCTACCTCCAAGTCTGGGTCAATCTGAGTCCACTACACCACCACCTCCACCACCACCTCCCATTCTACCATCCCCTAAGTTCTACACAAGGCGGTCAGGGCATGCTCAAGCTACACGTCAACCATCCAGCACGCCTCAGGTATGTTCTGATGTTATCACTAATGATGGGTTAGATAATGCACCAGTGCAGGACCCTTTGCTACAGGAGGCGGATCCACCAGTCAGCACAGTGATAGATGATCTTGATCGTCCTATTGCTCATAGGAAGCAGAAAAGACAATGTGCATCATATCCTCTTGCATCTCAAGTGTCATTTCATCGTCTCACTGGTGATTTCCAGAGATATGCAGCAGTTGTCTCGTCGGTTGAGATCCCACGGACTTATTAAGAAGCCATGAAGATTGATTGCTGGCGTCTAGCTATGGAGGAGGAGATGCGTGCCTTACAGTCTCGAGGGACTTGGTCTCTAGTTCCCATTCCTCCATGTGCCTCTGTGGTGAGTAGCAAGAGGGTGTTTACGGTCAAATATCACGTAGATGGGCGGCTTGACAGATACAAGGCCAGACTTGTGGCACGTGGATTTACCCAAACCTATGGGGTAGATTATTTGGATACATATTCACCAGTGGCTCGACACTCCACTCTTCGCATTCTCCTATCTGTTGATGTAGTACGTGACTGGACCATTTTTCAACTTGATGTCAAGAATGCATTCTTGTATGGTGATCTACAGGAGGAAGTCTACATGCAGCAGCCACCGGGGTTTGCTGCTGAGGGGGAGACTCAGATGGTGTGCAGACTTCATAAGGCTATCTATGGCCTTAAACAAAGTCCATGGGCATGGTTTCAAAAGCTCTCCCAGCTGATTGAACGGCAGGGGTTCAAGAGATCAAATGCGGACCATTCATTGTTTATCCAGAAGACTCCTAGAGGTACGGTTGTCGTCATGGTATATGTTGATGATATTCTGGTTACATGAGATGATGCTCAGGGAATTGAGATGACAAAATCTCTTTTGGGAAGTCAGTTTATTACGAAGGATCTAGGCACGGTACGATATTTTATGGGGATAGAGTTTACAAGAAATGCACAAGGAATGGTAATGACTCAAAGAAAATGGGTCACATACTTGCTAGTTGAAACAAGAATGGTTGGATGCAGACCGTCGAGCACGCCTATGGACCCAAGCATGAAGCTGTACGACAATGATACCGAAGAGGTGGACAAAAGAAGATACAGAGAGATGGTGGGTAAGCTTCTATACATCACCATAACTCGACCGGATATTGCCTTTGCAGTAAACCGGGTGAGTCAATTTATGGAGCAGCCTAGGCAAGTTCATATGGAAGCCGTGTATATGATATTGAGATATCTGAAGTCTTCCCCAGGCACAGGTTTGCTATTTAGAAAAGATACATATCTGTCTATTTCAGCTTGTGCAGATGCAGACTATGCAGGATGTCCAAAGGATCGTAAATCTACCTCAGGATTTGTTGTCTTCATAGGAAGCTCTTTGGTTTCTTGGAAAAGCAAGAAACAGACTGTTGTGGCGAGATCCAGTGCTGAATCCGAATACAGAGCCATGGCACAAGCAAGCGCAGAAATGATGTGGGTTCGAGCGGTCTTAGAAGATTTGAATGAAAATGTCTCCTTACCCATGAATCTTCAATGTGACAACCAGGCAGCATTATTCATTGCCAATAATCCAGCTTTTCATGAAAGAACAAAACACATCGAGGTAGATTGTCACTATACTAGAGACATGATCCAGAAGGGCTTGATTTCCACTTCACACAGCAGTTCAGAGGACCAGACTGCTGATATATTTACCAAGCCATTGCTCAGAGAACCTTTCCAGAGATATTCTTCCAAGCTGAGTATGATTGATATCTATGCTCCATCTTGAGGGGGAGTGTAGAGGTTTACGTTATGTCATGATGTACTGTTACGTATTTCGTATTTATCTCATGTACGTCTATGTAATTTACCCAAGGGTTTTCTCTCTATATAAGAGACCCGAGGGCTCTATGGAATAATACCGAAGAGCATTATTGACTCTGACAATTTTCATGTAAATGGCTTGCTAATACTAGACTTGCAAACCAAAGTTATTACCAAAAGGCTTTGGGAACAGGCTAATTTTTCGTTTCAGAATGTTGCCCAAAAGGATTCGACTTGGCCCATAGATCACAAATGAAGATTTGGTGAGCTGCCACCTTTTCAACTTCTTTGTTCTATATTTTAATATACAAGAATATTCCAAATTTTTTCAAGTTTCAATTAACAAATCATGATTAAGTCTTTTTGAGTTATATTTATGATGGACAATCGATTCAACTCATTACAACATCCTTAACTTAATATCGAGTCTCCAAAAGAGATGAATAAAATGACAAATTATTTATCAGCATATCTAATGATTTTTTCAAAAAGGAAGTCATCTTCATTAGTAGAATACCTATATGTCTAGAGTATGTTCAATGGCCATGCTTTGCCCTTGCTTAATACATATAAGAAACCCGATCTTGATATATATATATATATATATTCGAAGGGTATTTAATGATACTTTCTTTCATCTATGTGCATACCATGGTCAAATAAATTTTAATTGTTTTCGAATCAGTCTGTGAGTTATATAATAATTCACTACAACACATGAACTCATTATTTTAAGAACATATAAAATTGTGGAATATAATAAATAATGTGTTGTGTGGAATCCCCACCCACCCCCACACACACACGCGCACGTTGGAACACGGAATGCTCAATTGGGACAATACAATACTAATACACACATGCAAGTAAAGTCTATCAAACTCATAATCGCATATTCTCGCACTTAAGGTGTCGGAGAAAACCAATTACTTGGTGTTCATAGAACTCCTGGGCTTTCTTATATAGGAGAAAAATCTTTGGGTAAATTACAAGATAGATACATCAAGAAATGAAAAAAACAAAAATAACATCAAAGGATAATAATAATCTCAACACTCCCACTACAAGCAAGAGCATACATGTCTATCATGCTCAAGCTTGGAACAACATCTTTGGAAAATGCCTTCAGTAAGTGCGTTGGTGAATATATCTGCAGTTTGATCTTCAGTAGAAACATGATCGATAGATATGAGACCCTTATGAATCATGTCTCTTGTATACTGGCAATCCACTTCTATATACTTTGTCCACTCGTGGAATGCAGTATTATTAGCAATAAATAGTGTTACCTGATTATCACATACTAGTTGCATAGGAAGAGGTAAATCAACAGCAAGATCAGTCAGAACTTATTTGACCCACATCATTTCTGTTCATCCCTGAGACATGCCCTTATTCGGACTCTGCACTAGATTTGGCAACTACATCATGCTTCTTACTTTTCCATGACACGAGTGATTTGCCAATAAATATAACAAACCCAGAAGTGGACTTCCTATCCCTAGGGCATCCTGCATAATCTGCGTCTGCACATGATGTAATATTTGGAGACGTACCTCTGTTAAATAAGAGACCAGTGCCTGGTGAGAACTTCAGATATCTCAAAATCATATAAACAGCATCCATATGCACCTTCTCGGACTACCCCATGTACTGACCCACCTTGCTAACAAAGCATATATTTGGCCCGGTAATGGTAGCATAAAGGAGCTTCCCAACTAGTTCCATGTATCTCCCTCCTATCTATCTCCTCAGTGTCATCATCATATAATCTCATGCTTGGATCCATAGGAGTAGTGGTAGGCTTGCACCCTGTCATACCAATCTCTAATAGAAGATCAATAACAAACTTTCTTTGGATCATCACAAGACCATGCTGGTTCATGGCGAATTCTAATCCAAGGAAGTATCAAAGATTGCCAAGATCCTTGGCCACAAACTGCTGACCTAGGAAGTCATTGGTTGCCTGAATGCCCTGCTTATCATCACCAGTGATAAGAATATCAACATAGACAAGAATAGAAATTGTACCTCTTCGTGTCCACTGAACAAAAAGTGAGTAATCTGCAGTGGATCGAACAAATCCTTGATGCTATATCAACTCTGAGAGCTTCTGGTACTAACTACTAAGCTCTGGGTCTTTGCTTTAGGCCATAAATCGCCTTATGGAGCCTACATACCTTTTGAGACTCCCACTCAGTAGCAAATCTTGTGGTTGCTGCATATAAACTTCCTCATGCAAATCTCCATATATAAATGCATTCTTCACATCAAGCTGATAAAGAGGCCATTGACGTGAAACATCAATTGATAGGAGAATGTATAATGTTGAGTGTCTGGTCATTGGAGAAAAGGTGTCCTGATAATCCACCCCATAAGCCTGGGTAAAACCACGAGCTACTAGCCTTGCCTTCTAGTGATCCACACAGCCATCTACTCTCTGCTTCACCATAAATACTCATTTGCACCCTAAAACCACGAGCTACTAGCCTTGCCTTCTAGTGATCCACACAGCCATCTACTCTTTGCTTCACCATAAATACTCATTTGCACCCTACCACAGATGCACCTGGAGGGGCAGAAAAACACTCCATGTACCATGAGACTGTAAAGCACCCATCTCCTCTTCCATGGAAAGTCATCAACTGTTATCCTAAATGGCCTCCTGATATGTTCGTGGTATAGTAATGGTTGAGAGGCTCATAACAAACTTCTTGTAACCCTCTGAAAGATGGTCCAAGGAAGCATGTGCAGCTAAAGGGTACTTAGCACAGTTGCGTCAGGGCTTCCTCAATGCAATAGGCATCAAGATCATCAGCCTCTCTGTTCTCTGCTATCATATTCTCCTGTGTAGTATCCTGTGGATCACGCATATCACTAGTGCCATCAGTAGAAACACTATGTTCATTACATACCTGGGGTGTGTTGGATGACTGGGAAGACCCAGGAGCAGAGGGGCGAGTAGAGGATCTGTGAAAATAAAAACGAGGTAGGAATTGATTCATGGTAGATGGTGGAGGAGGTGGAGAAGGGGGTGGTGGAGGAGGTAGAGGTGACTGAGACTCATCATAAGGACTTATTGGAGATATCGATGAAGGAACGAAGATATCCTCACCAAAGTCAGCATTAGACAACATGTCACCTGTAGGAGAGAAATACATAATAGACTCAAAAAATGTGACATTTGCACTCACATAATATTTCCGTTCAATAGGATCAAAACATCGATACCCTTTTTGGGTATGAGAATAGCCAACAAACACACACTTGACAGCTTTAGGAGAGAGCATGTCACGACCATGTAGTCAAACGCCACATATCCAAAGACTCTAGGGGTAAGTGAGTATAAGTCCATCTCGGGAAACGTAATCAAGAAAGGAACTTTTTCTCCAAGCATAGTGGATGACATGTGGTTAACCAAGTAATATGCAGTAAGAACCACATCACGCTAGAAAGAATAAGGAGCTCGACGCTGAATCAAAAGAGTCCTTGTGACATCCAAAAGATGACGGTGTTTACGTTCAACAATACTGTTCTGTTGTGAGGTGTAAGTACATGAAGTTTGATGAACAACACCAATAGATCTAAGGAAGTTCAATAACTGTAAAGTAGAAAACTTCAAGGTATTATCAGTGCGAATAAATTTCACATTAGCTGAAAAATACTTTTAATCTCAATAAGGAAAGATTTCATAATAGGACCAGCCTCCGACTTATTCTTCAGAACAAATACCCAAGATAATCTAGAATAATCGTCTACATCGACCATATAAAACCGATGTCCCTTATGATCAGGAACGCGACTAGGACATTAGATATCAAAGTGAACCAACTCAAACAACTGACCACTGTGACAATCTGACGACTTGGAAAAGAGGAACGATGGTGCTTCCCAAGCTGACACGCCTCACACTCCAAACTAGTACGACCAGAGATATGCGATAGGACATGGCACATCTTCTGCAGAGAAAGATGCCCAAAGCGAAGATGCCACAAAAATGGAGAGACGAGTCCAGAAGGAATAGACGCGGCCCCTGCACAAGAAGGATGGACAAGTCTGTGAAGTCCCCTCTGCTGACGACCACATCCAATCACCCTGCCCGTGAGTATATCCTGAAACACAAGAGAAGAAGAATCAAATATGGCATGACAATGTAAATCTTTACTAATCTGACTAATAAACAAAAGATTCATCTTAAATGTTGGGCATGTAAGACATTTTGCTGACGCATCGAAGGAGCTAGAACAGTCTCCCCCTATCCAACAATGGGTAGATGAAACCCATTGGCAATAACCACTGATCTATCCCAACGGATAATCTTGTAAGAAGTAAATTGTGCTCAATCGCCGCACATATGATGAGATGCTCCAAAGTCCACGATCCAGTCAGACAAATCTGAACTGCTGCTACTAGTAAGGGAAAAGCAATACATGACGAGTTCAAAGAGGCTCTAGCAATGTGTGCGACATCTGAAGAACATGCAGGTGAAGTAGTTGGAGTAGTCATCATCTCCCGTAGCTTGGAAACAATATCATCAAAGCATGGACTATGAGCTGGTGCAGGTGTAGAGGGAGGTTCAGTCTGCTCAGGAACTCGAATAGAGGTTGGATACCCATGCCTCTTATAGCATGTCTCCTCAGAATGATCGGGATGGTGGCAATGTGAACATGGGCCTCGCCAAGGTTGCAAAAGTCGGTAGTCGGTACTCGGTCGGTTGGGTCACTGACTAAGGATTAATCGGCAGTCGGGCGACTAATCGGATTTAGTCGGACTTTAATCGACTTTGAATTTTATAATTATTTTAAATATATAACTCATTTTTATACATATATTTACATAGATTTTGTACATTTATATACTACCACAATAAAATATAAAAAAATATTGAATTTAAATAAAACATTAGGCATATTATACTAAGTTTGCTTATAAAAAAAGTAAAACATTAAAAAAAATACGGTATCTCCGAGCGAAAATTGGTTGATTAGTGTACCTAGTCGGAATTAGTCGGTACTCGGTCGGCCACCCCACTGACTAGACTAGTCGGACCTACTAATCGGGCCAGTCGAGCGACTTTTACAACACTGGGCCTCGCTAACGACCTGCTTCGCGACCACGTGGTACTCGATCACGGAACTATGAAGTATTTCCGCTGCCACGAGAAGCTGTCATAGCAGAAGGAGTCTGAACCACAGTAGTAGATGATGTAGTAATTCTACTCAGTCTCTTGTAAACCTCCTCCACTGGAGGTATCGTCTCTCTTGCAAGAAGTTGAGTACGTGATGCATCGTACTCAGAGTATAGAGATGACAAAAGTACTCCCGTCATAGTTGCATTGTGATACGACAGCTATTGCCTAGTAATAGGCATGAAGCTATGCAGATGCTCAAACATGCCTCTAAGATGTGAGAAGTGAGCATAAAGAGGTCGATCATTCTGCTTGGTCGAAAATATATCAAACTACAACTGTAAATTTTTGCTCATTTTTCTCTTGTTCATACGTGGCTACTAAGATATCCCACATAGCATTTGTTGTGGGTTTATTGGCAATATCATTGGCAATCTCCGTGGTGAGCATCTTGAAGAACCAAACACGAGCATAGACATCATCTTACTTCCAAGAAGAATTAGCCCCAGTTTTGTTCTCTGGCATTGGATCTGTCAGAATGTGCTCTTTGTTATGGCACTGCATCAGGATGTGAAACTGCATGGGCCACAACCCGTAGTTGGTCCCATCCATCTTCACGATGGGCCCTTAAGGCATCAGACGAAAAAAAACATTCTCTGTCATGGTAGCAAGAATGCCGAAATCCGGAACAAAACTGAGTAGACTTTTACAATTAAGTCTACACAATCACATATAGATGATTGGTTGTATCAGTGGACTTATACAACCATCCTCATCTCCTGTTGTTTAAGCTATGTGCAGTGGTGCGCGTTGATGCACGTAGATGTACGGATGATGCTCGCAGGAGCACGTTGATGCACGTGAAATGCACACAAGTGCATGCAGGATGTATGCACGCAGGATACACAAATGTTCGCATACGCAAGGGTATGCAGCAAGGTGCAGGTACATGGGCGCAGGCACAGGGCACGGGCCGGACCTATTGTGCAGGTACAGATGGGTTGTGGGGCGCAGGTACAGGCTGGTCGCAGGTAGAGGGCGCAGGGCGGCGAGGCGAACCTAGGCGCAGGGAGACCACGGGGCGCGGTGGAGCCACAAGTTGAGAAAGGAGGAGGCAGTGCTGGTTGCACAGGGAGGAGGGAGCGGTACACGAGGGCAGGGGGTCGTGCGTGGCGTTAGGGTTTGGATGGAATAAAGAACCCCGATCTAGGACCATTGCTCCGATACCATGTTGGGGAAAACCAATTACTTGATGTTTATAGAACCCTAGGCTTTCTCATATAGGAGAAAAGCCCTTGGATAAAATACAAGATAGATAACGAAGAAATGGAAAAAACATAAATAACCCCAAAGGATAATAATAATCTCAACATATGGTATTGGGAGTCTGCAATTGTTGGGATGTGAACTAATAATCTGGATATGGAGATTGAAGTGGGCTGCTACAATGGAAACCTTTGTGTATATTGCCATTATTTGAAGTTCTGAAATGGGTTTCCTTGGAACCCTTCAAAATGAGCCTCTTATATGAGATCCTCGAATTAGTCTTTCAGATACATTGATTCAGAGAATGGGTAATTTACTCACAGTCCTTATGGATCTATTTGTATCAAACCTCCGCCATGGACATAAGATATATGTAGTTCACATTAAGAATCTAATTCAAATAAACAAGTATAGTGACCTCTCAATAAAATATCTCATATGTTGGCCTCATCCAGAACACAAGGAGTTCACTAAGACCAGCCCCCATCTCTCATATTGACGTTGGAGATACAAACTCCATTTCCTCTCTTTGTTCCTCCCAACCACCTCTATTGATCAAGATGGGGGAAGAATAAATTAGGGAAGAATCTCTGATAATCTTTTTATTATTTTCATTTTTCACATCTTTCCATTTTTATGTTTCATACATCCAATTTTATTTTATTTTTTACGACAATTTACCATTCAAGCAGTAACTATCTTTTTTCTCCTTTTTTGACATCACAAATAAAATATATTTGAGTATATGTAAATAAGTTATAAATAGCTATTTGAGTATACCAGGGGGCAGCCCCATTTTTCCCATATCACAAATAGCTATATTTATTTAACTTTAGAAAAATACAATAAAATATATTTAAGTATATGTAAATAAGTTATAAATATAAAATTATGTATATAAAATAATAAAATTTGAAATGTAAAATAAAAATAAAATACGTACTATATAGATCAATACACCTATAATTATACTTGTAAAAAATAACCTACAATAAATCTAATGTAAAAATAAATAAAAATGAGATTAAAATACTACATAAAATAATAAATAATTTTTATATTTTGGCAAAAAATCAATAAAATCATTTAGAATTTTTTTGAATTAATAGGGAATTTCAGCATATTTTGTCTTTTTCCTGATATACATAGCCCAAGTGGCATAGTCTTCGTTGACACGAGGTGGGACCTAGTCCTTGTTTACCTAGTCATCATCACCATTTTTTTCTTCGATGCCAATACCAATAAATGCATTATTGGAATTTATGAATTAGTATTTTAGTGTCTTTACCAGCCCTTATCTCCCCTAATTCATAAATGCCAATAATGCATTTCTATTATTTACAAGGGCCAATACTCTTCGTGGACTCTAGGTTGGACCTAGTCCTAAAGTAAGGTCCAATCAAGATCCAGTCTTCGTTTATTTTATTTATTTATGGTTAAAACATAAAATATATTTATTAATTTATGTATTATTTTATGGGTTAATTATTGCAAGTTACTTTTTATAAGTAAAAGTATAGGTATATTTACCTATATAATGTGTATTCTATTTTTATTTTTATTTTCTATTTTACATTTTATTATTTTATATACATAACTGATACATTTATAACTTATTTTAATATACTCAGATATATTTTTATTGTATTTTTATGAGTTTATTTATACATTTAATTAAATATATGTATTTAGTATATATGTATAAATATAGCTAATTCATCTATATATTTTGTATCATTATTTATAATATTGTATTTTTATGGTTTTATTTTATTATAATTATGTACAAGTGTTATAAGTAATATTTACAATATTATAAAATATAAAGTCATTAAAAAATAAAGAATAAATAAAATGAATATTTTATTCAGGTATACTATACAATAGGGTTCTAGAAACTAACTTTTGCATCTCAATTCCTAATTGAATAAAAACACCTACATTAAATAGCTAATAAAAAGTTATGTACAATTAAAGGTGATTTTGATGTATGTCAGGAAAAAGACTGCACCCATATTGGGTCACGTATGCCAAGATCTTGGTTGGACCTTATTTTTGGTACCTAGTCTAAGTAAAATCCGAAGATTGGAGCATGGTTGGATCTTAATCTACTTAATCATAGAAACCTTATAGGAACTGGAATTGAGACACTTCAACTCTGCTAGACTTAATTCTGTGAGACCATAAGACTCGGTTCAATTTCGTCTTGACTGCCAAAGTAGAATATTTCAAAACATACACATAACTCTTGTCGATAGTGACCTAGATTGCACACATGCACCTTAAAATTTGCTCACCTCAATTGAAGTGGTAGAGGGATGGATTTGCCGGCATGAGACAGGAGCCAATGGAAATATCAGAAGTCACACATTTGTGGCCATTGTACCAAATTGATCCAGTAGTCAGGAGGTCTAAAGATAGAAGTCGCGGGTTGCAATAATGCTTCAAAAGAGGGATAGTCTACTAGCTCAAGAGGAAAAAGTCCATATGTAAATGATGTTGTATGTAGTGTTAAAAAAGCAAAATAAAAAATCCAAAAAGAAAAGATGGTCAGAACTCAAAGAAAAATCAATTCTCATGGGAGCATGTATATGTTTGTATATTTAATAAGCAAGCTTGAGTTTCAAAACATATTCATGTGAGCCTCCAGCCAGATGACTTGGTTGCATTGGTCAAGCATCCTAGGATAGATACCTACACTGGCTACCACCCATTCTTCTCTCTACCTCCTTTTCTTGAGTCGGTTGTAACTGAACTTAAAAGGGAATACCCTGCTTCTTGAGGAAATAATTGTTGGTTTGGGAATTGAGTCGAGGAGAGCTACATATCACTGACACTGTACAAGATAGATTCATAGTCATAAGGGTTTACATATGAGTTCACTTATTTTGACCTGGCTATTGAGGGTGCTTGATTAAGATTTTGTGAATCTTAAAGGTTGTTGTATTTTAAAGCCAATTCCCAATAAGGTTTCGACCACAACTAAAACTGCAAAGGTCCAACCGATCTTCAAATTTTGATTTTATAAAGACAAGTTTGAAAGTTAAAATCAATCCAAGTTCTTTCCTTTTCTTTTCATTATTTTCATTTCTGCACTTATATGAATAAGTGTTTACTAGGGACTAGAAAAGGCACGTATATGGGGATGATGACTCTCCATTTAAACACCTTTATTCGTTCATTTTGGCCTTTAAACCTAGCTAAATGCGCGTGTGTATCATTATTTTGTATACATTAGCATCCATTATTTATTGTATAAATATTGTATAAAATATTATATTTAAATCTAAAATAAAAGAATAAAGAAAAAATAAAATGCCAAAGATATTTTATGACCATAAACCCTGAGATCTAGGCATCATGATGACTGGGTTGTCAAAGAATAAAATAGTAGGAGATAAGGGCCAATAAAGCCAGTAACCCTAACTCATACATGCCAATAATGCATTTTCAGGGCCTATTTTATTCTTTATTATTATTCATCAAATAAATAAATAAATTGTGTATATAAAGGTTGTAGATAAAATACATACAAAAATACAAAATTTATTTCACAAAAAAATACAGAACTTATTTCACATAAAAATAATACAAATTGTACATTCTACACTGAAAATAAGAATCGAAAATCCAAACATCCCAGACCTGCATCTCCTTCGTATGAATTCAAAATGCATCAAAATCATCTTTAATTGTATATAGCTTTTTATTATCTATTTAATGAAGGTGGTTTCATCTAATTTAAAGTTAAGATGCAAAAGTTAGGTTTTGGACCTCTATTGTATAATATACGTGAATACAATATTCATTTTATTTATTCTATATACGTTTCATGATTTTATATTTTATAATTTTGTAAATATTAATTATAACACTTGTAAATGATTAAAATATAATAAAACCATAATAATACAATACCATAAGTAAGGATACGAAATATATATTTGAATTACTTATACTTATACGTATAAAATAAATACATATATTTAATTAAATGTACAAATAAAATTAATAAAATATAATAAAAATATATCTGAGTATATTAAAATAAGTTATAAATATATAAATATTGTATATAAATTAATAGAATGTAAAATAAAAAATAAAAATAAAATACATATTATATAGGTAAATATACCTATACTTTTACTTGTAAAAATAACTTACAACAACTTAACCCATAAAATAAATAAAAATTAGATTAAAATACTACATAAATTAATAAATATTTAAAATTAATAAAATCATTTAATATTTTATTTTAAACTAATATAGGTTTTTATTTGACGGCTTGTCTTTTTGCAGATGACGTTGTCCAATGAGGACCCACCCTCCATTGACTTGGGTCACCTTCTCCGACCCGAGCTCTAGGCTTGTCAGAATACATTTAACCTCATCTTCCTCGATTTTTGCCGCTCTTATCCTTCACTTTTTTAGGTTGATTCATTCTTCGACTTTTCGCCTCGATCCTCCACCTTTCATGCCAGTTTCTTACATTAATCCATAAATCACTGAATCGAGCCATTCACCTCGATCTTCTCATCCATGTACATAACCCCCTCATCGAAGCTCATTCGAACTCATTCCCTTTTGCTCCATTTCTTTCCCTCATTCTGTGCCCAAAGGCTCGAGAAGAGTGACAACTAGCTCGCCTACATTTTAGAACAAGGAGGAGAAGTGTAAAGGCATTCCCACCTGTCTCTGCCGCTCACCAATGTGAAGTTCCATCTCGCGGCCTCTGGCCTCTAGAGATACATTTTATAGATTTTTAGGTAGGTTTAGTCTTTGTCTTCGTTTTCTGTAGTTTATTTCATGTTTTAATTGCTTGTCTCGCCTAAGTTTAGGAGTTAAACTTCGCTAGAGCTCTAGATCTCCGGCCATCATCTTCACCATCCTTCACCTCGTTCTGACGCGCGCCAACCATTCCACTACCTTGTCCCTTCACTTCCCCACATTATCCCTTCACCATACCCCTAGATCTTCATCGGATCTAGATTTCGATGTCCATCATCATCTCCCTCGACCGAACCTCATCACTTTCATAAGGATCCTTCGCTCACTCCCTCCGACCTTTCCTTTGATCGTTCATTCATTCTTCTCTTCCTGCCGCTTTCTCTCAACTCAACTAGACTTTCGAATAGAATTACCTCGACTTTTTTCAATATATAGATATATAGTAGCGAAATCGCCTAAGTCTCGTTGGGCATTGCTTGAGAGCTTCTCAAAATCAGGGAGAAGTTCGGAGGTCATCCTCTTTCTATTAAATGCACCTCAGGACGTCGAATAGAATAATAAATTCTAGCTTCATTGAAGAATTTAGGGATGTGAGGGGACTTTTTCAATCTTTTGCTTCTACTAGACTTGTGGGGTATACGTCATTGATTTCGTCTTCTCTCTCGGTTATTCCTGATGTCGGATGTCTTTATCCCAGTTCTTCCTTCAGTCTTTATCCCAGTCATTCCTTCCTTCTTTCTAATGTACACACCTCGGACAATAATAGCCATGATCATTTCCTTTGCTATGCCATCCTCTCTATATTCTTTGCAGGTTATGAAGAACTCGTCTGAGGGATAATCTGACTAGGAACGACCCCCAGGTCTTCGTCGAAGACCTTTGAGCTCCAGGGGCTCAATCAGTAGCCCCCAGACCCATTTGAAGCATCTGGGCAGTTTGCAGCAGCTGTAGGAACAAGTAGCAACCATTGGTGGAGTTATAGATGATCGGACGTTCGAGCATCATCCGATTCAAACTCGCTACGCATGAGTTCTTCATGGACCCTTGGTCGTTGTTCGATTAAGGTCAAGCTGCCAAATGAAGTAGTGTCCGTCAAATTTGGAGGAACCACAACCGTTGATCTCCTTTAGAGATATAATCCTAGCTGCCAAAGCTGAATGGGTACCGTGCATTGAGAGGTCGACACATGTCAAATGAAGAATCCAACGTCGCATGATCCCACACTTTAGGGAATAATTTACACATCTAGCCTGCATTTTTGTTTTATTTCTATTTAGTCAAGTAACTGTGTAAATTAGCTTAATATTTTGTGTAAAAACACGTAAGGAACCCTAGCTTTTGCGATAATACATTTGGGTCTAGTCCAGCTCAGTTCATGTGCTGTCCCACTTGAGCTAGTCATATTGCACGTTTATCCTTGTGGGTTTTTGTATTGTAGTTTAGTATTTAAAATTTTAATATTAGTTGAAACTTTTGGGTATTTTTCTGAATAGACCACATTTATTTTTAATTGAAAATATACCCTTGTTAGTTCATAAAATTTTTCCATTGTTTTCTATTTTCTAAAAATATAAAACGTGCTCCAAAAATCATGAAAATATAGGACTAGGTGCCTACTTTTGATCTTTCATGTTATAATTTTAGTTGTCATTTTAGGCTATTTCGTATTTATAAAAAATAAAAATATCATGTTTTATTTTCTGTTTGCTTTAAAAATCCAAAAAATTATAAAACTGTATTAAAAAATTCCATAAATATTATTGTTTGTTTATTATTGTATTTTGTACCTCCAGACCAAAATACCTAAAAATAGAAAAAGAAAATCTCTAAAAATTAAAAGCTCCAAAATCCATATAAAAATTATAAAAAATATTTTAAAAAACCAAAAATATTTATTTCTATCTCAGAATTTTATCTAAATTATTTATTACATATTAAAAATAGTTTTGGAAAATTTTAAGGCTTTTAGCTATTTTAAATTTCAAAATAATTTGACCAGTTTAATCAGTCACTTTTTTTGCCTATTTCTGATATTTTGCATTGCTTCATCTATATTGTGGGTTAATTGTTGATTTACTCTAGCTTTCGTAATAGGTCGCCACGACTATGGTGTTCTTGTCTTGTGAGTTCATCTGACCCTCGTAAAAATCAAGTTTTCATGGAGTCCTTATCAACATGTTATCACGAAGGTAATTTAGAGTTGATTGAACCAGTCCAATCTCATCCTAGTGGATCTAAGTATCATAGAAGGTTGATTTATTTTGGTTGATTTCTAATCTCAAAATCCTTGTTAATATAGTCAAGGTGGATAGAAGGTTCTTGAGGTTATTGCTACCAAATTTTTGTAAAAGTAATAAATCATCAACTAATTGAATGTTAGTGACTGCATTTCAAATCAATTCTTTACTTAAGATAAGACACTATTCTACTAGCTTTTATTAGCATATCAGTTACAACCGTTAATGAGTGGAGAAAGAGTAGTAAGAAAATGGGGTCACCTTGGCAAACCCCATGCAAAGTGCTAATGAAACCCACTAAAAGACTCATTGACCTTGGAAGAGAGTTTTGTAGTCTCAAGGATAGCAGAAATCCAAGCAATGGATGTAGTTGGGCATCTCGTTGCGGTGAGAATTTAACATGAGCATCCATCCGAGAGTACTAAATGCCTTTTTGAGGCCGATGGGATCAAAGATTTTTCTGTAGCATGTTATCAAGAACGGTTGATATGACCATTGACTCAATTATTGCCAATCGACATTTGATAAATTCACCTTGAGAAGGATAAATGGTTTCCTAGATCATAGGTGGCCATTGATTTACAAGAATCTTGGAGAAGATCCCTATCAAGAGGTCTTAGATTTAAATGGAGATAATTTGCAACACTTGTGGGGTCACCGATTTGTAAATAAGGGCAGTGGTCACACTATTAGATGATGGAGATCCAAGCCTCAAAAATCTGATGACCCTTGTCTATTGATCATGGTCATAAATTCAATAATAATTCCATCAGGACCGATGACTTTATTGTTCTTTAAATGTCTAATGATGTTTTCGACTTCACTCTAAGTAAATAAGTGCTATCAATGAATGTAAATCCAGCAATTGATAAGCATATTTTGTGGGATAACAATCTCCATATATGAAACTCATTTCTCGTGAAAAGTATCCGTGATTATTTTTTTCCTATACTTGAAAATCCGATTAAATCGTTTCTTCTTAATCTTAAAGAGCAACATTATGGTTTTTGTTTTGTTTAACGGATGGTGAAACCGTCAAAACTCTAGTATTCTTGTGTCCATCCACGATATAAAACACTATAGCTAAATGAATCTAGAGCTCAACTTCAATTCTCAATTACTTCTTTAGGTTTTCATTCAATTGAAGCAGCTCAAAATGGAGCTCTTCCTTTTCGAGGCCGAGCAATGTTTCCTTTTCACAGATGAGATTTTGTGAAGCAAAATTTCTCTGGTATGGTATGGTAATCGGTTTCTACGCTAGCCTTTTAATGTGATTTTTTAAATGTTTGAAATTTTGAATCCATAGGTGAGAGGGATTATCTAGGTCACATAAAATAAACACGATCCTAGTAGATTCACATGCACCCAATGATGCTTTAATGGTTCAACTTATATGAGGTATGTCAAAAGAAAGAAAAAAGTTTCAATCACTACTTTACCAAGATACCCTTGAAGACTAGATTTGAGTAAACTGTTGAAAGAAGATTATCTAGTAGACAATGGACTGATTTAGGAGTGAAAAACTCCTACAACAACTTTGATCCTTGGCTCTGTGGAAGATAATCCACAAGGGTCAGAGGGTGTATCCATTTTTTCTTCACTATAATAAAGAAATCACACACACACACACACACACACACACACACACACACACACATATATATATATATATATTCTTGATAATGACAAGGAGGAAGGAGGGATCCATGTTGAATTAGGACTCGAAATGAAAGGGATTGCCTTTAATATAATAAAGAATGTCAAAAAATGCTAACGGTTCTAATAATATAGTAAGTTGCTGAGTGCTATACACTAGAGGGAGTAGAAGTGTGAGGCAAGGAAGGGGCACATTATATTTGTCCTCTTAGTAGTACTGAAAATTATTTATAAATAAAAAAGGAGAGAGAAGGCTAACTCACTAATGTACTCGATTCTAGGCTAAAGGCAGAAAGAAGGCTAAGAGCAAGAATCAAATATAGCCACCATCTAAGACATTTGACCTCCCACCATTATATAGTGATTTCAAGATAGTCTAAGGATTGTGGCAATGCTAAAGCTCTTTACGTTGCGCCTAAAATCATTCCAAGCACGACAGAGGTGGCCACTAAGCTATTTCTTTGGAAAGCTCCTACTAAGATGAGAAATTCCCAGATAAAGCTTCCTATACCAGGTAAACTCATATTGGCCCTTCCAATAGGACATTGTCCTTCCATGTGTAAGAAAGGCTAACGATCGTAGCCTCTAGATTCAATTATCTAGTGACACAACCAATTTCCATACCCAAAATGGTATTTTTATCACATTCTTATGATTTAAGTAAGAATATCCTTTATTCTTTTAGAAACTCTAATTTTAACTAGATCTAAAATACATTTTTTTCATAATACATTATTTAAATAATGTTCAATTTTGTGCTCATGTAATATTACGTGAGGCAGATGTTTGTAACCTCTCATGTTTTTTTGTAAAATCCGTGCTTTCTTTTATAATGCTTGTGTGCTTTTTGTAAAATAAAACTCTTATTAGTGGTTTATCATTTTTTTTTGTATTTCCAGCAAATGTCATTGCAAATAATGTACTTCATTCAACATTCATTATCCATTTGTAAAGTTTATATATGTCTTTGTCAATCGCATATCATATTAGTAATATATTAGTTATTTTTTGTATTTTTGTCGATAATTTTTTTTGTTTTGGTGATTTATGTAAAATTTGCAACTATTTTGCAGAAAAACAATAATTCATAAGATACATATTCAAAAACGTAAAATATACATTAAATTTGTAGAATACACATCAAATATGTCAGATATATAAAAACAACAATATTCATTCACACACAATCGATATGTAAAATGCATGTCATATTTATAAAATACATATCAAATATGTAAGATATATAAAAATGGCCACAATCACTGTGCTTCGTACGCTATCATCAAGATCCAAGCATTGTGTTGCCACCAACAAACCATTTTCCTCCACGTCCCACCATCATAACTAACATGATTCAAGCACCGTTGCAGCTAGCCTCCATGAACCACCATTGTCGTTGACATGATCAGTACTGCCACATCAACTGTTGTCATCGTTGTGATCCATACACCATTGCAGCCACCATCTACATGCCACCATCATTGTCCTCATGATCAAAGCGATCCTGCAACCACTGTCATTTCTTCCATCCTGGCATCATCACCTCTCCCATATGATGTTGCAACCACCGACTCGAGTATGCTATCACCTCCGCCCACATGTCATCGTCATCAACGGACTAAAATGATCAGGGTTTTGAAATTTGAATAAGCAAATAGGGTAACATGTTAATGGAGGAGATAGTTGAGTTGGTTAGATACTATATTTTAGATAATATATAAAGACCAAAATGGGTTTTAGCTTAATTAAAAATAATTAACATACCTTTAATAACTACCACTGAATTAAAATATGAAGGATTAGGATTGCTAGCCTTCATTAAGGATGGAAGGACCATGTCCCATTGAAAAGATATCCATAATATATATATATATATATATATAGGGAAGCTACACAGGGGGGTGCAGCCAACTAGCTACACCTGAGTATTTTTTTCATTGATTTTTGATTTTTTGAAGGAAACTTATGACGGATTTACTTATACTTAGTTTATTGTGTGGAATATGTGTTTCAAATTTCATGCAAAACAAAAACTCCTAGCATGCCCATCTAGATATGGTCAATTTCTCCTGAAACCGTTAAAATGTGATAGCTTTGATGGAGATGATAGAAATATCGAATTTAGTTGAAATTGGTATGATATCATGGTGATATATAGTGATTTAAATACCCCTAGGTTTCATTTAAAAAACACAAACAATCAATGAAAAAAATGGCCGGGTGCAGCTAGTTAGCTACACCCCCGGGTGCAGCTTCCCCAGCCCCCCATATATATATATGTGTGTGTGGGGGGGGGGGGGGAGGAGTATGCTCCCTAGTTGTAGCTAACTTACGTGCTCCCTCCCATTTTCCTTGTATTTTTCTTATTTTTATTAATTGAAGCCTATTGGAATTTAGATCACAATATGTACCATGGTGTCATTAAAATTTCGACTTAAATCGAGACTTCTATCCCCTCCATCAAGACTGTCAAATTTTAACGGTCTCAGAATTGCTGAAATTGATTGACCCCCTTCAAACGGAGGGCATATGAGTCTCTGAATCTGACAAAATTTGAATGACATATTAGAGGGATATAATGATGAATATACATAATTTTATTTTCCAAAAAAAATAACAAAATAGGAGAAAAATGAGGGTGGGAGTAGCCAATTGGCTACAACCTGGGTGTAGCCTCATTTAACCCTATATATATATATATATAGAGAGAGAGAGAGAGAGAGAGGAATGATCCTATGAGAGCATGAGAGAAATGATCCTGAACCACATGATTTTGTTTTCTCTCTCCTGGTCTTCTCTCTACTGGGTGAATCATGTGGTCTAGAATCATCCCTCTCATGCTCTCATAAATTTTGGCTCTCGTGTGATCACTCCTCTCTCTCTCTGTGTGTATATATATATATAGGAAAGGGAAGCTGCTCCATGGAGCAGCTAAGCTGGCTGCTCCACGGGGCAGTTTGCCCTCCTTTTTTATTTTTTTGAAATTTTTTTCATGTATATTCATCTATATATCCCTCCTACATGTCATTCAAATTTCGTGAGGAACGGAGACTCCTATACCCTCCATCTAGAACATGTAATTTTTAACGGTCTGAAATTTGCTGTAAAATATCTGTTCTATATGGAGGGCATAGGAGTCTCCGTTTCTCACGAAATTTGAATGACGTGTAGGAGGGATATATAGATGAATAATACATGAAAAAAATTTAAAAAATAAAATAAAAAGGGAGGGGAAACTGCCCCATGGGGCAACTTCCCCGTCCTCATATATATATATATATATGTGAGGAAAATGGGGCTGCCCCCTAGGGGGAGCTAACTTAGCTCCCCCCGCCCCATTTTCTTCAATTTTTTTATTTTTTTTTGAAAATTTTTTCCGTGAATATTCATCACTATATCCCTATATTATGTCATAAAAATTTCGTGTGAAACAGAGACTCCTACGGCCTCCATCCAGACATTCATTTTTTTAACGGTAACAGGATTTTTTAAATCGACCCCGTTTGGATGGAGGTCTTAGGAGTCTCGGTTTCGTATGAAATTTGAATAACATAATATAGAGATTTAATAATGAATTTACACGGTTTTAGATTTCAAAAAAAATAAAAAAATTTTGGGAAAAAGGGGCGGGGGGAGCTAAGTTAGCTCCCCCTAGGGGGCATACACATTTTACCCTATATATATATATATATATATATATATATATCTGTGTGTGTGTGTGTGCTGCACCTTTCCTGGGTGTATGGAAAGCCTGTCATCTCATTCGTGTGTAATTAATCCAACGGTTCTAACTAATTCCCTTTTAATCTTAAATTTTTTAATGTTGAAAACCCATTTTAGTCTTTTTGTATCATTCTAAAAATAGAATGTGACAACCCATATTCTATTTTTGGTTTATTCGATGAGTGAGTTCCCGTTAGGGTTTTCTCTTCACATAATAATCGACGTCCAGGAGGTGTGTGTCGAAGAGCAGGCCGATGACTGCAACCTACCTGTGCCAGGAGGTGTGTGTCGGAGAGCAGCCCGATGACTGCAACCTACGTGTGCCAGACCTCTGATATAGTGGTCGATCACCACCTCATCATCTGGATTGAGACATACGAGTGCATCGACGCCTGTGATCTCGACAGGAACTCCGTCGGCATCTCCTCAGATTTCCTTCATGATGAGAGCTTCATCCGCAATCTCTGCTCCACCCACTGCTACCAGAGTTGCCCCAACATTGTCGACCTCTACTTCCATATCATCTCTAGAGAAGGTAATTAAACCTGATATTAAAAAAAAACATGCCAAAGATTGGAATTAAGCAGATGCTTGCTTGCTTGGTTAATTGATATATTTGTATTTTTAGCATCATAATCATATCATAACTAGATTGCTTTGCTGATGTATGAAATTATCGCAGGTGTTTACCTGTCCAATCTCTGTAAGAGCGTCAAGGCATGCGCCATATGGTGGATACCCTCAGTTATGGAGTAGCATCTTATTATCCTTCCTCGGCACCCTGAAGGTAGCTTAAACATGTGATAAACACAGAGGTAGCGTTTCTCCTTCCATAACAATCGATGATGGCGGCGACATGCTCTAGGACGCACGCAACACACATGGAGGGAGAGGGTGACGACGCTCAAGGTCATGGCTGGAGATGGAGGGCATGCCTAGTTTTTTACATTCAGAGATCCTATTTTGCAATCTTGAGTATTTTTTTTTACAATCTCAGATCGTATTTTACAATCTCATATCATTTTTTTACAAATTTTGAAACTGTTTTTTTAGATTTATTTAAATTCCGTGATATGGCAAAAACTATTTACATTTATTTTATAATGCAGGATGCAAAATTACAATATGGATTCGAATTTTACAAAGATGCTTGGAATTCTGCAGGGCGTGAAAGTACTAAATATTTTTGTGAAAAACGCACATAATTGTGAGTATGGATTTACAATCTTCATACATATTTTACAAAATGTGCATGAATTTTTACAATAGTGTTATCAAAATTACAATTATAATAATATAACTATTACTAATTATGATTTTATTTTACAATGTAGGATACAATTTTTACAATAATAATGGGAATTTTACAAAAAGATCTGTTATTCTACATTGCGCGAAATTGCTACCACGTTGGCGAAACTTCATTAACTAGAAGGCAACGAAAAATCCCAAATCAGACATGCTAAAAATGGAAAAAAATACAAGGACGAAATAAATTTCAAATTCGAAATTAAATTCAAATTTAAAACGAAAATGTATGGACTAAAATACCCTTTTGGATAAAGAACCGCTTGATCGAGATCTAACGGATCTCGTGATGGGCATTCCATGCACCCAGGAAAGGTGCACCTCATTGGAAGGGCCCTATATATATATATATATATATATATATATATATGAGTGATCTATGAGAGCAAAAAGTTGTGAGAGCATGAGAGGGATGATTCTGGACCACATGATTCACCCAGGAGAGAGAAGAGTAGGAGAGAGAAAACAGAATTATGTGGTCCAGAATCATTCCTCTCATGCTCTCACAACTTTTTGCTCTCATAGGATCACTCCTATATATATGGGTTAAAGGAGGCTACTCCCTGGGAGTAGCCAATTGGCTACTCCCACCCCTATTTTTTCTCTATTTTTATATTTTTTGGAAATAAAAAATATGTATATTTATCACTATACTCCCCTAACATACCATTCCAATTTCGCCAGAAACAGAGACTCATATACCCTCCATCTGAAGGGGGTCAATTTCAACAATTCTGGGACCATTAAAATTTGACAGTCTTGATGGAGGGGATAGAAGTCACGAATTAAATTGAATTTTGAATGACACCATAATGACATATTGTGATCCAAATGCCAATAGGTTTTATTTCAGAAAAAATAAAAAAAATACAGGGAAAAATGGGTGAGAGCATGTAAGTTGGCTACAACCAGGGAGCATACTCCCTCCCCCCCATATATATATATATGAGGGTTGATGGGGCTGTCCCTTGTTTGGCAAATATTTTTATTTTTTCTGAAAAATATTGACACGTATATTCATCCCTATATCCCTCATACATGTCATTAGAATTTCGTCAGAAATAGAGACTCCTACGGCCTCTATCCAGACAGGGTCTTTTTAAAAGTCCTGCGACCGTTAAAAAAATGACATATGGATGGAGGTCGTACGAGTCTTTGTTTCTGACGAAATTCGAATGGCTTATAGGATGGATACAGGGATGAATATACATGATGATATTTTTCCATAAAAAAAAATTTGCTAAAAATGGGATGGGGGCAGCCATGTTGGCTACCCCTAGGGGGCATCCCCATTTCCCCATATATATATATATATATATATATATATATATATATATATATAAGGAAAAGGGAGCCTACACCCAAGTGTAGGTAACTTTCCTACAACTGCCTCTTTCTCCTCTACTTTTTTTTTATTTTTTTGAAATGAATTTTGATGGAATTTAGATCACAATATTTTGCACCAAATTTAAAAAAAAAAACATACTCCATTTAATATTCTAAGTAAATCTCCTTAGGATCCATTTCAAAAAAATCCAAAAAAGAGGGAAAAAGGGATGAGAGTAGGAAAATTATCTACACATGAGTGTAGGCTTCCCAATCACGTATGTACAAATACATATAGGAAAAACTTGAAATGAGGTGTACCTTTCCATGAACTTGGTGTGACACTCTACATCAGCTCTTTGATTCCCATCACAGTCCTTATCAAAACCATCTT
Organism: Ottelia alismoides; assembly: GCA_037367405.1. NCBI lineage: Eukaryota > Viridiplantae > Streptophyta > Magnoliopsida > Alismatales > Hydrocharitaceae > Ottelia > Ottelia alismoides. The sequence continues at coordinate 543,569 of JAZKJV010005835.1, forward strand.
AACCCATAAAACCACTAATCTACTAGTCATTCGAATTCTATTTTTAGAAGTCTTCTATTTCCTATTGATTGAATCCATGATCTCGCACGATGGTATTTTGAATAGATAATTAATTTCAGGTAGTTATTTTATCATATCGAAAAACATCTTATGATCTGGTCATCATCATGTTGAATAGGAACTAAAGACACTCGATTTGATCTCCATGGATTCCCTGTCATCGTCTACAAGAAATCCAATGAAAAGCAAGGGTTCTTTTGATGATCTCGATATCATACAGGTATATTGTCTCTCTGTTCGTATATATTCCAGTTATTCAAATCTTGATTTTGTTCTCTTCTTTTCTATTTATCAATAGATTTCGAACAAACCCAAGGACTGTTTAGAAACCTTCATTCAAGAATCCCATGTTTCAAGTATCTTTAATCTATTTTTCAATTATTTTAATTATAATATTATTATAATTGAAGCTGTGTCCTCATCAATATCATTCATCAATTTATTGTTGAATTCATTTTATCATTGATTGTTCATTAGTTACAATTATACCATACGTTTTACGTTTGACTGTTAAGTTTTACATTTCATCTTTTTTACAATCCGCTACCACATTTTACAATACTATCTCTTACTTCGTTTATTGGATCTAATGTATTCAAAATTCATTATTTTTCTCGACAAATGTTTTACATTTACAATTCCTCCACCCATTTTACATTCTATTGTCAAGTTTTACAATCTTATAAAATTACATACATATTTGCTTGATTTATTTTATTCTAATATTCGTTTCTCATGATTTTGGTATCTTTATCTTCTCAAAAATGTTTGTTTAAGAAATTTCTCATTTATTACAAATCATAATCTTGTAATAAGGTGTTAAAATCATTATTCATTTGCAAATTGTTTCAATTTTCCATCGAATATTCGGTCATGTTTTAAAATATTATTAAACAGAAACTAACTCTCAAAAGTTTGGTACACATAAATCTTTTTTCTCTTGAATAAAATATATTCACAATTCATCATTTCATTACTACTAGCTTGTATGATTAATATCGATTACTTCATCCAATAATTTTACACTTCAGTTTCTATTTTCCAATATTTTAACATCATTTCACATTTCTTGTTAGCATTTTATTTTTCTTATATTTTCTCCAACAATTAACAATTTCCTCATTTTTTTCACCAGCATTCAATGTAATATATTTTTATATGCCAATTTCATTTTCTGAACCCGTTCCTTAACGAGTCCTTTTATTACCAATACCATGTTCCAATTCCTCAATTAAAGAAAACTTGAGTGTGTAGCCCCCTGAAATAGAAATGGCATTTGGTTCAATTGGCATTGCATATAATTTTTATGAACTATATGCGACTATTGTTGGGTTTAATATTCGAAAAGGAAGTTGGAGTATTGGTATAGACAAAAACACGTAAGAAAAAATCATTATTCAAGTCCTTTGTTTGTTGAAAAGAGGGTTTTGATAGAGTTGTTTTCAAAAGGATACTCCCTGATTTTGTTAAGAATGACGATAGTGACGATTCTTTTTTCAAAGAGGAATGACATGTAGGATTGGTGAGGATTGGCTACAAAGCTCTGATGCCAATTAGCTTTAAGTATTCTCATAACGAAAGGATTGTGTTCATTTCAAACCTCAACATAATCATAATCTCGTAACTCCCTCAAAACATAAATACCTCATGCCTAATAGTATGTTCTCAAAAGCCATCAAGATGCTAGTAAAATCAATGATTGACGTCATCATACCGGTATCCAAGCAAACAACTTTCATAGACAATGTATGCATATCTAATAGTTAGGTTGGTAGCATAGTTAGAGATATTTACAATATCTACCAGAAAGAAAAAAACAATGCCTTGGTTTGTATGCCTATTTACTCTTTGAACATTTTGATCATTGTAAGAAGATGACATTGGATTTTTTATGTATTCTTAACAGATGACAAGAATAGGATGACATTGTAGTTGGTGTGATAGTGCATCCATTGAAGAGTACAACTTGTTTGGAGATACAATTTCTTTTGACACAACTACGGAACCAACCAATAAAAACTTGTATTTGGTTGAAAGATTCCTCAAAGAAATAGGGAAACATTCAATATCCATAATAACTGATGAAGATCATGCTATTGATGATGCTAATAAAATTTATTTTCCTCACTATTCACAAATTTTGCACATGGTATGTTATGGCTAATCTTAAAAGGAAGCTCAGTAAAATCAAAGATATTGATCAAATCCTCACGTCCTTTACAACAATTGTCTGAAAAAATGTTATTATTAAAGAATTTGAAGAAGGATGGTGTAAGGTCATTATTCAATATGATCTTGCATCCAATGTCTAGTTGAGCAAGAAGTATAGAATTCGACACAAGTGGATCATTTTTTTATCTGAAGGACCATTTTTTGGGCCAGAATGAGAAGCACCTAGAGGAGAGAAAGCATGATTGCATTCTTACAAAGTCAATAACTAAATAAAACTCATTGTTGGAGTTTGCCTGTAGATCACAAAATGCCATTCAATATTGAAGGAACCTCAGTAAGATCAAAGCTATTGACCAAGTCCTCACATCATCTACTAGAGTTGTCTAGAAAAGCATTACCATCAAAGAATTCTAGAAAGGATGGTGTAAGGCCATTGTTCACTATGATTTTGCATTCAATATATCGTTGAGCATGAAAGATAGCATTCGGCATAAGTGGATCGATTTATATCTGAAGGACTATTTTTAGGATGGAATGCGAAGCACCCGGAGGAGTGAAAGCATGAATGCGTTCTTACAAAGTCGCATAACTAAACATAATTCATTGTTAGAGTTTTTCTGTAGATTGCAAAATGTCATTCAACGTCGCAAGGAAAGAGAGAATGATATGGATAATGACACAGACATATATACTTCAAAGACTAGTTTCAAGTGGAAGATGAAAGAGTAGATGCTTGGTATCCATACAAAGTACATGCTCTATTTGTTTCAGAAATAACTTAAAAAAAGTAAGGATTTGAATGTTCGTATTGAACACGATATATTATTTGTTGCCAGTATTTTGTTTCCTATATTGGGAGTGCTGATCAAGCAATGGGAGTTTCAATTTCTAGACACACTAACTATCTAAGTTTTGTTTATATTATAAAGAGGTGGACCTAGAACATTAAGAAATCATGAAACTATCCTTTTTATGGGCATAATTATTAGCAAGAAAGGGCGGGGTCAACTCAATAAAATATGTTCTCATATCATTGCAGCTTTGATTGATGTAGATGATGATATTTTTTCTTATGCCAAGGACAAACTTAGCATTCTATGCTCTGATATTGAAAAGATTATCAATAACAAAGGAATTGCAATAACTGGAAGTGGTGATTTGATCATTAGATGGGATATCATCTATTAGGAACCAAACATTGCAAGATCGAAGGGAAGTAGACAAGGATGAAGACGTAAGGGCATCAGAAATAAACAAAAATGCAAAATTGAGCTAAGAAAAAATAGAGGAAGTCAGTACAAATCGTGTCTTAAATTCAATGTTGAACACAACTCTAGGAATTGTCCACTTAATAAATCTAGTTCATATGGGTAATTCCCTTTCTTCTCACTTAATCAATTTAACTGATTTTTTTCTAACTCATCTGTATCAGTTTATTGGAGTATCTGCTGATATCGATACAACATAGTTACGTCCAGATGATCTTTCTAACAGATTTATCTCTAAGGTAGTGTTCTTTGTGTCATATATACAATTTTGATTTATATATATTTCTATAACTAATTTTTTCTACATTGTAGGATTTTTTGAACCTAAATACTATGTTTTTGTAGATATTTCTTGATTGTAGAGACCATTTTTGATATATCTAGCCGATATAAACCAAGCATATTAGGTAGGTGCCTTTAATTTGAGACAATCTTTATTCTCATATTTTTATTCTTTTTCTTTTCAATTATCTAATTTTAATAATCCCTTTTATATGTTGTAGGAATATCTTTCATGCGGAGGATTACATTGGCATTGTATTAAGATTTACATTATCAGCATTTTTATTTTGTTCTTCTTTTCCTAATGTTCACTCCACTCTCTCCAAACCTAATCTTATTTTAGATTATATCGATATCCTTTTTATTTTCAATAAATCACTTTGCATGAACTTCATTTTCTCATGAAAGCATTTCTCTTCGATTCATCAACTATGTAAAGACATGGTTGTTAGTTTATGTATGTGTTTGATTTTACTCATCTTCTATTTCTTTTGAAATTTATTTGAATAATCTTTCTTCGGTATTTGTTTATAGTTTACAGTAGCTATTGACGTTTTAAAATTATTGTCCCCTACCTCTCTTTTTCTTTATCCTCTCGTGCCTCATTTCAAAGTCTCCATGTCAACAAATCCACCATGCTTTCTTATTGAAGTATTAAAAGAACAATGCATTCTTATTAAAAAATATAACCTCTCACTAAAGTAGTCCAGATCCATTCCCATTTAAATAATAAATGTTTCTCATTTTACAACATTGGTTGATATGTTACAATACTTGCCAATATTATACCATCCTTCTATATCACATGCTTTTTCTTTATGATTTGGCTTTTATTTCAAAGCTTTCATGTGGATACACCTGACATGCTTACTCCTTGAATTATTTAAACAACGAGCTCACAACCTTTAAAATATAACTATCCATTAAAATAAAAACTATCCCAAGTCCCTTTACAAAAGTAAATCAGTTATCATCCGACAATTTACAATATCTACTCAAGTCTCATTTCAAAGTATTCATGTGGATAAACCCATCATGCTAACTCATTGAATTATTCAAACAACATTGCATTCTTATTAAATTACTAACCTCCTATTAAAATAGCAGATATACATTCCCATAAAATTAATAACTATGCTAGTTTTTTTTCACAATATTAGTTTATATGTTACACTACTTGCCAAAATTTTTATATCCATCTTCTATATGGATTCATGCATGAATTTAGAGTTTTCAGAAGTAGGTCTTTCTTGAGATTTTAAAGCCACTATCAATTTAGGAAAAACATTATAACAACTTTGTAAAAGCATAAACTGCATATTGTAAAAAAAGTAATATTTTGTAAAATATAACACCATATTTAAATTAACATTTTTGTCCAGTCTAATAAAATTTTCACAATTATATTTCAATATACCTGTTATGTTAATATTTATTATTAAATCTATAGAATAAAAAATTGCATAATATATGGGAAAAATACCTAAATTATAAGTGATTCACCATATATATGGTGAGACCCCAAGCACACCTTTTTCGTGGTGAGCCATCAATGATATCCTTTGAATCTCAATCCAATGGTGCATTTTTAAAAGGGTATTTTGATAATTTTAATTTTCTTTTAAATTTAAATTTCATTAAATAATATAAAATACAATTTTAGGCTAGCTCGTTTTAATTCGAATTTTTTTATTTCTTTATTTGTCAATTTCGAAAATGTTCTCAAAAAATACAACTCGATGCAGATTTGTAAAATATAAAGTAGATTTTATAGAATTTATATTTAATTTTGTAAAATTCAAAAAATATGTTTTTTATATCCCCGTTCATTAAATTTTTTATTTAAATTATTATTTTTATTTGTAAATTTTATATTGTCATTTTTAATATGTCACAAGTATGTGTAGTTTCTTTTGTGTGTGTAACACTGTTATGGTGGCTTTGTAACATTTTAGTGAAGATTCGCATCAAAAAGTATATTGTTATAAATTGATAAAAAGTATAAAAAAGATCTGAGATTGTAAACAGTAATTGAGATTTGTAAAAAAATGACATGAATTTGTAAAAGACACCGGGATATGTAAAAAAAGATGTGAGATTTGTAAATAACCACGTCCCTCCTATTCTTTCGCCACACGCCACCACGACACGCTCCACCTTTACCGCATGTTGACTCGATCTCCCTTTGCACCCCATCTCTTCCGCGCCTCCTTCCTCCACCCTCGTCCATGACTCCTTGTAATGTGCCATTGTCGGGAGAGAAAGGGTAGAGGGAGGGAGCCATACTCCTCCTCATCGCACACGGTCGTCGAGAACTCCAAGAAAAAACCCTAAATCCACACGTGAGATCCAATTCCAAAACTCAACTACCCCAAATCTCCCAAAAAATCAATTTTGAATAGATTACGAACTGGATTTCAGCGATATTGGGCTCAAACAAAAAATTTTGAAGAGAAAAATTAAGATCGAGAACATGATCTTCGATGTGTGTGCCATCGTCGTCTCCAACGAATCTAGAGTCGCCGACCACCTCCTTTTCTAGAGGCATTATCGAATAAGAGAGAGCCGAATGAATCTTTTCATTTAAGATAAATGGTTCCATACCATTTAGGGATATTGGATTGTCACATTCAATATTTATAATGTGACAAAATGATCAAAATAAGTTTCTGATATTAAATTAAAATAACTAATATGTAATTAATTTCAATCGCTTGATTAAAATAGAGGGATGAGATTGTGGGTTCACCATGGGAATGATGAACCCTAATCTCATTTGAAGTTATTCCTATATATATATTATTTTCTCCATGTTGCACATAATCTCTTTATATATACAATATGCTACTAATAGCTAGTGACTTGGTGGTTTTCACCTTGGCTTATGGATTCCTTGTTCTTAGATGGTGTGTCTCCCTCTGGCAAAAGATCGATGTACCATATCATTCATAACTACTGCCTATTAGTCAAAGATATTTGTAATGTCTCCCTTGAGGTTATTAGGTATCCAATGAGTTTCTCAAAATGTTAGTGAAGTTTCTATTTTTGCTTGCATCTCAAATGCCAAAGTAGTCAAAAAGAATAAAGCTAACCATTTCCATGGATATTAAAACATCATCAAGAGAGAGAGAGAGAGAAACATCTTAGGACTCCAACACTATAACAAAACGAACCTAATGCAATGAATAATTTAAATATCATTGTTATATCTTCTGACGTTAATGATATAACAAAAATACTAATATTCATTGCTAAACTATCTTTTATCTTTGTAATTAACATGGAATGCCATATTTGTTAGAGGTTCATATGCTTATTCGTTAAAATTTGTATTAATCATTACTGAATCTAACAACTATAAGTAAAAGTTAATGATTAACTGTTTATATGATTCATTGCGAAAAAGATATCAAAGAATACAATATACGTTGTATTTTAAAGAACTAAGAAACAAATAATATTTGTTGTTTTACATTTAACTACCGGATATATACCAGAGTATCTGTCACTTTAGATCAATTTTATTGTAGAGAAATCCAAGCCTAATAAAATCATAGCAATAATAGTTCATTGTTTTCAATAATTTTAGGATTCAAAAGAAAGGTTGAGGTGGAAAGTGTAGGGATCAGTTAGTTTAACAAAATTAAAACACCAACCTTGTTATATTACTCCCAATCAATATGTGGTGAACATCTCCCCTCCATCTGGCACATATAGTGGTATAACAGTGATTTACATGAGTAAAACCAAACTTATGAATGTGGTCTTGAGTAGTGAGAGATCTTCTTACGCTTGCACAAACACCATAGAAAAAAAGATGCTCTTGGGCAATATAAGAGAGCAAAGTCTTCAGTGGAAATTTGAAGTGAGCCCCTATGCTACATTAGTTGATGTCAGTGTTTGCTGATGGATTGGGATTTTTAAAGAGGCAAGAATGTGTTCAGGGGTTAGAGATATGAGAGGTGCTACCCTTGAAGTGAGAGTGACATGATGTTATCCTTCTATCCACTAAGTTTCAATTAAATTTAAATCAATTCTAGTCGTCTGGTCGAGCAACCAACTTTGTGATAATGGTAGTTGTAAGTACCTAAAAGGGAATTCACTGATTTGGCATTCTAGTTTGTCTACAATACCTTGTTGTTCACCATGTGAAAGATTCACGATGTTACAGAGTTAGCTGAATGGGTTTGTTGTTGGTGAATACTGTATACATTGTATTCTTACTCATCGATATTACTTGTGTAAGACGATATTGTTTGTGCAGTCAGACTGGGTTCAATCTTGGTGAATGAAAGGGGTGCTTTCTCACTTGTCGATATAAAGGATGAACAAATGATAGGAGACTGTTAGCTAATGTGAAGGCTATTTGAGAAAGATATTATCATCTTCTGTAGAGGTTTTGTCCTTGGGTGCTTCTCCAACATCAGGTGGGTGTGATGATCGTGCAATGGGGATGTCGTCCAAGATAAAGAAACACTCTCTTAACGATCATCAAAGTTAAAAACTGTCGTTGGCCTCTGGGACATTTTAGTGTATGGATTAAAGTGTTTGGGGATGTTGCTTCTAGTTTGATCTTTAGTCTTTTTGGTTGTTATCCTGAAACTAGTTGGTTATTAGTGCCCCGCGTCTATACATGCCCCATCTATCTTTATTGCACCGAACTGACTATGTTGTATTGTATCCCTTTCTCTAATGATGATTGAACTTGAACCTTTTTTTCTAAAAGAATCGGAGTCAGCAAAATTTATCTCTAAGACAGAGATAAGGAAACATACATTTAGGTTTTGATTTAGGTCCTCTGATCATTCCTCGTTCCACTAGTTAGTTTAAAATGACATCATGAACATTAAATGAATTAATGAAGAGCGATGGAGGTATGAGATCTCCTTAGTGAGTACCTCTTAGGGTTTGGAGAAACCCATTGGGGCATTATGTAATTTTGAGTTTTTTACACTTGTACATCTCTGATATTTTGCTTTTACAGTTGTGCCCCTTGATGAACAGCTAAGTGGCTATTTTAATGTAGTCTCATTGTAATACAGCATGTCAACGATCTATCATAAACCTTGGGCCTTAAATATCTCTGCGAGGAGGAACTCAGTTTGGATAAATTATTTTTACCTGGGAATGTTCAAGGTCGAACTCAGGAACACAGGCTACCTTAATGAGTAATCATATCCTAATACCAAAATCAAGTGATGTATTTATCTACCTAGGTCAACAATGTACAAACAATACAATGCAATATATGATGCATGAACGTAATGTATTTTATTTTTATTTCATGCAATAAAACTATATGACAGAATGACACACAATGAAATTCAATGCAAACAAGATACGATGCACAAATATACCCCTAAATGATCAATAATTGAGAAATAAGTTTAGATTCAGCTTCATGGATATTTGATGCATTAAAATATATATATGTTTAAGCAAATGGCATTCAAATGCAAGAGAATGTGACACAATGACACTCACATGAATTTGTCCTATCGAATCAGGGAACCAATAATGCCAATAACTAGATAATTAAGCATGCACCAAAATGCAATTTACATAACTGAAAAAGGAATTCATGTGTTCAAGTTATAAAAGAAATTATCTTGAGGTATAAATGCAAATAAAAAGATAGAAAATAAATACAAAATTATCACAAATAGGCCTCTGAGGGGTATTTTTGCAAATATGAAAACCCGACAGACTATCCTTGTAATTTTTCCAACTACGCAGGGACTATTTTACAATTTCACAAAACTAGTAGGGTCCTTGCATAAATTACCCAAGCGCACCACGTGAGGCATGCACACTTAGGACCTGCATGTGATTTTGGACAAGTCTAATGATGCAGTTGCAAATGACCTCGTACTTGACGCGCTTCGTAGACTCCATGAGGTTTGGAGTTTGGCGTGGACTAAGGTAGGTGGCTCGAGCAATGTGGGTGACTCGAGGAGGTTCGACAAAGGATCAAACCCACTAAGCTAGCTGGTCTGGAGAGGTGACTTGGAGTGTGTATGAGTCATTCGATCGAGATGATCGGATGGTACTTATTACGATGCTCGTTCTCCTACCCCGCCTTCGCTAGGCGACGATGATGGGACTCCGACGATGTGGCTTTGGATCCTCCATCTTCCTTAGATCATGTAGAAGATCCCATGACATTAGTTGTCCTCGGGCAAAGATCATGGCAGTCACAGAAGCTTCTGGAGTGGCTTGGAACGTATGGGCAATGCTTCCTCATCGAAATATATGCTCTAGGTTGGAGCATCTGCCGAATCTTCAGACAATGAATGGTTCAACCTGTTGAATGGTTAGGTGGACAGCCAAACGTGTGTGTGAGGTGTGTGCGAACGAGAAGTGAGGTGCGATGGGGTCCTAAGCAAGTGGAGGAACAAAGTACCTGGTGGGTTCATCTCCAACAAACTAGAGAAGAAGGGGACAAGGTGATTAGGGTTCTAGAGAAGGGAAGATGTGAAGCTGAGGGATTGGCGAAGTTGAGGGGTGTTTGACGAAGCTTGGGTTGTGATCAATTGAGGGTGAGGTTGAGTGTGTGCACCTAATTAAAAGGGGGGAAACGGAACAAAGAAGCTCACATGGAATTGAATATTGATGCGAGGTGAATAATGGGCTTGGGATGAGCTTCAAAGGAAGATCTAGTCTTCGTTGAACTCCCCCAACTAGTGGGAGCAGCTCGAACGATCGAGTGAGCGACCATGGAATGGTTTGAAGGCCATGGGTCTCACTGGAGATCAACCTCCATGGTTGCTCTTCAATTCAAGGGGAGGATAAAAAGGCTAGCAGTGGCCTCACACCTAGGGTGGATACCATGAATGCGGACAGATGTGATGGATTTGAAGAGGTAGATGATGGTTCCTATGTGGTGGTCGATGAGGTTTCAACTGCCTCCCCATCATGGATCGTGGGGAGGAATGGATGTCAATGCTCGGGCATGTAAGAGGGTGATTAGAGCTACATAACGAAGGAGGAGTCATGTGGAGACGAACTGTGATGTGGTTGGGAAAATTCAGTGAAATTGAGGGTTGGAGCGAGCTCAGATCTAACTGATCAAACGACCAATATGGACGGGGGCAAGGAAAAAAGGACCAGTATGCGAATTGTAATATGCAAGAATGGAATCTGTGTCCTCCTTAAAGCATGTACAATTGTAAGTAACCCACATGCATTGGGCCATAGTACATGCATCTACAATAGAATATATAATGGTGAATTGAATGGTCGTTTAAGCCATCGTATTCTTTTACCACATTTTTATTTCCAACTTACAACTAATGTCAGAATCAGAAATTAGTTGGCATACTTAAAGTATTAAACATGCACACATGCATAAAAAAACCAGATAAATGCAAGAAGAACTAAACCCACAATATTGGTGTATATAGGTGTTAAATTGGGTAGGCCCGACCCGAATCCGACCCATTTTGTTTGGGTGAGGTTTGGACTTGGACTTGGAATTTGAAAATAAAATGGGCCTAAGCCCGGCCCATTAGCCTAGGGATGCAAACAGATAGGGATATATCCTTATCCGATCCATCACCGTATCCGTTTTATACAGATTTTGACATCAGCATCCGCACTCGTTTTAAAATGGATATGGATACGGATATCGTTTTGATATCCGCAAGCATCCGTATCCGTATCCATATATCCGTTTTCGTATATAAATATAGACATAGATTTATTTTTAACCATATATAACAAAATTCTCTAACACATTTAGTATTTTAACATCATGTGTTTCCATCCAATTCTTATATATTTAAGTAGATTCTATAGAGTATTTCTAACATTACCCGTGTGCAATCAATATCTGTTTTACATCCGTATCCGTTTTTTAAGGATATGGTAAGATAGTTTTAATATCTGTCAATATCCGTATCCACATCCGTATTCGTATTAGAAACTGATAAGGATACAGTAATACCTCTATCTATATATGTATCCGACTGTTTGCATCCATTGATTATCCTGTATACTTAAATGGGCTTGGGATAGACCAACTCAAACCCGACCTGACCTGGCCCGATGTCCAATCCTAGTTATGAAACTTTTACTAAAAGTACAGAATTGAAAATTGAGGGAAAGACGTTGCTAGAGTAGGAGTCATTCCCACTCATTCTTGACACCAACTGATGTCAAATGCCTTGGATCATATATAGATCCTGGAAACTATTAATAAATCATACGATGCCTTATGTTTTGTGCAGGAGAAAATGAGATTAAGTCAAGTAAGATGGATAGGAAATTTAGGTATAACATTTGTTCTCAACAATGTGCAGTTTATAGTAACGCAATCATTGAAGTTCCCCTCATGGGTCATTGAAGTTCCCCTCGTGGGTTGGAAGGGTCATGTCCCTCTCACGCTTCATTATCTAATGACTTCGGGTTAGATGCAAAGATTGTGTTCATTGTGATGTTTTGATAAGGATAGTGAAGATAATTGGGAAGGTTTGTAGCATGTAATATTTGTAACCTCGATACATGTCGATTATTAGCGCATGCATACAAAATTCTACGCAATGAACTCAGGTTTCTGACGATGATCGTTCATGGCTAGCTCGAACTAAATTAAAGTCCCCCGCATTCTTAGGCCCCCTAAAACCTCCACACAACTTAAGAATTGATGATACGGTTCAACCACATCAGGCGCGGATGTGACACTGTGTGTCGTCCGATGGTGATCATGTTTGGGCACTGATCTCGGAGCCTTGCCGTCGGATGGCTTGAAGCACCGTAACAGTGCCTGCTATATATATGGTTGAACTACAATAGAGGATCTGTTTCCTTTCTCACACTCGAGTAGTAGACCATAAATATATGTTAGCTTAAAAAGTGAATTTCGAGGAACTCAGCTTGAGGTGATCATAGTAAGTCGTCCATGTGGGTTATCCCTAATTTTCCATATTAGTTCTTCGAATATCTACATCAGAAAACTTTTATGAATGCGAATAATATCCTTGTTGCAAAAAAAAATAAAATAATTTATTCATGAACACCATCTTTTCAAAATACTCGTGTAATTTATCTTTCGGATGTTATTATATATATACACACATTATTATGTTTCAACATATAAGTTGTTGTATCTGTCCATTAATACAAAACTAAACTAATACATGATAAAGTGATAAAGTGCTACTGCAAATCCACATAATGATGCAGACTAAAAAGTCATTTACGTTGTATGTGTTTTGGATGAAGGAAAGAAGTTGCATTTGCAAGTATGCATTGTACTGTAGTCTACAATATGTTGCCCCATGGATAATTTTCTCTACCTTTAACCATAGAACTTCTACGGACAACCTGACATAACCAGTTCATCCAAAAGTCTATTTTCAAGATGGTAGATCTTCTCTTGTATCGGTTCCACGACGCGAGAAATTTTACCATGAAATGATGAAACATCAATCTATCTTCAAGCAAAGCGCACTGCGATGGGGGGTTAGACTCACTTAGTTTGGGAGCATGTCACTCCTTGAGGATCGTGGAGATATTTCTCACCGGGAGATTGATTAGGCTAAATCGGTTTATAGTTTTCTACAGATGATCGAGCTCGTCTGGGCCAGATAATTTAAGATGCTTCTATCGCGAGATGATCAAATCTACTTCAGTTGAACGCAAACAACAAGGCCTCCCATGTTAATGTAGAGGCTTCGAGTATAGCTTGCTATGGTAATCAATGTTAATGTGGAAGTTCATGTAGTCTCATTTGACGATGTATTACCATTGTTCTCTCTAACTATGGCGCTACGCTTTCGACCTTGATGAATGGAGTACTCATTTGATGAGTCTGGTACTTGTATCGCCATCATTTAACCACCCGATTATTAATGTGTCGCTACCAAACACATACATGTTTGCAGTAAGGGTTTCCAACTCCTTCTATAGGTGCACGAGAGCGCCAAGCCTAACGTCTACAATGAAGGTTCGGTTCATCTCAGTACTGGTGACGATTCATTCTAGACTCCTACTTTCCAAGGTCAAGAGTATCGTCGAACTTTATCTGTAACGGCCACTAAATTAATATCCGAAATTAAGACCATCGATTAGTTAATAATATTAATATAATGGATTTAATAGAAGAGAGAGGGGTTGTGGGGCAATTATGACCTTGCCAAAGCAACCCTTCATTCTCTTGGGTGAGTTCCATCTTTGGAGTTGCAAGGGGGCCATTTCGTTACTTAAGAGAGGGAGGAAGAGAGGAGAGGAGTCTAGTGATCAACTTCTTCTTCTTCCTTGGCCGAATATCACACGACCTTCATCACCGTGCAGGACATCATCTTCGGGTCGCGGTGCTGGTTGTGATCGGAAGAGAAGAATCACGATTTAGATCCAACCCTTGCAATGCATATCCCTTGCGGATACGGTATGTGTTCTATTGTTCAAGAATCGTGATCGTTCTCGGGTTTTCCCGAATTTTTTGTGGCGATATTAAATCTCTGATTATCGCTGCATAATGTTTTGCTTATAGAAGATATTGTCTCCATCATTTTTTTTCTCTCTCTCCATGATCACAAACTTAAGTATGTAGATAGATTATTATTACTTTTATCCTATAATAGTTCACTGCAAACAAAGAAATTAATGGTTTTTTATTTTAGTTGGACATTGATATCGTTGCTTCCTAATTCCGAAGTAATCATTCCATTCTAATCAACCTCCTTGAAGGGCCCTTACTATCCAATTGAGGGATACTCTATTATCCTTTTATTTCTCTAAGGTAGATTACACATGCACAAAAAAATGGAAATATTAAATTGCAGTTACAAAAACTATGAAAAGGATTGAACAATAAGCCCCTAAAGAATGGGTATGGGGGGGTTAAGGTCAAATATTCGTATATGTCATTAGTCTGACGTCATTTCTTATTTATATAACAATGTTGGTATATGTGGATTATAGGGGGACGTGTGAGATAAGTTTTCCAATCATCTAAATGGTAATAAAGTACACTAGAGCCTTATCCAATGAGCTCGCATGCCATTTCCTGGTTATGTGAAGCAGTGCTCGTGATTGTGATATAGTGCATGCCTTACCCATTAATAGTGAATCCAATTGAATAACTACCGATTTTGCTTCATCCTGAATAGCAGTAGATATTGTTATATTGTGTAAAGTATTATTATAACGTGTTAAAATCATGCAAGAACAAAGATAAATGGGGTATCGATATTTGAGTGGGCATATAACATTTAGATATTAACCACTATATTAGTCATAAAATAAAATAAGTCATTCTAACGAAAGAGATAAGGGTCAATTTGTAGAAGAACAAAGTATCAATTGGCACATTAACGCTAAGCGGAGCTAAGTGCTACACATCATGGTAGGAGCCACCTCTAGAGTCCTCTTACCGAGTTCGATATGGACACATGGCCTGAAGGGCAACACCTTCCGAGGGTGTCAGGTTTAGTAGAACCTAGTGGAAAGTCCACATATTGACTCAGCTGATGTCATCACGGAATGAATACAAGTGAATGATCATAATTGTATGGGAAAGCCACTAGTGCCGGCGGTAGCTAAGAAAAGGCCTACTTTATGAAAAGAATGAGTATAAGAGTATGCGTGCAACTTTAGAGCACAATTATTGAAAATGTGAAAATCCTTGTGTTATGGATATAACCGTATTGTCATACTCCTTGGTAATTTTATCAAAGCATTCTTGAATTTTTTTTGTATCCCTCTTATCGCATGCTAAGCTGTTTGGCTTACGAGCATTTTTGTCGCTCCTGTGGTTTTGCCAGCCGCAGGTTCCTTGGAGGAGTAGCACCTGGAAGTAGTTGGGTGGCTGGTAGAAGATTTATCATTTTCTTTTGGTAGTGCTAGTTTCCTTCTCATTACCTTAATGTTAGATGTATCCAAGAAACATTTTTGAGTTGTTCTATTCTGTTTATTTTCTTTTTTTATCGAGGTCTTTTGAGGGATGAAACTTTGTCTTGGAATATGTCAAGCAACTCAGTGATGATATCCACTTCATTGAAGTATCTCAATGACATAAATTTTGTTTCTTATCTTTTTGACCGTCTCCTTAATTGTGGATTTGATATGCATGAGTAACCCTCGGATCCGACGTGGCATGTCGTTTTATCATGCTTCCGCTGGTCACATGGATCCGCATCGTTACATTGTCTTCCAACTATCGACTTGCAGTTTAAGGAGTTGGTATTTTCATGTTCAATAAAAGGGTTGTCATATGTGACCGGCTCTTGCAAATCTCTTGCATGGATTCTTTAAACGGAGGCGGATTGTATATTATGGTGATGTACCTGCTGTGATGGCGTGAGTCGCTCAATCTTGATCAAGCGATTCACACGATTTGCATGGTACGGACCTTCAAAAAGTGCAAAATCGTGTGAACCACTCGATCGTGATCAAGCGACGCACATGGCTATTGAAGAATCTGCTGCATTTCGACCTGCAGCAAACGATCCTCTACGGGGTTTTAAGTCAATCTTTACATTTTAAATCGTTCGCTTTATTTTCTCAAGACCTCAAACTTCAACGGTAAAGGATTACGGTCCGAGAAGGTTCTAGAAAGGCTACTCATGGTAAAAGATGAAAATAAGTTTACTAGAGATTCATTATGGAGAACGCATAATATTTCAATAAGGCGGAATGAGATCCCGTAATCATCAAAAGATCTACACGGCATGCCATAAAGGATAATCTAGCCTCACTAGAAATGTCCCGTCGAGCTGGAAATATTTCCCAAATGAATTAAAAGAAAATTTTTATCCCGCAGACTCTATAATCTTTGTCAATTACCTCTGCGACCTTTGAAATATCGTAATTCTTCCCTCGACCATGTAAACTTGCTAACCCTTACCCTATAAACCATGTGGTTAACCCCCTCCCGTTTACCCGTTAAACCTAATCGGATTCCGTTACATTCTTTTATGTTATGCCTATTTCATTTGTCGAATTTACATTAATTACCACTCCCTCTCACCCTCCTCCTTTTCCCCACCACCCATCACCCACCACCTCCTCCCTCCACCGCCCTCCTCCCTGACCTCGACCTCCTCGTTCCCGACCTCCGTCGTCGCCCTTCACCTCCAGATCCTCTGTCAGGACCTCGAAGCGCCCCGCCTCCAGCAGCTCGACCCCGCACCCCCACCCCCTAGCCTTGAAGCGCCCCGCCTCCAGCAGCTCGACCCAGCACCCCCACCCCCTAGCCCCCGACACTCGAAGCCCCCTCACACCCCTGCGCTCGAAGTGTCCCCACCTCCCGTTATTCGAGCCCCCCCCCCCTGCCTCCCGAGGTTCTTCCCCCCAGCCTCCGCCGCGGAAAGCCCCCTGCGGCTAGGGCTGCTAATTGAACTAAATCATTCGAATTCGATTAGGATTCGTTCGATGAAAATTCGAAAAAAGTTTGATTCGAAACTAAATGAATTGAATTTGAATTAACTTGGGGATTCGATTCCCAAATGAATCGAATATGAATTTACTTGAATTTGTTCGATAACAATTCGATTCGATTTGATATTTTATATTCATACATATATGCATACATGTAACAATGTATTTATATATACATAGTACATATGTATACATGCATATAATACATAGATATTTACATATATACATGTAACAACCGCTCTAGGTTGATTAGGATCTTTTCTGAATATTCTCATGCACGTAATTATAGCATAATTATACTAAAAGGTTTACATGCATCTATTTGAATTCATTAGTAAGTAAATAGATGTAGAAAGGAGTATACGAATATGTACTAAAAAGCTACTAAATTTCATTTACATTGAAAGATTTTGCATTTGCATTATATCACTAAGAATAACATGTGCATGCAACTAAATCTACTCTCAAACCAACTTACTAGATTTATTAAGTGATTAATTTTAAACTTATAATCATATCCATGCTCCATTGATATGATTTACCATGTTCACCCTTCATCGCTATAATTTCCGTACTCATAAAATCATGCAATACTGGCATGACTTGTCAATGCGAGACGTGTATATGCAACATTCGACCCCCTAATGAGATGTAATCTCTTTCCTTTCCTCTTTATAACCAAGTTCAAGTGGGTTGACTGCAAAATGAGTTAAAAATGTGGGACCTTCATGCGTCAGTTGTACAAAAAATCTAATTTCATGTCTTTACTTATTATTTTAGCCAAGTGACAGTAGCTTAGGTATGACTTACTTTGTATAGGTACAATAATCAATCTTACAATAATAAAAATTCATATATTTCATTTTCATGACTAATTTTTGATAATGAAGATCCTCATGCTTAATGAAGAGGTAATATCTTGCTACATTATTTTTTTACTATTCTCATTATTTCAGATAATAATATTAATTGGTATCAACTTTCTATACAAGTCTGGTCATGCCATGCATTAACATGCAATGGTAATTATAATGTATTCAATTTTTTTGTCAATGATATTATATCTCTTTGATATGCTCATATAATTATATTGTACTTATACATTTCTTCATCATTTAAAAAAGAGTATATTTAGATTGTGAACGACATAATAAATATAAAAATTATGCACTTTTATCCACTGTGTTGTATTGGTTTGATATTTTCCCCGATTTTCTAGTTTTTTAACTTAACTTAGTAATATGCTTTCAAAATTAGATTTATACAATAAATTATTTATATTATATTATTCTTCATATACTATTATTTATATAAGCTTTAACGCATCAATTAACATTTAAAATTTGAAAAAATGAATCGAATTCGAATATTCGAAACTTCAAATGAATTGAATATCAATTTAAGTAAGTAAATTCGCTTGAAATTCGATTCGAAGGTATTCGATTAGCACCCCTACTGGCCGTAGCCCCTGTCTCTCGCCGCTCGAGCCCCCCTTATGTCGCTCGAGCGCACCCCCCCCCCCTGCGCCTCCCGAGGCACTCCCCCCGGCCCCCGCCGCGCAAAGCCCCCTGCACCCGTAGCCCCCGCCTCCTGCCGCTCGAGCGCACCCCCTGGGCCCCGCCGTGCAAAGCCCCCCGCAACCGCAACCGCCGCCTCCCGCCGCTCGAGCACCCTCCCCCCAGGCCCCCGCCGCTCGAAGCCCCCCGCAGCCCCCGCTCGAGTCGCACCCCCTCCCCCACCCCCCCCACACACACACAAGCCCGATGCCTCCCCTGCTCAACCCCCCGCCTCCCTCCAGCGTAGGCCACCACCAACCTCCTCCCCTCCATGCACGTCCTCCAGCCCCCACCCTTCCAGCCCAGGTCAAGCCGCAGCGCCACGCCCCCTCGCACACTCCTCCTCCAGCCAACCAAGCTAATGCCCAAGTCGAGCCCAACTCATTGAGGGAGTAGAGATGGAAGAGACTCTTGGTTAACTCTAGTCGTCCGATCGCGGATTGGTTAGATTAACTCCTTTTTAACCCAAGAAAGTTAACTCAAGATGCGTTAATTTAACGGTAGGGTTCGTAGGGTAAGACGAAGCAAGTTTATAGGATCGAGGGAAGAATTACGATGTTTCAAAGGTCGTAGAGGTAATTGACAAAGATTATAGGGTCTGCCGGGTAAAAATCCCAATTAAAAAATACAACTTATCTCGACCATGGGGAACCATATAAATATTCATAAGTTTAAAAGTAAAGTTAGAGATACGAGAAAGGTTGAAAACAACATCATATGAATATAGGTGTTACTATATTGGTAAAATAAGGCTGCCTCCGCCCCATAAAGATGGATACAATATATAATGGATATAAATCAGATACGAACAATCGTAAAAAAATACCGATTATATTAAAAACGCACATATAAATCTATTTACACTAAAAATAGAGGGTATACCCATTCCTTTTTTGCAATATCGTTGGTGCTCCTACCTTCTTGGGTGATTAACAGCTATACCCGTCGGGTTAGTTGTTCTTTTCCTCCCAAACAGCCGTTATCTCATGGGCGGAAGCGTACATCGAAGAGAAACAAGGTACAAGTGTAATTTTTTAGAGCCCCAACTCCCTTCCTCCCAACTACCATTGCCACAACCACGTCTCCCACTACCCTTTCCCTCCTAGCTGGAGCTGGAGAAAGTGGCAAGAATAATGGGTGAGTCTAACTGGGAAGTGATTGGGTTTTGGTAGAGGGGTCTCTAGGAAGATGTGGGGGCATGTAGGTCATCGATTGGGATGACATGGAGCAAATGGGAGGTAAACATGGAGGTGGTCATAGTGATCTTGATTGGGGATGACGTAGTTAATCTGCGTGACTATACCAATCCCTCCATCCCCGCAAGTCCCACCACATCCTCTCGCATTCCATCGCCACCACCATGAGTCCCTGCCTCTGCCTCTGCCACCACTACAACCACCACTTGGGAGTTGCACGCCGTGACACTCCAGTAACCTGCTCTCACCTCCTCCAATTGTTGCCTCTCCCACCCATAGCAACCATGAAAGAACAATATTACAACTATAATGTAGAAAAAAAACTTGTATAAGCCTCAATTATTATATTTTTGCTTCCACAGTCAAGGTATCCCCTCAACATTTCTATTTTCTCTTACAAGTTCAACCACATTGGCCCTATGACTAATCGGTTCACCAGTCTTAACCTAGAACGACTGTTTCACAGCCCCAACATTGTGCTACACCCTTTTGTAGCAGAAGATCCGACACTGAAAAAGGAGAGCGGCAAAAGTTGTGTTCTAAAAGCGTATCTTCGTCCTGAACCACAGATAATAATGTGATGGGCTAGGTGAATCAAGCTCCCAACTTGTGTCAAAACCCCTGCAAGTATCCCTCACAGGATGCAGAAGAATTTAGAGACATAAATAACAATAAATAAACAGATTACTAACATAGACATAATTGCTAGGGCAGCATGGTAAGATGGGAAACCTCTGAAACCAGCTTATATAAAATTATAAGGTCCAATGCATAATTACCAAATGACTTCGCAAGACACGATTGCTTGTAACTCGACAAACTAAAAGCTACACTAAAGAATTACATAAATACAATGAGATGCTGATAGAGATGACATGATACACTAAATCATAATGATTGATCAAAACCTTAAGGACTGTAGATCAAAACCCTTTGCATCAATCTCCAGCCCCTTTTTGCAAAAAAAAAAACTGCTGCTAACAATACTGATCCAACACGGCGTACTTGTCTTCTGGCCACCTGGGATATGCACGCTTGTACAAGCTCATGCAGACAGTGTCATGCTGCTGCACCACACCATTGAACACACACTTCATAGCACCTGCAAACAGCATAACAAACATTTGCATTATAGTCAGGGAACTGTGACAACTTAAATCAGTTATTTCAATCATACTAAGCCCCTCAATGATAGCTAGAAACCTAAAAAGTAAAGATAGAACTAAGGTGAATACCATGAGTGCCAACAGGTTCCATCACACGGCCCCGTCGACCGCATTTCGTCCACAACTCCACAGGCTGAAAAATAGGAACACTCATCAAGACAATACATTCCACAAAGCATCTATGTCCAAGACGAAAAGCATCACCGCTTACTTTGAACCATCTAACATCCTCGGGGTTATGAAACATGAAGCGTACAGAGGCTTTCAGTTTCGAAACTCTCTGGGGATAGCTGCATATATATACATGTAAACGTTGAGATTACATTATACTTTATACTACAGAAAAGTAAAAAAATAAAAAAGAATTAAAAGTTGAGATTTTTCATTAGTCGAACCAACTTTAGTAACAGAATAGAGATATGTTGTTCAATCACCCCACTAAACAGTATAGTTAATTCAACCAATCGGCCTGGTCAAATGAATTACAACACTGTTCCCTCTTAACAATTAACCAACTCAAGAATATCCACTTTCCACCTAAAGAGTTGTTCCCATGACCTCCAGATCAACCCCATCACCAGGAAACCACCCATGACCATCCCACCATCCTGCCTTCACATGGTGTCACTTTTACTTTTACCTGCCAATTATATGACGTGTGGTCATTTTTAACTTTTTCAAACCCACTTTTATCTTCTTGCAAATTGAAAAATTCAACTGTATTGATGTCTTTTGAATAATTTACATAAACTATTAGTATTTACGAGTATTTGCATACACGTCTTTGAAAATATGTGCATTAGTAAAAATATTTTTTGGAAATAATTTAAAGAAAACTTGTATCTTCTCTAAGGGAGATATTAGGAATGTCTCTCCTCGGCATTCTTGATGTTGAACATTTGAATACACTGGGCTACGGTTTCATGTTATTGCCTAAGGCCACTGAAGCAATCTCTGCTGATTATGATATTTTATTTGCGGAGAAGAATTTGTTGAAGTGACTTATCACAGTGAAGTCAATTCGAGATGAATTGGATCATTTTTGTCAGTTCTCCATTTTATATCAGGATGTGGAGCTGACATCAAACAGGAAACTAGACTGTTCCATGATTGGGAGCTGCACATAGAATGAAGACTTCATTATCTTCTCAAAGAGCTATATGGTAATGCCGAACCTGAATTGGGATTTCAACTTCTAAGCAGAAGATGAAGATCCCAGAACAAGAAAAGATTCTTATTAGCATACTCCTTGAGGTTTCAACTTGGAAGACACTATGGATGTCATTTTGACATCTTCAGAGTTAAACAAGACAATCTAAAACCTCTGTTCTGAAGAAGTTAATCCCATTTTAAACCTGAAGCCCTGCTGTGGTTATACTTTCATATGTTTACTTAAATGTATACTCTCTTGAAGGACTTTTATGCAAATTCCACGATGAAATAAAAAGGATATCCGAGTCGCCAAAATCAGGATTACTATTGTAACCAAAAACTTTTTTTGCCAATAGTCTCTATATTAAGATACTATCCTCCACAAACATATATTTATATATTGATCATATATGTGGTCCTATAAAAAGTTAGTTTACATATGAAAATGGCTGACCCTCACACTATGGGTCTGTTTGGTAACGGGTTACCCAGGGTAAAATCAAAGTTTACCCCTTTCTATTCTTAGATTGGAATTCCATCACAAATCATAGTGACGTCACATCACATTCCTTATTCCAACCCTCTCCAACCCTCAAAACCATCCCCAACAGCTACTATTCACATCAGGTTACCCCAACCCACCCCATCAAAGTAACCAAACATGCGCTATAAGTAGGGCCGGCTATAAGGAATCTTGCTCAAATCCATGTTGAAAGATTCAACTATTTTTACTGGCTATCGACTACCTAATGCAACCCCCACAAGGAGGGATTTGAACCTAGTCTTTTGGGTGGTAGGCATACTGCACTACCACCAGAGCATTTAAGTGGGTACACATATGGTTTACCCATCTATGACTATTAAATTGCCCGATAACAATTACACATCTATGACTTTATATAATCGGGGCTTATGGTAGAAATGCCACTGGTGAAAGGATGATACTAACCTAAAATGGAGAACGGACATCTTGGATTCATGCTGTAGAAGGCCAGATGCTATGATTGGCTGTTTTTTTGCTAATGCACAAAGCTTAGAGGCAATATCTATAGGAACGTCTTTAACAAAAAGCTTCACATAAGAACCAACAAGCACAACTTCGTCCGTGCTTCCTGAATCAGTTTCTGCAACTTTAGCTAGAACATGCTTCTGTGTCCTTGCGAAATTATCAAATGCAAATATTTGGGCATATTCGGCAGGTAAGGATTCCTGAAAAAAGGTAAAAAGTTATATACAGGATTTATTACAAACCGCAAGGAAATCTTTACAAAACCAAAAAAGAAATATTTTGATGTGTTATAGTATGACAGTGATATAAACCTTAGGATCCCATGAAGAAGTCCTGAATGACTTAAGTCCACGGTACTTGGCAAAGCGCTTTCTCGCTGGAACATCTAGAGGTGTGTCAACTTCATCCGGGAACTCTGAAATAAAATGCTAAGTTCCATTAATATTGAGGACCATTCAAAATTCATTAATCTTGACCAACCACATTTATTCCTTGCTATATAAAACAACAGAACAGAAATAAAATATAGGTGAGCAACTACCATTGGTACTAGCTTAAAAAATACAAATTAACAGCCAAACTAGTTAGTCTGGTCAATAATGTGATCGCTCTCTGCTAACCTATCACCTCTGACTACTAAAGATCAATTGGAGTACATGCGAGAAGAAGGCCAGGGCACTTTTTATCTTTGCTCAAACACATTACTTTTTTTTCATTTGTACCAGAGACAATGCAGGGAGAATAACAGCAGGAAAGCGATGACATTGCAGGGAGAATAACAGCAGGAAAGTGATGACAATGCAGGGATCTTTCAGAATATGAAGATTCAAAAACAGCAATGTCAAGACTATTTCCCATACAAAGTCACTGAAAAGCACCTCTGTCCATCAGGTCAGTCCACTTCATCTTTCCTGCATCATTTATCCCCTCGTCATCGCTTCCCAAAGGGCATCCAAACTTCAAATATATATTCGGCAAAGGACGTTGAGATCTTAGAGAAGTATACTTTCAGGACTTGCCCAGAGAACTGACAGTGACATTAAATTGGCTTACGTCACACAATTATGCAAATGAGAGTAATCATCATTAGGAACTCCTCAATGCAGTGTACCAGAACTTCATATTAACCTTGTTGGAGAAATATGTCCAGTTATAAAAGTTTTTAATCTTACCTCGATCCCTTCTCAGTAACTGACAGTGTTATAAAGTATCAGGTGTTCTCAACCTACTGTCTTTTGTGCATGTTCGTAAGATGTAGAAATTGACGTCCTGCATTCGAAACAACTGAGCAGTGATCAAAGGGCCAGAGGTCAACGTTTACATCTCACGAGGAAATTGTTTTATTCATTAATAAATTGATGACAACAAAGCCTTTTCCCACAATTAAGAAGGGTCGGCTACACAGATTCTTTGCCTCCATTCAAATATATTTTTAGCCACTTTCGGGTTTAAATCCAAATAACTAAGATTACTTCGGATAATCTCATTCCACCACTTGTTTGGTCTTAATCGCCCTCTCTTAACCGGCTCAACAACCTAAATTTCGCAATTTTATAACTAGTGTATTAACCAGGCTCCTTTGCAAATGGTCAAATCATCTTAAG
This sequence comes from Ottelia alismoides, assembly GCA_037367405.1. Taxonomy (NCBI): domain Eukaryota; kingdom Viridiplantae; phylum Streptophyta; class Magnoliopsida; order Alismatales; family Hydrocharitaceae; genus Ottelia; species Ottelia alismoides. The sequence continues at coordinate 568,414 of JAZKJV010005835.1, forward strand.
TGATTTTTTCTCATCTTATCCTCTATCGGAGCTACAACTTTTATTATGATTGTATCATTCCAAATCCGATCTTTTCGTGTATGAACATACATCCACCTTAGCATTTACATTTCCATTACTGTCATTCTTTGCACATGTTAATGATTCACAACTAAACATTCTAATCCACAAAGCATAGCAGGTTCCATGGCTGCTTTGTAATACTTTCCTTTAACTTTCAAAGGGAATATCACAACGAACAATAGAGGCTCGTCTCCCACTTTGTACGAATAACATCTCCATAAATTTACACATCATGTTGCAACATAGATCCCAATTATCTAAAAGAATCTTTCTTCTAAATGGCATCATCTCCGATCTTCATCCCGAGTCCTTCATCATTGTCGGCTTGTTTCCATCAATTGTGCACGTCATATATTCAGTCTTAGCCTTACTTATACGAAATCCTTTAGTCTCTAAGGCATGTCTCCAGACATCTAGTATCTCGTTTACTCCATCTCTTGTCAAATCAATCAACACGATATCGTCAGCGAACAACACACACCAAGGTACCTCATGATTGTGACTAGTGAACTCGTCCATAATCAAATAAAAAGGAATGGACTCAAAGTTGAACCTTGGTGCAGAGCAATGATGATGCTAAAATAGTCAGACTTCCTATACTGGATCGTTACAGAAGATGAAGCCCCATCATGCATATCATTTAGAAGGTAAATGTACAGGACAGGGTCTTTTCTCCAAAACTTTCCATGATATCTCTCGTGGGACCGAATCATAAGCCTTCTCCAAATTAATAAAAATCATATAGAGGTTCTTTTTAGTTCTATAAATCTCCATTGTTATCATCAACAAGTGGATAGCTTCAATAGTTGAATGACAGCATGAATCCGAATTGGCTTTCAGTTACTTTGAAACCTTGTCTCAACCTTCTTTCGATCACACGTTCCCAAATTTTCATAATCTGACTAATCACTTTGATAACTTCGTAATTCGAACAATTAAGCGTCTCCTTTATTCTTTTAAAGACATACCACAATGCTTCGCATCCATTCTTCTGGCATTTTCTTGATTTATTAAATAACAATGAATGAATTTGTGAGCCAAGTCAACCCCTATTCACCTAGAACTCTCAAAACATTCCTACAGTACGAGGAGCTTGTACGGCACAAGGCTTTGCATACAAATCCTCGAGAATGATATTTTCATTCTGACTAATCACTTTGATAACTTCGTAATTCGAACAATTAAGCGTCTCCTTTATTCTTTTAAAGACATACCACAATGCTTCGCATCCATTCTTCTGGCATTTTCTTGATTTATTAAATAACAATGAATGAATTTGTGAGCCAAGTCAACCCCTATTCACCTAGAACTCTCAAAACATTCCTACGGTACGAGGAGCTTGTACGGCACAAGGCTTTGCATACAAATCCTCGAGAATGATATTTCTGTCAACTTTTATATTCCAAAATTTTCTATATCATTGAAAATAAAATGTAATAAAATTGACTTTGGAAGATTGGGTTTTACAATGGAAGGGGAATCAAGAAAATGAAAGAGCTTTAGAAACCAAAGAAGATGTGTCTCGCTTTTAAGCCACTTTCAAAGCAGGGTCTGAATGAGTAAAACGTGAGTGGAAACCTTGGATGTTTCTTATTGTGAGATGAGTTTCTAGGCCGCTTTATGTAGGGAGAGGATAGAGATAAGCTACACCAAAGAAGAGAGGAAAATGAAATAGACTTTGATGGGTACAACTAACAAAATCTAACCCTCCCTCTTATGTTGGAGCATATATATACTGAGCACGCCTAGCTTTCTAAAATATCTCTCATTTTGAGCAAGGCAAGAGGCTTGCTGAATATATAGCCAGTCGGGTCATCTACAGTGACACTAGAAAGAACGCAACAACCATTCTATATCAAATCCCGAATGTAATGGCAGTTAACCTCTGCGTGCTTAGTAAACTTATGAAACATGGGGCTATTGGAAATATGCAAGCAGTTCGACTATCACATCTGAGCTCCAAAATAATAATAGGAGAAAATTATCGAACACAAAATAACAAATAAATAAATTTATCAATCACGAGATAACAAAAAAAACAATCAAACTACAAGTGATGCAAGGATTTAATGTGCAAACCAAGCTAGATAAAAACCATGACAAGATTCTTCTAACATCCAGATTTCACCTGATCAAACCTTGATCTTACACTGAACTTGGATTGCTTAAAGAGGCAACCCAACCATATACAACGAGATCATTACACAATAAACTCCAATCGTGAGTACAAAAGCATAACCCCTATAACCTGAAACACAAAATCAACATGCAACATAAAGCAAGGTAAAAAGAAGAATGATCTTACAGAGCTAGGAGAATACTCGTAAGATGAGTCATCGAAACACTAGAGATGTAAGAATGAAGAGTAAAGTGGAATGCAGTTCCAAAAGGCTCTAACAATGAGAATGAGACTTGGATAGTAGACCTTGGTGTATAGGGCAGTGTAAAGTCCTATTTATAAGTTTTAACGTGTTTATAAATGTTGGGACTTAATATAACCATTGAGGTCTAAATCAGAAATAACAGTTAAGGTCCAAACCAGAAATAAAATCAACCTTAAAACCCCATTTCTGAACAAAATCAATTGATCTATCAGGATTCAAAAGGTGATTGATCAAGTTACGAAAAGGATCGCTTACTTTTTAGCCAATAGTGAATAGTAATCAGAATTCAAAATGTGATCGATCAGTTTTTAGACATAATGAAAAATGACTGATCAGGTAACAAAAAGTTAACAATCAATTTGGATCTTTTAAGTGATCTGAGCATCGGATAGGCATGATACATGATATTCTTTGAGTTTTTTTACACCATTAAGAAATGTACAAGTATAAGACTCGGTAAACATAAAGTCTCAGACTTTGCCTTGAGCTTAAGTTCCTTAGTCTGGAACTCCTCGTTTATAAGCTTTAAGTTCTTTTTTATTGAGCTTCTTCTTGATCATGTAACTTTGTTGCTTTTACCCTAGCTTCCAACTAAATATACAAGTTTGATTATCGTCAAAACATGCATGTGACATCAATCTATCCACTCATAGATTCGTGCCATAAGGCTCCCTGGAAGCTAAGTTAGCTACAATCCTAGCATCCTAGTATCTTATAATAAATCAATAGCATATTCCCTTTGAGACTAGACAACAATCTTTGGAATGGGCAAACACAAACCCAATGAAGTATATTAGTGACCTAAAATCCTTAATCAGAAATTACTCTTCAAACAGCTTCTTTGCCTCCACCATACCCTCTCAGTCGTCCCCAACGAGGTCGATAACATCCACATATACTAAAATGGCAACAGTGTATTTCCACGTCTTCCACACAATAGTTGGTCAGATGGGACCTATAGATCCCCAGGCTCTCGACCCGAGGACCTCTCATAACTTCTAAAACTAGACTCAGATTCTATGGTCTTAAATAGCCTTATTCAACAAACACACCCTCTAGCACCTCCACTTATCCTCAAGGTCCTCAATGCTAAGGTTTCTGCATACATACGACATCATCCAGATCTTCATAAAAAATTCTTCATATCAACATGATGAAAGGTCAATCAAGTTATGTTGTATATGTTGGAGTATAAGTTGTATGCGCCTATTGTGTTGTAGCAGGGTAAATGGATCCTGGAGAAGATCCATTTACCCCCATCCAGTGTTTAGTCCCACATGGACCAGCAGTGGGACTTGGAGGCTCTGGGAAGGCTATATAAGGAGCCTCAGACCTCCTGTACTCATTGAGAGAAATTCAATAGAATATCCGCCCCTTAGAGGGCTTCTCCTGTGGTTTCATCCCGCTCCTCACGGAGTAGGGTTCCACATAAAAATCTTTGTGTTCTTCGTGATTATTCTTCTTTATTATGTTATTCCGCTTCCGCTTTCTATTTTATAACAGTATAGAACAAAGAATCATCAAAATTCGAAGACAAACCACGAGAGACAAGTTGAATTCAATCCCATATATCTGACAAAAGCCAATGGCCACCAGTTAGGCTTCATATCTATCAACAAAGCTATTTCAGTTGTCTTTACTGCAAAGACACATATTGAACCAACCATAATGTCAGCTAAATATAGATTTACAAACTACTACATGCAACATAAGATGAAACTCGATAATTCATCCTCCATAGCATATCATCATCTGGAATCACATGTTACCTCAACATGAATATTCATAATCTAAGCCGATATTGATAACAAAGCATATGCAAATTGTCTGGTTGACGATCCAATGCTGGAAAACAACATTACTGCTGAAACATGATGCATGATACACTCAGTTACCCATCCTGAGAGTGATAAGATCACCAATCGTATCAATGAATGAATTGTCTCTTGTACCATCACATGTAGCAGCAGAATCCATGATAGTTTCAGAAGTGTGGGTCCTTTTTAATGGTATCATTAGAGCTGGAAATTGTTAAAATGTAGAGCCTCTAAGGACTCACCTCCATAAAAAAAGGGGTAGGTTGTTGCTTAAAAAGGGAGTTACTCATTGCAAATGAAATTTGAACCAATTATCATGAGGTTCATGGAGAGGTATTGTGATGCAGATAGAAAATCGCAACGACGGAAAAATAAATATTGATGGTGGAAATTCGGTGGAAGAAGAAAACGGAGGGGTTGAGAGGAGAAAACTCGTCGGAAAACGAGGGATTTTGGAAAAGACTCGCGGAGATCGCGTAGGGGAGAAGGGATAGAGAGAGGAGATATGAGATAATTCTCAATTAATTTCAACTTGAACCGTTTAAAACAATTGACTACCATCCCCTTTATATAGGAGGGGTGGGATAACAAGATTAGAAGAAATTCAAATTTAAATCTACTTACTCTAACCAACTAACTAATTGATTTGAATAAAATTCAAATCTTAATTTATCCTAATTGACTCTAACTAATTAAATTAAGATCACATGCGATCTCTTTATTTTAAATAAATTGCAACGACTCAATTATGTACTATGTACTAAGCCTTCTCCCACTATAAGTAGGGTCGGTTTCATGGATTCTTACTCAAATCCATGTTGAAAGATTCGACTATTTTTTATGCTGGCCGTCGACTACCTAACACAACCCTTGCAAGAGTGGGATTTGAATCATGGCCTTTTGTGTGGTAGACACACTGTACTATCACTAGACTCAATTATTCGAAAATACAATTAGATTGTAATTAACGAATAAAATATAGAAAACTGAGGCCCTATTTATTTGTTTCGCGTTGCATCAGTTCTACGCTTGAAAAATTCATCTCCCAATGAATTGCTTGATCTTCGATGCACCGTTGGAGAATTTAATCTTGAAATTATAGCTTCCAATTCCCCCAATTAGACCCTTTTCAACGTTAAGTTTGTAGTTTTTTTCAATTGGAGAGCCTATCTGCAATTTCATACCCCTTCATTTAAACAAATTTTGTAAGAGGAGTTTTTGAATTTGCCTTTTGAATAAAAACTTTTGTGGGGGGGAGGGTCCTGCAATTGCCCTAAATTGATTCACAATCTCGGATCGTGTGGGTCCGGAAGCCCTTAGAGGGAAAACGCCCATCGAGTGTTTCGACCCCCTAGAGTAGCAGCGGCGACGGATGGTTCGGCCCAAAGGGTGGCGCAAGCAATGGCGGTAGGGATGGGCATGGGCCGGGTCGGGCCCTGAAGGGCCCAAGCCCATTTAAAAAATTCGAGCCTTGGGCCGGGCCGAGCCTGCAAATTCTTTTCTGTTCAGCCCAAGCATAGGCCCGGCCCAATTCCATTGGGTCGGGCTTGGGTCGGGTCTGCCCATCTATGGATTTATTTCGTTAGTCCATACCAAGAACAAACTCTGAATGACTTAATGATGAAAAGTTGTTCTCGCATATTCAATTTGTGGTCACTTTAAGCAGGTGTGTTAAATGCATATAACAAAGCTAAATAACATGTGACCGTAGCAATTAGCAAGGATCAAACTGGAGCTATTTTATCGTGATAATTTGCCAGAAAAAACTATAAAGGAAAAAAAAAGGAACTTCAGATATATCAGAACTCCAAAACATGCTTAATGCATGGATATAGATACTACAAATCCGTCATACAATCTTCTGAAAAAATATTGTCAAGATCAACGTAATGAACTGTTAGATGTAGGACTGATTGACATGGACATTGAACGTGATAAATATAATGTTTTATAGTTCAACGATGGATTCTAATTGTAGGACTGGTTGACATGGACATAAGAAAGAACAGAGCCTTCATAGTGATCAAATGTGTTGGATCATATGATAATTGAATTCGGGATGGGCCCGAGGGCCTGGCCTGTGTGTTGGATCATATGATAATTGAATTCAGGCTGGGCCCTCGGGCCGGGCAGCAGGTTACTATCGGGTCAGTCCCTCGGGTCGGATCGGGCTGGGTCGAGCCAAGCCAAAGCCCGACCCAAAAAAAATCGGGCCTAATAATTTGGCCCAAGCCCGACCCAATATCTATTTGCGCTTGGGCCAGGCCGAGCTTTTCAGGTTGGGCCGGGCCGGTCCAGCCCAATGCCCATCCCTAAATGGTGGGGGACGGGAGAACGGTAGCGGGGAGGAGGCGATGGGGGTAACAGGTAGCAACGGTGGGGTAAGGGGAACAAGGGTGGCACAACCGATGGTGGGGGACGAGAGTACAGCTGCGAGGTGGAGGCAATGGGATCAATAGGTGTTGGGTTAGGGGGACTTACCTGAGGAGGGGGTGGCGGGAGGAAAAGGTAACGACAGAGAGATGATGATGGCGTGGAAGGAGTGGGTGGGGGGCACAACTTGGGGGTGGAGGTTGCGGCAGAGGGTATGGAGGGGGAGGTTGGTGGCGAAGGGGAAGATGGGAGGTGGTTGCGGGAGTGTCAAGACGATGATGAGAGGGAGAGCAGGGGTCGCTTGGTCGTCAAAGGTGCGAGAAGGGCGAGGCGGGGCTGAGACGGTCGTTGGAGGCGTTGTCGTCGATGGTGGCTGATCTGAAGTGGCCTGGACAGCGAGCAGTTCTTCCATAACCCCATTTTTTCCTATTGAAACGGGCTGGAAAGAGAGCAGTTCATCTTCGATGGCGAGTTATTCTGGGCTTTCTTCATCAAAAAGTTGGATGGAAGCTTCGAGGTGGCACAATGTGGTGTATCAACCTTTTTGTCAATGATTTTGGTGGCATCCTCCTCTAGTTAGCATGTCAATGCCTCGACATTCCGCGGCTCTCGTATTTGTGACGCCAAAGCTTGCATATCGGCACAAACTCGGAGCATATTAGATTGTGCTTGTCTAACCTCGCCACGCCATGCACGGTCGTTAGAGCAAGATCCATTGGACTTTTCACGTGAACAACGGAAGGGATCATCAGATCGTGAGCACAATCAAGATGCCATACTCTGATACCAATTGATGCAAATAGAAATTCACGACGACAAAAATAAATAAATATTGATGGTGGAAATTCGATGGAAGAAGAAAACGGAGGGGTTGAGAGGAGAAAACTCATCATAAAACAAGGGATTTGGGAAAAGACTCGTGGAGTCCACGTGGGGGGAGAAGGGATAGAGAGAGGAGATATGAGATAATTCTCAATTAATTTCAACTTGAATCATTTAAAACAATTGACTACCATCCCCTTTATATAGGAGGGGTGAGATTACAAGATTAGAAAGAAAGTCAAGTTTCAATCTACTTATCCTAATTGACTCTAACCGACTAACTAATTGATTTGAATAAAATTCAAATCTTAATTTATCCTAATTGACTCAAACTAATTAAATTGAGATCACATGTGATCTCTTTATTTTAAATAAATTGCAACTATTCAATTATTCGTAAAAAAATTAGATTGTAATTAACAAATAAAAAATAGAAAATTGAGGCTCTATTTATTTGTTTCGTGTTGCATCATATTGAAACAAATTCGAAGACAAAATTAAGGGACGAAGATGAATCGATACCAATATTATAAATAAAAGCGAACAAACTCAAAGAAAGTTATGTTTGCATCGGTATAGTGCATCAATGACCTCGAGTACCAATATTAAAAATAACAGTATCCCTTCTAATTCAAAGTTTGCTTTACGAACACACATTTGACCAACCCGATTACTAAAGTTCCTCCCATGGCCAAGAATGTGAACAAAGGCGACATATACATACACCACAAGAGGAAAAAGAAACACCCAATTCTTGGGTAAAGTACCTCGATGAGTGCATGCTCATTAATAAACGTAGAAGGCATACAGTTGATAAACAAAGCAATAATAAGAACCGTGTGCCCCGTAATACAAACTTACAAAATGAAATGAAGAAACTAGATATGAGTAACATCAAGAATATACCGATGCATGCGCTCAGTGACCCAATTTTATTATGAAGTATGAGCATAAGACTCTTAATGAACAACTCCACGAAAGTAGAAAATGAACAGGAAGACATGAGAGAGGAACTCTCTGATATTATCAAAACAATGGATTTTGCATTAACACCAAACCAAGTTTTGGTTTCAATAACAAAAGCGATGAGAAGAGGATAAACATAATGCTTATTTTTCCATAAAAAAATCTAAGAAATACGAAAAACTCATTAATAAAAAATAAGGTAATAACAATTCATAAACGATCAGGATTTCTAGCAGATGATCCCTACATCAAGGTGGACCAAATGAAACAAAGCATCAACGTGAACAAAGCAAGATTCAAGAAAAAGATTTCATAACGCTTCTCCAGCTAGCAGACCTCACACTCTAGCTATGTATTGGGACAGAGGAAGAACCCAGTAAAGCTTTTGCAAAAAGGAGCAGCACAAGTGTTTGTAAAAAAAACATTTGAAAATGAGAGGAAATAATCCCAGAACAAACGCCAATAGTTAAAAATTAACCAGATGGTGGATACTCACTTCTTCACGAAACACACTAATCTTCTTCCAAATCAAGTTGTTCTGTCAATTTTCCAAGGAGGCCATTTATTCCAAAAATGTAACGAGTCATTACATGCCCCCTATTGCCCATTGGAACTCTATATAACAGGTTTTGATTTAATACAATTTTGTAGTGGGTCCCATCTCGGGATTCCATCCTCTTCTAAAACACAGGGTGTCCTTATAAACAAATAAACATCATTAAAAATAACTCGATAGTTGACATCTTTATAAATCTCACAATCCATGATGAAGAACTCATGAACAAAGGAACATCAATGAGTTTGATACTAGAAGATGGGTAACTTCGCATTCCCCTTCAACAGGGGAGAGTCTGCCATCCATCAGTAACATGTGTTATTCAACATGGGTGCATTAATCGCAGCACTAATAAGGCACTTCTATTTGAAAGATGGGTAGAACTACGATAGAAACCAACCAATCTACATTTAAACCATGCTAAACAAAACAAGCAAGACTACAAGAATAAGACGCGGAGTCATTTTGGAATGATCACCATGAGAAAGTAAATTCATATGATACATCAAATCATCAAATCCCTTGTAGAGCCCACCACGAACTACCCAACACCACGAATAGTGAAATCTCAAGCAATATGGGGTTACAATCATGCTTGCCCCAACATTAAGTCACACGGAGGCTAGGTTTCCCACAGACTATGCACTAAGTACGCTCTCATCCGCTGCCATGTGTAATATGATCATTGTCATGTCCTCGTTATGTACCACAGCTTTTATGATACAAAAATGTAATAAGAAAGAAGTCTACCCTTAATTTAGGTGTCTCAAGGCATAGAGAGATAGTCAAATGACTTGGCTTGGCATATGACTCCTAAGTACCTACATCATAGAAGCGGGGATCATCTTATCTTAATAAGAGGCATATCAACGTCAATCTTGCAAAAGTACCATATGCCAAATGTTAAAGATATTTTTTTCAGCTTTAGACAATTGTATCGTTGAAAACGAGCATTGTATTTCTAGAACAGTGAATTTGGCATAGAAATATATTCGACCAAAGATGGCAACCTACGTTAGATTCATCATATCATAGTGGTTCCAAACAATAATAGAAGTACTCATCTTGACCATATGTCTCCTTCATAAACTCCTCATATTATGGGTTTGACTATAGTAAACAAAATCAATTGTAATTATGGGTATAACACTAACCATGACTCAAGCACAAAAACTTCGTTTGGTGGGAATTTGAAATCCTCCCTTGGTGTTATAAAATATGAAGAATGCGTAAGCGATTGATAAACAGAGCATAAACAAGAAAGATAGAACATGGGAACACCATGATTTTACGTAGAACACCATGATTTTCGCTTTGGTCACCTGCCGCTCCAGAAAATGTGTCACCTCCTGCCTCATATCTCTCCGAATTTGACATTTCATTGTGAAGCGTGTCAGTTAGGGAAGCACCATCGTTCTAGCTTCCCTAGTCGTCAGGGTCGGAGCAGTCGCTCCCCATTTGAGTTATTTCATATAGATATTTGGGATCCGAGTCGTGTCCCAGATCATCAGGGGCACAGGTTTTATCTTGTTGTGGTTGATGATTTCTCTCGAGTGTCTTGGACTTTTCTTCTTAAAAATAAATCTGAAGCAGGAAGTGTTATCCAAAATCTTATCAATGAAGTGCAAAATGTTTTTTCGTCTACTGTTATGTGCGTATTGATAATGCATTGGAGTTCTGCACTCGTTCTCTTGCTCAATTTCTTTCCTCTAAGGGCATTATCCACCAAACCACATGTGCGTATACATCTCAACAAAATGGTGTTGCGGAACGGAAACATCGACACTTTCTTGATATTGCTCGCACATTACTTATTCAGAGTTGTGCACCATTAGCCTTTTGGGGGGATGCTATACTTAAAGCATGCTATCTGGTCAATCGTATGCCTTCTACCGTTCTTGGGGAAAAGGCCCCTATCTCTGTTCTCTTTCCTGACAAAGACTTGTTTTCACTTACCCCTCGTGTCTTTGGGACTGTCGCTTTTGTTCACCGCTTGTCTCCAGGACTTGACAAGCTCTCTCCTAGAGCTGTTAAGTGTGTGTTTGTGGGCTACTCGAGGACACAGAAAGGATATCGTTGCTATGACCCCATCCATGACAAGTACTATGTGAGTGCTGATGTTACATTCTTTGAACCAGTTATGTACTTCTCCCCTGCAGGTAACAGATTAGTTTCCTCTACATCCACGGATACTAATGTCTATGTGCCCCTACCTCCAAGTCTGGGTCAATCTGAGTCCACTACACCACCACCTCCACCACCACCTCCCATTCTACCATCCCCTAAGTTCTACACAAGGCGGTCAGGGCATGCTCAAGCTACACGTCAACCATCCAGCACGCCTCAGGTATGTTCTGATGTTATCACTAATGATGGGTTAGATAATGCACCAGTGCAGGACCCTTTGCTACAGGAGGCGGATCCACCAGTCAGCACAGTGATAGATGATCTTGATCGTCCTATTGCTCATAGGAAGCAGAAAAGACAATGTGCATCATATCCTCTTGCATCTCAAGTGTCATTTCATCGTCTCACTGGTGATTTCCAGAGATATGCAGCAGTTGTCTCGTCGGTTGAGATCCCACGGACTTATTAAGAAGCCATGAAGATTGATTGCTGGCGTCTAGCTATGGAGGAGGAGATGCGTGCCTTACAGTCTCGAGGGACTTGGTCTCTAGTTCCCATTCCTCCATGTGCCTCTGTGGTGAGTAGCAAGAGGGTGTTTACGGTCAAATATCACGCAGATGGGCGGCTTGACAGATACAAGGCCAGACTTGTGGCACGTGGATTTACCCAAACCTATGGGGTAGATTATTTGGATACATATTCACCAGTGGCTCGACACTCCACTCTTCGCATTCTCCTATCTGTTGATGTAGTACGTGACTGGACCATTTTTCAACTTGATGTCAAGAATGCATTCTTGTATGGTGATCTACAGGAGGAAGTCTACATGCAGCAGCCACCGGGGTTTGCTGCTGAGGGGGAGACTCAGATGGTGTGCAGACTTCATAAGGCTATCTATGGCCTTAAACAAAGTCCATGGGCATGGTTTCAAAAGCTCTCCCAGCTGATTGAACGGCAGGGGTTCAAGAGATCAAATGCGGACCATTCATTGTTTATCCAGAAGACTCCTAGAGGTACGGTTGTCGTCATGGTATATGTTGATGATATTCTGGTTACATGAGATGATGCTCAGGGAATTGAGATGACAAAATCTCTTTTGGGAAGTCAGTTTATTACGAAGGATCTAGGCACGGTACGATATTTTATGGGGATAGAGTTTACAAGAAATGCACAAGGAATGGTAATGACTCAAAGAAAATGGGTCACATACTTGCTAGTTGAAACAAGAATGGTTGGATGCAGACCGTCGAGCACGCCTATGGACCCAAGCATGAAGCTGTACGACAATGATACCGAAGAGGTGGACAAAAGAAGATACAGAGAGATGGTGGGTAAGCTTCTATACATCACCATAACTCGACCGGATATTGCCTTTGCAGTAAACCGGGTGAGTCAATTTATGGAGCAGCCTAGGCAAGTTCATATGGAAGCCGTGTATATGATATTGAGATATCTGAAGTCTTCCCCAGGCACAGGTTTGCTATTTAGAAAAGATACATATCTGTCTATTTCAGCTTGTGCAGATGCAGACTATGCAGGATGTCCAAAGGATCGTAAATCTACCTCAGGATTTGTTGTCTTCATAGGAAGCTCTTTGGTTTCTTGGAAAAGCAAGAAACAGACTGTTGTGGCGAGATCCAGTGCTGAATCCGAATACAGAGCCATGGCACAAGCAAGCGCAGAAATGATGTGGGTTCGAGCGGTCTTAGAAGATTTGAATGAAAATGTCTCCTTACCCATGAATCTTCAATGTGACAACCAGGCAGCATTATTCATTGCCAATAATCCAGCTTTTCATGAAAGAACAAAACACATCGAGGTAGATTGTCACTATACTAGAGACATGATCCAGAAGGGCTTGATTTCCACTTCACACAGCAGTTCAGAGGACCAGACTGCTGATATATTTACCAAGCCATTGCTCAGAGAACCTTTCCAGAGATATTCTTCCAAGCTGAGTATGATTGATATCTATGCTCCATCTTGAGGGGGAGTGTAGAGGTTTACGTTATGTCATGATGTACTGTTACGTATTTCGTATTTATCTCATGTACGTCTATGTAATTTACCCAAGGGTTTTCTCTCTATATAAGAGACCCGAGGGCTCTATGGAATAATACCGAAGAGCATTATTGACTCTGACAATTTTCATGTAAATGGCTTGCTAATACTAGACTTGCAAACCAAAGTTATTACCAAAAGGCTTTGGGAACAGGCTAATTTTTCGTTTCAGAATGTTGCCCAAAAGGATTCGACTTGGCCCATAGATCACAAATGAAGATTTGGTGAGCTGCCACCTTTTCAACTTCTTTGTTCTATATTTTAATATACAAGAATATTCCAAATTTTTTCAAGTTTCAATTAACAAATCATGATTAAGTCTTTTTGAGTTATATTTATGATGGACAATCGATTCAACTCATTACAACATCCTTAACTTAATATCGAGTCTCCAAAAGAGATGAATAAAATGACAAATTATTTATCAGCATATCTAATGATTTTTTCAAAAAGGAAGTCATCTTCATTAGTAGAATACCTATATGTCTAGAGTATGTTCAATGGCCATGCTTTGCCCTTGCTTAATACATATAAGAAACCCGATCTTGATATATATATATATATATATATTCGAAGGGTATTTAATGATACTTTCTTTCATCTATGTGCATACCATGGTCAAATAAATTTTAATTGTTTTCGAATCAGTCTGTGAGTTATATAATAATTCACTACAACACATGAACTCATTATTTTAAGAACATATAAAATTGTGGAATATAATAAATAATGTGTTGTGTGGAATCCCCACCCACCCCCACACACACACGCGCACGTTGGAACACGGAATGCTCAATTGGGACAATACAATACTAATACACACATGCAAGTAAAGTCTATCAAACTCATAATCGCATATTCTCGCACTTAAGGTGTCGGAGAAAACCAATTACTTGGTGTTCATAGAACTCCTGGGCTTTCTTATATAGGAGAAAAATCTTTGGGTAAATTACAAGATAGATACATCAAGAAATGAAAAAAACAAAAATAACATCAAAGGATAATAATAATCTCAACACTCCCACTACAAGCAAGAGCATACATGTCTATCATGCTCAAGCTTGGAACAACATCTTTGGAAAATGCCTTCAGTAAGTGCGTTAGTGAATATATCTGCAGTTTGATCTTCAGTAGAAACATGATCGATAGATATGAGACCCTTATGAATCATGTCTCTTGTATACTGGCAATCCACTTCTATATACTTTGTCCACTCGTGGAATGCAGTATTATTAGCAATAAATAGTGTTACCTGATTATCACATACTAGTTGCATAGGAAGAGGTAAATCAACAGCAAGATCAGTCAGAACTTATTTGACCCACATCATTTCTGTTCATCCCTGAGACATGCCCTTATTCGGACTCTGCACTAGATTTGGCAACTACATCATGCTTCTTACTTTTCCATGACACGAGTGATTTGCCAATAAATATAACAAACCCAGAAGTGGACTTCCTATCCCTAGGGCATCCTGCATAATCTGCGTCTGCACATGATGTAATATTTGGAGACGTACCTCTGTTAAATAAGAGACCAGTGCCTGGTGAGAACTTCAGATATCTCAAAATCATATAAACAGCATCCATATGCACCTTCTCGGACTACCCCATGTACTGACCCACCTTGCTAACAAAGCATATATTTGGCCCGGTAATGGTAGCATAAAGGAGCTTCCCAACTAGTTCCATGTATCTCCCTCCTATCTATCTCCTCAGTGTCATCATCATATAATCTCATGCTTGGATCCATAGGAGTAGTGGTAGGCTTGCACCCTGTCATACCAATCTCTAATAGAAGATCAATAACAAACTTTCTTTGGATCATCACAAGACCATGCTGGTTCATGGCGAATTCTAATCCAAGGAAGTATCAAAGATTGCCAAGATCCTTGGCCACAAACTGCTGACCTAGGAAGTCATTGGTTGCCTGAATGCCCTGCTTATCATCACCAGTGATAAGAATATCAACATAGACAAGAATAGAAATTGTACCTCTTCGTGTCCACTGAACAAAAAGTGAGTAATCTGCAGTGGATCGAACAAATCCTTGATGCTATATCAACTCTGAGAGCTTCTGGTACTAACTACTAAGCTCTGGGTCTTTGCTTTAGGCCATAAATCGCCTTATGGAGCCTACATACCTTTTGAGACTCCCACTCAGTAGCAAATCTTGTGGTTGCTGCATATAAACTTCCTCATGCAAATCTCCATATATAAATGCATTCTTCACATCAAGCTGATAAAGAGGCCATTGACGTGAAACATCAATTGATAGGAGAATGTATAATGTTGAGTGTCTGGTCATTGGAGAAAAGGTGTCCTGATAATCCACCCCATAAGCCTGGGTAAAACCACGAGCTACTAGCCTTGCCTTCTAGTGATCCACACAGCCATCTACTCTCTGCTTCACCATAAATACTCATTTGCACCCTAAAACCACGAGCTACTAGCCTTGCCTTCTAGTGATCCACACAGCCATCTACTCTTTGCTTCACCATAAATACTCATTTGCACCCTACCACAGATGCACCTGGAGGGGCAGAAAAACACTCCATGTACCATGAGACTGTAAAGCACCCATCTCCTCTTCCATGGAAAGTCATCAACTGTTATCCTAAATGGCCTCCTGATATGTTCGTGGTATAGTAATGGTTGAGAGGCTCATAACAAACTTCTTGTAACCCTCTGAAAGATGGTCCAAGGAAGCATGTGCAGCTAAAGGGTACTTAGCACAGTTGCGTCAGGGCTTCCTCAATGCAATAGGCATCAAGATCATCAGCCTCTCTGTTCTCTGCTATCATATTCTCCTGTGTAGTATCCTGTGGATCACGCATATCACTAGTGCCATCAGTAGAAACACTATGTTCATTACATACCTGGGGTGTGTTGGATGACTGGGAAGACCCAGGAGCAGAGGGGCGAGTAGAGGATCTGTGAAAATAAAAACGAGGTAGGAATTGATTCATGGTAGATGGTGGAGGAGGTGGAGAAGGGGGTGGTGGAGGAGGTAGAGGTGACTGAGACTCATCATAAGGACTTATTGGAGATATCGATGAAGGAACGAAGATATCCTCACCAAAGTCAGCATTAGACAACATGTCACCTGTAGGAGAGAAATACATAATAGACTCAAAAAATGTGACATTTGCACTCACATAATATTTCCGTTCAATAGGATCAAAACATCGATACCCTTTTTGGGTATGAGAATAGCCAACAAACACACACTTGACAGCTTTAGGAGAGAGCATGTCACGACCATGTAGTCAAACGCCACATATCCAAAGACTCTAGGGGTAAGTGAGTATAAGTCCATCTCGGGAAACGTAATCAAGAAAGGAACTTTTTCTCCAAGCATAGTGGATGACATGTGGTTAACCAAGTAATATGCAGTAAGAACCACATCACGCTAGAAAGAATAAGGAGCTCGACGCTGAATCAAAAGAGTCCTTGTGACATCCAAAAGATGACGGTGTTTACGTTCAACAATACTGTTCTGTTGTGAGGTGTAAGTACATGAAGTTTGATGAACAACACCAATAGATCTAAGGAAGTTCAATAACTGTAAAGTAGAAAACTTCAAGGTATTATCAGTGCGAATAAATTTCACATTAGCTGAAAAATACTTTTAATCTCAATAAGGAAAGATTTCATAATAGGACCAGCCTCCGACTTATTCTTCAGAACAAATACCCAAGATAATCTAGAATAATCGTCTACATCGACCATATAAAACCGATGTCCCTTATGATCAGGAACGCGACTAGGACATTAGATATCAAAGTGAACCAACTCAAACAACTGACCACTGTGACAATCTGACGACTTGGAAAAGAGGAACGATGGTGCTTCCCAAGCTGACACGCCTCACACTCCAAACTAGTACGACCAGAGATATGCGATAGGACATGGCACATCTTCTGCAGAGAAAGATGCCCAAAGCGAAGATGCCACAAAAATGGAGAGACGAGTCCAGAAGGAATAGACGCGGCCCCTGCACAAGAAGGATGGACAAGTCTGTGAAGTCCCCTCTGCTGACGACCACATCCAATCACCCTGCCCGTGAGTATATCCTGAAACACAAGAGAAGAAGAATCAAATATGGCATGACAATGTAAATCTTTACTAATCTGACTAATAAACAAAAGATTCATCTTAAATGTTGGGCATGTAAGACATTTTGCTGACGCATCGAAGGAGCTAGAACAGTCTCCCCCTATCCAACAATGGGTAGATGAAACCCATTGGCAATAACCACTGATCTATCCCAACGGATAATCTTGTAAGAAGTAAATTGTGCTCAATCGCCGCACATATGATGAGATGCTCCAAAGTCCACGATCCAGTCAGACAAATCTGAACTGCTGCTACTAGTAAGGGAAAAGCAATACATGACGAGTTCAAAGAGGCTCTAGCAATGTGTGCGACATCTGAAGAACATGCAGGTGAAGTAGTTGGAGTAGTCATCATCTCCCGTAGCTTGGAAACAATATCATCAAAGCATGGACTATGAGCTGGTGCAGGTGTAGAGGGAGGTTCAGTCTGCTCAGGAACTCGAATAGAGGTTGGATACCCATGCCTCTTATAGCATGTCTCCTCAGAATGATCGGGATGGTGGCAATGTGAACATGGGCCTCGCCAAGGTTGCAAAAGTCGGTAGTCGGTACTCGGTCGGTTGGGTCACTGACTAAGGATTAATCGGCAGTCGGGCGACTAATCGGATTTAGTCGGACTTTAATCGACTTTGAATTTTATAATTATTTTAAATATATAACTCATTTTTATACATATATTTACATAGATTTTGTACATTTATATACTACCACAATAAAATATAAAAAAATATTGAATTTAAATAAAACATTAGGCATATTATACTAAGTTTGCTTATAAAAAAAGTAAAACATTAAAAAAAATACGGTATCTCCGAGCGAAAATTGGTTGATTAGTGTACCTAGTCGGAATTAGTCGGTACTCGGTCGGCCACCCCACTGACTAGACTAGTCGGACCTACTAATCGGGCCAGTCGAGCGACTTTTACAACACTGGGCCTCGCTAACGACCTGCTTCGCGACCACGTGGTACTCGATCACGGAACTATGAAGTATTTCCGCTGCCACGAGAAGCTGTCATAGCAGAAGGAGTCTGAACCACAGTAGTAGATGATGTAGTAATTCTACTCAGTCTCTTGTAAACCTCCTCCACTGGAGGTATCGTCTCTCTTGCAAGAAGTTGAGTACGTGATGCATCGTACTCAGAGTATAGAGATGACAAAAGTACTCCCGTCATAGTTGCATTGTGATACGACAGCTATTGCCTAGTAATAGGCATGAAGCTATGCAGATGCTCAAACATGCCTCTAAGATGTGAGAAGTGAGCATAAAGAGGTCGATCATTCTGCTTGGTCGAAAATATATCAAACTACAACTGTAAATTTTTGCTCATTTTTCTCTTGTTCATACGTGGCTACTAAGATATCCCACATAGCATTTGTTGTGGGTTTATTGGCAATATCATTGGCAATCTCCGTGGTGAGCATCTTGAAGAACCAAACACGAGCATAGACATCATCTTACTTCCAAGAAGAATTAGCCCCAGTTTTGTTCTCTGGCATTGGATCTGTCAGAATGTGCTCTTTGTTATGGCACTGCATCAGGATGTGAAACTGCATGGGCCACAACCCGTAGTTGGTCCCATCCATCTTCACGATGGGCCCTTAAGGCATCAGACGAAAAAAAACATTCTCTGTCATGGTAGCAAGAATGCCGAAATCCGGAACAAAACTGAGTAGACTTTTACAATTAAGTCTACACAATCACATATAGATGATTGGTTGTATCAGTGGACTTATACAACCATCCTCATCTCCTGTTGTTTAAGCTATGTGCAGTGGTGCGCGTTGATGCACGTAGATGTACGGATGATGCTCGCAGGAGCACGTTGATGCACGTGAAATGCACACAAGTGCATGCAGGATGTATGCACGCAGGATACACAAATGTTCGCATACGCAAGGGTATGCAGCAAGGTGCAGGTACATGGGCGCAGGCACAGGGCACGGGCCGGACCTATTGTGCAGGTACAGATGGGTTGTGGGGCGCAGGTACAGGCTGGTCGCAGGTAGAGGGCGCAGGGCGGCGAGGCGAACCTAGGCGCAGGGAGACCACGGGGCGCGGTGGAGCCACAAGTTGAGAAAGGAGGAGGCAGTGCTGGTTGCACAGGGAGGAGGGAGCGGTACACGAGGGCAGGGGGTCGTGCGTGGCGTTAGGGTTTGGATGGAATAAAGAACCCCGATCTAGGACCATTGCTCCGATACCATGTTGGGGAAAACCAATTACTTGATGTTTATAGAACCCTAGGCTTTCTCATATAGGAGAAAAGCCCTTGGATAAAATACAAGATAGATAACGAAGAAATGGAAAAAACATAAATAACCCCAAAGGATAATAATAATCTCAACATATGGTATTGGGAGTCTGCAATTGTTGGGATGTGAACTAATAATCTGGATATGGAGATTGAAGTGGGCTGCTACAATGGAAACCTTTGTGTATATTGCCATTATTTGAAGTTCTGAAATGGGTTTCCTTGGAACCCTTCAAAATGAGCCTCTTATATGAGATCCTCGAATTAGTCTTTCAGATACATTGATTCAGAGAATGGGTAATTTACTCACAGTCCTTATGGATCTATTTGTATCAAACCTCCGCCATGGACATAAGATATATGTAGTTCACATTAAGAATCTAATTCAAATAAACAAGTATAGTGACCTCTCAATAAAATATCTCATATGTTGGCCTCATCCAGAACACAAGGAGTTCACTAAGACCAGCCCCCATCTCTCATATTGACGTTGGAGATACAAACTCCATTTCCTCTCTTTGTTCCTCCCAACCACCTCTATTGATCAAGATGGGGGAAGAATAAATTAGGGAAGAATCTCTGATAATCTTTTTATTATTTTCATTTTTCACATCTTTCCATTTTTATGTTTCATACATCCAATTTTATTTTATTTTTTACGACAATTTACCATTCAAGCAGTAACTATCTTTTTTCTCCTTTTTTGACATCACAAATAAAATATATTTGAGTATATGTAAATAAGTTATAAATAGCTATTTGAGTATACCAGGGGGCAGCCCCATTTTTCCCATATCACAAATAGCTATATTTATTTAACTTTAGAAAAATACAATAAAATATATTTAAGTATATGTAAATAAGTTATAAATATAAAATTATGTATATAAAATAATAAAATTTGAAATGTAAAATAAAAATAAAATACATACTATATAGATCAATACACCTATAATTATACTTGTAAAAAATAACCTACAATAAATCTAATGTAAAAATAAATAAAAATGAGATTAAAATACTACATAAAATAATAAATAATTTTTATATTTTGGCAAAAAATCAATAAAATCATTTAGAATTTTTTTGAATTAATAGGGAATTTCAGCATATTTTGTCTTTTTCCTGATATACATAGCCCAAGTGGCATAGTCTTCGTTGACACGAGGTGGGACCTAGTCCTTGTTTACCTAGTCATCATCACCATTTTTTTCTTCGATGCCAATACCAATAAATGCATTATTGGAATTTATGAATTAGTATTTTAGTGTCTTTACCAGCCCTTATCTCCCCTAATTCATAAATGCCAATAATGCATTTCTATTATTTACAAGGGCCAATACTCTTCGTGGACTCTAGGTTGGACCTAGTCCTAAAGTAAGGTCCAATCAAGATCCAGTCTTCGTTTATTTTATTTATTTATGGTTAAAACATAAAATATATTTATTAATTTATGTATTATTTTATGGGTTAATTATTGCAAGTTACTTTTTATAAGTAAAAGTATAGGTATATTTACCTATATAATGTGTATTCTATTTTTATTTTTATTTTCTATTTTACATTTTATTATTTTATATACATAACTGATACATTTATAACTTATTTTAATATACTCAGATATATTTTTATTGTATTTTTATGAGTTTATTTATACATTTAATTAAATATATGTATTTAGTATATATGTATAAATATAGCTAATTCATCTATATATTTTGTATCATTATTTATAATATTGTATTTTTATGGTTTTATTTTATTATAATTATGTACAAGTGTTATAAGTAATATTTACAATATTATAAAATATAAAGTCATTAAAAAATAAAGAATAAATAAAATGAATATTTTATTCAGGTATACTATACAATAGGGTTCTAGAAACTAACTTTTGCATCTCAATTCCTAATTGAATAAAAACACCTACATTAAATAGCTAATAAAAAGTTATGTACAATTAAAGGTGATTTTGATGTATGTCAGGAAAAAGACTGCACCCATATTGGGTCACGTATGCCAAGATCTTGGTTGGACCTTATTTTTGGTACCTAGTCTAAGTAAAATCCGAAGATTGGAGCATGGTTGGATCTTAATCTACTTAATCATAGAAACCTTATAGGAACTGGAATTGAGACACTTCAACTCTGCTAGACTTAATTCTGTGAGACCATAAGACTCGGTTCAATTTCGTCTTGACTGGCAAAGTAGAATATTTCAAAACATACACATAACTCTTGTCGATAGTGACCTAGATTGCACACATGCACCTTAAAATTTGCTCACCTCAATTGAAGTGGTAGAGGGATGGATTTGCCGGCATGAGACAGGAGCCAATGGAAATATCAGAAGTCACACATTTGTGGCCATTGTACCAAATTGATCCAGTAGTCAGGAGGTCTAAAGATAGAAGTCGCGGGTTGCAATAATGCTTCAAAAGAGGGATAGTCTACTAGCTCAAGAGGAAAAAGTCCATATGTAAATGATGTTGTATGTAGTGTTAAAAAAGCAAAATAAAAAATCCAAAAAGAAAAGATGGTCAGAACTCAAAGAAAAATCAATTCTCATGGGAGCATGTATATGTTTGTATATTTAATAAGCAAGCTTGAGTTTCAAAACATATTCATGTGAGCCTCCAGCCAGATGACTTGGTTGCATTGGTCAAGCATCCTAGGATAGATACCTACACTGGCTACCACCCATTCTTCTCTCTACCTCCTTTTCTTGAGTCGGTTGTAACTGAACTTAAAAGGGAATACCCTGCTTCTTGAGGAAATAATTGTTGGTTTGGGAATTGAGTCGAGGAGAGCTACATATCACTGACACTGTACAAGATAGATTCATAGTCATAAGGGTTTACATATGAGTTCACTTATTTTGACCTGGCTATTGAGGGTGCTTGATTAAGATTTTGTGAATCTTAAAGGTTGTTGTATTTTAAAGCCAATTCCCAATAAGGTTTCGACCACAACTAAAACTGCAAAGGTCCAACCGATCTTCAAATTTTGATTTTATAAAGACAAGTTTGAAAGTTAAAATCAATCCAAGTTCTTTCCTTTTCTTTTCATTATTTTCATTTCTGCACTTATATGAATAAGTGTTTACTAGGGACTAGAAAAGGCACGTATATGGGGATGATGACTCTCCATTTAAACACCTTTATTCGTTCATTTTGGCCTTTAAACCTAGCTAAATGCGCGTGTGTATCATTATTTTGTATACATTAGCATCCATTATTTATTGTATAAATATTGTATAAAATATTATATTTAAATCTAAAATAAAAGAATAAAGAAAAAATAAAATGCCAAAGATATTTTATGACCATAAACCCTGAGATCTAGGCATCATGATGACTGGGTTGTCAAAGAATAAAATAGTAGGAGATAAGGGCCAATAAAGCCAGTAACCCTAACTCATACATGCCAATAATGCATTTTCAGGGCCTATTTTATTCTTTATTATTATTCATCAAATAAATAAATAAATTGTGTATATAAAGGTTGTAGATAAAATACATACAAAAATACAAAATTTATTTCACACAAAAATACAGAACTTATTTCACATAAAAATAATACAAATTGTACATTCTACACTGAAAATAAGAATCGAAAATCCAAACATCCCAGACCTGCATCTCCTTCGTATGAATTCAAAATGCATCAAAATCATCTTTAATTGTATATAGCTTTTTATTATCTATTTAATGAAGGTGGTTTCATCTAATTTAAAGTTAAGATGCAAAAGTTAGGTTTTGGACCTCTATTGTATAATATACGTGAATACAATATTCATTTTATTTATTCTATATACGTTTCATGATTTTATATTTTATAATTTTGTAAATATTAATTATAACACTTGTAAATGATTAAAATATAATAAAACCATAATAATACAATACCATAAGTAAGGATACGAAATATATATTTGAATTACTTATACTTATACGTATAAAATAAATACATATATTTAATTAAATGTACAAATAAAATTAATAAAATATAATAAAAATATATCTGAGTATATTAAAATAAGTTATAAATATATAAATATTGTATATAAATTAATAGAATGTAAAATAAAAAATAAAAATAAAATACATATTATATAGGTAAATATACCTATACTTTTACTTGTAAAAATAACTTACAACAACTTAACCCATAAAATAAATAAAAATTAGATTAAAATACTACATAAATTAATAAATATTTAAAATTAATAAAATCATTTAATATTTTATTTTAAACTAATATAGGTTTTTATTTGACGGCTTGTCTTTTTGCAGATGACGTTGTCCAATGAGGACCCACCCTCCATTGACTTGGGTCACCTTCTCCGACCCGAGCTCTAGGCTTGTCAGAATACATTTAACCTCATCTTCCTCGATTTTTGCCGCTCTTATCCTTCACTTTTTTAGGTTGATTCATTCTTCGACTTTTCGCCTCGATCCTCCACCTTTCATGCCAGTTTCTTACATTAATCCATAAATCACTGAATCGAGCCATTCACCTCGATCTTCTCATCCATGTACATAACCCCCTCATCGAAGCTCATTCGAACTCATTCCCTTTTGCTCCATTTCTTTCCCTCATTCTGTGCCCAAAGGCTCGAGAAGAGTGACAACTAGCTCGCCTACATTTTAGAACAAGGAGGAGAAGTGTAAAGGCATTCCCACCTGTCTCTGCCGCTCACCAATGTGAAGTTCCATCTCGCGGCCTCTGGCCTCTAGAGATACATTTTATAGATTTTTAGGTAGGTTTAGTCTTTGTCTTCGTTTTCTGTAGTTTATTTCATGTTTTAATTGCTTGTCTCGCCTAAGTTTAGGAGTTAAACTTCGCTAGAGCTCTAGATCTCCGGCCATCATCTTCACCATCCTTCACCTCGTTCTGACGCGCGCCAACCATTCCACTACCTTGTCCCTTCACTTCCCCACATTATCCCTTCACCATACCCCTAGATCTTCATCGGATCTAGATTTCGATGTCCATCATCATCTCCCTCGACCGAACCTCATCACTTTCATAAGGATCCTTCGCTCACTCCCTCCGACCTTTCCTTTGATCGTTCATTCATTCTTCTCTTCCTGCCGCTTTCTCTCAACTCAACTAGACTTTCGAATAGAATTACCTCGACTTTTTTCAATATATAGATATATAGTAGCGAAATCGCCTAAGTCTCGTTGGGCATTGCTTGAGAGCTTCTCAAAATCAGGGAGAAGTTCGGAGGTCATCCTCTTTCTATTAAATGCACCTCAGGACGTCGAATAGAATAATAAATTCTAGCTTCATTGAAGAATTTAGGGATGTGAGGGGACTTTTTCAATCTTTTGCTTCTACTAGACTTGTGGGGTATACGTCATTGATTTCGTCTTCTCTCTCGGTTATTCCTGATGTCGGATGTCTTTATCCCAGTTCTTCCTTCAGTCTTTATCCCAGTCATTCCTTCCTTCTTTCTAATGTACACACCTCGGACAATAATAGCCATGATCATTTCCTTTGCTATGCCATCCTCTCTATATTCTTTGCAGGTTATGAAGAACTCGTCTGAGGGATAATCTGACTAGGAACGACCCCCAGGTCTTCGTCGAAGACCTTTGAGCTCCAGGGGCTCAATCAGTAGCCCCCAGACCCATTTGAAGCATCTGGGCAGTTTGCAGCAGCTGTAGGAACAAGTAGCAACCATTGGTGGAGTTATAGATGATCGGACGTTCGAGCATCATCCGATTCAAACTCGCTACGCATGAGTTCTTCATGGACCCTTGGTCGTTGTTCGATTAAGGTCAAGCTGCCAAATGAAGTAGTGTCCGTCAAATTTGGAGGAACCACAACCGTTGATCTCCTTTAGAGATATAATCCTAGCTGCCAAAGCTGAATGGGTACCGTGCATTGAGAGGTCGACACATGTCAAATGAAGAATCCAACGTCGCATGATCCCACACTTTAGGGAATAATTTACACATCTAGCCTGCATTTTTGTTTTATTTCTATTTAGTCAAGTAACTGTGTAAATTAGCTTAATATTTTGTGTAAAAACACGTAAGGAACCCTAGCTTTTGCGATAATACATTTGGGTCTAGTCCAGCTCAGTTCATGTGCTGTCCCACTTGAGCTAGTCATATTGCACGTTTATCCTTGTGGGTTTTTGTATTGTAGTTTAGTATTTAAAATTTTAATATTAGTTGAAACTTTTGGGTATTTTTCTGAATAGACCACATTTATTTTTAATTGAAAATATACCCTTGTTAGTTCATAAAATTTTTCCATTGTTTTCTATTTTCTAAAAATATAAAACGTGCTCCAAAAATCATGAAAATATAGGACTAGGTGCCTACTTTTGATCTTTCATGTTATAATTTTAGTTGTCATTTTAGGCTATTTCGTATTTATAAAAAATAAAAATATCATGTTTTATTTTCTGTTTGCTTTAAAAATCCAAAAAATTATAAAACTGTATTAAAAAATTCCATAAATATTATTGTTTGTTTATTATTGTATTTTGTACCTCCAGACCAAAATACCTAAAAATAGAAAAAGAAAATCTCTAAAAATTAAAAGCTCCAAAATCCATATAAAAATTATAAAAAATATTTTAAAAAACCAAAAATATTTATTTCTATCTCAGAATTTTATCTAAATTATTTATTACATATTAAAAATAGTTTTGGAAAATTTTAAGGCTTTTAGCTATTTTAAATTTCAAAATAATTTGACCAGTTTAATCAGTCACTTTTTTTGCCTATTTCTGATATTTTGCATTGCTTCATCTATATTGTGGGTTAATTGTTGATTTACTCTAGCTTTCGTAATAGGTCGCCACGACTATGGTGTTCTTGTCTTGTGAGTTCATCTGACCCTCGTAAAAATCAAGTTTTCATGGAGTCCTTATCAACATGTTATCACGAAGGTAATTTAGAGTTGATTGAACCAGTCCAATCTCATCCTAGTGGATCTAAGTATCATAGAAGGTTGATTTATTTTGGTTGATTTCTAATCTCAAAATCCTTGTTAATATAGTCAAGGTGGATAGAAGGTTCTTGAGGTTATTGCTACCAAATTTTTGTAAAAGTAATAAATCATCAACTAATTGAATGTTAGTGACTGCATTTCAAATCAATTCTTTACTTAAGATAAGACACTATTCTACTAGCTTTTATTAGCATATCAGTTACAACCATTAATGAGTGGAGAAAGAGTAGTAAGAAAATGGGGTCACCTTGGCAAACCCCATGCAAAGTGCTAATGAAACCCACTAAAAGACTCATTGACCTTGGAAGAGAGTTTTGTAGTCTCAAGGATAGCAGAAATCCAAGCAATGGATGTAGTTGGGCATCTCGTTGCGGTGAGAATTTAACATGAGCATCCATCCGAGAGTACTAAATGCCTTTTTGAGGCCGATGGGATCAAAGATTTTTCCGTAGCATGTTATCAAGAACGGTTGATATGACCATTGACTCAATTATTGCCAATCGACATTTGATAAATTCACCTTGAGAAGGATAAATGGTTTCCTAGATCATAGGTGGCCATTGATTTACAAGAATCTTGGAGAAGATCCCTATCAAGAGGTCTTAGATTTAAATGGAGATAATTTGCAACACTTGTGGGGTCACCGATTTGTAAATAAGGGCAGTGGTCACACTATTAGATGATGGAGATCCAAGCCTCAAAAATCTGATGACCCTTGTCTATTGATCATGGTCATAAATTCAATAATAATTCCATCAGGACCGATGACTTTATTGTTCTTTAAATGTCTAATGATGTTTTCGACTTCACTCTAAGTAAATAAGTGCTATCAATGAATGTAAATCCAGCAATTGATAAGCATATTTTGTGGGATAACAATCTCCATATATGAAACTCATTTCTCGTGAAAAGTATCCGTGATTATTTTTTTCCTATACTTGAAAATCCGATTAAATCGTTTCTTCTTAATCTTAAAGAGCAACAATATGGTTTTTGTTTTGTTTAACGGATGGTGAAACCGTCAAAACTCTAGTATTCTTGTGTCCATCCACGATATAAAACACTATAGCTAAATGAATCTAGAGCTCAACTTCAATTCTCAATTACTTCTTTAGGTTTTCATTCAATTGAAGCAGCTCAAAATGGAGCTCTTCCTTTTCGAGGCCGAGCAATGTTTCCTTTTCACAGATGAGATTTTGTGAAGCAAAATTTCTCTGGTATGGTATGGTAATCGGTTTCTACGCTAGCCTTTTAATGTGATTTTTTAAATGTTTGAAATTTTGAATCCATAGGTGAGAGGGATTATCTAGGTCACATAAAATAAACACGATCCTAGTAGATTCACATGCACCCAATGATGCTTTAATGGTTCAACTTATATGAGGTATGTCAAAAGAAAGAAAAAAGTTTCAATCACTACTTTACCAAGATACCCTTGAAGACTAGATTTGAGTAAACTGTTGAAAGAAGATTATCTAGTAGACAATGGACTGATTTAGGAGTGAAAAACTCCTACAACAACTTTGATCCTTGGCTCTGTGGAAGATAATCCACAAGGGTCAGAGGGTGTATCCATTTTTTCTTCACTATAATAAAGAAATCACACACACACACACACACACACACACACACACACACACACACACACATATATATATATATTCTTGATAATGACAAGGAGGAAGGAGGGATCCATGTTGAATTAGGACTCGAAATGAAAGGGATTGCCTTTAATATAATAAAGAATGTCAAAAAATGCTAACGGTTCTAATAATATAGTAAGTTGCTGAGTGCTATACACTAGAGGGAGTAGAAGTGTGAGGCAAGGAAGGGGCACATTATATTTGTCCTCTTAGTAGTACTGAAAATTATTTATAAATAAAAAAGGAGAGAGAAGGCTAACTCACTAATGTACTCGATTCTAGGCTAAAGGCAGAAAGAAGGCTAAGAGCAAGAATCAAATATAGCCACCATCTAAGACATTTGACCTCCCACCATTATATAGTGATTTCAAGATAGTCTAAGGATTGTGGCAATGCTAAAGCTCTTTACGTTGCGCCTAAAATCATTCCAAGCACGACAGAGGTGGCCACTAAGCTATTTCTTTGGAAAGCTCCTACTAAGATGAGAAATTCCCAGATAAAGCTTCCTATACCAGGTAAACTCATATTGGCCCTTCCAATAGGACATTGTCCTTCCATGTGTAAGAAAGGCTAACGATCGTAGCCTCTAGATTCAATTATCTAGTGACACAACCAATTTCCATACCCAAAATGGTATTTTTATCACATTCTTATGATTTAAGTAAGAATATCCTTTATTCTTTTAGAAACTCTAATTTTAACTAGATCTAAAATACATTTTTTTCATAATACATTATTTAAATAATGTTCAATTTTGTGCTCATGTAATATTACGTGAGGCAGATGTTTGTAACCTCTCATGTTTTTTTGTAAAATCCGTGCTTTCTTTTATAATGCTTGTGTGCTTTTTGTAAAATAAAACTCTTATTAGTGGTTTATCATTTTTTTTTGTATTTCCAGCAAATGTCATTGCAAATAATGTACTTCATTCAACATTCATTATCCATTTGTAAAGTTTATATATGTCTTTGTCAATCGCATATCATATTAGTAATATATTAGTTATTTTTTGTATTTTTGTCGATAATTTTTTTTGTTTTGGTGATTTATGTAAAATTTGCAACTATTTTGCAGAAAAACAATAATTCATAAGATACATATTCAAAAACGTAAAATATACATTAAATTTGTAGAATACACATCAAATATGTCAGATATATAAAAACAACAATATTCATTCACACACAATCGATATGTAAAATGCATGTCATATTTATAAAATACATATCAAATATGTAAGATATATAAAAATGGCCACAATCACTGTGCTTCGTACGCTATCATCAAGATCCAAGCATTGTGTTGCCACCAACAAACCATTTTCCTCCACGTCCCACCATCATAACTAACATGATTCAAGCACCGTTGCAGCTAGCCTCCATGAACCACCATTGTCGTTGACATGATCAGTACTGCCACATCAACTGTTGTCATCGTTGTGATCCATACACCATTGCAGCCACCATCTACATGCCACCATCATTGTCCTCATGATCAAAGCGATCCTGCAACCACTGTCATTTCTTCCATCCTGGCATCATCACCTCTCCCATATGATGTTGCAACCACCGACTCGAGTATGCTATCACCTCCGCCCACATGTCATCGTCATCAACGGACTAAAATGATCAGGGTTTTGAAATTTGAATAAGCAAATAGGGTAACATGTTAATGGAGGAGATAGTTGAGTTGGTTAGATACTATATTTTAGATAATATATAAAGACCAAAATGGGTTTTAGCTTAATTAAAAATAATTAACATACCTTTAATAACTACCACTGAATTAAAATATGAAGGATTAGGATTGCTAGCCTTCATTAAGGATGGAAGGACCATGTCCCATTGAAAAGATATCCATAATATATATATATATATATATATATATATATATAGGGAAGCTACACAGGGGGGTGCAGCCAACTAGCTACACCTGAGTATTTTTTTCATTGATTTTTGATTTTTTGAAGGAAACTTATGACGGATTTACTTAGTTTATTGTGTGGAATATGTGTTTCAAATTTCATGCAAAACAAAAACTCCTAGCATGCCCATCTAGATATGGTCAATTTCTCCTGAAACCGTTAAAATGTGATAGCTTTGATGGAGATGATAGAAATATCGAATTTAGTTGAAATTGGTATGATATCATGGTGATATATAGTGATTTAAATACCCCTAGGTTTCATTTAAAAAACACAAACAATCAATGAAAAAAATGGCCGGGTGCAGCTAGTTAGCTACACCCCCGGGTGCAGCTTCCCCAGCCCCCCATATATATATATGTGTGTGTGGGGGGGGGGGGGGGGAGGAGTATGCTCCCTAGTTGTAGCTAACTTACGTGCTCCCTCCCATTTTCCTTGTATTTTTCTTATTTTTATTAATTGAAGCCTATTGGAATTTAGATCACAATATGTACCATGGTGTCATTAAAATTTCGACTTAAATCGAGACTTCTATCCCCTCCATCAAGACTGTCAAATTTTAACGGTCTCAGAATTGCTGAAATTGATTGACCCCCTTCAAACGGAGGGCATATGAGTCTCTGAATCTGACAAAATTTGAATGACATATTAGAGGGATATAATGATGAATATACATAATTTTATTTTCCAAAAAAAATAACAAAATAGGAGAAAAATGAGGGTGGGAGTAGCCAATTGGCTACAACCTGGGTGTAGCCTCATTTAACCCTATATATATATAGAGAGAGAGAGAGAGAGAGGAATGATCCTATGAGAGCATGAGAGAAATGATCCTGAACCACATGATTTTGTTTTCTCTCTCCTGGTCTTCTCTCTACTGGGTGAATCATGTGGTCTAGAATCATCCCTCTCATGCTCTCATAAATTTTGGCTCTCGTGTGATCACTCCTCTCTCTCTCTGTGTGTATATATATATATATATATAGGAAAGGGAAGCTGCTCCATGGAGCAGCTAAGCTGGCTGCTCCACGGGGCAGTTTGCCCTCCTTTTTTTATTTTTTTGAAATTTTTTTCATGTATATTCATCTATATATCCCTCCTACATGTCATTCAAATTTCGTGAGGAACGGAGACTCCTATACCCTCCATCTAGAACATGTAATTTTTAACGGTCTGAAATTTGCTGTAAAATATCTGTTCTATATGGAGGGCATAGGAGTCTCCGTTTCTCACGAAATTTGAATGACGTGTAGGAGGGATATATAGATGAATAATACATGAAAAAAATTTAAAAAATAAAATAAAAAGGGAGGGGAAACTGCCCCATGGGGCAACTTCCCCGTCCTCATATATATATATATATATATATATATATGTGAGGAAAATGGGGCTGCCCCCTAGGGGGAGCTAACTTAGCTCCCCCCGCCCCATTTTCTTCAATTTTTTTATTTTTTTTTGAAAATTTTTTCCGTGAATATTCATCACTATATCCCTATATTATGTCATAAAAATTTCGTGTGAAACAGAGACTCCTACGGCCTCCATCCAGACATTCATTTTTTTAACGGTAACAGGATTTTTTAAATCGACCCCGTTTGGATGGAGGTCTTAGGAGTCTCGGTTTCGTATGAAATTTGAATAACATAATATAGAGATTTAATAATGAATTTACACGGTTTTAGATTTCAAAAAAAATAAAAAAATTTTGGGAAAAAGGGGCGGGGGGAGCTAAGTTAGCTCCCCCTAGGGGGCATACACATTTTACCCTATATATATATATATATATATATATATATATATATATATCTGTGTGTGTGTGTGTGCTGCACCTTTCCTGGGTGTATGGAAAGCCTGTCATCTCATTCGTGTGTAATTAATCCAACGGTTCTAACTAATTCCCTTTTAATCTTAAATTTTTTAATGTTGAAAACCCATTTTAGTCTTTTTGTATCATTCTAAAAATAGAATGTGACAACCCATATTCTATTTTTGGTTTATTCGATGAGTGAGTTCCCGTTAGGGTTTTCTCTTCACATAATAATCGACGTCCAGGAGGTGTGTGTCGAAGAGCAGGCCGATGACTGCAACCTACCTGTGCCAGGAGGTGTGTGTCGGAGAGCAGCCCGATGACTGCAACCTACGTGTGCCAGACCTCTGATATAGTGGTCGATCACCACCTCATCATCTGGATTGAGACATACGAGTGCATCGACGCCTGTGATCTCGACAGGAACTCCGTCGGCATCTCCTCAGATTTCCTTCATGATGAGAGCTTCATCCGCAATCTCTGCTCCACCCACTGCTACCAGAGTTGCCCCAACATTGTCGACCTCTACTTCCATATCATCGCTAGAGAAGGTAATTAAACCTGATATTAAAAAAAAACATGCCAAAGATTGGAATTAAGCAGATGCTTGCTTGCTTGGTTAATTGATATATTTGTATTTTTAGCATCATAATCATATCATAACTAGATTGCTTTGCTGATGTATGAAATTATCGCAGGTGTTTACCTGTCCAATCTCTGTAAGAGCGTCAAGGCATGCGCCATATGGTGGATACCCTCAGTTATGGAGTAGCATCTTATTATCCTTCCTCGGCACCCTGAAGGTAGCTTAAACATGTGATAAACACAGAGGTAGCGTTTCTCCTTCCATAACAATCGATGATGGCGGCGACATGCTCTAGGACGCACGCAACACACATGGAGGGAGAGGGTGACGACGCTCAAGGTCATGGCTGGAGATGGAGGGCATGCCTAGTTTTTTACATTCAGAGATCCTATTTTGCAATCTTGAGTATTTTTTTTTACAATCTCAGATCGTATTTTACAATCTCATATCATTTTTTTACAAATTTTGAAACTGTTTTTTTAGATTTATTTAAATTCCGTGATATGGCAAAAACTATTTACATTTATTTTATAATGCAGGATGCAAAATTACAATATGGATTCGAATTTTACAAAGATGCTTGGAATTCTGCAGGGCGTGAAAGTACTAAATATTTTTGTGAAAAACGCACATAATTGTGAGTATGGATTTACAATCTTCATACATATTTTACAAAATGTGCATGAATTTTTACAATAGTGTTATCAAAATTACAATTATAATAATATAACTATTACTAATTATGATTTTATTTTACAATGTAGGATACAATTTTTACAATAATAATGGGAATTTTACAAAAAGATCTGTTATTCTACATTGCGCGAAATTGCTACCACGTTGGCGAAACTTCATTAACTAGAAGGCAACGAAAAATCCCAAATCAGACATGCTAAAAATGGAAAAAAATACAAGGACGAAATAAATTTCAAATTCGAAATTAAATTCAAATTTAAAACGAAAATGTATGGACTAAAATACCCTTTTGGATAAAGAACCGCTTGATCGAGATCTAACGGATCTCGTGATGGGCATTCCATGCACCCAGGAAAGGTGCACCTCATTGGAAGGGCCCTATATATATATATATATATATATATATATATATATGAGTGATCTATGAGAGCAAAAAGTTGTGAGAGCATGAGAGGGATGATTCTGGACCACATGATTCACCCAGGAGAGAGAAGAGTAGGAGAGAGAAAACAGAATTATGTGGTCCAGAATCATTCCTCTCATGCTCTCACAACTTTTTGCTCTCATAGGATCACTCCTATATATATGGGTTAAAGGAGGCTACTCCCTGGGAGTAGCCAATTGGCTACTCCCACCCCTATTTTTTCTCTATTTTTATATTTTTTGGAAATAAAAAATATGTATATTTATCACTATACTCCCCTAACATACCATTCCAATTTCGCCAGAAACAGAGACTCATATACCCTCCATCTGAAGGGGGTCAATTTCAACAATTCTGGGACCATTAAAATTTGACAGTCTTGATGGAGGGGATAGAAGTCACGAATTAAATTGAATTTTGAATGACACCATAATGACATATTGTGATCCAAATGCCAATAGGTTTTATTTCAGAAAAAATAAAAAAAATACAGGGAAAAATGGGTGAGAGCATGTAAGTTGGCTACAACCAGGGAGCATACTCCCTCCCCCCCCATATATATATATATGAGGGTTGATGGGGCTGTCCCTTGTTTGGCAAATATTTTTATTTTTTCTGAAAAATATTGACACGTATATTCATCCCTATATCCCTCATACATGTCATTAGAATTTCGTCAGAAATAGAGACTCCTACGGCCTCTATCCAGACAGGGTCTTTTTAAAAGTCCTGCGACCGTTAAAAAAATGACATATGGATGGAGGTCGTACGAGTCTTTGTTTCTGACGAAATTCGAATGGCTTATAGGATGGATACAGGGATGAATATACATGATGATATTTTTCCATAAAAAAAATTTTGCTAAAAATGGGATGGGGGCAGCCATGTTGGCTACCCCTAGGGGGCATCCCCATTTCCCCATATATATATATATATATATATATATATATATATATATATATATAAGGAAAAGGGAGCCTACACCCAAGTGTAGGTAACTTTCCTACAACTGCCTCTTTCTCCTCTACTTTTTTTTTATTTTTTTGAAATGAATTTTGATGGAATTTAGATCACAATATTTTGCACCAAATTTAAAAAAAAAAACATACTCCATTTAATATTCTAAGTAAATCTCCTTAGGATCCATTTCAAAAAAATCCAAAAAAGAGGGAAAAAGGGATGAGAGTAGGAAAATTATCTACACATGAGTGTAGGCTTCCCAATCACGTATGTACAAATACATATAGGAAAAACTTGAAATGAGGTGTACCTTTCCATGAACTTGGTGTGACACTCTACATCAGCTCTTTGATTCCCATCACAGTCCTTATCAAAACCATCTTAACCCATAAAACCACTAATCTACTAGTCATTCGAATTCTATTTTTAGAAGTCTTCTATTTCCTATTGATTGAATCCATGATCTCGCACGATGGTATTTTGAATAGATAATTAATTTCAGGTAGTTATTTTATCATATCGAAAAACATCTTATGATCTGGTCATCATCATGTTGAATAGGAACTAAAGACACTCGATTTGATCTCCATGGATTCCCTGTCATCGTCTACAAGAAATCCAATGAAAAGCAAGGGTTCTTTTGATGATCTCGATATCATACAGGTATATTGTCTCTCTGTTCGTATATATTCCAGTTATTCAAATCTTGATTTTGTTCTCTTCTTTTCTATTTATCAATAGATTTCGAACAAACCCAAGGACTGTTTAGAAACCTTCATTCAAGAATCCCATGTTTCAAGTATCTTTAATCTATTTTTCAATTATTTTAATTATAATATTATTATAATTGAAGCTGTGTCCTCATCAATATCATTCATCAATTTATTGTTGAATTCATTTTATCATTGATTGTTCATTAGTTACAATTATACCATACGTTTTACGTTTGACTGTTAAGTTTTACATTTCATCTTTTTTACAATCCGCTACCACATTTTACAATACTATCTCTTACTTCGTTTATTGGATCTAATGTATTCAAAATTCATTATTTTTCTCGACAAATGTTTTACATTTACAATTCCTCCACCCATTTTACATTCTATTGTCAAGTTTTACAATCTTATAAAATTACATACATATTTGCTTGATTTATTTTATTCTAATATTCGTTTCTCATGATTTTGGTATCTTTATCTTCTCAAAAATGTTTGTTTAAGAAATTTCTCATTTATTACAAATCATAATCTTGTAATAAGGTGTTAAAATCATTATTCATTTGCAAATTGTTTCAATTTTCCATCGAATATTCGGTCATGTTTTAAAATATTATTAAACAGAAACTAACTCTCAAAAGTTTGGTACACATAAATCTTTTTTCTCTTGAATAAAATATATTCACAATTCATCATTTCATTACTACTAGCTTGTATGATTAATATCGATTACTTCATCCAATAATTTTACACTTCAGTTTCTATTTTCCAATATTTTAACATCATTTCACATTTCTTGTTAGCATTTTATTTTTCTTATATTTTCTCCAACAATTAACAATTTCCTCATTTTTTTCACCAGCATTCAATGTAATATATTTTTATATGCCAATTTCATTTTCTGAACCCGTTCCTTAACGAGTCCTTTTATTACCAATACCATGTTCCAATTCCTCAATTAAAGAAAACTTGAGTGTGTAGCCCCCTGAAATAGAAATGGCATTTGGTTCAATTGGCATTGCATATAATTTTTATGAACTATATGCGACTATTGTTGGGTTTAATATTCGAAAAGGAAGTTGGAGTATTGGTATAGACAAAAACACGTAAGAAAAAATCATTATTCAAGTCCTTTGTTTGTTGAAAAGAGGGTTTTGATAGAGTTGTTTTCAAAAGGATACTCCCTGATTTTGTTAAGAATGACGATAGTGACGATTCTTTTTTCAAAGAGGAATGACATGTAGGATTGGTGAGGATTGGCTACAAAGCTCTGATGCCAATTAGCTTTAAGTATTCTCATAACGAAAGGATTGTGTTCATTTCAAACCTCAACATAATCATAATCTCGTAACTCCCTCAAAACATAAATACCTCATGCCTAATAGTATGTTCTCAAAAGCCATCAAGATGCTAGTAAAATCAATGATTGACGTCATCATACCGGTATCCAAGCAAACAACTTTCATAGACAATGTATGCATATCTAATAGTTAGGTTGGTAGCATAGTTAGAGATATTTACAATATCTACCAGAAAGAAAAAAACAATGCCTTGGTTTGTATGCCTATTTACTCTTTGAACATTTTGATCATTGTAAGAAGATGACATTGGATTTTTTATGTATTCTTAACAGATGACAAGAATAGGATGACATTGTAGTTGGTGTGATAGTGCATCCATTGAAGAGTACAACTTGTTTGGAGATACAATTTCTTTTGACACAACTACGGAACCAACCAATAAAAACTTGTATTTGGTTGAAAGATTCCTCAAAGAAATAGGGAAACATTCAATATCCATAATAACTGATGAAGATCATGCTATTGATGATGCTAATAAAATTTATTTTCCTCACTATTCACAATTTTTGCACATGGTATGTTATGGCTAATCTTAAAAGGAAGCTCAGTAAAATCAAAGATATTGATCAAATCCTCACGTCCTTTACAACAATTGTCTGAAAAAATGTTATTATTAAAGAATTTGAAGAAGGATGGTGTAAGGTCATTATTCAATATGATCTTGCATCCAATGTCTAGTTGAGCAAGAAGTATAGAATTCGACACAAGTGGATCATTTTTTTATCTGAAGGACCATTTTTTGGGCCAGAATGAGAAGCACCTAGAGGAGAGAAAGCATGATTGCATTCTTACAAAGTCAATAACTAAATAAAACTCATTGTTGGAGTTTGCCTGTAGATCACAAAATGCCATTCAATATTGAAGGAACCTCAGTAAGATCAAAGCTATTGACCAAGTCCTCACATCATCTACTAGAGTTGTCTAGAAAAGCATTACCATCAAAGAATTCTAGAAAGGATGGTGTAAGGCCATTGTTCACTATGATTTTGCATTCAATATATCGTTGAGCATGAAAGATAGCATTCGGCATAAGTGGATCGATTTATATCTGAAGGACTATTTTTAGGATGGAATGCGAAGCACCCGGAGGAGTGAAAGCATGAATGCGTTCTTACAAAGTCGCATAACTAAACATAATTCATTGTTAGAGTTTTTCTGTAGATTGCAAAATGTCATTCAACGTCGCAAGGAAAGAGAGAATGATATGGATAATGACACAGACATATATACTTCAAAGACTAGTTTCAAGTGGAAGATGAAAGAGTAGATGCTTGGTATCCATACAAAGTACATGCTCTATTTGTTTCAGAAATAACTTAAAAAAAGTAAGGATTTGAATGTTCGTATTGAACACGATATATTATTTGTTGCCAGTATTTTGTTTCCTATATTGGGAGTGCTGATCAAGCAATGGGAGTTTCAATTTCTAGACACACTAACTATCTAAGTTTTGTTTATATTATAAAGAGGTGGACCTAGAACATTAAGAAATCATGAAACTATCCTTTTTATGGGCATAATTATTAGCAAGAAAGGGCGGGGTCAACTCAATAAAATATGTTCTCATATCATTGCAGCTTTGATTGATGTAGATGATGATATTTTTTCTTATGCCAAGGACAAACTTAGCATTCTATGCTCTGATATTGAAAAGATTATCAATAACAAAGGAATTGCAATAACTGGAAGTGGTGATTTGATCATTAGATGGGATATCATCTATTAGGAACCAAACATTGCAAGATCGAAGGGAAGTAGACAAGGATGAAGACGTAAGGGCATCAGAAATAAACAAAAATGCAAAATTGAGCTAAGAAAAAATAGAGGAAGTCAGTACAAATCGTGTCTTAAATTCAATGTTGAACACAACTCTAGGAATTGTCCACTTAATAAATCTAGTTCATATGGGTAATTCCCTTTCTTCTCACTTAATCAATTTAACTGATTTTTTTCTAACTCATCTGTATCAGTTTATTGGAGTATCTGCTGATATCGATACAACATAGTTACGTCCAGATGATCTTTCTAACAGATTTATCTCTAAGGTAGTGTTCTTTGTGTCATATATACAATTTTGATTTATATATATTTCTATAACTAATTTTTTCTACATTGTAGGATTTTTTGAACCTAAATACTATGTTTTTGTAGATATTTCTTGATTGTAGAGACCATTTTTGATATATCTAGCCGATATAAACCAAGCATATTAGGTAGGTGCCTTTAATTTGAGACAATCTTTATTCTCATATTTTTATTCTTTTTCTTTTCAATTATCTAATTTTAATAATCCCTTTTATATGTTGTAGGAATATCTTTCATGCGGAGGATTACATTGGCATTATATTAAGATTTACATTATCAGCATTTTTATTTTGTTCTTCTTTTCCTAATGTTCACTCCACTCTCTCCAAACCTAATCTTATTTTAGATTATATCGATATCCTTTTTATTTTCAATAAATCACTTTGCATGAACTTCATTTTCTCATGAAAGCATTTCTCTTCGATTCATCAACTATGTAAAGACATGGTTGTTAGTTTATGTATGTGTTTGATTTTACTCATCTTCTATTTCTTTTGAAATTTATTTGAATAATCTTTCTTCGGTATTTGTTTATAGTTTACAGTAGCTATTGACGTTTTAAAATTATTGTCCCCTACCTCTCTTTTTCTTTATCCTCTCGTGCCTCATTTCAAAGTCTCCATGTCAACAAATCCACCATGCTTTCTTATTGAAGTGTTAAAAGAACAATGCATTCTTATTAAAAAATATAACCTCTCACTAAAGTAGTCCAGATCCATTCCCATTTAAATAATAAATGTTTCTCATTTTACAACATTGGTTGATATGTTACAATACTTGCCAATATTATACCATCCTTCTATATCACATGCTTTTTCTTTATGATTTGGCTTTTATTTCAAAGCTTTCATGTGGATACACCTGACATGCTTACTCCTTGAATTATTTAAACAACGAGCTCACAACCTTTAAAATATAACTATCCATTAAAATAAAAACTATCCCAAGTCCCTTTACAAAAGTAAATCAGTTATCATCCGACAATTTACAATATCTACTCAAGTCTCATTTCAAAGTATTCATGTGGATAAACCCATCATGCTAACTCATTGAATTATTCAAACAACATTGCATTCTTATTAAATTACTAACCTCCTATTAAAATAGCAGATATACATTCCCATAAAATTAATAACTATGCTAGTTTTTTTTCACAATATTAGTTTATATGTTACACTACTTGCCAAAATTTTTATATCCATCTTCTATATGGATTCATGCATGAATTTAGAGTTTTCAGAAGTAGGTCTTTCTTGAGATTTTAAAGCCACTATCAATTTAGGAAAAACATTATAACAACTTTGTAAAAGCATAAACTGCATATTGTAAAAAAAGTAATATTTTGTAAAATATAACACCATATTTAAATTAACATTTTTGTCCAGTCTAATAAAATTTTCACAATTATATTTCAATATACCTGTTATGTTAATATTTATTATTAAATCTATAGAATAAAAAATTGCATAATATATGGGAAAAATACCTAAATTATAAGTGATTCACCATATATATGGTGAGACCCCAAGCACACCTTTTTCGTGGTGAGCCATCAATGATATCCTTTGAATCTCAATCCAATGGTGCATTTTTAAAAGGGTATTTTGATAATTTTAATTTTCTTTTAAATTTAAATTTCATTAAATAATATAAAATACAATTTTAGGCTAGCTCGTTTTAATTCGAATTTTTTTATTTCTTTATTTGTCAATTTCGAAAATGTTCTCAAAAAATACAACTCGATGCAGATTTGTAAAATATAAAGTAGATTTTATAGAATTTATATTTAATTTTGTAAAATTCAAAAAATATGTTTTTTATATCCCCGTTCATTAAATTTTTTATTTAAATTATTATTTTTATTTGTAAATTTTATATTGTCATTTTTAATATGTCACAAGTATGTGTAGTTTCTTTTGTGTGTGTAACACTGTTATGGTGGCTTTGTAACATTTTAGTGAAGATTCGCATCAAAAAGTATATTGTTATAAATTGATAAAAAGTATAAAAAAGATCTGAGATTGTAAACAGTAATTGAGATTTGTAAAAAAATGACATGAATTTGTAAAAGACACCGGGATATGTAAAAAAAGATGTGAGATTTGTAAATAACCACGTCCCTCCTATTCTTTCGCCACACGCCACCACGACACGCTCCACCTTTACCGCATGTTGACTCGATCTCCCTTTGCACCCCATCTCTTCCGCGCCTCCTTCCTCCACCCTCGTCCATGACTCCTTGTAATGTGCCATTGTCGGGAGAGAAAGGGTAGAGGGAGGGAGCCATACTCCTCCTCATCGCACACGGTCGTCGAGAACTCCAAGAAAAAACCCTAAATCCACACGTGAGATCCAATTCCAAAACTCAACTACCCCAAATCTCCCAAAAAATCAATTTTGAATAGATTACGAACTGGATTTCAGCGATATTGGGCTCAAACAAAAAATTTTGAAGAGAAGAATTAAGATCGAGAACATGATCTTCGATGTGTGTGCCATCGTCGTCTCCAACGAATCTAGAGTCGCCGACCACCTCCTTTTCTAGAGGCATTATCGAATAAGAGAGAGCCGAATGAATCTTTTCATTTAAGATAAATGGTTCCATACCATTTAGGGATATTGGATTGTCACATTCAATATTTATAATGTGACAAAATGATCAAAATAAGTTTCTGATATTAAATTAAAATAACTAATATGTAATTAATTTCAATCGCTTGATTAAAATAGAGGGATGAGATTGTGGGTTCACCATGGGAATGATGAACCCTAATCTCATTTGAAGTTATTCCTATATATATATTATTTTCTCCATGTTGCACATAATCTCTTTATATATACAATATGCTACTAATAGCT
Source organism: Ottelia alismoides (assembly GCA_037367405.1). Classification (NCBI taxonomy): domain Eukaryota; kingdom Viridiplantae; phylum Streptophyta; class Magnoliopsida; order Alismatales; family Hydrocharitaceae; genus Ottelia; species Ottelia alismoides. Next base: position 609,986 of record JAZKJV010005835.1, read on the forward strand.
AGTGACTTGGTGGTTTTCACCTTGGCTTATGGATTCCTTGTTCTTAGATGGTGTGTCTCCCTCTGGCAAAAGATCGATGTACCATATCATTCATAACTACTGCCTATTAGTCAAAGATATTTGTAATGTCTCCCTTGAGGTTATTAGGTATCCAATGAGTTTCTCAAAATGTTAGTGAAGTTTCTATTTTTGCTTGCATCTCAAATGCCAAAGTAGTCAAAAAGAATAAAGCTAACCATTTCCATGGATATTAAAACATCATCAAGAGAGAGAGAGAGAGAAACATCTTAGGACTCCAACACTATAACAAAACGAACCTAATGCAATGAATAATTTAAATATCATTGTTATATCTTCTGACGTTAATGATATAACAAAAATACTAATATTCATTGCTAAACTATCTTTTATCTTTGTAATTAACATGGAATGCCATATTTGTTAGAGGTTCATATGCTTATTCGTTAAAATTTGTATTAATCATTACTGAATCTAACAACTATAAGTAAAAGTTAATGATTAACTGTTTATATGATTCATTGCGAAAAAGATATCAAAGAATACAATATACGTTGTATTTTAAAGAACTAAGAAACAAATAATATTTGTTGTTTTACATTTAACTACCGGATATATACCAGAGTATCTGTCACTTTAGATCAATTTTATTGTAGAGAAATCCAAGCCTAATAAAATCATAGCAATAATAGTTCATTGTTTTCAATAATTTTAGGATTCAAAAGAAAGGTTGAGGTGGAAAGTGTAGGGATCAGTTAGTTTAACAAAATTAAAACACCAACCTTGTTATATTACTCCCAATCAATATGTGGTGAACATCTCCCCTCCATCTGGCACATATAGTGGTATAACAGTGATTTACATGAGTAAAACCAAACTTATGAATGTGGTCTTGAGTAGTGAGAGATCTTCTTACGCTTGCACAAACACCATAGAAAAAAAGATGCTCTTGGGCAATATAAGAGAGCAAAGTCTTCAGTGGAAATTTGAAGTGAGCCCCTATGCTACATTAGTTGATGTCAGTGTTTGCTGATGGATTGGGATTTTTAAAGAGGCAAGAATGTGTTCAGGGGTTAGAGATATGAGAGGTGCTACCCTTGAAGTGAGAGTGACATGATGTTATCCTTCTATCCACTAAGTTTCAATTAAATTTAAATCAATTCTAGTCGTCTGGTCGAGCAACCAACTTTGTGATAATGGTAGTTGTAAGTACCTAAAAGGGAATTCACTGATTTGGCATTCTAGTTTGTCTACAATACCTTGTTGTTCACCATGTGAAAGATTCACGATGTTACAGAGTTAGCTGAATGGGTTTGTTGTTGGTGAATACTGTATACATTGTATTCTTACTCATCGATATTACTTGTGTAAGACGATATTGTTTGTGCAGTCAGACTGGGTTCAATCTTGGTGAATGAAAGGGGTGCTTTCTCACTTGTCGATATAAAGGATGAACAAATGATAGGAGACTGTTAGCTAATGTGAAGGCTATTTGAGAAAGATATTATCATCTTCTGTAGAGGTTTTGTCCTTGGGTGCTTCTCCAACATCAGGTGGGTGTGATGATCGTGCAATGGGGATGTCGTCCAAGATAAAGAAACACTCTCTTAACGATCATCAAAGTTAAAAACTGTCGTTGGCCTCTGGGACATTTTAGTGTATGGATTAAAGTGTTTGGGGATGTTGCTTCTAGTTTGATCTTTAGTCTTTTTGGTTGTTATCCTGAAACTAGTTGGTTATTAGTGCCCCGCGTCTATACATGCCCCATCTATCTTTATTGCACCGAACTGACTATGTTGTATTGTATCCCTTTCTCTAATGATGATTGAACTTGAACCTTTTTTTCTAAAAGAATCGGAGTCAGCAAAATTTATCTCTAAGACAGAGATAAGGAAACATACATTTAGGTTTTGATTTAGGTCCTCTGATCATTCCTCGTTCCACTAGTTAGTTTAAAATGACATCATGAACATTAAATGAATTAATGAAGAGCGATGGAGGTATGAGATCTCCTTAGTGAGTACCTCTTAGGGTTTGGAGAAACCCATTGGGGCATTATGTAATTTTGAGTTTTTTACACTTGTACATCTCTGATATTTTGCTTTTACAGTTGTGCCCCTTGATGAACAGCTAAGTGGCTATTTTAATGTAGTCTCATTGTAATACAGCATGTCAACGATCTATCATAAACCTTGGGCCTTAAATATCTCTGCGAGGAGGAACTCAGTTTGGATAAATTATTTTTACCTGGGAATGTTCAAGGTCGAACTCAGGAACACAGGCTACCTTAATGAGTAATCATATCCTAATACCAAAATCAAGTGATGTATTTATCTACCTAGGTCAACAATGTACAAACAATACAATGCAATATATGATGCATGAACGTAATGTATTTTATTTTTATTTCATGCAATAAAACTATATGACAGAATGACACACAATGAAATTCAATGCAAACAAGATACGATGCACAAATATACCCCTAAATGATCAATAATTGAGAAATAAGTTTAGATTCAGCTTCATGGATATTTGATGCATTAAAATATATATATGTTTAAGCAAATGGCATTCAAATGCAAGAGAATGTGACACAATGACACTCACATGAATTTGTCCTATCGAATCAGGGAACCAATAATGCCAATAACTAGATAATTAAGCATGCACCAAAATGCAATTTACATAACTGAAAAAGGAATTCATGTGTTCAAGTTATAAAAGAAATTATCTTGAGGTATAAATGCAAATAAAAAGATAGAAAATAAATACAAAATTATCACAAATAGGCCTCTGAGGGGTATTTTTGCAAATATGAAAACCCGACAGACTATCCTTGTAATTTTTCCAACTACGCAGGGACTATTTTACAATTTCACAAAACTAGTAGGGTCCTTGCATAAATTACCCAAGCGCACCACGTGAGGCATGCACACTTAGGACCTGCATGTGATTTTGGACAAGTCTAATGATGCAGTTGCAAATGACCTCGTACTTGACGCGCTTCGTAGACTCCATGAGGTTTGGAGTTTGGCGTGGACTAAGGTAGGTGGCTCGAGCAATGTGGGTGACTCGAGGAGGTTCGACAAAGGATCAAACCCACTAAGCTAGCTGGTCTGGAGAGGTGACTTGGAGTGTGTATGAGTCATTCGATCGAGATGATCGGATGGTACTTATTACGATGCTCGTTCTCATACCCCGCCTTCGCTAGGCGACGATGATGGGACTCCGACGATGTGGCTTTGGATCCTCCATCTTCCTTAGATCATGTAGAAGATCCCATGACATTAGTTGTCCTCGGGCAAAGATCATGGCAGTCACAGAAGCTTCTGGAGTGGCTTGGAACGTATGGGCAATGCTTCCTCATCGAAATATATGCTCTAGGTTGGAGCATCTGCCGAATCTTCAGACAATGAATGGTTCAACCTGTTGAATGGTTAGGTGGACAGCCAAACGTGTGTGTGAGGTGTGTGCGAACGAGAAGTGAGGTGCGATGGGGTCCTAAGCAAGTGGAGGAACAAAGTACCTGGTGGGTTCATCTCCAACAAACTAGAGAAGAAGGGGACAAGGTGATTAGGGTTCTAGAGAAGGGAAGATGTGAAGCTGAGGGATTGGCGAAGTTGAGGGGTGTTTGACGAAGCTTGGGTTGTGATCAATTGAGGGTGAGGTTGAGTGTGTGCACCTAATTAAAAGGGGGGAAACGGAACAAAGAAGCTCACATGGAATTGAATATTGATGCGAGGTGAATAATGGGCTTGGGATGAGCTTCAAAGGAAGATCTAGTCTTCGTTGAACTCCCCCAACTAGTGGGAGCAGCTCGAACGATCGAGTGAGCGACCATGGAATGGTTTGAAGGCCATGGGTCTCACTGGAGATCAACCTCCATGGTTGCTCTTCAATTCAAGGGGAGGATAAAAAGGCTAGCAGTGGCCTCACACCTAGGGTGGATACCATGAATGCGGACAGATGTGATGGATTTGAAGAGGTAGATGATGGTTCCTATGTGGTGGTCGATGAGGTTTCAACTGCCTCCCCATCATGGATCGTGGGGAGGAATGGATGTCAATGCTCGGGCATGTAAGAGGGTGATTAGAGCTACATAACGAAGGAGGAGTCATGTGGAGACGAACTGTGATGTGGTTGGGAAAATTCAGTGAAATTGAGGGTTGGAGCGAGCTCAGATCTAACTGATCAAACGACCAATATGGACGGGGGCAAGGAAAAAAGGACCAGTATGCGAATTGTAATATGCAAGAATGGAATCTGTGTCCTCCTTAAAGCATGTACAATTGTAAGTAACCCACATGCATTGGGCCATAGTACATGCATCTACAATAGAATATATAATGGTGAATTGAATGGTCGTTTAAGCCATCGTATTCTTTTACCACATTTTTATTTCCAACTTACAACTAATGTCAGAATCAGAAATTAGTTGGCATACTTAAAGTATTAAACATGCACACATGCATAAAAAAACCAGATAAATGCAAGAAGAACTAAACCCACAATATTGGTGTATATAGGTGTTAAATTGGGTAGGCCCGACCCGAATCCGACCCATTTTGTTTGGGTGAGGTTTGGACTTGGACTTGGAATTTGAAAATAAAATGGGCCTAAGCCCGGCCCATTAGCCTAGGGATGCAAACAGATAGGGATATATCCTTATCCGATCCATCACCGTATCCGTTTTATACAGATTTTGACATCAGCATACGCACTCGTTTTAAAATGGATATGGATACGGATATCGTTTTGATATCCGCAAGCATCCGTATCCGTATCCATATATCCGTTTTCGTATATAAATATAGACATAGATTTATTTTTAACCATATATAACAAAATTCTCTAACACATTTAGTATTTTAACATCATGTGTTTCCATCCAATTCTTATATATTTAAGTAGATTCTATAGAGTATTTCTAACATTACCCGTGTGCAATCAATATCTGTTTTACATCCGTATCCGTTTTTTAAGGATATGGTAAGATAGTTTTAATATCTGTCAATATCCGTATCCACATCCGTATTCGTATTAGAAACTGATAAGGATACAGTAATACCTCTATCTATATATGTATCCGACTGTTTGCATCCATTGATTATCCTGTATACTTAAATGGGCTTGGGATAGACCAACTCAAACCCGACCTGACCTGGCCCGATGTCCAATCCTAGTTATGAAACTTTTACTAAAAGTACAGAATTGAAAATTGAGGGAAAGACGTTGCTAGAGTAGGAGTCATTCCCACTCATTCTTGACACCAACTGATGTCAAATGCCTTGGATCATATATAGATCCTGGAAACTATTAATAAATCATACGATGCCTTATGTTTTGTGCAGGAGAAAATGAGATTAAGTCAAGTAAGATGGATAGGAAATTTAGGTATAACATTTGTTCTCAACAATGTGCAGTTTATAGTAACGCAATCATTGAAGTTCCCCTCATGGGTCATTGAAGTTCCCCTCGTGGGTTGGAAGGGTCATGTCCCTCTCACGCTTCATTATCTAATGACTTCGGGTTAGATGCAAAGATTGTGTTCATTGTGATGTTTTGATAAGGATAGTGAAGATAATTGGGAAGGTTTGTAGCATGTAATATTTGTAACCTCGATACATGTCGATTATTAGCGCATGCATACAAAATTCTACGCAATGAACTCAGGTTTCTGACGATGATCGTTCATGGCTAGCTCGAACTAAATTAAAGTCCCCCGCATTCTTAGGCCCCCTAAAACCTCCACACAACTTAAGAATTGATGATACGGTTCAACCACATCAGGCGCGGATGTGACACTGTGTGTCGTCCGATGGTGATCATGTTTGGGCACTGATCTCGGAGCCTTGCCGTCGGATGGCTTGAAGCACCGTAACAGTGCCTGCTATATATATGGTTGAACTACAATAGAGGATCTGTTTCCTTTCTCACACTCGAGTAGTAGACCATAAATATATGTTAGCTTAAAAAGTGAATTTCGAGGAACTCAGCTTGAGGTGATCATAGTAAGTCGTCCATGTGGGTTATCCCTAATTTTCCATATTAGTTCTTCGAATATCTACATCAGAAAACTTTTATGAATGCGAATAATATCCTTGTTGCAAAAAAAAATAAAATAATTTATTCATGAACACCATCTTTTCAAAATACTCGTGTAATTTATCTTTCGGATGTTATTATATATATACACACATTATTATGTTTCAACATATAAGTTGTTGTATCTGTCCATTAATACAAAACTAAACTAATACATGATAAAGTGATAAAGTGCTACTGCAAATCCACATAATGATGCAGACTAAAAAGTCATTTACGTTGTATGTGTTTTGGATGAAGGAAAGAAGTTGCATTTGCAAGTATGCATTGTACTGTAGTCTACAATATGTTGCCCCATGGATAATTTTCTCTACCTTTAACCATAGAACTTCTACGGACAACCTGACATAACCAGTTCATCCAAAAGTCTATTTTCAAGATGGTAGATCTTCTCTTGTATCGGTTCCACGACGCGAGAAATTTTACCATGAAATGATGAAACATCAATCTATCTTCAAGCAAAGCGCACTGCGATGGGGGGTTAGACTCACTTAGTTTGGGAGCATGTCACTCCTTGAGGATCGTGGAGATATTTCTCACCGGGAGATTGATTAGGCTAAATCGGTTTATAGTTTTCTACAGATGATCGAGCTCGTCTGGGCCAGATAATTTAAGATGCTTCTATCGCGAGATGATCAAATCTACTTCAGTTGAACGCAAACAACAAGGCCTCCCATGTTAATGTAGAGGCTTCGAGTATAGCTTGCTATGGTAATCAATGTTAATGTGGAAGTTCATGTAGTCTCATTTGACGATGTATTACCATTGTTCTCTCTAACTATGGCGCTACGCTTTCGACCTTGATGAATGGAGTACTCATTTGATGAGTCTGGTACTTGTATCGCCATCATTTAACCACCCGATTATTAATGTGTCGCTACCAAACACATACATGTTTGCAGTAAGGGTTTCCAACTCCTTCTATAGGTGCACGAGAGCGCCAAGCCTAACGTCTACAATGAAGGTTCGGTTCATCTCAGTACTGGTGACGATTCATTCTAGACTCCTACTTTCCAAGGTCAAGAGTATCGTCGAACTTTATCTGTAACGGCCACTAAATTAATATCCGAAATTAAGACCATCGATTAGTTAATAATATTAATATAATGGATTTAATAGAAGAGAGAGGGGTTGTGGGGCAATTATGACCTTGCCAAAGCAACCCTTCATTCTCTTGGGTGAGTTCCATCTTTGGAGTTGCAAGGGGGCCATTTCGTTACTTAAGAGAGGGAGGAAGAGAGGAGAGGAGTCTAGTGATCAACTTCTTCTTCTTCCTTGGCCGAATATCACACGACCTTCATCACCGTGCAGGACATCATCTTCGGGTCGCGGTGCTGGTTGTGATCGGAAGAGAAGAATCACGATTTAGATCCAACCCTTGCAATGCATATCCCTTGCGGATACGGTATGTGTTCTATTGTTCAAGAATCGTGATCGTTCTCGGGTTTTCCCGAATTTTTTGTGGCGATATTAAATCTCTGATTATCGCTGCATAATGTTTTGCTTATAGAAGATATTGTCTCCATCATTTTTTTTCTCTCTCTCCATGATCACAAACTTAAGTATGTAGATAGATTATTATTACTTTTATCCTATAATAGTTCACTGCAAACAAAGAAATTAATGGTTTTTTATTTTAGTTGGACATTGATATCGTTGCTTCCTAATTCCGAAGTAATCATTCCATTCTAATCAACCTCCTTGAAGGGCCCTTACTATCCAATTGAGGGATACTCTATTATCCTTTTATTTCTCTAAGGTAGATTACACATGCACAAAAAAATGGAAATATTAAATTGCAGTTACAAAAACTATGAAAAGGATTGAACAATAAGCCCCTAAAGAATGGGTATGGGGGGGTTAAGGTCAAATATTCGTATATGTCATTAGTCTGACGTCATTTCTTATTTATATAACAATGTTGGTATATGTGGATTATAGGGGGACGTGTGAGATAAGTTTTCCAATCATCTAAATGGTAATAAAGTACACTAGAGCCTTATCCAATGAGCTCGCATGCCATTTCCTGGTTATGTGAAGCAGTGCTCGTGATTGTGATATAGTGCATGCCTTACCCATTAATAGTGAATCCAATTGAATAACTACCGATTTTGCTTCATCCTGAATAGCAGTAGATATTGTTATATTGTGTAAAGTATTATTATAACGTGTTAAAATCATGCAAGAACAAAGATAAATGGGGTATCGATATTTGAGTGGGCATATAACATTTAGATATTAACCACTATATTAGTCATAAAATAAAATAAGTCATTCTAACGAAAGAGATAAGGGTCAATTTGTAGAAGAACAAAGTATCAATTGGCACATTAACGCTAAGCGGAGCTAAGTGCTACACATCATGGTAGGAGCCACCTCTAGAGTCCTCTTACCGAGTTCGATATGGACACATGGCCTGAAGGGCAACACCTTCCGAGGGTGTCAGGTTTAGTAGAACCTAGTGGAAAGTCCACATATTGACTCAGCTGATGTCATCACGGAATGAATACAAGTGAATGATCATAATTGTATGGGAAAGCCACTAGTGCCGGCGGTAGCTAAGAAAAGGCCTACTTTATGAAAAGAATGAGTATAAGAGTATGCGTGCAACTTTAGAGCACAATTATTGAAAATGTGAAAATCCTTGTGTTATGGATATAACCGTATTGTCATACTCCTTGGTAATTTTATCAAAGCATTCTTGAATTTTTTTTGTATCCCTCTTATCGCATGCTAAGCTGTTTGGCTTACGAGCATTTTTGTCGCTCCTGTGGTTTTGCCAGCCGCAGGTTCCTTGGAGGAGTAGCACCTGGAAGTAGTTGGGTGGCTGGTAGAAGATTTATCATTTTCTTTTGGTAGTGCTAGTTTCCTTCTCATTACCTTAATGTTAGATGTATCCAAGAAACATTTTTGAGTTGTTCTATTCTGTTTATTTTCTTTTTTTATCGAGGTCTTTTGAGGGATGAAACTTTGTCTTGGAATATGTCAAGCAACTCAGTGATGATATCCACTTCATTGAAGTATCTCAATGACATAAATTTTGTTTCTTATCTTTTTGACCGTCTCCTTAATTGTGGATTTGATATGCATGAGTAACCCTCGGATCCGACGTGGCATGTCGTTTTATCATGCTTCCGCTGGTCACATGGATCCGCATCGTTACATTGTCTTCCAACTATCGACTTGCAGTTTAAGGAGTTGGTATTTTCATGTTCAATAAAAGGGTTGTCATATGTGACCGGCTCTTGCAAATCTCTTGCATGGATTCTTTAAACGGAGGCGGATTGTATATTATGGTGATGTACCTGCTGTGATGGCGTGAGTCGCTCAATCTTGATCAAGCGATTCACACGATTTGCATGGTACGGACCTTCAAAAAGTGCAAAATCGTGTGAACCACTCGATCGTGATCAAGCGACGCACATGGCTATTGAAGAATCTGCTGCATTTCGACCTGCAGCAAACGATCCTCTACGGGGTTTTAAGTCAATCTTTACATTTTAAATCGTTCGCTTTATTTTCTCAAGACCTCAAACTTCAACGGTAAAGGATTACGGTCCGAGAAGGTTCTAGAAAGGCTACTCATGGTAAAAGATGAAAATAAGTTTACTAGAGATTCATTATGGAGAACGCATAATATTTCAATAAGGCGGAATGAGATCCCGTAATCATCAAAAGATCTACACGGCATGCCATAAAGGATAATCTAGCCTCACTAGAAATGTCCCGTCGAGCTGGAAATATTTCCCAAATGAATTAAAAGAAAATTTTTATCCCGCAGACTCTATAATCTTTGTCAATTACCTCTGCGACCTTTGAAATATCGTAATTCTTCCCTCGACCATGTAAACTTGCTAACCCTTACCCTATAAACCATGTGGTTAACCCCCTCCCGTTTACCCGTTAAACCTAATCGGATTCCGTTACATTCTTTTATGTTATGCCTATTTCATTTGTCGAATTTACATTAATTACCACTCCCTCTCACCCTCCTCCTTTTCCCCACCACCCATCACCCACCACCTCCTCCCTCCACCGCCCTCCTCCCTGACCTCGACCTCCTCGTTCCCGACCTCCGTCGTCGCCCTTCACCTCCAGATCCTCTGTCAGGACCTCGAAGCGCCCCGCCTCCAGCAGCTCGACCCCGCACCCCCACCCCCTAGCCTTGAAGCGCCCCGCCTCCAGCAGCTCGACCCAGCACCCCCACCCCCTAGCCCCCGACACTCGAAGCCCCCTCACACCCCTGCGCTCGAAGTGTCCCCACCTCCCGTTATTCGAGCCCCCCCCCCCCTGCCTCCCGAGGTTCTTCCCCCCAGCCTCCGCCGCGGAAAGCCCCCTGCGGCTAGGGCTGCTAATTGAACTAAATCATTCGAATTCGATTAGGATTCGTTCGATGAAAATTCGAAAAATGTTTGATTCGAAACTAAATGAATTGAATTTGAATTAACTTGGGGATTCGATTCCCAAATGAATCGAATATGAATTTACTTGAATTTGTTCGATAACAATTCGATTCGATTTGATATTTTATATTCATACATATATGCATACATGTAACAATGTATTTATATATACATAGTACATATGTATACATGCATATAATACATAGATATTTACATATATACATGTAACAACCGCTCTAGGTTGATTAGGATCTTTTCTGAATATTCTCATGCACGTAATTATAGCATAATTATACTAAAAGGTTTACATGCATCTATTTGAATTCATTAGTAAGTAAATAGATGTAGAAAGGAGTATACGAATATGTACTAAAAAGCTACTAAATTTCATTTACATTGAAAGATTTTGCATTTGCATTATATCACTAAGAATAACATGTGCATGCAACTAAATCTACTCTCAAACCAACTTACTAGATTTATTAAGTGATTAATTTTAAACTTATAATCATATCCATGCTCCATTGATATGATTTACCATGTTCACCCTTCATCGCTATAATTTCCGTACTCATAAAATCATGCAATACTGGCATGACTTGTCAATGCGAGACGTGTATATGCAACATTCGACCCCCTAATGAGATGTAATCTCTTTCCTTTCCTCTTTATAACCAAGTTCAAGTGGGTTGACTGCAAAATGAGTTAAAAATGTGGGACCTTCATGCGTCAGTTGTACAAAAAATCTAATTTCATGTCTTTACTTATTATTTTAGCCAAGTGACAGTAGCTTAGGTATGACTTACTTTGTATAGGTACAATAATCAATCTTACAATAATAAAAATTCATATATTTCATTTTCATGACTAATTTTTGATAATGAAGATCCTCATGCTTAATGAAGAGGTAATATCTTGCTACATTATTTTTTTACTATTCTCATTATTTCAGATAATAATATTAATTGGTATCAACTTTCTATACAAGTCTGGTCATGCCATGCATTAACATGCAATGGTAATTATAATGTATTCAATTTTTTTGTCAATGATATTATATCTCTTTGATATGCTCATATAATTATATTGTACTTATACATTTCTTCATCATTTAAAAAAGAGTATATTTAGATTGTGAACGACATAATAAATATAAAAATTATGCACTTTTATCCACTGTGTTGTATTGGTTTGATATTTTCCCCGATTTTCTAGTTTTTTAACTTAACTTAGTAATATGCTTTCAAAATTAGATTTATACAATAAATTATTTATATTATATTATTCTTCATATACTATTATTTATATAAGCTTTAACGCATCAATTAACATTTAAAATTTGAAAAAATGAATCGAATTCGAATATTCGAAACTTCAAATGAATTGAATATCAATTTAAGTAAGTAAATTCGCTTGAAATTCGATTCGAAGGTATTCGATTAGCACCCCTACTGGCCGTAGCCCCTGTCTCTCGCCGCTCGAGCCCCCCTTATGTCGCTCGAGCGCACCCCCCCCCCCCCCTGCGCCTCCCGAGGCACTCCCCCCGGCCCCCGCCGCGCAAAGCCCCCTGCACCCGTAGCCCCCGCCTCCTGCCGCTCGAGCGCACCCCCTGGGCCCCGCCGTGCAAAGCCCCCCGCAACCGCAACCGCCGCCTCCCGCCGCTCGAGCACCCTCCCCCCAGGCCCCCGCCGCTCGAAGCCCCCCGCAGCCCCCGCTCGAGTCGCACCCCCTCCCCCACCCCCCACACACACACACAAGCCCGATGCCTCCCCTGCTCAACCCCCCGCCTCCCTCCAGCGTAGGCCACCACCAACCTCCTCCCCTCCATGCACGTCCTCCAGCCCCCACCCTTCCAGCCCAGGTCAAGCCGCAGCGCCACGCCCCCTCGCACACTCCTCCTCCAGCCAACCAAGCTAATGCCCAAGTCGAGCCCAACTCATTGAGGGAGTAGAGATGGAAGAGACTCTTGGTTAACTCTAGTCGTCCGATCGCGGATTGGTTAGATTAACTCCTTTTTAACCCAAGAAAGTTAACTCAAGATGCGTTAATTTAACGGTAGGGTTCGTAGGGTAAGACGAAGCAAGTTTATAGGATCGAGGGAAGAATTACGATGTTTCAAAGGTCGTAGAGGTAATTGACAAAGATTATAGGGTCTGCCGGGTAAAAATCCCAATTAAAAAATACAACTTATCTCGACCATGGGGAACCATATAAATATTCATAAGTTTAAAAGTAAAGTTAGAGATACGAGAAAGGTTGAAAACAACATCATATGAATATAGGTGTTACTATATTGGTAAAATAAGGCTGCCTCCGCCCCATAAAGATGGATACAATATATAATGGATATAAATCAGATACGAACAATCGTAAAAAAATACCGATTATATTAAAAACGCACATATAAATCTATTTACACTAAAAATAGAGGGTATACCCATTCCTTTTTTGCAATATCGTTGGTGCTCCTACCTTCTTGGGTGATTAACAGCTATACCCGTCGGGTTAGTTGTTCTTTTCCTCCCAAACAGCCGTTATCTCATGGGCGGAAGCGTACATCGAAGAGAAACAAGGTACAAGTGTAATTTTTTAGAGCCCCAACTCCCTTCCTCCCAACTACCATTGCCACAACCACGTCTCCCACTACCCTTTCCCTCCTAGCTGGAGCTGGAGAAAGTGGCAAGAATAATGGGTGAGTCTAACTGGGAAGTGATTGGGTTTTGGTAGAGGGGTCTCTAGGAAGATGTGGGGGCATGTAGGTCATCGATTGGGATGACATGGAGCAAATGGGAGGTAAACATGGAGGTGGTCATAGTGATCTTGATTGGGGATGACGTAGTTAATCTGCGTGACTATACCAATCCCTCCATCCCCGCAAGTCCCACCACATCCTCTCGCATTCCATCGCCACCACCATGAGTCCCTGCCTCTGCCTCTGCCACCACTACAACCACCACTTGGGAGTTGCACGCCGTGACACTCCAGTAACCTGCTCTCACCTCCTCCAATTGTTGCCTCTCCCACCCATAGCAACCATGAAAGAACAATATTACAACTATAATGTAGAAAAAAAACTTGTATAAGCCTCAATTATTATATTTTTGCTTCCACAGTCAAGGTATCCCCTCAACATTTCTATTTTCTCTTACAAGTTCAACCACATTGGCCCTATGACTAATCGGTTCACCAGTCTTAACCTAGAACGACTGTTTCACAGCCCCAACATTGTGCTACACCCTTTTGTAGCAGAAGATCCGACACTGAAAAAGGAGAGCGGCAAAAGTTGTGTTCTAAAAGCGTATCTTCGTCCTGAACCACAGATAATAATGTGATGGGCTAGGTGAATCAAGCTCCCAACTTGTGTCAAAACCCCTGCAAGTATCCCTCACAGGATGCAGAAGAATTTAGAGACATAAATAACAATAAATAAACAGATTACTAACATAGACATAATTGCTAGGGCAGCATGGTAAGATGGGAAACCTCTGAAACCAGCTTATATAAAATTATAAGGTCCAATGCATAATTACCAAATGACTTCGCAAGACACGATTGCTTGTAACTCGACAAACTAAAAGCTACACTAAAGAATTACATAAATACAATGAGATGCTGATAGAGATGACATGATACACTAAATCATAATGATTGATCAAAACCTTAAGGACTGTAGATCAAAACCCTTTGCATCAATCTCCAGCCCCTTTTTGCAAAAAAAAAAACTGCTGCTAACAATACTGATCCAACACGGCGTACTTGTCTTCTGGCCACCTGGGATATGCACGCTTGTACAAGCTCATGCAGACAGTGTCATGCTGCTGCACCACACCATTGAACACACACTTCATAGCACCTGCAAACAGCATAACAAACATTTGCATTATAGTCAGGGAACTGTGACAACTTAAATCAGTTATTTCAATCATACTAAGCCCCTCAATGATAGCTAGAAACCTAAAAAGTAAAGATAGAACTAAGGTGAATACCATGAGTGCCAACAGGTTCCATCACACGGCCCCGTCGACCGCATTTCGTCCACAACTCCACAGGCTGAAAAATAGGAACACTCATCAAGACAATACATTCCACAAAGCATCTATGTCCAAGACGAAAAGCATCACCGCTTACTTTGAACCATCTAACATCCTCGGGGTTATGAAACATGAAGCGTACAGAGGCTTTCAGTTTCGAAACTCTCTGGGGATAGCTGCATATATATACATGTAAACGTTGAGATTACATTATACTTTATACTACAGAAAAGTAAAAAAATAAAAAAGAATTAAAAGTTGAGATTTTTCATTAGTCGAACCAACTTTAGTAACAGAATAGAGATATGTTGTTCAATCACCCCACTAAACAGTATAGTTAATTCAACCAATCGGCCTGGTCAAATGAATTACAACACTGTTCCCTCTTAACAATTAACCAACTCAAGAATATCCACTTTCCACCTAAAGAGTTGTTCCCATGACCTCCAGATCAACCCCATCACCAGGAAACCACCCATGACCATCCCACCATCCTGCCTTCACATGGTGTCACTTTTACTTTTACCTGCCAATTATATGACGTGTGGTCATTTTTAACTTTTTCAAACCCACTTTTATCTTCTTGCAAATTGAAAAATTCAACTGTATTGATGTCTTTTGAATAATTTACATAAACTATTAGTATTTACGAGTATTTGCATACACGTCTTTGAAAATATGTGCATTAGTAAAAATATTTTTTGGAAATAATTTAAAGAAAACTTGTATCTTCTCTAAGGGAGATATTAGGAATGTCTCTCCTCGGCATTCTTGATGTTGAACATTTGAATACACTGGGCTACGGTTTCATGTTATTGCCTAAGGCCACTGAAGCAATCTCTGCTGATTATGATATTTTATTTGCGGAGAAGAATTTGTTGAAGTGACTTATCACAGTGAAGTCAATTCGAGATGAATTGGATCATTTTTGTCAGTTCTCCATTTTATATCAGGATGTGGAGCTGACATCAAACAGGAAACTAGACTGTTCCATGATTGGGAGCTGCACATAGAATGAAGACTTCATTATCTTCTCAAAGAGCTATATGGTAATGCCGAACCTGAATTGGGATTTCAACTTCTAAGCAGAAGATGAAGATCCCAGAACAAGAAAAGATTCTTATTAGCATACTCCTTGAGGTTTCAACTTGGAAGACACTATGGATGTCATTTTGACATCTTCAGAGTTAAACAAGACAATCTAAAACCTCTGTTCTGAAGAAGTTAATCCCATTTTAAACCTGAAGCCCTGCTGTGGTTATACTTTCATATGTTTACTTAAATGTATACTCTCTTGAAGGACTTTTATGCAAATTCCACGATGAAATAAAAAGGATATCCGAGTCGCCAAAATCAGGATTACTATTGTAACCAAAAACTTTTTTTGCCAATAGTCTCTATATTAAGATACTATCCTCCACAAACATATATTTATATATTGATCATATATGTGGTCCTATAAAAAGTTAGTTTACATATGAAAATGGCTGACCCTCACACTATGGGTCTGTTTGGTAACGGGTTACCCAGGGTAAAATCAAAGTTTACCCCTTTCTATTCTTAGATTGGAATTCCATCACAAATCATAGTGACGTCACATCACATTCCTTATTCCAACCCTCTCCAACCCTCAAAACCATCCCCAACAGCTACTATTCACATCAGGTTACCCCAACCCACCCCATCAAAG
This sequence comes from Ottelia alismoides, assembly GCA_037367405.1. Lineage (NCBI taxonomy): Eukaryota > Viridiplantae > Streptophyta > Magnoliopsida > Alismatales > Hydrocharitaceae > Ottelia > Ottelia alismoides. Next base: position 626,236 of record JAZKJV010005835.1, read on the forward strand.
TAACCAAACATGCGCTATAAGTAGGGCCGGCTATAAGGAATCTTGCTCAAATCCATGTTGAAAGATTCAACTATTTTTACTGGCTATCGACTACCTAATGCAACCCCCACAAGGAGGGATTTGAACCTAGTCTTTTGGGTGGTAGGCATACTGCACTACCACCAGAGCATTTAAGTGGGTACACATATGGTTTACCCATCTATGACTATTAAATTGCCCGATAACAATTACACATCTATGACTTTATATAATCGGGGCTTATGGTAGAAATGCCACTGGTGAAAGGATGATACTAACCTAAAATGGAGAACGGACATCTTGGATTCATGCTGTAGAAGGCCAGATGCTATGATTGGCTGTTTTTTTGCTAATGCACAAAGCTTAGAGGCAATATCTATAGGAACGTCTTTAACAAAAAGCTTCACATAAGAACCAACAAGCACAACTTCGTCCGTGCTTCCTGAATCAGTTTCTGCAACTTTAGCTAGAACATGCTTCTGTGTCCTTGCGAAATTATCAAATGCAAATATTTGGGCATATTCGGCAGGTAAGGATTCCTGAAAAAAGGTAAAAAGTTATATACAGGATTTATTACAAACCGCAAGGAAATCTTTACAAAACCAAAAAAGAAATATTTTGATGTGTTATAGTATGACAGTGATATAAACCTTAGGATCCCATGAAGAAGTCCTGAATGACTTAAGTCCACGGTACTTGGCAAAGCGCTTTCTCGCTGGAACATCTAGAGGTGTGTCAACTTCATCCGGGAACTCTGAAATAAAATGCTAAGTTCCATTAATATTGAGGACCATTCAAAATTCATTAATCTTGACCAACCACATTTATTCCTTGCTATATAAAACAACAGAACAGAAATAAAATATAGGTGAGCAACTACCATTGGTACTAGCTTAAAAAATACAAATTAACAGCCAAACTAGTTAGTCTGGTCAATAATGTGATCGCTCTCTGCTAACCTATCACCTCTGACTACTAAAGATCAATTGGAGTACATGCGAGAAGAAGGCCAGGGCACTTTTTATCTTTGCTCAAACACATTACTTTTTTTTCATTTGTACCAGAGACAATGCAGGGAGAATAACAGCAGGAAAGCGATGACATTGCAGGGAGAATAACAGCAGGAAAGTGATGACAATGCAGGGATCTTTCAGAATATGAAGATTCAAAAACAGCAATGTCAAGACTATTTCCCATACAAAGTCACTGAAAAGCACCTCTGTCCATCAGGTCAGTCCACTTCATCTTTCCTGCATCATTTATCCCCTCGTCATCGCTTCCCAAAGGGCATCCAAACTTCAAATATATATTCGGCAAAGGACGTTGAGATCTTAGAGAAGTATACTTTCAGGACTTGCCCAGAGAACTGACAGTGACATTAAATTGGCTTACGTCACACAATTATGCAAATGAGAGTAATCATCATTAGGAACTCCTCAATGCAGTGTACCAGAACTTCATATTAACCTTGTTGGAGAAATATGTCCAGTTATAAAAGTTTTTAATCTTACCTCGATCCCTTCTCAGTAACTGACAGTGTTATAAAGTATCAGGTGTTCTCAACCTACTGTCTTTTGTGCATGTTCGTAAGATGTAGAAATTGACGTCCTGCATTCGAAACAACTGAGCAGTGATCAAAGGGCCAGAGGTCAACGTTTACATCTCACGAGGAAATTGTTTTATTCATTAATAAATTGATGACAACAAAGCCTTTTCCCACAATTAAGAAGGGTCGGCTACACAGATTCTTTGCCTCCATTCAAATATATTTTTAGCCACTTTCGGGTTTAAATCCAAATAACTAAGATTACTTCGGATAATCTCATTCCACCACTTGTTTGGTCTTAATCGCCCTCTCTTAACCGGCTCAACAACCTAAATTTCGCAATTTTATAACTAGTGTATTAACCAGGCTCCTTTGCAAATGGTCAAATCATCTTAAGTGATTTTTTCTCATCTTATCCTCTATCGGAGCTACAACTTTTATTATGATTGTATCATTCCAAATCCGATCTTTTCGTGTATGAACATACATCCACCTTAGCATTTACATTTCCATTACTGTCATTCTTTGCACATGTTAATGATTCACAACTAAACATTCTAATCCACAAAGCATAGCAGGTTCCATGGCTGCTTTGTAATACTTTCCTTTAACTTTCAAAGGGAATATCACAACGAACAATAGAGGCTCGTCTCCCACTTTGTACGAATAACATCTCCATAAATTTACACATCATGTTGCAACATAGATCCCAATTATCTAAAAGAATCTTTCTTCTAAATGGCATCATCTCCGATCTTCATCCCGAGTCCTTCATCATTGTCGGCTTGTTTCCATCAATTGTGCACGTCATATATTCAGTCTTAGCCTTACTTATACGAAATCCTTTAGTCTCTAAGGCATGTCTCCAGACATCTAGTATCTCGTTTACTCCATCTCTTGTCAAATCAATCAACACGATATCGTCAGCGAACAACACACACCAAGGTACCTCATGATTGTGACTAGTGAACTCGTCCATAATCAAATAAAAAGGAATGGACTCAAAGTTGAACCTTGGTGCAGAGCAATGATGATGCTAAAATAGTCAGACTTCCTATACTGGATCGTTACAGAAGATGAAGCCCCATCATGCATATCATTTAGAAGGTAAATGTACAGGACAGGGTCTTTTCTCCAAAACTTTCCATGATATCTCTCGTGGGACCGAATCATAAGCCTTCTCCAAATTAATAAAAATCATATAGAGGTTCTTTTTAGTTCTATAAATCTCCATTGTTATCATCAACAAGTGGATAGCTTCAATAGTTGAATGACAGCATGAATCCGAATTGGCTTTCAGTTACTTTGAAACCTTGTCTCAACCTTCTTTCGATCACACGTTCCCAAATTTTCATAATCTGACTAATCACTTTGATAACTTCGTAATTCGAACAATTAAGCGTCTCCTTTATTCTTTTAAAGACATACCACAATGCTTCGCATCCATTCTTCTGGCATTTTCTTGATTTATTAAATAACAATGAATGAATTTGTGAGCCAAGTCAACCCCTATTCACCTAGAACTCTCAAAACATTCCTACAGTACGAGGAGCTTGTACGGCACAAGGCTTTGCATACAAATCCTCGAGAATGATATTTTCATTCTGACTAATCACTTTGATAACTTCGTAATTCGAACAATTAAGCGTCTCCTTTATTCTTTTAAAGACATACCACAATGCTTCGCATCCATTCTTCTGGCATTTTCTTGATTTATTAAATAACAATGAATGAATTTGTGAGCCAAGTCAACCCCTATTCACCTAGAACTCTCAAAACATTCCTACGGTACGAGGAGCTTGTACGGCACAAGGCTTTGCATACAAATCCTCGAGAATGATATTTCTGTCAACTTTTATATTCCAAAATTTTCTATATCATTGAAAATAAAATGTAATAAAATTGACTTTGGAAGATTGGGTTTTACAATGGAAGGGGAATCAAGAAAATGAAAGAGCTTTAGAAACCAAAGAAGATGTGTCTCGCTTTTAAGCCACTTTCAAAGCAGGGTCTGAATGAGTAAAACGTGAGTGGAAACCTTGGATGTTTCTTATTGTGAGATGAGTTTCTAGGCCGCTTTATGTAGGGAGAGGATAGAGATAAGCTACACCAAAGAAGAGAGGAAAATGAAATAGACTTTGATGGGTACAACTAACAAAATCTAACCCTCCCTCTTATGTTGGAGCATATATATACTGAGCACGCCTAGCTTTCTAAAATATCTCTCATTTTGAGCAAGGCAAGAGGCTTGCTGAATATATAGCCAGTCGGGTCATCTACAGTGACACTAGAAAGAACGCAACAACCATTCTATATCAAATCCCGAATGTAATGGCAGTTAACCTCTGCGTGCTTAGTAAACTTATGAAACATGGGGCTATTGGAAATATGCAAGCAGTTCGACTATCACATCTGAGCTCCAAAATAATAATAGGAGAAAATTATCGAACACAAAATAACAAATAAATAAATTTATCAATCACGAGATAACAAAAAAAACAATCAAACTACAAGTGATGCAAGGATTTAATGTGCAAACCAAGCTAGATAAAAACCATGACAAGATTCTTCTAACATCCAGATTTCACCTGATCAAACCTTGATCTTACACTGAACTTGGATTGCTTAAAGAGGCAACCCAACCATATACAACGAGATCATTACACAATAAACTCCAATCGTGAGTACAAAAGCATAACCCCTATAACCTGAAACACAAAATCAACATGCAACATAAAGCAAGGTAAAAAGAAGAATGATCTTACAGAGCTAGGAGAATACTCGTAAGATGAGTCATCGAAACACTAGAGATGTAAGAATGAAGAGTAAAGTGGAATGCAGTTCCAAAAGGCTCTAACAATGAGAATGAGACTTGGATAGTAGACCTTGGTGTATAGGGCAGTGTAAAGTCCTATTTATAAGTTTTAACGTGTTTATAAATGTTGGGACTTAATATAACCATTGAGGTCTAAATCAGAAATAACAGTTAAGGTCCAAACCAGAAATAAAATCAACCTTAAAACCCCATTTCTGAACAAAATCAATTGATCTATCAGGATTCAAAAGGTGATTGATCAAGTTACGAAAAGGATCGCTTACTTTTTAGCCAATAGTGAATAGTAATCAGAATTCAAAATGTGATCGATCAGTTTTTAGACATAATGAAAAATGACTGATCAGGTAACAAAAAGTTAACAATCAATTTGGATCTTTTAAGTGATCTGAGCATCGGATAGGCATGATACATGATATTCTTTGAGTTTTTTTACACCATTAAGAAATGTACAAGTATAAGACTCGGTAAACATAAAGTCTCAGACTTTGCCTTGAGCTTAAGTTCCTTAGTCTGGAACTCCTCGTTTATAAGCTTTAAGTTCTTTTTTATTGAGCTTCTTCTTGATCATGTAACTTTGTTGCTTTTACCCTAGCTTCCAACTAAATATACAAGTTTGATTATCGTCAAAACATGCATGTGACATCAATCTATCCACTCATAGATTCGTGCCATAAGGCTCCCTGGAAGCTAAGTTAGCTACAATCCTAGCATCCTAGTATCTTATAATAAATCAATAGCATATTCCCTTTGAGACTAGACAACAATCTTTGGAATGGGCAAACACAAACCCAATGAAGTATATTAGTGACCTAAAATCCTTAATCAGAAATTACTCTTCAAACAGCTTCTTTGCCTCCACCATACCCTCTCAGTCGTCCCCAACGAGGTCGATAACATCCACATATACTAAAATGGCAACAGTGTATTTCCACGTCTTCCACACAATAGTTGGTCAGATGGGACCTATAGATCCCCAGGCTCTCGACCCGAGGACCTCTCATAACTTCTAAAACTAGACTCAGATTCTATGGTCTTAAATAGCCTTATTCAACAAACACACCCTCTAGCACCTCCACTTATCCTCAAGGTCCTCAATGCTAAGGTTTCTGCATACATACGACATCATCCAGATCTTCATAAAAAATTCTTCATATCAACATGATGAAAGGTCAATCAAGTTATGTTGTATATGTTGGAGTATAAGTTGTATGCGCCTATTGTGTTGTAGCAGGGTAAATGGATCCTGGAGAAGATCCATTTACCCCCATCCAGTGTTTAGTCCCACATGGACCAGCAGTGGGACTTGGAGGCTCTGGGAAGGCTATATAAGGAGCCTCAGACCTCCTGTACTCATTGAGAGAAATTCAATAGAATATCCGCCCCTTAGAGGGCTTCTCCTGTGGTTTCATCCCGCTCCTCACGGAGTAGGGTTCCACATAAAAATCTTTGTGTTCTTCGTGATTATTCTTCTTTATTATGTTATTCCGCTTCCGCTTTCTATTTTATAACAGTATAGAACAAAGAATCATCAAAATTCGAAGACAAACCACGAGAGACAAGTTGAATTCAATCCCATATATCTGACAAAAGCCAATGGCCACCAGTTAGGCTTCATATCTATCAACAAAGCTATTTCAGTTGTCTTTACTGCAAAGACACATATTGAACCAACCATAATGTCAGCTAAATATAGATTTACAAACTACTACATGCAACATAAGATGAAACTCGATAATTCATCCTCCATAGCATATCATCATCTGGAATCACATGTTACCTCAACATGAATATTCATAATCTAAGCCGATATTGATAACAAAGCATATGCAAATTGTCTGGTTGACGATCCAATGCTGGAAAACAACATTACTGCTGAAACATGATGCATGATACACTCAGTTACCCATCCTGAGAGTGATAAGATCACCAATCGTATCAATGAATGAATTGTCTCTTGTACCATCACATGTAGCAGCAGAATCCATGATAGTTTCAGAAGTGTGGGTCCTTTTTAATGGTATCATTAGAGCTGGAAATTGTTAAAATGTAGAGCCTCTAAGGACTCACCTCCATAAAAAAAGGGGTAGGTTGTTGCTTAAAAAGGGAGTTACTCATTGCAAATGAAATTTGAACCAATTATCATGAGGTTCATGGAGAGGTATTGTGATGCAGATAGAAAATCGCAACGACGGAAAAATAAATATTGATGGTGGAAATTCGGTGGAAGAAGAAAACGGAGGGGTTGAGAGGAGAAAACTCGTCGGAAAACGAGGGATTTTGGAAAAGACTCGCGGAGATCGCGTAGGGGAGAAGGGATAGAGAGAGGAGATATGAGATAATTCTCAATTAATTTCAACTTGAACCGTTTAAAACAATTGACTACCATCCCCTTTATATAGGAGGGGTGGGATAACAAGATTAGAAGAAATTCAAATTTAAATCTACTTACTCTAACCAACTAACTAATTGATTTGAATAAAATTCAAATCTTAATTTATCCTAATTGACTCTAACTAATTAAATTAAGATCACATGCGATCTCTTTATTTTAAATAAATTGCAACGACTCAATTATGTACTATGTACTAAGCCTTCTCCCACTATAAGTAGGGTCGGTTTCATGGATTCTTACTCAAATCCATGTTGAAAGATTCGACTATTTTTTATGCTGGCCGTCGACTACCTAACACAACCCTTGCAAGAGTGGGATTTGAATCATGGCCTTTTGTGTGGTAGACACACTGTACTATCACTAGACTCAATTATTCGAAAATACAATTAGATTGTAATTAACGAATAAAATATAGAAAACTGAGGCCCTATTTATTTGTTTCGCGTTGCATCAGTTCTACGCTTGAAAAATTCATCTCCCAATGAATTGCTTGATCTTCGATGCACCGTTGGAGAATTTAATCTTGAAATTATAGCTTCCAATTCCCCCAATTAGACCCTTTTCAACGTTAAGTTTGTAGTTTTTTTCAATTGGAGAGCCTATCTGCAATTTCATACCCCTTCATTTAAACAAATTTTGTAAGAGGAGTTTTTGAATTTGCCTTTTGAATAAAAACTTTTGTGGGGGGGAGGGTCCTGCAATTGCCCTAAATTGATTCACAATCTCGGATCGTGTGGGTCCGGAAGCCCTTAGAGGGAAAACGCCCATCGAGTGTTTCGACCCCCTAGAGTAGCAGCGGCGACGGATGGTTCGGCCCAAAGGGTGGCGCAAGCAATGGCGGTAGGGATGGGCATGGGCCGGGTCGGGCCCTGAAGGGCCCAAGCCCATTTAAAAAATTCGAGCCTTGGGCCGGGCCGAGCCTGCAAATTCTTTTCTGTTCAGCCCAAGCATAGGCCCGGCCCAATTCCATTGGGTCGGGCTTGGGTCGGGTCTGCCCATCTATGGATTTATTTCGTTAGTCCATACCAAGAACAAACTCTGAATGACTTAATGATGAAAAGTTGTTCTCGCATATTCAATTTGTGGTCACTTTAAGCAGGTGTGTTAAATGCATATAACAAAGCTAAATAACATGTGACCGTAGCAATTAGCAAGGATCAAACTGGAGCTATTTTATCGTGATAATTTGCCAGAAAAAACTATAAAGGAAAAAAAAAGGAACTTCAGATATATCAGAACTCCAAAACATGCTTAATGCATGGATATAGATACTACAAATCCGTCATACAATCTTCTGAAAAAATATTGTCAAGATCAACGTAATGAACTGTTAGATGTAGGACTGATTGACATGGACATTGAACGTGATAAATATAATGTTTTATAGTTCAACGATGGATTCTAATTGTAGGACTGGTTGACATGGACATAAGAAAGAACAGAGCCTTCATAGTGATCAAATGTGTTGGATCATATGATAATTGAATTCGGGATGGGCCCGAGGGCCTGGCCTGTGTGTTGGATCATATGATAATTGAATTCAGGCTGGGCCCTCGGGCCGGGCAGCAGGTTACTATCGGGTCAGTCCCTCGGGTCGGATCGGGCTGGGTCGAGCCAAGCCAAAGCCCGACCCAAAAAAAATCGGGCCTAATAATTTGGCCCAAGCCCGACCCAATATCTATTTGCGCTTGGGCCAGGCCGAGCTTTTCAGGTTGGGCCGGGCCGGTCCAGCCCAATGCCCATCCCTAAATGGTGGGGGACGGGAGAACGGTAGCGGGGAGGAGGCGATGGGGGTAACAGGTAGCAACGGTGGGGTAAGGGGAACAAGGGTGGCACAACCGATGGTGGGGGACGAGAGTACAGCTGCGAGGTGGAGGCAATGGGATCAATAGGTGTTGGGTTAGGGGGACTTACCTGAGGAGGGGGTGGCGGGAGGAAAAGGTAACGACAGAGAGATGATGATGGCGTGGAAGGAGTGGGTGGGGGGCACAACTTGGGGGTGGAGGTTGCGGCAGAGGGTATGGAGGGGGAGGTTGGTGGCGAAGGGGAAGATGGGAGGTGGTTGCGGGAGTGTCAAGACGATGATGAGAGGGAGAGCAGGGGTCGCTTGGTCGTCAAAGGTGCGAGAAGGGCGAGGCGGGGCTGAGACGGTCGTTGGAGGCGTTGTCGTCGATGGTGGCTGATCTGAAGTGGCCTGGACAGCGAGCAGTTCTTCCATAACCCCATTTTTTCCTATTGAAACGGGCTGGAAAGAGAGCAGTTCATCTTCGATGGCGAGTTATTCTGGGCTTTCTTCATCAAAAAGTTGGATGGAAGCTTCGAGGTGGCACAATGTGGTGTATCAACCTTTTTGTCAATGATTTTGGTGGCATCCTCCTCTAGTTAGCATGTCAATGCCTCGACATTCCGCGGCTCTCGTATTTGTGACGCCAAAGCTTGCATATCGGCACAAACTCGGAGCATATTAGATTGTGCTTGTCTAACCTCGCCACGCCATGCACGGTCGTTAGAGCAAGATCCATTGGACTTTTCACGTGAACAACGGAAGGGATCATCAGATCGTGAGCACAATCAAGATGCCATACTCTGATACCAATTGATGCAAATAGAAATTCACGACGACAAAAATAAATAAATATTGATGGTGGAAATTCGATGGAAGAAGAAAACGGAGGGGTTGAGAGGAGAAAACTCATCATAAAACAAGGGATTTGGGAAAAGACTCGTGGAGTCCACGTGGGGGGAGAAGGGATAGAGAGAGGAGATATGAGATAATTCTCAATTAATTTCAACTTGAATCATTTAAAACAATTGACTACCATCCCCTTTATATAGGAGGGGTGAGATTACAAGATTAGAAAGAAAGTCAAGTTTCAATCTACTTATCCTAATTGACTCTAACCGACTAACTAATTGATTTGAATAAAATTCAAATCTTAATTTATCCTAATTGACTCAAACTAATTAAATTGAGATCACATGTGATCTCTTTATTTTAAATAAATTGCAACTATTCAATTATTCGTAAAAAAATTAGATTGTAATTAACAAATAAAAAATAGAAAATTGAGGCTCTATTTATTTGTTTCGTGTTGCATCATATTGAAACAAATTCGAAGACAAAATTAAGGGACGAAGATGAATCGATACCAATATTATAAATAAAAGCGAACAAACTCAAAGAAAGTTATGTTTGCATCGGTATAGTGCATCAATGACCTCGAGTACCAATATTAAAAATAACAGTATCCCTTCTAATTCAAAGTTTGCTTTACGAACACACATTTGACCAACCCGATTACTAAAGTTCCTCCCATGGCCAAGAATGTGAACAAAGGCGACATATACATACACCACAAGAGGAAAAAGAAACACCCAATTCTTGGGTAAAGTACCTCGATGAGTGCATGCTCATTAATAAACGTAGAAGGCATACAGTTGATAAACAAAGCAATAATAAGAACCGTGTGCCCCGTAATACAAACTTACAAAATGAAATGAAGAAACTAGATATGAGTAACATCAAGAATATACCGATGCATGCGCTCAGTGACCCAATTTTATTATGAAGTATGAGCATAAGACTCTTAATGAACAACTCCACGAAAGTAGAAAATGAACAGGAAGACATGAGAGAGGAACTCTCTGATATTATCAAAACAATGGATTTTGCATTAACACCAAACCAAGTTTTGGTTTCAATAACAAAAGCGATGAGAAGAGGATAAACATAATGCTTATTTTTCCATAAAAAAATCTAAGAAATACGAAAAACTCATTAATAAAAAATAAGGTAATAACAATTCATAAACGATCAGGATTTCTAGCAGATGATCCCTACATCAAGGTGGACCAAATGAAACAAAGCATCAACGTGAACAAAGCAAGATTCAAGAAAAAGATTTCATAACGCTTCTCCAGCTAGCAGACCTCACACTCTAGCTATGTATTGGGACAGAGGAAGAACCCAGTAAAGCTTTTGCAAAAAGGAGCAGCACAAGTGTTTGTAAAAAAAACATTTGAAAATGAGAGGAAATAATCCCAGAACAAACGCCAATAGTTAAAAATTAACCAGATGGTGGATACTCACTTCTTCACGAAACACACTAATCTTCTTCCAAATCAAGTTGTTCTGTCAATTTTCCAAGGAGGCCATTTATTCCAAAAATGTAACGAGTCATTACATGCCCCCTATTGCCCATTGGAACTCTATATAACAGGTTTTGATTTAATACAATTTTGTAGTGGGTCCCATCTCGGGATTCCATCCTCTTCTAAAACACAGGGTGTCCTTATAAACAAATAAACATCATTAAAAATAACTCGATAGTTGACATCTTTATAAATCTCACAATCCATGATGAAGAACTCATGAACAAAGGAACATCAATGAGTTTGATACTAGAAGATGGGTAACTTCGCATTCCCCTTCAACAGGGGAGAGTCTGCCATCCATCAGTAACATGTGTTATTCAACATGGGTGCATTAATCGCAGCACTAATAAGGCACTTCTATTTGAAAGATGGGTAGAACTACGATAGAAACCAACCAATCTACATTTAAACCATGCTAAACAAAACAAGCAAGACTACAAGAATAAGACGCGGAGTCATTTTGGAATGATCACCATGAGAAAGTAAATTCATATGATACATCAAATCATCAAATCCCTTGTAGAGCCCACCACGAACTACCCAACACCACGAATAGTGAAATCTCAAGCAATATGGGGTTACAATCATGCTTGCCCCAACATTAAGTCACACGGAGGCTAGGTTTCCCACAGACTATGCACTAAGTACGCTCTCATCCGCTGCCATGTGTAATATGATCATTGTCATGTCCTCGTTATGTACCACAGCTTTTATGATACAAAAATGTAATAAGAAAGAAGTCTACCCTTAATTTAGGTGTCTCAAGGCATAGAGAGATAGTCAAATGACTTGGCTTGGCATATGACTCCTAAGTACCTACATCATAGAAGCGGGGATCATCTTATCTTAATAAGAGGCATATCAACGTCAATCTTGCAAAAGTACCATATGCCAAATGTTAAAGATATTTTTTTCAGCTTTAGACAATTGTATCGTTGAAAACGAGCATTGTATTTCTAGAACAGTGAATTTGGCATAGAAATATATTCGACCAAAGATGGCAACCTACGTTAGATTCATCATATCATAGTGGTTCCAAACAATAATAGAAGTACTCATCTTGACCATATGTCTCCTTCATAAACTCCTCATATTATGGGTTTGACTATAGTAAACAAAATCAATTGTAATTATGGGTATAACACTAACCATGACTCAAGCACAAAAACTTCGTTTGGTGGGAATTTGAAATCCTCCCTTGGTGTTATAAAATATGAAGAATGCGTAAGCGATTGATAAACAGAGCATAAACAAGAAAGATAGAACATGGGAACACCATGATTTTACGTAGAACACCATGATTTTCGCTTTGGTCACCTGCCGCTCCAGAAAATGTGTCACCTCCTGCCTCATATCTCTCCGAATTTGACATTTCATTGTGAAGCGTGTCAGTTAGGGAAGCACCATCGTTCTAGCTTCCCTAGTCGTCAGGGTCGGAGCAGTCGCTCCCCATTTGAGTTATTTCATATAGATATTTGGGATCCGAGTCGTGTCCCAGATCATCAGGGGCACAGGTTTTATCTTGTTGTGGTTGATGATTTCTCTCGAGTGTCTTGGACTTTTCTTCTTAAAAATAAATCTGAAGCAGGAAGTGTTATCCAAAATCTTATCAATGAAGTGCAAAATGTTTTTTCGTCTACTGTTATGTGCGTATTGATAATGCATTGGAGTTCTGCACTCGTTCTCTTGCTCAATTTCTTTCCTCTAAGGGCATTATCCACCAAACCACATGTGCGTATACATCTCAACAAAATGGTGTTGCGGAACGGAAACATCGACACTTTCTTGATATTGCTCGCACATTACTTATTCAGAGTTGTGCACCATTAGCCTTTTGGGGGGATGCTATACTTAAAGCATGCTATCTGGTCAATCGTATGCCTTCTACCGTTCTTGGGGAAAAGGCCCCTATCTCTGTTCTCTTTCCTGACAAAGACTTGTTTTCACTTACCCCTCGTGTCTTTGGGACTGTCGCTTTTGTTCACCGCTTGTCTCCAGGACTTGACAAGCTCTCTCCTAGAGCTGTTAAGTGTGTGTTTGTGGGCTACTCGAGGACACAGAAAGGATATCGTTGCTATGACCCCATCCATGACAAGTACTATGTGAGTGCTGATGTTACATTCTTTGAACCAGTTATGTACTTCTCCCCTGCAGGTAACAGATTAGTTTCCTCTACATCCACGGATACTAATGTCTATGTGCCCCTACCTCCAAGTCTGGGTCAATCTGAGTCCACTACACCACCACCTCCACCACCACCTCCCATTCTACCATCCCCTAAGTTCTACACAAGGCGGTCAGGGCATGCTCAAGCTACACGTCAACCATCCAGCACGCCTCAGGTATGTTCTGATGTTATCACTAATGATGGGTTAGATAATGCACCAGTGCAGGACCCTTTGCTACAGGAGGCGGATCCACCAGTCAGCACAGTGATAGATGATCTTGATCGTCCTATTGCTCATAGGAAGCAGAAAAGACAATGTGCATCATATCCTCTTGCATCTCAAGTGTCATTTCATCGTCTCACTGGTGATTTCCAGAGATATGCAGCAGTTGTCTCGTCGGTTGAGATCCCACGGACTTATTAAGAAGCCATGAAGATTGATTGCTGGCGTCTAGCTATGGAGGAGGAGATGCGTGCCTTACAGTCTCGAGGGACTTGGTCTCTAGTTCCCATTCCTCCATGTGCCTCTGTGGTGAGTAGCAAGAGGGTGTTTACGGTCAAATATCACGCAGATGGGCGGCTTGACAGATACAAGGCCAGACTTGTGGCACGTGGATTTACCCAAACCTATGGGGTAGATTATTTGGATACATATTCACCAGTGGCTCGACACTCCACTCTTCGCATTCTCCTATCTGTTGATGTAGTACGTGACTGGACCATTTTTCAACTTGATGTCAAGAATGCATTCTTGTATGGTGATCTACAGGAGGAAGTCTACATGCAGCAGCCACCGGGGTTTGCTGCTGAGGGGGAGACTCAGATGGTGTGCAGACTTCATAAGGCTATCTATGGCCTTAAACAAAGTCCATGGGCATGGTTTCAAAAGCTCTCCCAGCTGATTGAACGGCAGGGGTTCAAGAGATCAAATGCGGACCATTCATTGTTTATCCAGAAGACTCCTAGAGGTACGGTTGTCGTCATGGTATATGTTGATGATATTCTGGTTACATGAGATGATGCTCAGGGAATTGAGATGACAAAATCTCTTTTGGGAAGTCAGTTTATTACGAAGGATCTAGGCACGGTACGATATTTTATGGGGATAGAGTTTACAAGAAATGCACAAGGAATGGTAATGACTCAAAGAAAATGGGTCACATACTTGCTAGTTGAAACAAGAATGGTTGGATGCAGACCGTCGAGCACGCCTATGGACCCAAGCATGAAGCTGTACGACAATGATACCGAAGAGGTGGACAAAAGAAGATACAGAGAGATGGTGGGTAAGCTTCTATACATCACCATAACTCGACCGGATATTGCCTTTGCAGTAAACCTGGTGAGTCAATTTATGGAGCAGCCTAGGCAAGTTCATATGGAAGCCGTGTATATGATATTGAGATATTTGAAGTCTTCCCCAGGCACAGGTTTGCTATTTAGAAAAGATACATATCTGTCTATTTCAGCTTGTGCAGATGCAGACTATGCAGGATGTCCAAAGGATCGTAAATCTACCTCAGGATTTGTTGTCTTCATAGGAAGCTCTTTGGTTTCTTGGAAAAGCAAGAAACAGACTGTTGTGGCGAGATCCAGTGCTGAATCCGAATACAGAGCCATGGCACAAGCAAGCGCAGAAATGATGTGGGTTCGAGCGGTCTTAGAAGATTTGAATGAAAATGTCTCCTTACCCATGAATCTTCAATGTGACAACCAGGCAGCATTATTCATTGCCAATAATCCAGCTTTTCATGAAAGAACAAAACACATCGAGGTAGATTGTCACTATACTAGAGACATGATCCAGAAGGGCTTGATTTCCACTTCACACAGCAGTTCAGAGGACCAGACTGCTGATATATTTACCAAGCCATTGCTCAGAGAACCTTTCCAGAGATATTCTTCCAAGCTGAGTATGATTGATATCTATGCTCCATCTTGAGGGGGAGTGTAGAGGTTTACGTTATGTCATGATGTACTGTTACGTATTTCGTATTTATCTCATGTACGTCTATGTAATTTACCCAAGGGTTTTCTCTCTATATAAGAGACCCGAGGGCTCTATGGAATAATACCGAAGAGCATTATTGACTCTGACAATTTTCATGTAAATGGCTTGCTAATACTAGACTTGCAAACCAAAGTTATTACCAAAAGGCTTTGGGAACAGGCTAATTTTTCGTTTCAGAATGTTGCCCAAAAGGATTCGACTTGGCCCATAGATCACAAATGAAGATTTGGTGAGCTGCCACCTTTTCAACTTCTTTGTTCTATATTTTAATATACAAGAATATTCCAAATTTTTTCAAGTTTCAATTAACAAATCATGATTAAGTCTTTTTGAGTTATATTTATGATGGACAATCGATTCAACTCATTACAACATCCTTAACTTAATATCGAGTCTCCAAAAGAGATGAATAAAATGACAAATTATTTATCAGCATATCTAATGATTTTTTCAAAAAGGAAGTCATCTTCATTAGTAGAATACCTATATGTCTAGAGTATGTTCAATGGCCATGCTTTGCCCTTGCTTAATACATATAAGAAACCCGATCTTGATATATATATATATATATATTCGAAGGGTATTTAATGATACTTTCTTTCATCTATGTGCATACCATGGTCAAATAAATTTTAATTGTTTTCGAATCAGTCTGTGAGTTATATAATAATTCACTACAACACATGAACTCATTATTTTAAGAACATATAAAATTGTGGAATATAATAAATAATGTGTTGTGTGGAATCCCCACCCACCCCCACACACACACGCGCACGTTGGAACACGGAATGCTCAATTGGGACAATACAATACTAATACACACATGCAAGTAAAGTCTATCAAACTCATAATCGCATATTCTCGCACTTAAGGTGTCGGAGAAAACCAATTACTTGGTGTTCATAGAACTCCTGGGCTTTCTTATATAGGAGAAAAATCTTTGGGTAAATTACAAGATAGATACATCAAGAAATGAAAAAAACAAAAATAACATCAAAGGATAATAATAATCTCAACACTCCCACTACAAGCAAGAGCATACATGTCTATCATGCTCAAGCTTGGAACAACATCTTTGGAAAATGCCTTCAGTAAGTGCGTTGGTGAATATATCTGCAGTTTGATCTTCAGTAGAAACATGATCGATAGATATGAGACCCTTATGAATCATGTCTCTTGTATACTGGCAATCCACTTCTATATACTTTGTCCACTCGTGGAATGCAGTATTATTAGCAATAAATAGTGTTACCTGATTATCACATACTAGTTGCATAGGAAGAGGTAAATCAACAGCAAGATCAGTCAGAACTTATTTGACCCACATCATTTCTGTTCATCCCTGAGACATGCCCTTATTCGGACTCTGCACTAGATTTGGCAACTACATCATGCTTCTTACTTTTCCATGACACGAGTGATTTGCCAATAAATATAACAAACCCAGAAGTGGACTTCCTATCCCTAGGGCATCCTGCATAATCTGCGTCTGCACATGATGTAATATTTGGAGACGTACCTCTGTTAAATAAGAGACCAGTGCCTGGTGAGAACTTCAGATATCTCAAAATCATATAAACAGCATCCATATGCACCTTCTCGGACTACCCCATGTACTGACCCACCTTGCTAACAAAGCATATATTTGGCCCGGTAATGGTAGCATAAAGGAGCTTCCCAACTAGTTCCATGTATCTCCCTCCTATCTATCTCCTCAGTGTCATCATCATATAATCTCATGCTTGGATCCATAGGAGTAGTGGTAGGCTTGCACCCTGTCATACCAATCTCTAATAGAAGATCAATAACAAACTTTCTTTGGATCATCACAAGACCATGCTGGTTCATGGCGAATTCTAATCCAAGGAAGTATCAAAGATTGCCAAGATCCTTGGCCACAAACTGCTGACCTAGGAAGTCATTGGTTGCCTGAATGCCCTGCTTATCATCACCAGTGATAAGAATATCAACATAGACAAGAATAGAAATTGTACCTCTTCGTGTCCACTGAACAAAAAGTGAGTAATCTGCAGTGGATCGAACAAATCCTTGATGCTATATCAACTCTGAGAGCTTCTGGTACTAACTACTAAGCTCTGGGTCTTTGCTTTAGGCCATAAATCGCCTTATGGAGCCTACATACCTTTTGAGACTCCCACTCAGTAGCAAATCTTGTGGTTGCTGCATATAAACTTCCTCATGCAAATCTCCATATATAAATGCATTCTTCACATCAAGCTGATAAAGAGGCCATTGACGTGAAACATCAATTGATAGGAGAATGTATAATGTTGAGTGTCTGGTCATTGGAGAAAAGGTGTCCTGATAATCCACCCCATAAGCCTGGGTAAAACCACGAGCTACTAGCCTTGCCTTCTAGTGATCCACACAGCCATCTACTCTCTGCTTCACCATAAATACTCATTTGCACCCTAAAACCACGAGCTACTAGCCTTGCCTTCTAGTGATCCACACAGCCATCTACTCTTTGCTTCACCATAAATACTCATTTGCACCCTACCACAGATGCACCTGGAGGGGCAGAAAAACACTCCATGTACCATGAGACTGTAAAGCACCCATCTCCTCTTCCATGGAAAGTCATCAACTGTTATCCTAAATGGCCTCCTGATATGTTCGTGGTATAGTAATGGTTGAGAGGCTCATAACAAACTTCTTGTAACCCTCTGAAAGATGGTCCAAGGAAGCATGTGCAGCTAAAGGGTACTTAGCACAGTTGCGTCAGGGCTTCCTCAATGCAATAGGCATCAAGATCATCAGCCTCTCTGTTCTCTGCTATCATATTCTCCTGTGTAGTATCCTGTGGATCACGCATATCACTAGTGCCATCAGTAGAAACACTATGTTCATTACATACCTGGGGTGTGTTGGATGACTGGGAAGACCCAGGAGCAGAGGGGCGAGTAGAGGATCTGTGAAAATAAAAACGAGGTAGGAATTGATTCATGGTAGATGGTGGAGGAGGTGGAGAAGGGGGTGGTGGAGGAGGTAGAGGTGACTGAGACTCATCATAAGGACTTATTGGAGATATCGATGAAGGAACGAAGATATCCTCACCAAAGTCAGCATTAGACAACATGTCACCTGTAGGAGAGAAATACATAATAGACTCAAAAAATGTGACATTTGCACTCACATAATATTTCCGTTCAATAGGATCAAAACATCGATACCCTTTTTGGGTATGAGAATAGCCAACAAACACACACTTGACAGCTTTAGGAGAGAGCATGTCACGACCATGTAGTCAAACGCCACATATCCAAAGACTCTAGGGGTAAGTGAGTATAAGTCCATCTCGGGAAACGTAATCAAGAAAGGAACTTTTTCTCCAAGCATAGTGGATGACATGTGGTTAACCAAGTAATATGCAGTAAGAACCACATCACGCTAGAAAGAATAAGGAGCTCGACGCTGAATCAAAAGAGTCCTTGTGACATCCAAAAGATGACGGTGTTTACGTTCAACAATACTGTTCTGTTGTGAGGTGTAAGTACATGAAGTTTGATGAACAACACCAATAGATCTAAGGAAGTTCAATAACTGTAAAGTAGAAAACTTCAAGGTATTATCAGTGCGAATAAATTTCACATTAGCTGAAAAATACTTTTAATCTCAATAAGGAAAGATTTCATAATAGGACCAGCCTCCGACTTATTCTTCAGAACAAATACCCAAGATAATCTAGAATAATCGTCTACATCGACCATATAAAACCGATGTCCCTTATGATCAGGAACGCGACTAGGACATTAGATATCAAAGTGAACCAACTCAAACAACTGACCACTGTGACAATCTGACGACTTGGAAAAGAGGAACGATGGTGCTTCCCAAGCTGACACGCCTCACACTCCAAACTAGTACGACCAGAGATATGCGATAGGACATGGCACATCTTCTGCAGAGAAAGATGCCCAAAGCGAAGATGCCACAAAAATGGAGAGACGAGTCCAGAAGGAATAGACGCGGCCCCTGCACAAGAAGGATGGACAAGTCTGTGAAGTCCCCTCTGCTGACGACCACATCCAATCACCCTGCCCGTGAGTATATCCTGAAACACAAGAGAAGAAGAATCAAATATGGCATGACAATGTAAATCTTTACTAATCTGACTAATAAACAAAAGATTCATCTTAAATGTTGGGCATGTAAGACATTTTGCTGACGCATCGAAGGAGCTAGAACAGTCTCCCCCTATCCAACAATGGGTAGATGAAACCCATTGGCAATAACCACTGATCTATCCCAACGGATAATCTTGTAAGAAGTAAATTGTGCTCAATCGCCGCACATATGATGAGATGCTCCAAAGTCCACGATCCAGTCAGACAAATCTGAACTGCTGCTACTAGTAAGGGAAAAGCAATACATGACGAGTTCAAAGAGGCTCTAGCAATGTGTGCGACATCTGAAGAACATGCAGGTGAAGTAGTTGGAGTAGTCATCATCTCCCGTAGCTTGGAAACAATATCATCAAAGCATGGACTATGAGCTGGTGCAGGTGTAGAGGGAGGTTCAGTCTGCTCAGGAACTCGAATAGAGGTTGGATACCCATGCCTCTTATAGCATGTCTCCTCAGAATGATCGGGATGGTGGCAATGTGAACATGGGCCTCGCCAAGGTTGCAAAAGTCGGTAGTCGGTACTCGGTCGGTTGGGTCACTGACTAAGGATTAATCGGCAGTCGGGCGACTAATCGGATTTAGTCGGACTTTAATCGACTTTGAATTTTATAATTATTTTAAATATATAACTCATTTTTATACATATATTTACATAGATTTTGTACATTTATATACTACCACAATAAAATATAAAAAAATATTGAATTTAAATAAAACATTAGGCATATTATACTAAGTTTGCTTATAAAAAAAGTAAAACATTAAAAAAAATACGGTATCTCCGAGCGAAAATTGGTTGATTAGTGTACCTAGTCGGAATTAGTCGGTACTCGGTCGGCCACCCCACTGACTAGACTAGTCGGACCTACTAATCGGGCCAGTCGAGCGACTTTTACAACACTGGGCCTCGCTAACGACCTGCTTCGCGACCACGTGGTACTCGATCACGGAACTATGAAGTATTTCCGCTGCCACGAGAAGCTGTCATAGCAGAAGGAGTCTGAACCACAGTAGTAGATGATGTAGTAATTCTACTCAGTCTCTTGTAAACCTCCTCCACTGGAGGTATCGTCTCTCTTGCAAGAAGTTGAGTACGTGATGCATCGTACTCAGAGTATAGAGATGACAAAAGTACTCCCGTCATAGTTGCATTGTGATACGACAGCTATTGCCTAGTAATAGGCATGAAGCTATGCAGATGCTCAAACATGCCTCTAAGATGTGAGAAGTGAGCATAAAGAGGTCGATCATTCTGCTTGGTCGAAAATATATCAAACTACAACTGTAAATTTTTGCTCATTTTTCTCTTGTTCATACGTGGCTACTAAGATATCCCACATAGCATTTGTTGTGGGTTTATTGGCAATATCATTGGCAATCTCCGTGGTGAGCATCTTGAAGAACCAAACACGAGCATAGACATCATCTTACTTCCAAGAAGAATTAGCCCCAGTTTTGTTCTCTGGCATTGGATCTGTCAGAATGTGCTCTTTGTTATGGCACTGCATCAGGATGTGAAACTGCATGGGCCACAACCCGTAGTTGGTCCCATCCATCTTCACGATGGGCCCTTAAGGCATCAGACGAAAAAAAACATTCTCTGTCATGGTAGCAAGAATGCCGAAATCCGGAACAAAACTGAGTAGACTTTTACAATTAAGTCTACACAATCACATATAGATGATTGGTTGTATCAGTGGACTTATACAACCATCCTCATCTCCTGTTGTTTAAGCTATGTGCAGTGGTGCGCGTTGATGCACGTAGATGTACGGATGATGCTCGCAGGAGCACGTTGATGCACGTGAAATGCACACAAGTGCATGCAGGATGTATGCACGCAGGATACACAAATGTTCGCATACGCAAGGGTATGCAGCAAGGTGCAGGTACATGGGCGCAGGCACAGGGCACGGGCCGGACCTATTGTGCAGGTACAGATGGGTTGTGGGGCGCAGGTACAGGCTGGTCGCAGGTAGAGGGCGCAGGGCGGCGAGGCGAACCTAGGCGCAGGGAGACCACGGGGCGCGGTGGAGCCACAAGTTGAGAAAGGAGGAGGCAGTGCTGGTTGCACAGGGAGGAGGGAGCGGTACACGAGGGCAGGGGGTCGTGCGTGGCGTTAGGGTTTGGATGGAATAAAGAACCCCGATCTAGGACCATTGCTCCGATACCATGTTGGGGAAAACCAATTACTTGATGTTTATAGAACCCTAGGCTTTCTCATATAGGAGAAAAGCCCTTGGATAAAATACAAGATAGATAACGAAGAAATGGAAAAAACATAAATAACCCCAAAGGATAATAATAATCTCAACATATGGTATTGGGAGTCTGCAATTGTTGGGATGTGAACTAATAATCTGGATATGGAGATTGAAGTGGGCTGCTACAATGGAAACCTTTGTGTATATTGCCATTATTTGAAGTTCTGAAATGGGTTTCCTTGGAACCCTTCAAAATGAGCCTCTTATATGAGATCCTCGAATTAGTCTTTCAGATACATTGATTCAGAGAATGGGTAATTTACTCACAGTCCTTATGGATCTATTTGTATCAAACCTCCGCCATGGACATAAGATATATGTAGTTCACATTAAGAATCTAATTCAAATAAACAAGTATAGTGACCTCTCAATAAAATATCTCATATGTTGGCCTCATCCAGAACACAAGGAGTTCACTAAGACCAGCCCCCATCTCTCATATTGACGTTGGAGATACAAACTCCATTTCCTCTCTTTGTTCCTCCCAACCACCTCTATTGATCAAGATGGGGGAAGAATAAATTAGGGAAGAATCTCTGATAATCTTTTTATTATTTTCATTTTTCACATCTTTCCATTTTTATGTTTCATACATCCAATTTTATTTTATTTTTTACGACAATTTACCATTCAAGCAGTAACTATCTTTTTTCTCCTTTTTTGACATCACAAATAAAATATATTTGAGTATATGTAAATAAGTTATAAATAGCTATTTGAGTATACCAGGGGGCAGCCCCATTTTTCCCATATCACAAATAGCTATATTTATTTAACTTTAGAAAAATACAATAAAATATATTTAAGTATATGTAAATAAGTTATAAATATAAAATTATGTATATAAAATAATAAAATTTGAAATGTAAAATAAAAATAAAATACATACTATATAGATCAATACACCTATAATTATACTTGTAAAAAATAACCTACAATAAATCTAATGTAAAAATAAATAAAAATGAGATTAAAATACTACATAAAATAATAAATAATTTTTATATTTTGGCAAAAAATCAATAAAATCATTTAGAATTTTTTTGAATTAATAGGGAATTTCAGCATATTTTGTCTTTTTCCTGATATACATAGCCCAAGTGGCATAGTCTTCGTTGACACGAGGTGGGACCTAGTCCTTGTTTACCTAGTCATCATCACCATTTTTTTCTTCGATGCCAATACCAATAAATGCATTATTGGAATTTATGAATTAGTATTTTAGTGTCTTTACCAGCCCTTATCTCCCCTAATTCATAAATGCCAATAATGCATTTCTATTATTTACAAGGGCCAATACTCTTCGTGGACTCTAGGTTGGACCTAGTCCTAAAGTAAGGTCCAATCAAGATCCAGTCTTCGTTTATTTTATTTATTTATGGTTAAAACATAAAATATATTTATTAATTTATGTATTATTTTATGGGTTAATTATTGCAAGTTACTTTTTATAAGTAAAAGTATAGGTATATTTACCTATATAATGTGTATTCTATTTTTATTTTTATTTTCTATTTTACATTTTATTATTTTATATACATAACTGATACATTTATAACTTATTTTAATATACTCAGATATATTTTTATTGTATTTTTATGAGTTTATTTATACATTTAATTAAATATATGTATTTAGTATATATGTATAAATATAGCTAATTCATCTATATATTTTGTATCATTATTTATAATATTGTATTTTTATGGTTTTATTTTATTATAATTATGTACAAGTGTTATAAGTAATATTTACAATATTATAAAATATAAAGTCATTAAAAAATAAAGAATAAATAAAATGAATATTTTATTCAGGTATACTATACAATAGGGTTCTAGAAACTAACTTTTGCATCTCAATTCCTAATTGAATAAAAACACCTACATTAAATAGCTAATAAAAAGTTATGTACAATTAAAGGTGATTTTGATGTATGTCAGGAAAAAGACTGCACCCATATTGGGTCACGTATGCCAAGATCTTGGTTGGACCTTATTTTTGGTACCTAGTCTAAGTAAAATCCGAAGATTGGAGCATGGTTGGATCTTAATCTACTTAATCATAGAAACCTTATAGGAACTGGAATTGAGACACTTCAACTCTGCTAGACTTAATTCTGTGAGACCATAAGACTCGGTTCAATTTCGTCTTGACTGGCAAAGTAGAATATTTCAAAACATACACATAACTCTTGTCGATAGTGACCTAGATTGCACACATGCACCTTAAAATTTGCTCACCTCAATTGAAGTGGTAGAGGGATGGATTTGCCGGCATGAGACAGGAGCCAATGGAAATATCAGAAGTCACACATTTGTGGCCATTGTACCAAATTGATCCAGTAGTCAGGAGGTCTAAAGATAGAAGTCGCGGGTTGCAATAATGCTTCAAAAGAGGGATAGTCTACTAGCTCAAGAGGAAAAAGTCCATATGTAAATGATGTTGTATGTAGTGTTAAAAAAGCAAAATAAAAAATCCAAAAAGAAAAGATGGTCAGAACTCAAAGAAAAATCAATTCTCATGGGAGCATGTATATGTTTGTATATTTAATAAGCAAGCTTGAGTTTCAAAACATATTCATGTGAGCCTCCAGCCAGATGACTTGGTTGCATTGGTCAAGCATCCTAGGATAGATACCTACACTGGCTACCACCCATTCTTCTCTCTACCTCCTTTTCTTGAGTCGGTTGTAACTGAACTTAAAAGGGAATACCCTGCTTCTTGAGGAAATAATTGTTGGTTTGGGAATTGAGTCGAGGAGAGCTACATATCACTGACACTGTACAAGATAGATTCATAGTCATAAGGGTTTACATATGAGTTCACTTATTTTGACCTGGCTATTGAGGGTGCTTGATTAAGATTTTGTGAATCTTAAAGGTTGTTGTATTTTAAAGCCAATTCCCAATAAGGTTTCGACCACAACTAAAACTGCAAAGGTCCAACCGATCTTCAAATTTTGATTTTATAAAGACAAGTTTGAAAGTTAAAATCAATCCAAGTTCTTTCCTTTTCTTTTCATTATTTTCATTTCTGCACTTATATGAATAAGTGTTTACTAGGGACTAGAAAAGGCACGTATATGGGGATGATGACTCTCCATTTAAACACCTTTATTCGTTCATTTTGGCCTTTAAACCTAGCTAAATGCGCGTGTGTATCATTATTTTGTATACATTAGCATCCATTATTTATTGTATAAATATTGTATAAAATATTATATTTAAATCTAAAATAAAAGAATAAAGAAAAAATAAAATGCCAAAGATATTTTATGACCATAAACCCTGAGATCTAGGCATCATGATGACTGGGTTGTCAAAGAATAAAATAGTAGGAGATAAGGGCCAATAAAGCCAGTAACCCTAACTCATACATGCCAATAATGCATTTTCAGGGCCTATTTTATTCTTTATTATTATTCATCAAATAAATAAATAAATTGTGTATATAAAGGTTGTAGATAAAATACATACAAAAATACAAAATTTATTTCACACAAAAATACAGAACTTATTTCACATAAAAATAATACAAATTGTACATTCTACACTGAAAATAAGAATCGAAAATCCAAACATCCCAGACCTGCATCTCCTTCGTATGAATTCAAAATGCATCAAAATCATCTTTAATTGTATATAGCTTTTTATTATCTATTTAATGAAGGTGGTTTCATCTAATTTAAAGTTAAGATGCAAAAGTTAGGTTTTGGACCTCTATTGTATAATATACGTGAATACAATATTCATTTTATTTATTCTATATACGTTTCATGATTTTATATTTTATAATTTTGTAAATATTAATTATAACACTTGTAAATGATTAAAATATAATAAAACCATAATAATACAATACCATAAGTAAGGATACGAAATATATATTTGAATTACTTATACTTATACGTATAAAATAAATACATATATTTAATTAAATGTACAAATAAAATTAATAAAATATAATAAAAATATATCTGAGTATATTAAAATAAGTTATAAATATATAAATATTGTATATAAATTAATAGAATGTAAAATAAAAAATAAAAATAAAATACATATTATATAGGTAAATATACCTATACTTTTACTTGTAAAAATAACTTACAACAACTTAACCCATAAAATAAATAAAAATTAGATTAAAATACTACATAAATTAATAAATATTTAAAATTAATAAAATCATTTAATATTTTATTTTAAACTAATATAGGTTTTTATTTGACGGCTTGTCTTTTTGCAGATGACGTTGTCCAATGAGGACCCACCCTCCATTGACTTGGGTCACCTTCTCCGACCCGAGCTCTAGGCTTGTCAGAATACATTTAACCTCATCTTCCTCGATTTTTGCCGCTCTTATCCTTCACTTTTTTAGGTTGATTCATTCTTCGACTTTTCGCCTCGATCCTCCACCTTTCATGCCAGTTTCTTACATTAATCCATAAATCACTGAATCGAGCCATTCACCTCGATCTTCTCATCCATGTACATAACCCCCTCATCGAAGCTCATTCGAACTCATTCCCTTTTGCTCCATTTCTTTCCCTCATTCTGTGCCCAAAGGCTCGAGAAGAGTGACAACTAGCTCGCCTACATTTTAGAACAAGGAGGAGAAGTGTAAAGGCATTCCCACCTGTCTCTGCCGCTCACCAATGTGAAGTTCCATCTCGCGGCCTCTGGCCTCTAGAGATACATTTTATAGATTTTTAGGTAGGTTTAGTCTTTGTCTTCGTTTTCTGTAGTTTATTTCATGTTTTAATTGCTTGTCTCGCCTAAGTTTAGGAGTTAAACTTCGCTAGAGCTCTAGATCTCCGGCCATCATCTTCACCATCCTTCACCTCGTTCTGACGCGCGCCAACCATTCCACTACCTTGTCCCTTCACTTCCCCACATTATCCCTTCACCATACCCCTAGATCTTCATCGGATCTAGATTTCGATGTCCATCATCATCTCCCTCGACCGAACCTCATCACTTTCATAAGGATCCTTCGCTCACTCCCTCCGACCTTTCCTTTGATCGTTCATTCATTCTTCTCTTCCTGCCGCTTTCTCTCAACTCAACTAGACTTTCGAATAGAATTACCTCGACTTTTTTCAATATATAGATATATAGTAGCGAAATCGCCTAAGTCTCGTTGGGCATTGCTTGAGAGCTTCTCAAAATCAGGGAGAAGTTCGGAGGTCATCCTCTTTCTATTAAATGCACCTCAGGACGTCGAATAGAATAATAAATTCTAGCTTCATTGAATAATTTAGGGATGTGAGGGGACTTTTTCAATCTTTTGCTTCTACTAGACTTGTGGGGTATACGTCATTGATTTCGTCTTCTCTCTCGGTTATTCCTGATGTCGGATGTCTTTATCCCAGTTCTTCCTTCAGTCTTTATCCCAGTCATTCCTTCCTTCTTTCTAATGTACACACCTCGGACAATAATAGCCATGATCATTTCCTTTGCTATGCCATCCTCTCTATATTCTTTGCAGGTTATGAAGAACTCGTCTGAGGGATAATCTGACTAGGAACGACCCCCAGGTCTTCGTCGAAGACCTTTGAGCTCCAGGGGCTCAATCAGTAGCCCCCAGACCCATTTGAAGCATCTGGGCAGTTTGCAGCAGCTGTAGGAACAAGTAGCAACCATTGGTGGAGTTATAGATGATCGGACGTTCGAGCATCATCCGATTCAAACTCGCTACGCATGAGTTCTTCATGGACCCTTGGTCGTTGTTCGATTAAGGTCAAGCTGCCAAATGAAGTAGTGTCCGTCAAATTTGGAGGAACCACAACCGTTGATCTCCTTTAGAGATATAATCCTAGCTGCCAAAGCTGAATGGGTACCGTGCATTGAGAGGTCGACACATGTCAAATGAAGAATCCAACGTCGCATGATCCCACACTTTAGGGAATAATTTACACATCTAGCCTGCATTTTTGTTTTATTTCTATTTAGTCAAGTAACTGTGTAAATTAGCTTAATATTTTGTGTAAAAACACGTAAGGAACCCTAGCTTTTGCGATAATACATTTGGGTCTAGTCCAGCTCAGTTCATGTGCTGTCCCACTTGAGCTAGTCATATTGCACGTTTATCCTTGTGGGTTTTTGTATTGTAGTTTAGTATTTAAAATTTTAATATTAGTTGAAACTTTTGGGTATTTTTCTGAATAGACCACATTTATTTTTAATTGAAAATATACCCTTGTTAGTTCATAAAATTTTTCCATTGTTTTCTATTTTCTAAAAATATAAAACGTGCTCCAAAAATCATGAAAATATAGGACTAGGTGCCTACTTTTGATCTTTCATGTTATAATTTTAGTTGTCATTTTAGGCTATTTCGTATTTATAAAAAATAAAAATATCATGTTTTATTTTCTGTTTGCTTTAAAAATCCAAAAAATTATAAAACTGTATTAAAAAATTCCATAAATATTATTGTTTGTTTATTATTGTATTTTGTACCTCCAGACCAAAATACCTAAAAATAGAAAAAGAAAATCTCTAAAAATTAAAAGCTCCAAAATCCATATAAAAATTATAAAAAATATTTTAAAAAACCAAAAATATTTATTTCTATCTCAGAATTTTATCTAAATTATTTATTACATATTAAAAATAGTTTTGGAAAATTTTAAGGCTTTTAGCTATTTTAAATTTCAAAATAATTTGACCAGTTTAATCAGTCACTTTTTTTGCCTATTTCTGATATTTTGCATTGCTTCATCTATATTGTGGGTTAATTGTTGATTTACTCTAGCTTTCGTAATAGGTCGCCACGACTATGGTGTTCTTGTCTTGTGAGTTCATCTGACCCTCGTAAAAATCAAGTTTTCATGGAGTCCTTATCAACATGTTATCACGAAGGTAATTTAGAGTTGATTGAACCAGTCCAATCTCATCCTAGTGGATCTAAGTATCATAGAAGGTTGATTTATTTTGGTTGATTTCTAATCTCAAAATCCTTGTTAATATAGTCAAGGTGGATAGAAGGTTCTTGAGGTTATTGCTACCAAATTTTTGTAAAAGTAATAAATCATCAACTAATTGAATGTTAGTGACTGCATTTCAAATCAATTCTTTACTTAAGATAAGACACTATTCTACTAGCTTTTATTAGCATATCAGTTACAACCGTTAATGAGTGGAGAAAGAGTAGTAAGAAAATGGGGTCACCTTGGCAAACCCCATGCAAAGTGCTAATGAAACCCACTAAAAGACTCATTGACCTTGGAAGAGAGTTTTGTAGTCTCAAGGATAGCAGAAATCCAAGCAATGGATGTAGTTGGGCATCTCGTTGCGGTGAGAATTTAACATGAGCATCCATCCGAGAGTACTAAATGCCTTTTTGAGGCCGATGGGATCAAAGATTTTTCCGTAGCATGTTATCAAGAACGGTTGATATGACCATTGACTCAATTATTGCCAATCGACATTTGATAAATTCACCTTGAGAAGGATAAATGGTTTCCTAGATCATAGGTGGCCATTGATTTACAAGAATCTTGGAGAAGATCCCTATCAAGAGGTCTTAGATTTAAATGGAGATAATTTGCAACACTTGTGGGGTCACCGATTTGTAAATAAGGGCAGTGGTCACACTATTAGATGATGGAGATCCAAGCCTCAAAAATCTGATGACCCTTGTCTATTGATCATGGTCATAAATTCAATAATAATTCCATCAGGACCGATGACTTTATTGTTCTTTAAATGTCTAATGATGTTTTCGACTTCACTCTAAGTAAATAAGTGCTATCAATGAATGTAAATCCAGCAATTGATAAGCATATTTTGTGGGATAACAATCTCCATATATGAAACTCATTTCTCGTGAAAAGTATCCGTGATTATTTTTTTCCTATACTTGAAAATCCGATTAAATCGTTTCTTCTTAATCTTAAAGAGCAACAATATGGTTTTTGTTTTGTTTAACGGATGGTGAAACCGTCAAAACTCTAGTATTCTTGTGTCCATCCACGATATAAAACACTATAGCTAAATGAATCTAGAGCTCAACTTCAATTCTCAATTACTTCTTTAGGTTTTCATTCAATTGAAGCAGCTCAAAATGGAGCTCTTCCTTTTCGAGGCCGAGCAATGTTTCCTTTTCACAGATGAGATTTTGTGAAGCAAAATTTCTCTGGTATGGTATGGTAATCGGTTTCTACGCTAGCCTTTTAATGTGATTTTTTAAATGTTTGAAATTTTGAATCCATAGGTGAGAGGGATTATCTAGGTCACATAAAATAAACACGATCCTAGTAGATTCACATGCACCCAATGATGCTTTAATGGTTCAACTTATATGAGGTATGTCAAAAGAAAGAAAAAAGTTTCAATCACTACTTTACCAAGATACCCTTGAAGACTAGATTTGAGTAAACTGTTGAAAGAAGATTATCTAGTAGACAATGGACTGATTTAGGAGTGAAAAACTCCTACAACAACTTTGATCCTTGGCTCTGTGGAAGATAATCCACAAGGGTCAGAGGGTGTATCCATTTTTTCTTCACTATAATAAAGAAATCACACACACACACACACACACACACACACACACACACACACACACATATATATATATATATATATTCTTGATAATGACAAGGAGGAAGGAGGGATCCATGTTGAATTAGGACTCGAAATGAAAGGGATTGCCTTTAATATAATAAAGAATGTCAAAAAATGCTAACGGTTCTAATAATATAGTAAGTTGCTGAGTGCTATACACTAGAGGGAGTAGAAGTGTGAGGCAAGGAAGGGGCACATTATATTTGTCCTCTTAGTAGTACTGAAAATTATTTATAAATAAAAAAGGAGAGAGAAGGCTAACTCACTAATGTACTCGATTCTAGGCTAAAGGCAGAAAGAAGGCTAAGAGCAAGAATCAAATATAGCCACCATCTAAGACATTTGACCTCCCACCATTATATAGTGATTTCAAGATAGTCTAAGGATTGTGGCAATGCTAAAGCTCTTTACGTTGCGCCTAAAATCATTCCAAGCACGACAGAGGTGGCCACTAAGCTATTTCTTTGGAAAGCTCCTACTAAGATGAGAAATTCCCAGATAAAGCTTCCTATACCAGGTAAACTCATATTGGCCCTTCCAATAGGACATTGTCCTTCCATGTGTAAGAAAGGCTAACGATCGTAGCCTCTAGATTCAATTATCTAGTGACACAACCAATTTCCATACCCAAAATGGTATTTTTATCACATTCTTATGATTTAAGTAAGAATATCCTTTATTCTTTTAGAAACTCTAATTTTAACTAGATCTAAAATACATTTTTTTCATAATACATTATTTAAATAATGTTCAATTTTGTGCTCATGTAATATTACGTGAGGCAGATGTTTGTAACCTCTCATGTTTTTTTGTAAAATCCGTGCTTTCTTTTATAATGCTTGTGTGCTTTTTGTAAAATAAAACTCTTATTAGTGGTTTATCATTTTTTTTTGTATTTCCAGCAAATGTCATTGCAAATAATGTACTTCATTCAACATTCATTATCCATTTGTAAAGTTTATATATGTCTTTGTCAATCGCATATCATATTAGTAATATATTAGTTATTTTTTGTATTTTTGTCGATAATTTTTTTTGTTTTGGTGATTTATGTAAAATTTGCAACTATTTTGCAGAAAAACAATAATTCATAAGATACATATTCAAAAACGTAAAATATACATTAAATTTGTAGAATACACATCAAATATGTCAGATATATAAAAACAACAATATTCATTCACACACAATCGATATGTAAAATGCATGTCATATTTATAAAATACATATCAAATATGTAAGATATATAAAAATGGCCACAATCACTGTGCTTCGTACGCTATCATCAAGATCCAAGCATTGTGTTGCCACCAACAAACCATTTTCCTCCACGTCCCACCATCATAACTAACATGATTCAAGCACCGTTGCAGCTAGCCTCCATGAACCACCATTGTCGTTGACATGATCAGTACTGCCACATCAACTGTTGTCATCGTTGTGATCCATACACCATTGCAGCCACCATCTACATGCCACCATCATTGTCCTCATGATCAAAGCGATCCTGCAACCACTGTCATTTCTTCCATCCTGGCATCATCACCTCTCCCATATGATGTTGCAACCACCGACTCGAGTATGCTATCACCTCCGCCCACATGTCATCGTCATCAACGGACTAAAATGATCAGGGTTTTGAAATTTGAATAAGCAAATAGGGTAACATGTTAATGGAGGAGATAGTTGAGTTGGTTAGATACTATATTTTAGATAATATATAAAGACCAAAATGGGTTTTAGCTTAATTAAAAATAATTAACATACCTTTAATAACTACCACTGAATTAAAATATGAAGGATTAGGATTGCTAGCCTTCATTAAGGATGGAAGGACCATGTCCCATTGAAAAGATATCCATAATATATATATATATATATATAGGGAAGCTACACAGGGGGGTGCAGCCAACTAGCTACACCTGAGTATTTTTTTCATTGATTTTTGATTTTTTGAAGGAAACTTATGACGGATTTACTTAGTTTATTGTGTGGAATATGTGTTTCAAATTTCATGCAAAACAAAAACTCCTAGCATGCCCATCTAGATATGGTCAATTTCTCCTGAAACCGTTAAAATGTGATAGCTTTGATGGAGATGATAGAAATATCGAATTTAGTTGAAATTGGTATGATATCATGGTGATATATAGTGATTTAAATACCCCTAGGTTTCATTTAAAAAACACAAACAATCAATGAAAAAAATGGCCGGGTGCAGCTAGTT
Source organism: Ottelia alismoides (assembly GCA_037367405.1). Classification (NCBI taxonomy): domain Eukaryota; kingdom Viridiplantae; phylum Streptophyta; class Magnoliopsida; order Alismatales; family Hydrocharitaceae; genus Ottelia; species Ottelia alismoides. The sequence goes on from JAZKJV010005835.1 coordinate 658,578, forward strand.
AGCTACACCCCCGGGTGCAGCTTCCCCAGCCCCCCATATATATATATGTGTGTGTGGGGGGGGGGGGGGAGGAGTATGCTCCCTAGTTGTAGCTAACTTACGTGCTCCCTCCCATTTTCCTTGTATTTTTCTTATTTTTATTAATTGAAGCCTATTGGAATTTAGATCACAATATGTACCATGGTGTCATTAAAATTTCGACTTAAATCGAGACTTCTATCCCCTCCATCAAGACTGTCAAATTTTAACGGTCTCAGAATTGCTGAAATTGATTGACCCCCTTCAAACGGAGGGCATATGAGTCTCTGAATCTGACAAAATTTGAATGACATATTAGAGGGATATAATGATGAATATACATAATTTTATTTTCCAAAAAAAATAACAAAATAGGAGAAAAATGAGGGTGGGAGTAGCCAATTGGCTACAACCTGGGTGTAGCCTCATTTAACCCTATATATATATAGAGAGAGAGAGAGAGAGAGAGGAATGATCCTATGAGAGCATGAGAGAAATGATCCTGAACCACATGATTTTGTTTTCTCTCTCCTGGTCTTCTCTCTACTGGGTGAATCATGTGGTCTAGAATCATCCCTCTCATGCTCTCATAAATTTTGGCTCTCGTGTGATCACTCCTCTCTCTCTCTGTGTGTATATATATATATATAGGAAAGGGAAGCTGCTCCATGGAGCAGCTAAGCTGGCTGCTCCACGGGGCAGTTTGCCCTCCTTTTTTTATTTTTTTGAAATTTTTTTCATGTATATTCATCTATATATCCCTCCTACATGTCATTCAAATTTCGTGAGGAACGGAGACTCCTATACCCTCCATCTAGAACATGTAATTTTTAACGGTCTGAAATTTGCTGTAAAATATCTGTTCTATATGGAGGGCATAGGAGTCTCCGTTTCTCACGAAATTTGAATGACGTGTAGGAGGGATATATAGATGAATAATACATGAAAAAAATTTAAAAAATAAAATAAAAAGGGAGGGGAAACTGCCCCATGGGGCAACTTCCCCGTCCTCATATATATATATATATATATGTGAGGAAAATGGGGCTGCCCCCTAGGGGGAGCTAACTTAGCTCCCCCCGCCCCATTTTCTTCAATTTTTTTATTTTTTTTTGAAAATTTTTTCCGTGAATATTCATCACTATATCCCTATATTATGTCATAAAAATTTCGTGTGAAACAGAGACTCCTACGGCCTCCATCCAGACATTCATTTTTTTAACGGTAACAGGATTTTTTAAATCGACCCCGTTTGGATGGAGGTCTTAGGAGTCTCGGTTTCGTATGAAATTTGAATAACATAATATAGAGATTTAATAATGAATTTACACGGTTTTAGATTTCAAAAAAAATAAAAAAATTTTGGGAAAAAGGGGCGGGGGGAGCTAAGTTAGCTCCCCCTAGGGGGCATACACATTTTACCCTATATATATATATATATATATATATATATATATATATATATCTGTGTGTGTGTGTGTGCTGCACCTTTCCTGGGTGTATGGAAAGCCTGTCATCTCATTCGTGTGTAATTAATCCAACGGTTCTAACTAATTCCCTTTTAATCTTAAATTTTTTAATGTTGAAAACCCATTTTAGTCTTTTTGTATCATTCTAAAAAGAATGTGACAACCCATATTCTATTTTTGGTTTATTCGATGAGTGAGTTCCCGTTAGGGTTTTCTCTTCACATAATAATCGACGTCCAGGAGGTGTGTGTCGAAGAGCAGGCCGATGACTGCAACCTACCTGTGCCAGGAGGTGTGTGTCGGAGAGCAGCCCGATGACTGCAACCTACGTGTGCCAGACCTCTGATATAGTGGTCGATCACCACCTCATCATCTGGATTGAGACATACGAGTGCATCGACGCCTGTGATCTCGACAGGAACTCCGTCGGCATCTCCTCAGATTTCCTTCATGATGAGAGCTTCATCCGCAATCTCTGCTCCACCCACTGCTACCAGAGTTGCCCCAACATTGTCGACCTCTACTTCCATATCATCGCTAGAGAAGGTAATTAAACCTGATATTAAAAAAAAACATGCCAAAGATTGGAATTAAGCAGATGCTTGCTTGCTTGGTTAATTGATATATTTGTATTTTTAGCATCATAATCATATCATAACTAGATTGCTTTGCTGATGTATGAAATTATCGCAGGTGTTTACCTGTCCAATCTCTGTAAGAGCGTCAAGGCATGCGCCATATGGTGGATACCCTCAGTTATGGAGTAGCATCTTATTATCCTTCCTCGGCACCCTGAAGGTAGCTTAAACATGTGATAAACACAGAGGTAGCGTTTCTCCTTCCATAACAATCGATGATGGCGGCGACATGCTCTAGGACGCACGCAACACACATGGAGGGAGAGGGTGACGACGCTCAAGGTCATGGCTGGAGATGGAGGGCATGCCTAGTTTTTTACATTCAGAGATCCTATTTTGCAATCTTGAGTATTTTTTTTTACAATCTCAGATCGTATTTTACAATCTCATATCATTTTTTTACAAATTTTGAAACTGTTTTTTTAGATTTATTTAAATTCCGTGATATGGCAAAAACTATTTACATTTATTTTATAATGCAGGATGCAAAATTACAATATGGATTCGAATTTTACAAAGATGCTTGGAATTCTGCAGGGCGTGAAAGTACTAAATATTTTTGTGAAAAACGCACATAATTGTGAGTATGGATTTACAATCTTCATACATATTTTACAAAATGTGCATGAATTTTTACAATAGTGTTATCAAAATTACAATTATAATAATATAACTATTACTAATTATGATTTTATTTTACAATGTAGGATACAATTTTTACAATAATAATGGGAATTTTACAAAAAGATCTGTTATTCTACATTGCGCGAAATTGCTACCACGTTGGCGAAACTTCATTAACTAGAAGGCAACGAAAAATCCCAAATCAGACATGCTAAAAATGGAAAAAAATACAAGGACGAAATAAATTTCAAATTCGAAATTAAATTCAAATTTAAAACGAAAATGTATGGACTAAAATACCCTTTTGGATAAAGAACCGCTTGATCGAGATCTAACGGATCTCGTGATGGGCATTCCATGCACCCAGGAAAGGTGCACCTCATTGGAAGGGCCCTATATATATATATATATATATATATATATGAGTGATCTATGAGAGCAAAAAGTTGTGAGAGCATGAGAGGGATGATTCTGGACCACATGATTCACCCAGGAGAGAGAAGAGTAGGAGAGAGAAAACAGAATTATGTGGTCCAGAATCATTCCTCTCATGCTCTCACAACTTTTTGCTCTCATAGGATCACTCCTATATATATGGGTTAAAGGAGGCTACTCCCTGGGAGTAGCCAATTGGCTACTCCCACCCCTATTTTTTCTCTATTTTTATATTTTTTGGAAATAAAAAATATGTATATTTATCACTATACTCCCCTAACATACCATTCCAATTTCGCCAGAAACAGAGACTCATATACCCTCCATCTGAAGGGGGTCAATTTCAACAATTCTGGGACCATTAAAATTTGACAGTCTTGATGGAGGGGATAGAAGTCACGAATTAAATTGAATTTTGAATGACACCATAATGACATATTGTGATCCAAATGCCAATAGGTTTTATTTCAGAAAAAATAAAAAAAATACAGGGAAAAATGGGTGAGAGCATGTAAGTTGGCTACAACCAGGGAGCATACTCCCTCCCCCCCCATATATATATATATGAGGGTTGATGGGGCTGTCCCTTGTTTGGCAAATATTTTTATTTTTTCTGAAAAATATTGACACGTATATTCATCCCTATATCCCTCATACATGTCATTAGAATTTCGTCAGAAATAGAGACTCCTACGGCCTCTATCCAGACAGGGTCTTTTTAAAAGTCCTGCGACCGTTAAAAAAATGACATATGGATGGAGGTCGTACGAGTCTTTGTTTCTGACGAAATTCGAATGGCTTATAGGATGGATACAGGGATGAATATACATGATGATATTTTTCCATAAAAAAAATTTTGCTAAAAATGGGATGGGGGCAGCCATGTTGGCTACCCCTAGGGGGCATCCCCATTTCCCCATATATATATATATATATATATATATATATAAGGAAAAGGGAGCCTACACCCAAGTGTAGGTAACTTTCCTACAACTGCCTCTTTCTCCTCTACTTTTTTTTTATTTTTTTGAAATGAATTTTGATGGAATTTAGATCACAATATTTTGCACCAAATTTAAAAAAAAAAACATACTCCATTTAATATTCTAAGTAAATCTCCTTAGGATCCATTTCAAAAAAATCCAAAAAAGAGGGAAAAAGGGATGAGAGTAGGAAAATTATCTACACATGAGTGTAGGCTTCCCAATCACGTATGTACAAATACATATAGGAAAAACTTGAAATGAGGTGTACCTTTCCATGAACTTGGTGTGACACTCTACATCAGCTCTTTGATTCCCATCACAGTCCTTATCAAAACCATCTTAACCCATAAAACCACTAATCTACTAGTCATTCGAATTCTATTTTTAGAAGTCTTCTATTTCCTATTGATTGAATCCATGATCTCGCACGATGGTATTTTGAATAGATAATTAATTTCAGGTAGTTATTTTATCATATCGAAAAACATCTTATGATCTGGTCATCATCATGTTGAATAGGAACTAAAGACACTCGATTTGATCTCCATGGATTCCCTGTCATCGTCTACAAGAAATCCAATGAAAAGCAAGGGTTCTTTTGATGATCTCGATATCATACAGGTATATTGTCTCTCTGTTCGTATATATTCCAGTTATTCAAATCTTGATTTTGTTCTCTTCTTTTCTATTTATCAATAGATTTCGAACAAACCCAAGGACTGTTTAGAAACCTTCATTCAAGAATCCCATGTTTCAAGTATCTTTAATCTATTTTTCAATTATTTTAATTATAATATTATTATAATTGAAGCTGTGTCCTCATCAATATCATTCATCAATTTATTGTTGAATTCATTTTATCATTGATTGTTCATTAGTTACAATTATACCATACGTTTTACGTTTGGCTGTTAAGTTTTACATTTCATCTTTTTTACAATCCGCTACCACATTTTACAATACTATCTCTTACTTCGTTTATTGGATCTAATGTATTCAAAATTCATTATTTTTCTCGACAAATGTTTTACATTTACAATTCCTCCACCCATTTTACATTCTATTGTCAAGTTTTACAATCTTATAAAATTACATACATATTTGCTTGATTTATTTTATTCTAATATTCGTTTCTCATGATTTTGGTATCTTTATCTTCTCAAAAATGTTTGTTTAAGAAATTTCTCATTTATTACAAATCATAATCTTGTAATAAGGTGTTAAAATCATTATTCATTTGCAAATTGTTTCAATTTTCCATCGAATATTCGGTCATGTTTTAAAATATTATTAAACAGAAACTAACTCTCAAAAGTTTGGTACACATAAATCTTTTTTCTCTTGAATAAAATATATTCACAATTCATCATTTCATTACTACTAGCTTGTATGATTAATATCGATTACTTCATCCAATAATTTTACACTTCAGTTTCTATTTTCCAATATTTTAACATCATTTCACATTTCTTGTTAGCATTTTATTTTTCTTATATTTTCTCCAACAATTAACAATTTCCTCATTTTTTTCACCAGCATTCAATGTAATATATTTTTATATGCCAATTTCATTTTCTGAACCCGTTCCTTAACGAGTCCTTTTATTACCAATACCATGTTCCAATTCCTCAATTAAAGAAAACTTGAGTGTGTAGCCCCCTGAAATAGAAATGGCATTTGGTTCAATTGGCATTGCATATAATTTTTATGAACTATATGCGACTATTGTTGGGTTTAATATTCGAAAAGGAAGTTGGAGTATTGGTATAGACAAAAACACGTAAGAAAAAATCATTATTCAAGTCCTTTGTTTGTTGAAAAGAGGGTTTTGATAGAGTTGTTTTCAAAAGGATACTCCCTGATTTTGTTAAGAATGACGATAGTGACGATTCTTTTTTCAAAGAGGAATGACATGTAGGATTGGTGAGGATTGGCTACAAAGCTCTGATGCCAATTAGCTTTAAGTATTCTCATAACGAAAGGATTGTGTTCATTTCAAACCTCAACATAATCATAATCTCGTAACTCCCTCAAAACATAAATACCTCATGCCTAATAGTATGTTCTCAAAAGCCATCAAGATGCTAGTAAAATCAATGATTGACGTCATCATACCGGTATCCAAGCAAACAACTTTCATAGACAATGTATGCATATCTAATAGTTAGGTTGGTAGCATAGTTAGAGATATTTACAATATCTACCAGAAAGAAAAAAACAATGCCTTGGTTTGTATGCCTATTTACTCTTTGAACATTTTGATCATTGTAAGAAGATGACATTGGATTTTTTATGTATTCTTAACAGATGACAAGAATAGGATGACATTGTAGTTGGTGTGATAGTGCATCCATTGAAGAGTACAACTTGTTTGGAGATACAATTTCTTTTGACACAACTACGGAACCAACCAATAAAAACTTGTATTTGGTTGAAAGATTCCTCAAAGAAATAGGGAAACATTCAATATCCATAATAACTGATGAAGATCATGCTATTGATGATGCTAATAAAATTTATTTTCCTCACTATTCACAATTTTTGCACATGGTATGTTATGGCTAATCTTAAAAGGAAGCTCAGTAAAATCAAAGATATTGATCAAATCCTCACGTCCTTTACAACAATTGTCTGAAAAAATGTTATTATTAAAGAATTTGAAGAAGGATGGTGTAAGGTCATTATTCAATATGATCTTGCATCCAATGTCTAGTTGAGCAAGAAGTATAGAATTCGACACAAGTGGATCATTTTTTTATCTGAAGGACCATTTTTTGGGCCAGAATGAGAAGCACCTAGAGGAGAGAAAGCATGATTGCATTCTTACAAAGTCAATAACTAAATAAAACTCATTGTTGGAGTTTGCCTGTAGATCACAAAATGCCATTCAATATTGAAGGAACCTCAGTAAGATCAAAGCTATTGACCAAGTCCTCACATCATCTACTAGAGTTGTCTAGAAAAGCATTACCATCAAAGAATTCTAGAAAGGATGGTGTAAGGCCATTGTTCACTATGATTTTGCATTCAATATATCGTTGAGCATGAAAGATAGCATTCGGCATAAGTGGATCGATTTATATCTGAAGGACTATTTTTAGGATGGAATGCGAAGCACCCGGAGGAGTGAAAGCATGAATGCGTTCTTACAAAGTCGCATAACTAAACATAATTCATTGTTAGAGTTTTTCTGTAGATTGCAAAATGTCATTCAACGTCGCAAGGAAAGAGAGAATGATATGGATAATGACACAGACATATATACTTCAAAGACTAGTTTCAAGTGGAAGATGAAAGAGTAGATGCTTGGTATCCATACAAAGTACATGCTCTATTTGTTTCAGAAATAACTTAAAAAAAGTAAGGATTTGAATGTTCGTATTGAACACGATATATTATTTGTTGCCAGTATTTTGTTTCCTATATTGGGAGTGCTGATCAAGCAATGGGAGTTTCAATTTCTAGACACACTAACTATCTAAGTTTTGTTTATATTATAAAGAGGTGGACCTAGAACATTAAGAAATCATGAAACTATCCTTTTTATGGGCATAATTATTAGCAAGAAAGGGCGGGGTCAACTCAATAAAATATGTTCTCATATCATTGCAGCTTTGATTGATGTAGATGATGATATTTTTTCTTATGCCAAGGACAAACTTAGCATTCTATGCTCTGATATTGAAAAGATTATCAATAACAAAGGAATTGCAATAACTGGAAGTGGTGATTTGATCATTAGATGGGATATCATCTATTAGGAACCAAACATTGCAAGATCGAAGGGAAGTAGACAAGGATGAAGACGTAAGGGCATCAGAAATAAACAAAAATGCAAAATTGAGCTAAGAAAAAATAGAGGAAGTCAGTACAAATCGTGTCTTAAATTCAATGTTGAACACAACTCTAGGAATTGTCCACTTAATAAATCTAGTTCATATGGGTAATTCCCTTTCTTCTCACTTAATCAATTTAACTGATTTTTTTCTAACTCATCTGTATCAGTTTATTGGAGTATCTGCTGATATCGATACAACATAGTTACGTCCAGATGATCTTTCTAACAGATTTATCTCTAAGGTAGTGTTCTTTGTGTCATATATACAATTTTGATTTATATATATTTCTATAACTAATTTTTTCTACATTGTAGGATTTTTTGAACCTAAATACTATGTTTTTGTAGATATTTCTTGATTGTAGAGACCATTTTTGATATATCTAGCCGATATAAACCAAGCATATTAGGTAGGTGCCTTTAATTTGAGACAATCTTTATTCTCATATTTTTATTCTTTTTCTTTTCAATTATCTAATTTTAATAATCCCTTTTATATGTTGTAGGAATATCTTTCATGCGGAGGATTACATTGGCATTGTATTAAGATTTACATTATCAGCATTTTTATTTTGTTCTTCTTTTCCTAATGTTCACTCCACTCTCTCCAAACCTAATCTTATTTTAGATTATATCGATATCCTTTTTATTTTCAATAAATCACTTTGCATGAACTTCATTTTCTCATGAAAGCATTTCTCTTCGATTCATCAACTATGTAAAGACATGGTTGTTAGTTTATGTATGTGTTTGATTTTACTCATCTTCTATTTCTTTTGAAATTTATTTGAATAATCTTTCTTCGGTATTTGTTTATAGTTTACAGTAGCTATTGACGTTTTAAAATTATTGTCCCCTACCTCTCTTTTTCTTTATCCTCTCGTGCCTCATTTCAAAGTCTCCATGTCAACAAATCCACCATGCTTTCTTATTGAAGTATTAAAAGAACAATGCATTCTTATTAAAAAATATAACCTCTCACTAAAGTAGTCCAGATCCATTCCCATTTAAATAATAAATGTTTCTCATTTTACAACATTGGTTGATATGTTACAATACTTGCCAATATTATACCATCCTTCTATATCACATGCTTTTTCTTTATGATTTGGCTTTTATTTCAAAGCTTTCATGTGGATACACCTGACATGCTTACTCCTTGAATTATTTAAACAACGAGCTCACAACCTTTAAAATATAACTATCCATTAAAATAAAAACTATCCCAAGTCCCTTTACAAAAGTAAATCAGTTATCATCCGACAATTTACAATATCTACTCAAGTCTCATTTCAAAGTATTCATGTGGATAAACCCATCATGCTAACTCATTGAATTATTCAAACAACATTGCATTCTTATTAAATTACTAACCTCCTATTAAAATAGCAGATATACATTCCCATAAAATTAATAACTATGCTAGTTTTTTTTCACAATATTAGTTTATATGTTACACTACTTGCCAAAATTTTTATATCCATCTTCTATATGGATTCATGCATGAATTTAGAGTTTTCAGAAGTAGGTCTTTCTTGAGATTTTAAAGCCACTATCAATTTAGGAAAAACATTATAACAACTTTGTAAAAGCATAAACTGCATATTGTAAAAAAAGTAATATTTTGTAAAATATAACACCATATTTAAATTAACATTTTTGTCCAGTCTAATAAAATTTTCACAATTATATTTCAATATACCTGTTATGTTAATATTTATTATTAAATCTATAGAATAAAAAATTGCATAATATATGGGAAAAATACCTAAATTATAAGTGATTCACCATATATATGGTGAGACCCCAAGCACACCTTTTTCGTGGTGAGCCATCAATGATATCCTTTGAATCTCAATCCAATGGTGCATTTTTAAAAGGGTATTTTGATAATTTTAATTTTCTTTTAAATTTAAATTTCATTAAATAATATAAAATACAATTTTAGGCTAGCTCGTTTTAATTCGAATTTTTTTATTTCTTTATTTGTCAATTTCGAAAATGTTCTCAAAAAATACAACTCGATGCAGATTTGTAAAATATAAAGTAGATTTTATAGAATTTATATTTAATTTTGTAAAATTCAAAAAATATGTTTTTTATATCCCCGTTCATTAAATTTTTTATTTAAATTATTATTTTTATTTGTAAATTTTATATTGTCATTTTTAATATGTCACAAGTATGTGTAGTTTCTTTTGTGTGTGTAACACTGTTATGGTGGCTTTGTAACATTTTAGTGAAGATTCGCATCAAAAAGTATATTGTTATAAATTGATAAAAAGTATAAAAAAGATCTGAGATTGTAAACAGTAATTGAGATTTGTAAAAAAATGACATGAATTTGTAAAAGACACCGGGATATGTAAAAAAAGATGTGAGATTTGTAAATAACCACGTCCCTCCTATTCTTTCGCCACACGCCACCACGACACGCTCCACCTTTACCGCATGTTGACTCGATCTCCCTTTGCACCCCATCTCTTCCGCGCCTCCTTCCTCCACCCTCGTCCATGACTCCTTGTAATGTGCCATTGTCGGGAGAGAAAGGGTAGAGGGAGGGAGCCATACTCCTCCTCATCGCACACGGTCGTCGAGAACTCCAAGAAAAAACCCTAAATCCACACGTGAGATCCAATTCCAAAACTCAACTACCCCAAATCTCCCAAAAAATCAATTTTGAATAGATTACGAACTGGATTTCAGCGATATTGGGCTCAAACAAAAAATTTTGAAGAGAAGAATTAAGATCGAGAACATGATCTTCGATGTGTGTGCCATCGTCGTCTCCAACGAATCTAGAGTCGCCGACCACCTCCTTTTCTAGAGGCATTATCGAATAAGAGAGAGCCGAATGAATCTTTTCATTTAAGATAAATGGTTCCATACCATTTAGGGATATTGGATTGTCACATTCAATATTTATAATGTGACAAAATGATCAAAATAAGTTTCTGATATTAAATTAAAATAACTAATATGTAATTAATTTCAATCGCTTGATTAAAATAGAGGGATGAGATTGTGGGTTCACCATGGGAATGATGAACCCTAATCTCATTTGAAGTTATTCCTATATATATATTATTTTCTCCATGTTGCACATAATCTCTTTATATATACAATATGCTACTAATAGCTAGTGACTTGGTGGTTTTCACCTTGGCTTATGGATTCCTTGTTCTTAGATGGTGTGTCTCCCTCTGGCAAAAGATCGATGTACCATATCATTCATAACTACTGCCTATTAGTCAAAGATATTTGTAATGTCTCCCTTGAGGTTATTAGGTATCCAATGAGTTTCTCAAAATGTTAGTGAAGTTTCTATTTTTGCTTGCATCTCAAATGCCAAAGTAGTCAAAAAGAATAAAGCTAACCATTTCCATGGATATTAAAACATCATCAAGAGAGAGAGAGAGAGAAACATCTTAGGACTCCAACACTATAACAAAACGAACCTAATGCAATGAATAATTTAAATATCATTGTTATATCTTCTGACGTTAATGATATAACAAAAATACTAATATTCATTGCTAAACTATCTTTTATCTTTGTAATTAACATGGAATGCCATATTTGTTAGAGGTTCATATGCTTATTCGTTAAAATTTGTATTAATCATTACTGAATCTAACAACTATAAGTAAAAGTTAATGATTAACTGTTTATATGATTCATTGCGAAAAAGATATCAAAGAATACAATATACGTTGTATTTTAAAGAACTAAGAAACAAATAATATTTGTTGTTTTACATTTAACTACCGGATATATACCAGAGTATCTGTCACTTTAGATCAATTTTATTGTAGAGAAATCCAAGCCTAATAAAATCATAGCAATAATAGTTCATTGTTTTCAATAATTTTAGGATTCAAAAGAAAGGTTGAGGTGGAAAGTGTAGGGATCAGTTAGTTTAACAAAATTAAAACACCAACCTTGTTATATTACTCCCAATCAATATGTGGTGAACATCTCCCCTCCATCTGGCACATATAGTGGTATAACAGTGATTTACATGAGTAAAACCAAACTTATGAATGTGGTCTTGAGTAGTGAGAGATCTTCTTACGCTTGCACAAACACCATAGAAAAAAAGATGCTCTTGGGCAATATAAGAGAGCAAAGTCTTCAGTGGAAATTTGAAGTGAGCCCCTATGCTACATTAGTTGATGTCAGTGTTTGCTGATGGATTGGGATTTTTAAAGAGGCAAGAATGTGTTCAGGGGTTAGAGATATGAGAGGTGCTACCCTTGAAGTGAGAGTGACATGATGTTATCCTTCTATCCACTAAGTTTCAATTAAATTTAAATCAATTCTAGTCGTCTGGTCGAGCAACCAACTTTGTGATAATGGTAGTTGTAAGTACCTAAAAGGGAATTCACTGATTTGGCATTCTAGTTTGTCTACAATACCTTGTTGTTCACCATGTGAAAGATTCACGATGTTACAGAGTTAGCTGAATGGGTTTGTTGTTGGTGAATACTGTATACATTGTATTCTTACTCATCGATATTACTTGTGTAAGACGATATTGTTTGTGCAGTCAGACTGGGTTCAATCTTGGTGAATGAAAGGGGTGCTTTCTCACTTGTCGATATAAAGGATGAACAAATGATAGGAGACTGTTAGCTAATGTGAAGGCTATTTGAGAAAGATATTATCATCTTCTGTAGAGGTTTTGTCCTTGGGTGCTTCTCCAACATCAGGTGGGTGTGATGATCGTGCAATGGGGATGTCGTCCAAGATAAAGAAACACTCTCTTAACGATCATCAAAGTTAAAAACTGTCGTTGGCCTCTGGGACATTTTAGTGTATGGATTAAAGTGTTTGGGGATGTTGCTTCTAGTTTGATCTTTAGTCTTTTTGGTTGTTATCCTGAAACTAGTTGGTTATTAGTGCCCCGCGTCTATACATGCCCCATCTATCTTTATTGCACCGAACTGACTATGTTGTATTGTATCCCTTTCTCTAATGATGATTGAACTTGAACCTTTTTTTCTAAAAGAATCGGAGTCAGCAAAATTTATCTCTAAGACAGAGATAAGGAAACATACATTTAGGTTTTGATTTAGGTCCTCTGATCATTCCTCGTTCCACTAGTTAGTTTAAAATGACATCATGAACATTAAATGAATTAATGAAGAGCGATGGAGGTATGAGATCTCCTTAGTGAGTACCTCTTAGGGTTTGGAGAAACCCATTGGGGCATTATGTAATTTTGAGTTTTTTACACTTGTACATCTCTGATATTTTGCTTTTACAGTTGTGCCCCTTGATGAACAGCTAAGTGGCTATTTTAATGTAGTCTCATTGTAATACAGCATGTCAACGATCTATCATAAACCTTGGGCCTTAAATATCTCTGCGAGGAGGAACTCAGTTTGGATAAATTATTTTTACCTGGGAATGTTCAAGGTCGAACTCAGGAACACAGGCTACCTTAATGAGTAATCATATCCTAATACCAAAATCAAGTGATGTATTTATCTACCTAGGTCAACAATGTACAAACAATACAATGCAATATATGATGCATGAACGTAATGTATTTTATTTTTATTTCATGCAATAAAACTATATGACAGAATGACACACAATGAAATTCAATGCAAACAAGATACGATGCACAAATATACCCCTAAATGATCAATAATTGAGAAATAAGTTTAGATTCAGCTTCATGGATATTTGATGCATTAAAATATATATATGTTTAAGCAAATGGCATTCAAATGCAAGAGAATGTGACACAATGACACTCACATGAATTTGTCCTATCGAATCAGGGAACCAATAATGCCAATAACTAGATAATTAAGCATGCACCAAAATGCAATTTACATAACTGAAAAAGGAATTCATGTGTTCAAGTTATAAAAGAAATTATCTTGAGGTATAAATGCAAATAAAAAGATAGAAAATAAATACAAAATTATCACAAATAGGCCTCTGAGGGGTATTTTTGCAAATATGAAAACCCGACAGACTATCCTTGTAATTTTTCCAACTACGCAGGGACTATTTTACAATTTCACAAAACTAGTAGGGTCCTTGCATAAATTACCCAAGCGCACCACGTGAGGCATGCACACTTAGGACCTGCATGTGATTTTGGACAAGTCTAATGATGCAGTTGCAAATGACCTCGTACTTGACGCGCTTCGTAGACTCCATGAGGTTTGGAGTTTGGCGTGGACTAAGGTAGGTGGCTCGAGCAATGTGGGTGACTCGAGGAGGTTCGACAAAGGATCAAACCCACTAAGCTAGCTGGTCTGGAGAGGTGACTTGGAGTGTGTATGAGTCATTCGATCGAGATGATCGGATGGTACTTATTACGATGCTCGTTCTCCTACCCCGCCTTCGCTAGGCGACGATGATGGGACTCCGACGATGTGGCTTTGGATCCTCCATCTTCCTTAGATCATGTAGAAGATCCCATGACATTAGTTGTCCTCGGGCAAAGATCATGGCAGTCACAGAAGCTTCTGGAGTGGCTTGGAACGTATGGGCAATGCTTCCTCATCGAAATATATGCTCTAGGTTGGAGCATCTGCCGAATCTTCAGACAATGAATGGTTCAACCTGTTGAATGGTTAGGTGGACAGCCAAACGTGTGTGTGAGGTGTGTGCGAACGAGAAGTGAGGTGCGATGGGGTCCTAAGCAAGTGGAGGAACAAAGTACCTGGTGGGTTCATCTCCAACAAACTAGAGAAGAAGGGGACAAGGTGATTAGGGTTCTAGAGAAGGGAAGATGTGAAGCTGAGGGATTGGCGAAGTTGAGGGGTGTTTGACGAAGCTTGGGTTGTGATCAATTGAGGGTGAGGTTGAGTGTGTGCACCTAATTAAAAGGGGGGAAACGGAACAAAGAAGCTCACATGGAATTGAATATTGATGCGAGGTGAATAATGGGCTTGGGATGAGCTTCAAAGGAAGATCTAGTCTTCGTTGAACTCCCCCAACTAGTGGGAGCAGCTCGAACGATCGAGTGAGCGACCATGGAATGGTTTGAAGGCCATGGGTCTCACTGGAGATCAACCTCCATGGTTGCTCTTCAATTCAAGGGGAGGATAAAAAGGCTAGCAGTGGCCTCACACCTAGGGTGGATACCATGAATGCGGACAGATGTGATGGATTTGAAGAGGTAGATGATGGTTCCTATGTGGTGGTCGATGAGGTTTCAACTGCCTCCCCATCATGGATCGTGGGGAGGAATGGATGTCAATGCTCGGGCATGTAAGAGGGTGATTAGAGCTACATAACGAAGGAGGAGTCATGTGGAGACGAACTGTGATGTGGTTGGGAAAATTCAGTGAAATTGAGGGTTGGAGCGAGCTCAGATCTAACTGATCAAACGACCAATATGGACGGGGGCAAGGAAAAAAGGACCAGTATGCGAATTGTAATATGCAAGAATGGAATCTGTGTCCTCCTTAAAGCATGTACAATTGTAAGTAACCCACATGCATTGGGCCATAGTACATGCATCTACAATAGAATATATAATGGTGAATTGAATGGTCGTTTAAGCCATCGTATTCTTTTACCACATTTTTATTTCCAACTTACAACTAATGTCAGAATCAGAAATTAGTTGGCATACTTAAAGTATTAAACATGCACACATGCATAAAAAAACCAGATAAATGCAAGAAGAACTAAACCCACAATATTGGTGTATATAGGTGTTAAATTGGGTAGGCCCGACCCGAATCCGACCCATTTTGTTTGGGTGAGGTTTGGACTTGGACTTGGAATTTGAAAATAAAATGGGCCTAAGCCCGGCCCATTAGCCTAGGGATGCAAACAGATAGGGATATATCCTTATCCGATCCATCACCGTATCCGTTTTATACAGATTTTGACATCAGCATACGCACTCGTTTTAAAATGGATATGGATACGGATATCGTTTTGATATCCGCAAGCATCCGTATCCGTATCCATATATCCGTTTTCGTATATAAATATAGACATAGATTTATTTTTAACCATATATAACAAAATTCTCTAACACATTTAGTATTTTAACATCATGTGTTTCCATCCAATTCTTATATATTTAAGTAGATTCTATAGAGTATTTCTAACATTACCCGTGTGCAATCAATATCTGTTTTACATCCGTATCCGTTTTTTAAGGATATGGTAAGATAGTTTTAATATCTGTCAATATCCGTATCCACATCCGTATTCGTATTAGAAACTGATAAGGATACAGTAATACCTCTATCTATATATGTATCCGACTGTTTGCATCCATTGATTATCCTGTATACTTAAATGGGCTTGGGATAGACCAACTCAAACCCGACCTGACCTGGCCCGATGTCCAATCCTAGTTATGAAACTTTTACTAAAAGTACAGAATTGAAAATTGAGGGAAAGACGTTGCTAGAGTAGGAGTCATTCCCACTCATTCTTGACACCAACTGATGTCAAATGCCTTGGATCATATATAGATCCTGGAAACTATTAATAAATCATACGATGCCTTATGTTTTGTGCAGGAGAAAATGAGATTAAGTCAAGTAAGATGGATAGGAAATTTAGGTATAACATTTGTTCTCAACAATGTGCAGTTTATAGTAACGCAATCATTGAAGTTCCCCTCATGGGTCATTGAAGTTCCCCTCGTGGGTTGGAAGGGTCATGTCCCTCTCACGCTTCATTATCTAATGACTTCGGGTTAGATGCAAAGATTGTGTTCATTGTGATGTTTTGATAAGGATAGTGAAGATAATTGGGAAGGTTTGTAGCATGTAATATTTGTAACCTCGATACATGTCGATTATTAGCGCATGCATACAAAATTCTACGCAATGAACTCAGGTTTCTGACGATGATCGTTCATGGCTAGCTCGAACTAAATTAAAGTCCCCCGCATTCTTAGGCCCCCTAAAACCTCCACACAACTTAAGAATTGATGATACGGTTCAACCACATCAGGCGCGGATGTGACACTGTGTGTCGTCCGATGGTGATCATGTTTGGGCACTGATCTCGGAGCCTTGCCGTCGGATGGCTTGAAGCACCGTAACAGTGCCTGCTATATATATGGTTGAACTACAATAGAGGATCTGTTTCCTTTCTCACACTCGAGTAGTAGACCATAAATATATGTTAGCTTAAAAAGTGAATTTCGAGGAACTCAGCTTGAGGTGATCATAGTAAGTCGTCCATGTGGGTTATCCCTAATTTTCCATATTAGTTCTTCGAATATCTACATCAGAAAACTTTTATGAATGCGAATAATATCCTTGTTGCAAAAAAAAATAAAATAATTTATTCATGAACACCATCTTTTCAAAATACTCGTGTAATTTATCTTTCGGATGTTATTATATATATACACACATTATTATGTTTCAACATATAAGTTGTTGTATCTGTCCATTAATACAAAACTAAACTAATACATGATAAAGTGATAAAGTGCTACTGCAAATCCACATAATGATGCAGACTAAAAAGTCATTTACGTTGTATGTGTTTTGGATGAAGGAAAGAAGTTGCATTTGCAAGTATGCATTGTACTGTAGTCTACAATATGTTGCCCCATGGATAATTTTCTCTACCTTTAACCATAGAACTTCTACGGACAACCTGACATAACCAGTTCATCCAAAAGTCTATTTTCAAGATGGTAGATCTTCTCTTGTATCGGTTCCACGACGCGAGAAATTTTACCATGAAATGATGAAACATCAATCTATCTTCAAGCAAAGCGCACTGCGATGGGGGGTTAGACTCACTTAGTTTGGGAGCATGTCACTCCTTGAGGATCGTGGAGATATTTCTCACCGGGAGATTGATTAGGCTAAATCGGTTTATAGTTTTCTACAGATGATCGAGCTCGTCTGGGCCAGATAATTTAAGATGCTTCTATCGCGAGATGATCAAATCTACTTCAGTTGAACGCAAACAACAAGGCCTCCCATGTTAATGTAGAGGCTTCGAGTATAGCTTGCTATGGTAATCAATGTTAATGTGGAAGTTCATGTAGTCTCATTTGACGATGTATTACCATTGTTCTCTCTAACTATGGCGCTACGCTTTCGACCTTGATGAATGGAGTACTCATTTGATGAGTCTGGTACTTGTATCGCCATCATTTAACCACCCGATTATTAATGTGTCGCTACCAAACACATACATGTTTGCAGTAAGGGTTTCCAACTCCTTCTATAGGTGCACGAGAGCGCCAAGCCTAACGTCTACAATGAAGGTTCGGTTCATCTCAGTACTGGTGACGATTCATTCTAGACTCCTACTTTCCAAGGTCAAGAGTATCGTCGAACTTTATCTGTAACGGCCACTAAATTAATATCCGAAATTAAGACCATCGATTAGTTAATAATATTAATATAATGGATTTAATAGAAGAGAGAGGGGTTGTGGGGCAATTATGACCTTGCCAAAGCAACCCTTCATTCTCTTGGGTGAGTTCCATCTTTGGAGTTGCAAGGGGGCCATTTCGTTACTTAAGAGAGGGAGGAAGAGAGGAGAGGAGTCTAGTGATCAACTTCTTCTTCTTCCTTGGCCGAATATCACACGACCTTCATCACCGTGCAGGACATCATCTTCGGGTCGCGGTGCTGGTTGTGATCGGAAGAGAAGAATCACGATTTAGATCCAACCCTTGCAATGCATATCCCTTGCGGATACGGTATGTGTTCTATTGTTCAAGAATCGTGATCGTTCTCGGGTTTTCCCGAATTTTTTGTGGCGATATTAAATCTCTGATTATCGCTGCATAATGTTTTGCTTATAGAAGATATTGTCTCCATCATTTTTTTTCTCTCTCTCCATGATCACAAACTTAAGTATGTAGATAGATTATTATTACTTTTATCCTATAATAGTTCACTGCAAACAAAGAAATTAATGGTTTTTTATTTTAGTTGGACATTGATATCGTTGCTTCCTAATTCCGAAGTAATCATTCCATTCTAATCAACCTCCTTGAAGGGCCCTTACTATCCAATTGAGGGATACTCTATTATCCTTTTATTTCTCTAAGGTAGATTACACATGCACAAAAAAATGGAAATATTAAATTGCAGTTACAAAAACTATGAAAAGGATTGAACAATAAGCCCCTAAAGAATGGGTATGGGGGGGTTAAGGTCAAATATTCGTATATGTCATTAGTCTGACGTCATTTCTTATTTATATAACAATGTTGGTATATGTGGATTATAGGGGGACGTGTGAGATAAGTTTTCCAATCATCTAAATGGTAATAAAGTACACTAGAGCCTTATCCAATGAGCTCGCATGCCATTTCCTGGTTATGTGAAGCAGTGCTCGTGATTGTGATATAGTGCATGCCTTACCCATTAATAGTGAATCCAATTGAATAACTACCGATTTTGCTTCATCCTGAATAGCAGTAGATATTGTTATATTGTGTAAAGTATTATTATAACGTGTTAAAATCATGCAAGAACAAAGATAAATGGGGTATCGATATTTGAGTGGGCATATAACATTTAGATATTAACCACTATATTAGTCATAAAATAAAATAAGTCATTCTAACGAAAGAGATAAGGGTCAATTTGTAGAAGAACAAAGTATCAATTGGCACATTAACGCTAAGCGGAGCTAAGTGCTACACATCATGGTAGGAGCCACCTCTAGAGTCCTCTTACCGAGTTCGATATGGACACATGGCCTGAAGGGCAACACCTTCCGAGGGTGTCAGGTTTAGTAGAACCTAGTGGAAAGTCCACATATTGACTCAGCTGATGTCATCACGGAATGAATACAAGTGAATGATCATAATTGTATGGGAAAGCCACTAGTGCCGGCGGTAGCTAAGAAAAGGCCTACTTTATGAAAAGAATGAGTATAAGAGTATGCGTGCAACTTTAGAGCACAATTATTGAAAATGTGAAAATCCTTGTGTTATGGATATAACCGTATTGTCATACTCCTTGGTAATTTTATCAAAGCATTCTTGAATTTTTTTTGTATCCCTCTTATCGCATGCTAAGCTGTTTGGCTTACGAGCATTTTTGTCGCTCCTGTGGTTTTGCCAGCCGCAGGTTCCTTGGAGGAGTAGCACCTGGAAGTAGTTGGGTGGCTGGTAGAAGATTTATCATTTTCTTTTGGTAGTGCTAGTTTCCTTCTCATTACCTTAATGTTAGATGTATCCAAGAAACATTTTTGAGTTGTTCTATTCTGTTTATTTTCTTTTTTTATCGAGGTCTTTTGAGGGATGAAACTTTGTCTTGGAATATGTCAAGCAACTCAGTGATGATATCCACTTCATTGAAGTATCTCAATGACATAAATTTTGTTTCTTATCTTTTTGACCGTCTCCTTAATTGTGGATTTGATATGCATGAGTAACCCTCGGATCCGACGTGGCATGTCGTTTTATCATGCTTCCGCTGGTCACATGGATCCGCATCGTTACATTGTCTTCCAACTATCGACTTGCAGTTTAAGGAGTTGGTATTTTCATGTTCAATAAAAGGGTTGTCATATGTGACCGGCTCTTGCAAATCTCTTGCATGGATTCTTTAAACGGAGGCGGATTGTATATTATGGTGATGTACCTGCTGTGATGGCGTGAGTCGCTCAATCTTGATCAAGCGATTCACACGATTTGCATGGTACGGACCTTCAAAAAGTGCAAAATCGTGTGAACCACTCGATCGTGATCAAGCGACGCACATGGCTATTGAAGAATCTGCTGCATTTCGACCTGCAGCAAACGATCCTCTACGGGGTTTTAAGTCAATCTTTACATTTTAAATCGTTCGCTTTATTTTCTCAAGACCTCAAACTTCAACGGTAAAGGATTACGGTCCGAGAAGGTTCTAGAAAGGCTACTCATGGTAAAAGATGAAAATAAGTTTACTAGAGATTCATTATGGAGAACGCATAATATTTCAATAAGGCGGAATGAGATCCCGTAATCATCAAAAGATCTACACGGCATGCCATAAAGGATAATCTAGCCTCACTAGAAATGTCCCGTCGAGCTGGAAATATTTCCCAAATGAATTAAAAGAAAATTTTTATCCCGCAGACTCTATAATCTTTGTCAATTACCTCTGCGACCTTTGAAATATCGTAATTCTTCCCTCGACCATGTAAACTTGCTAACCCTTACCCTATAAACCATGTGGTTAACCCCCTCCCGTTTACCCGTTAAACCTAATCGGATTCCGTTACATTCTTTTATGTTATGCCTATTTCATTTGTCGAATTTACATTAATTACCACTCCCTCTCACCCTCCTCCTTTTCCCCACCACCCATCACCCACCACCTCCTCCCTCCACCGCCCTCCTCCCTGACCTCGACCTCCTCGTTCCCGACCTCCGTCGTCGCCCTTCACCTCCAGATCCTCTGTCAGGACCTCGAAGCGCCCCGCCTCCAGCAGCTCGACCCCGCACCCCCACCCCCTAGCCTTGAAGCGCCCCGCCTCCAGCAGCTCGACCCAGCACCCCCACCCCCTAGCCCCCGACACTCGAAGCCCCCTCACACCCCTGCGCTCGAAGTGTCCCCACCTCCCGTTATTCGAGCCCCCCCCCCCCCCCTGCCTCCCGAGGTTCTTCCCCCCAGCCTCCGCCGCGGAAAGCCCCCTGTGGCTAGGGCTGCTAATTGAACTAAATCATTCGAATTCGATTAGGATTCGTTCGATGAAAATTCGAAAAAAGTTTGATTCGAAACTAAATGAATTGAATTTGAATTAACTTGGGGATTCGATTCCCAAATGAATCGAATATGAATTTACTTGAATTTGTTCGATAACAATTCGATTCGATTTGATATTTTATATTCATACATATATGCATACATGTAACAATGTATTTATATATACATAGTACATATGTATACATGCATATAATACATAGATATTTACATATATACATGTAACAACCGCTCTAGGTTGATTAGGATCTTTTCTGAATATTCTCATGCACGTAATTATAGCATAATTATACTAAAAGGTTTACATGCATCTATTTGAATTCATTAGTAAGTAAATAGATGTAGAAAGGAGTATACGAATATGTACTAAAAAGCTACTAAATTTCATTTACATTGAAAGATTTTGCATTTGCATTATATCACTAAGAATAACATGTGCATGCAACTAAATCTACTCTCAAACCAACTTACTAGATTTATTAAGTGATTAATTTTAAACTTATAATCATATCCATGCTCCATTGATATGATTTACCATGTTCACCCTTCATCGCTATAATTTCCGTACTCATAAAATCATGCAATACTGGCATGACTTGTCAATGCGAGACGTGTATATGCAACATTCGACCCCCTAATGAGATGTAATCTCTTTCCTTTCCTCTTTATAACCAAGTTCAAGTGGGTTGACTGCAAAATGAGTTAAAAATGTGGGACCTTCATGCGTCAGTTGTACAAAAAATCTAATTTCATGTCTTTACTTATTATTTTAGCCAAGTGACAGTAGCTTAGGTATGACTTACTTTGTATAGGTACAATAATCAATCTTACAATAATAAAAATTCATATATTTCATTTTCATGACTAATTTTTGATAATGAAGATCCTCATGCTTAATGAAGAGGTAATATCTTGCTACATTATTTTTTTACTATTCTCATTATTTCAGATAATAATATTAATTGGTATCAACTTTCTATACAAGTCTGGTCATGCCATGCATTAACATGCAATGGTAATTATAATGTATTCAATTTTTTTGTCAATGATATTATATCTCTTTGATATGCTCATATAATTATATTGTACTTATACATTTCTTCATCATTTAAAAAAGAGTATATTTAGATTGTGAACGACATAATAAATATAAAAATTATGCACTTTTATCCACTGTGTTGTATTGGTTTGATATTTTCCCCGATTTTCTAGTTTTTTAACTTAACTTAGTAATATGCTTTCAAAATTAGATTTATACAATAAATTATTTATATTATATTATTCTTCATATACTATTATTTATATAAGCTTTAACGCATCAATTAACATTTAAAATTTGAAAAAATGAATCGAATTCGAATATTCGAAACTTCAAATGAATTGAATATCAATTTAAGTAAGTAAATTCGCTTGAAATTCGATTCGAAGGTATTCGATTAGCACCCCTACTGGCCGTAGCCCCTGTCTCTCGCCGCTCGAGCCCCCCTTATGTCGCTCGAGCGCACCCCCCCCCCCCCTGCGCCTCCCGAGGCACTCCCCCCGGCCCCCGCCGCGCAAAGCCCCCTGCACCCGTAGCCCCCGCCTCCTGCCGCTCGAGCGCACCCCCTGGGCCCCGCCGTGCAAAGCCCCCCGCAACCGCAACCGCCGCCTCCCGCCGCTCGAGCACCCTCCCCCCAGGCCCCCGCCGCTCGAAGCCCCCCGCAGCCCCCGCTCGAGTCGCACCCCCTCCCCCACCCCCCACACACACACACAAGCCCGATGCCTCCCCTGCTCAACCCCCCGCCTCCCTCCAGCGTAGGCCACCACCAACCTCCTCCCCTCCATGCACGTCCTCCAGCCCCCACCCTTCCAGCCCAGGTCAAGCCGCAGCGCCACGCCCCCTCGCACACTCCTCCTCCAGCCAACCAAGCTAATGCCCAAGTCGAGCCCAACTCATTGAGGGAGTAGAGATGGAAGAGACTCTTGGTTAACTCTAGTCGTCCGATCGCGGATTGGTTAGATTAACTCCTTTTTAACCCAAGAAAGTTAACTCAAGATGCGTTAATTTAACGGTAGGGTTCGTAGGGTAAGACGAAGCAAGTTTATAGGATCGAGGGAAGAATTACGATGTTTCAAAGGTCGTAGAGGTAATTGACAAAGATTATAGGGTCTGCCGGGTAAAAATCCCAATTAAAAAATACAACTTATCTCGACCATGGGGAACCATATAAATATTCATAAGTTTAAAAGTAAAGTTAGAGATACGAGAAAGGTTGAAAACAACATCATATGAATATAGGTGTTACTATATTGGTAAAATAAGGCTGCCTCCGCCCCATAAAGATGGATACAATATATAATGGATATAAATCAGATACGAACAATCGTAAAAAAATACCGATTATATTAAAAACGCACATATAAATCTATTTACACTAAAAATAGAGGGTATACCCATTCCTTTTTTGCAATATCGTTGGTGCTCCTACCTTCTTGGGTGATTAACAGCTATACCCGTCGGGTTAGTTGTTCTTTTCCTCCCAAACAGCCGTTATCTCATGGGCGGAAGCGTACATCGAAGAGAAACAAGGTACAAGTGTAATTTTTTAGAGCCCCAACTCCCTTCCTCCCAACTACCATTGCCACAACCACGTCTCCCACTACCCTTTCCCTCCTAGCTGGAGCTGGAGAAAGTGGCAAGAATAATGGGTGAGTCTAACTGGGAAGTGATTGGGTTTTGGTAGAGGGGTCTCTAGGAAGATGTGGGGGCATGTAGGTCATCGATTGGGATGACATGGAGCAAATGGGAGGTAAACATGGAGGTGGTCATAGTGATCTTGATTGGGGATGACGTAGTTAATCTGCGTGACTATACCAATCCCTCCATCCCCGCAAGTCCCACCACATCCTCTCGCATTCCATCGCCACCACCATGAGTCCCTGCCTCTGCCTCTGCCACCACTACAACCACCACTTGGGAGTTGCACGCCGTGACACTCCAGTAACCTGCTCTCACCTCCTCCAATTGTTGCCTCTCCCACCCATAGCAACCATGAAAGAACAATATTACAACTATAATGTAGAAAAAAAACTTGTATAAGCCTCAATTATTATATTTTTGCTTCCACAGTCAAGGTATCCCCTCAACATTTCTATTTTCTCTTACAAGTTCAACCACATTGGCCCTATGACTAATCGGTTCACCAGTCTTAACCTAGAACGACTGTTTCACAGCCCCAACATTGTGCTACACCCTTTTGTAGCAGAAGATCCGACACTGAAAAAGGAGAGCGGCAAAAGTTGTGTTCTAAAAGCGTATCTTCGTCCTGAACCACAGATAATAATGTGATGGGCTAGGTGAATCAAGCTCCCAACTTGTGTCAAAACCCCTGCAAGTATCCCTCACAGGATGCAGAAGAATTTAGAGACATAAATAACAATAAATAAACAGATTACTAACATAGACATAATTGCTAGGGCAGCATGGTAAGATGGGAAACCTCTGAAACCAGCTTATATAAAATTATAAGGTCCAATGCATAATTACCAAATGACTTCGCAAGACACGATTGCTTGTAACTCGACAAACTAAAAGCTACACTAAAGAATTACATAAATACAATGAGATGCTGATAGAGATGACATGATACACTAAATCATAATGATTGATCAAAACCTTAAGGACTGTAGATCAAAACCCTTTGCATCAATCTCCAGCCCCTTTTTGCAAAAAAAAAAACTGCTGCTAACAATACTGATCCAACACGGCGTACTTGTCTTCTGGCCACCTGGGATATGCACGCTTGTACAAGCTCATGCAGACAGTGTCATGCTGCTGCACCACACCATTGAACACACACTTCATAGCACCTGCAAACAGCATAACAAACATTTGCATTATAGTCAGGGAACTGTGACAACTTAAATCAGTTATTTCAATCATACTAAGCCCCTCAATGATAGCTAGAAACCTAAAAAGTAAAGATAGAACTAAGGTGAATACCATGAGTGCCAACAGGTTCCATCACACGGCCCCGTCGACCGCATTTCGTCCACAACTCCACAGGCTGAAAAATAGGAACACTCATCAAGACAATACATTCCACAAAGCATCTATGTCCAAGACGAAAAGCATCACCGCTTACTTTGAACCATCTAACATCCTCGGGGTTATGAAACATGAAGCGTACAGAGGCTTTCAGTTTCGAAACTCTCTGGGGATAGCTGCATATATATACATGTAAACGTTGAGATTACATTATACTTTATACTACAGAAAAGTAAAAAAATAAAAAAGAATTAAAAGTTGAGATTTTTCATTAGTCGAACCAACTTTAGTAACAGAATAGAGATATGTTGTTCAATCACCCCACTAAACAGTATAGTTAATTCAACCAATCGGCCTGGTCAAATGAATTACAACACTGTTCCCTCTTAACAATTAACCAACTCAAGAATATCCACTTTCCACCTAAAGAGTTGTTCCCATGACCTCCAGATCAACCCCATCACCAGGAAACCACCCATGACCATCCCACCATCCTGCCTTCACATGGTGTCACTTTTACTTTTACCTGCCAATTATATGACGTGTGGTCATTTTTAACTTTTTCAAACCCACTTTTATCTTCTTGCAAATTGAAAAATTCAACTGTATTGATGTCTTTTGAATAATTTACATAAACTATTAGTATTTACGAGTATTTGCATACACGTCTTTGAAAATATGTGCATTAGTAAAAATATTTTTTGGAAATAATTTAAAGAAAACTTGTATCTTCTCTAAGGGAGATATTAGGAATGTCTCTCCTCGGCATTCTTGATGTTGAACATTTGAATACACTGGGCTACGGTTTCATGTTATTGCCTAAGGCCACTGAAGCAATCTCTGCTGATTATGATATTTTATTTGCGGAGAAGAATTTGTTGAAGTGACTTATCACAGTGAAGTCAATTCGAGATGAATTGGATCATTTTTGTCAGTTCTCCATTTTATATCAGGATGTGGAGCTGACATCAAACAGGAAACTAGACTGTTCCATGATTGGGAGCTGCACATAGAATGAAGACTTCATTATCTTCTCAAAGAGCTATATGGTAATGCCGAACCTGAATTGGGATTTCAACTTCTAAGCAGAAGATGAAGATCCCAGAACAAGAAAAGATTCTTATTAGCATACTCCTTGAGGTTTCAACTTGGAAGACACTATGGATGTCATTTTGACATCTTCAGAGTTAAACAAGACAATCTAAAACCTCTGTTCTGAAGAAGTTAATCCCATTTTAAACCTGAAGCCCTGCTGTGGTTATACTTTCATATGTTTACTTAAATGTATACTCTCTTGAAGGACTTTTATGCAAATTCCACGATGAAATAAAAAGGATATCCGAGTCGCCAAAATCAGGATTACTATTGTAACCAAAAACTTTTTTTGCCAATAGTCTCTATATTAAGATACTATCCTCCACAAACATATATTTATATATTGATCATATATGTGGTCCTATAAAAAGTTAGTTTACATATGAAAATGGCTGACCCTCACACTATGGGTCTGTTTGGTAACGGGTTACCCAGGGTAAAATCAAAGTTTACCCCTTTCTATTCTTAGATTGGAATTCCATCACAAATCATAGTGACGTCACATCACATTCCTTATTCCAACCCTCTCCAACCCTCAAAACCATCCCCAACAGCTACTATTCACATCAGGTTACCCCAACCCACCCCATCAAAGTAACCAAACATGCGCTATAAGTAGGGCCGGCTATAAGGAATCTTGCTCAAATCCATGTTGAAAGATTCAACTATTTTTACTGGCTATCGACTACCTAATGCAACCCCCACAAGGAGGGATTTGAACCTAGTCTTTTGGGTGGTAGGCATACTGCACTACCACCAGAGCATTTAAGTGGGTACACATATGGTTTACCCATCTATGACTATTAAATTGCCCGATAACAATTACACATCTATGACTTTATATAATCGGGGCTTATGGTAGAAATGCCACTGGTGAAAGGATGATACTAACCTAAAATGGAGAACGGACATCTTGGATTCATGCTGTAGAAGGCCAGATGCTATGATTGGCTGTTTTTTTGCTAATGCACAAAGCTTAGAGGCAATATCTATAGGAACGTCTTTAACAAAAAGCTTCACATAAGAACCAACAAGCACAACTTCGTCCGTGCTTCCTGAATCAGTTTCTGCAACTTTAGCTAGAACATGCTTCTGTGTCCTTGCGAAATTATCAAATGCAAATATTTGGGCATATTCGGCAGGTAAGGATTCCTGAAAAAAGGTAAAAAGTTATATACAGGATTTATTACAAACCGCAAGGAAATCTTTACAAAACCAAAAAAGAAATATTTTGATGTGTTATAGTATGACAGTGATATAAACCTTAGGATCCCATGAAGAAGTCCTGAATGACTTAAGTCCACGGTACTTGGCAAAGCGCTTTCTCGCTGGAACATCTAGAGGTGTGTCAACTTCATCCGGGAACTCTGAAATAAAATGCTAAGTTCCATTAATATTGAGGACCATTCAAAATTCATTAATCTTGACCAACCACATTTATTCCTTGCTATATAAAACAACAGAACAGAAATAAAATATAGGTGAGCAACTACCATTGGTACTAGCTTAAAAAATACAAATTAACAGCCAAACTAGTTAGTCTGGTCAATAATGTGATCGCTCTCTGCTAACCTATCACCTCTGACTACTAAAGATCAATTGGAGTACATGCGAGAAGAAGGCCAGGGCACTTTTTATCTTTGCTCAAACACATTACTTTTTTTTCATTTGTACCAGAGACAATGCAGGGAGAATAACAGCAGGAAAGCGATGACATTGCAGGGAGAATAACAGCAGGAAAGTGATGACAATGCAGGGATCTTTCAGAATATGAAGATTCAAAAACAGCAATGTCAAGACTATTTCCCATACAAAGTCACTGAAAAGCACCTCTGTCCATCAGGTCAGTCCACTTCATCTTTCCTGCATCATTTATCCCCTCGTCATCGCTTCCCAAAGGGCATCCAAACTTCAAATATATATTCGGCAAAGGACGTTGAGATCTTAGAGAAGTATACTTTCAGGACTTGCCCAGAGAACTGACAGTGACATTAAATTGGCTTACGTCACACAATTATGCAAATGAGAGTAATCATCATTAGGAACTCCTCAATGCAGTGTACCAGAACTTCATATTAACCTTGTTGGAGAAATATGTCCAGTTATAAAAGTTTTTAATCTTACCTCGATCCCTTCTCAGTAACTGACAGTGTTATAAAGTATCAGGTGTTCTCAACCTACTGTCTTTTGTGCATGTTCGTAAGATGTAGAAATTGACGTCCTGCATTCGAAACAACTGAGCAGTGATCAAAGGGCCAGAGGTCAACGTTTACATCTCACGAGGAAATTGTTTTATTCATTAATAAATTGATGACAACAAAGCCTTTTCCCACAATTAAGAAGGGTCGGCTACACAGATTCTTTGCCTCCATTCAAATATATTTTTAGCCACTTTCGGGTTTAAATCCAAATAACTAAGATTACTTCGGATAATCTCATTCCACCACTTGTTTGGTCTTAATCGCCCTCTCTTAACCGGCTCAACAACCTAAATTTCGCAATTTTATAACTAGTGTATTAACCAGGCTCCTTTGCAAATGGTCAAATCATCTTAAGTGATTTTTTCTCATCTTATCCTCTATCGGAGCTACAACTTTTATTATGATTGTATCATTCCAAATCCGATCTTTTCGTGTATGAACATACATCCACCTTAGCATTTACATTTCCATTACTGTCATTCTTTGCACATGTTAATGATTCACAACTAAACATTCTAATCCACAAAGCATAGCAGGTTCCATGGCTGCTTTGTAATACTTTCCTTTAACTTTCAAAGGGAATATCACAACGAACAATAGAGGCTCGTCTCCCACTTTGTACGAATAACATCTCCATAAATTTACACATCATGTTGCAACATAGATCCCAATTATCTAAAAGAATCTTTCTTCTAAATGGCATCATCTCCGATCTTCATCCCGAGTCCTTCATCATTGTCGGCTTGTTTCCATCAATTGTGCACGTCATATATTCAGTCTTAGCCTTACTTATACGAAATCCTTTAGTCTCTAAGGCATGTCTCCAGACATCTAGTATCTCGTTTACTCCATCTCTTGTCAAATCAATCAACACGATATCGTCAGCGAACAACACACACCAAGGTACCTCATGATTGTGACTAGTGAACTCGTCCATAATCAAATAAAAAGGAATGGACTCAAAGTTGAACCTTGGTGCAGAGCAATGATGATGCTAAAATAGTCAGACTTCCTATACTGGATCGTTACAGAAGATGAAGCCCCATCATGCATATCATTTAGAAGGTAAATGTACAGGACAGGGTCTTTTCTCCAAAACTTTCCATGATATCTCTCGTGGGACCGAATCATAAGCCTTCTCCAAATTAATAAAAATCATATAGAGGTTCTTTTTAGTTCTATAAATCTCCATTGTTATCATCAACAAGTGGATAGCTTCAATAGTTGAATGACAGCATGAATCCGAATTGGCTTTCAGTTACTTTGAAACCTTGTCTCAACCTTCTTTCGATCACACGTTCCCAAATTTTCATAATCTGACTAATCACTTTGATAACTTCGTAATTCGAACAATTAAGCGTCTCCTTTATTCTTTTAAAGACATACCACAATGCTTCGCATCCATTCTTCTGGCATTTTCTTGATTTATTAAATAACAATGAATGAATTTGTGAGCCAAGTCAACCCCTATTCACCTAGAACTCTCAAAACATTCCTACAGTACGAGGAGCTTGTACGGCACAAGGCTTTGCATACAAATCCTCGAGAATGATATTTTCATTCTGACTAATCACTTTGATAACTTCGTAATTCGAACAATTAAGCGTCTCCTTTATTCTTTTAAAGACATACCACAATGCTTCGCATCCATTCTTCTGGCATTTTCTTGATTTATTAAATAACAATGAATGAATTTGTGAGCCAAGTCAACCCCTATTCACCTAGAACTCTCAAAACATTCCTACGGTACGAGGAGCTTGTACGGCACAAGGCTTTGCATACAAATCCTCGAGAATGATATTTCTGTCAACTTTTATATTCCAAAATTTTCTATATCATTGAAAATAAAATGTAATAAAATTGACTTTGGAAGATTGGGTTTTACAATGGAAGGGGAATCAAGAAAATGAAAGAGCTTTAGAAACCAAAGAAGATGTGTCTCGCTTTTAAGCCACTTTCAAAGCAGGGTCTGAATGAGTAAAACGTGAGTGGAAACCTTGGATGTTTCTTATTGTGAGATGAGTTTCTAGGCCGCTTTATGTAGGGAGAGGATAGAGATAAGCTACACCAAAGAAGAGAGGAAAATGAAATAGACTTTGATGGGTACAACTAACAAAATCTAACCCTCCCTCTTATGTTGGAGCATATATATACTGAGCACGCCTAGCTTTCTAAAATATCTCTCATTTTGAGCAAGGCAAGAGGCTTGCTGAATATATAGCCAGTCGGGTCATCTACAGTGACACTAGAAAGAACGCAACAACCATTCTATATCAAATCCCGAATGTAATGGCAGTTAACCTCTGCGTGCTTAGTAAACTTATGAAACATGGGGCTATTGGAAATATGCAAGCAGTTCGACTATCACATCTGAGCTCCAAAATAATAATAGGAGAAAATTATCGAACACAAAATAACAAATAAATAAATTTATCAATCACGAGATAACAAAAAAAACAATCAAACTACAAGTGATGCAAGGATTTAATGTGCAAACCAAGCTAGATAAAAACCATGACAAGATTCTTCTAACATCCAGATTTCACCTGATCAAACCTTGATCTTACACTGAACTTGGATTGCTTAAAGAGGCAACCCAACCATATACAACGAGATCATTACACAATAAACTCCAATCGTGAGTACAAAAGCATAACCCCTATAACCTGAAACACAAAATCAACATGCAACATAAAGCAAGGTAAAAAGAAGAATGATCTTACAGAGCTAGGAGAATACTCGTAAGATGAGTCATCGAAACACTAGAGATGTAAGAATGAAGAGTAAAGTGGAATGCAGTTCCAAAAGGCTCTAACAATGAGAATGAGACTTGGATAGTAGACCTTGGTGTATAGGGCAGTGTAAAGTCCTATTTATAAGTTTTAACGTGTTTATAAATGTTGGGACTTAATATAACCATTGAGGTCTAAATCAGAAATAACAGTTAAGGTCCAAACCAGAAATAAAATCAACCTTAAAACCCCATTTCTGAACAAAATCAATTGATCTATCAGGATTCAAAAGGTGATTGATCAAGTTACGAAAAGGATCGCTTACTTTTTAGCCAATAGTGAATAGTAATCAGAATTCAAAATGTGATCGATCAGTTTTTAGACATAATGAAAAATGACTGATCAGGTAACAAAAAGTTAACAATCAATTTGGATCTTTTAAGTGATCTGAGCATCGGATAGGCATGATACATGATATTCTTTGAGTTTTTTTACACCATTAAGAAATGTACAAGTATAAGACTCGGTAAACATAAAGTCTCAGACTTTGCCTTGAGCTTAAGTTCCTTAGTCTGGAACTCCTCGTTTATAAGCTTTAAGTTCTTTTTTATTGAGCTTCTTCTTGATCATGTAACTTTGTTGCTTTTACCCTAGCTTCCAACTAAATATACAAGTTTGATTATCGTCAAAACATGCATGTGACATCAATCTATCCACTCATAGATTCGTGCCATAAGGCTCCCTGGAAGCTAAGTTAGCTACAATCCTAGCATCCTAGTATCTTATAATAAATCAATAGCATATTCCCTTTGAGACTAGACAACAATCTTTGGAATGGGCAAACACAAACCCAATGAAGTATATTAGTGACCTAAAATCCTTAATCAGAAATTACTCTTCAAACAGCTTCTTTGCCTCCACCATACCCTCTCAGTCGTCCCCAACGAGGTCGATAACATCCACATATACTAAAATGGCAACAGTGTATTTCCACGTCTTCCACACAATAGTTGGTCAGATGGGACCTATAGATCCCCAGGCTCTCGACCCGAGGACCTCTCATAACTTCTAAAACTAGACTCAGATTCTATGGTCTTAAATAGCCTTATTCAACAAACACACCCTCTAGCACCTCCACTTATCCTCAAGGTCCTCAATGCTAAGGTTTCTGCATACATACGACATCATCCAGATCTTCATAAAAAATTCTTCATATCAACATGATGAAAGGTCAATCAAGTTATGTTGTATATGTTGGAGTATAAGTTGTATGCGCCTATTGTGTTGTAGCAGGGTAAATGGATCCTGGAGAAGATCCATTTACCCCCATCCAGTGTTTAGTCCCACATGGACCAGCAGTGGGACTTGGAGGCTCTGGGAAGGCTATATAAGGAGCCTCAGACCTCCTGTACTCATTGAGAGAAATTCAATAGAATATCCGCCCCTTAGAGGGCTTCTCCTGTGGTTTCATCCCGCTCCTCACGGAGTAGGGTTCCACATAAAAATCTTTGTGTTCTTCGTGATTATTCTTCTTTATTATGTTATTCCGCTTCCGCTTTCTATTTTATAACAGTATAGAACAAAGAATCATCAAAATTCGAAGACAAACCACGAGAGACAAGTTGAATTCAATCCCATATATCTGACAAAAGCCAATGGCCACCAGTTAGGCTTCATATCTATCAACAAAGCTATTTCAGTTGTCTTTACTGCAAAGACACATATTGAACCAACCATAATGTCAGCTAAATATAGATTTACAAACTACTACATGCAACATAAGATGAAACTCGATAATTCATCCTCCATAGCATATCATCATCTGGAATCACATGTTACCTCAACATGAATATTCATAATCTAAGCCGATATTGATAACAAAGCATATGCAAATTGTCTGGTTGACGATCCAATGCTGGAAAACAACATTACTGCTGAAACATGATGCATGATACACTCAGTTACCCATCCTGAGAGTGATAAGATCACCAATCGTATCAATGAATGAATTGTCTCTTGTACCATCACATGTAGCAGCAGAATCCATGATAGTTTCAGAAGTGTGGGTCCTTTTTAATGGTATCATTAGAGCTGGAAATTGTTAAAATGTAGAGCCTCTAAGGACTCACCTCCATAAAAAAAGGGGTAGGTTGTTGCTTAAAAAGGGAGTTACTCATTGCAAATGAAATTTGAACCAATTATCATGAGGTTCATGGAGAGGTATTGTGATGCAGATAGAAAATCGCAACGACGGAAAAATAAATATTGATGGTGGAAATTCGGTGGAAGAAGAAAACGGAGGGGTTGAGAGGAGAAAACTCGTCGGAAAACGAGGGATTTTGGAAAAGACTCGCGGAGATCGCGTAGGGGAGAAGGGATAGAGAGAGGAGATATGAGATAATTCTCAATTAATTTCAACTTGAACCGTTTAAAACAATTGACTACCATCCCCTTTATATAGGAGGGGTGGGATAACAAGATTAGAAGAAATTCAAATTTAAATCTACTTACTCTAACCAACTAACTAATTGATTTGAATAAAATTCAAATCTTAATTTATCCTAATTGACTCTAACTAATTAAATTAAGATCACATGCGATCTCTTTATTTTAAATAAATTGCAACGACTCAATTATGTACTATGTACTAAGCCTTCTCCCACTATAAGTAGGGTCGGTTTCATGGATTCTTACTCAAATCCATGTTGAAAGATTCGACTATTTTTTATGCTGGCCGTCGACTACCTAACACAACCCTTGCAAGAGTGGGATTTGAATCATGGCCTTTTGTGTGGTAGACACACTGTACTATCACTAGACTCAATTATTCGAAAATACAATTAGATTGTAATTAACGAATAAAATATAGAAAACTGAGGCCCTATTTATTTGTTTCGCGTTGCATCAGTTCTACGCTTGAAAAATTCATCTCCCAATGAATTGCTTGATCTTCGATGCACCGTTGGAGAATTTAATCTTGAAATTATAGCTTCCAATTCCCCCAATTAGACCCTTTTCAACGTTAAGTTTGTAGTTTTTTTCAATTGGAGAGCCTATCTGCAATTTCATACCCCTTCATTTAAACAAATTTTGTAAGAGGAGTTTTTGAATTTGCCTTTTGAATAAAAACTTTTGTGGGGGGAGGGTCCTGCAATTGCCCTAAATTGATTCACAATCTCGGATCGTGTGGGTCCGGAAGCCCTTAGAGGGAAAACGCCCATCGAGTGTTTCGACCCCCTAGAGTAGCAGCGGCGACGGATGGTTCGGCCCAAAGGGTGGCGCAAGCAATGGCGGTAGGGATGGGCATGGGCCGAGTCGGGCCCTGAAGGGCCCAAGCCCATTTAAAAAATTCGAGCCTTGGGCCGGGCCGAGCCTGCAAATTCTTTTCTGTTCAGCCCAAGCATAGGCCCGGCCCAATTCCATTGGGTCGGGCTTGGGTCGGGTCTGCCCATCTATGGATTTATTTCGTTAGTCCATACCAAGAACAAACTCTGAATGACTTAATGATGAAAAGTTGTTCTCGCATATTCAATTTGTGGTCACTTTAAGCAGGTGTGTTAAATGCATATAACAAAGCTAAATAACATGTGACCGTAGCAATTAGCAAGGATCAAACTGGAGCTATTTTATCGTGATAATTTGCCAGAAAAAACTATAAAGGAAAAAAAAAGGAACTTCAGATATATCAGAACTCCAAAACATGCTTAATGCATGGATATAGATACTACAAATCCGTCATACAATCTTCTGAAAAAATATTGTCAAGATCAACGTAATGAACTGTTAGATGTAGGACTGATTGACATGGACATTGAACGTGATAAATATAATGTTTTATAGTTCAACGATGGATTCTAATTGTAGGACTGGTTGACATGGACATAAGAAAGAACAGAGCCTTCATAGTGATCAAATGTGTTGGATCATATGATAATTGAATTCGGGATGGGCCCGAGGGCCTGGCCTGTGTGTTGGATCATATGATAATTGAATTCAGGCTGGGCCCTCGGGCCGGGCAGCAGGTTACTATCGGGTCAGTCCCTCGGGTCGGATCGGGCTGGGTCGAGCCAAGCCAAAGCCCGACCCAAAAAAAATCGGGCCTAATAATTTGGCCCAAGCCCGACCCAATATCTATTTGCGCTTGGGCCAGGCCGAGCTTTTCAGGTTGGGCCGGGCCGGTCCAGCCCAATGCCCATCCCTAAATGGTGGGGGACGGGAGAACGGTAGCGGGGAGGAGGCGATGGGGGTAACAGGTAGCAACGGTGGGGTAAGGGGAACAAGGGTGGCACAACCGATGGTGGGGGACGAGAGTACAGCTGCGAGGTGGAGGCAATGGGATCAATAGGTGTTGGGTTAGGGGGACTTACC
Organism: Ottelia alismoides; assembly: GCA_037367405.1. Classification (NCBI taxonomy): domain Eukaryota; kingdom Viridiplantae; phylum Streptophyta; class Magnoliopsida; order Alismatales; family Hydrocharitaceae; genus Ottelia; species Ottelia alismoides. The sequence goes on from JAZKJV010005835.1 coordinate 694,685, forward strand.
TGAGGAGGGGGTGGCGGGAGGAAAAGGTAACGACAGAGAGATGATGATGGCGTGGAAGGAGTGGGTGGGGGGCACAACTTGGGGGTGGAGGTTGCGGCAGAGGGTATGGAGGGGGAGGTTGGTGGCGAAGGGGAAGATGGGAGGTGGTTGCGGGAGTGTCAAGACGATGATGAGAGGGAGAGCAGGGGTCGCTTGGTCGTCAAAGGTGCGAGAAGGGCGAGGCGGGGCTGAGACGGTCGTTGGAGGCGTTGTCGTCGATGGTGGCTGATCTGAAGTGGCCTGGACAGCGAGCAGTTCTTCCATAACCCCATTTTTTCCTATTGAAACGGGCTGGAAAGAGAGCAGTTCATCTTCGATGGCGAGTTATTCTGGGCTTTCTTCATCAAAAAGTTGGATGGAAGCTTCGAGGTGGCACAATGTGGTGTATCAACCTTTTTGTCAATGATTTTGGTGGCATCCTCCTCTAGTTAGCATGTCAATGCCTCGACATTCCGCGGCTCTCGTATTTGTGACGCCAAAGCTTGCATATCGGCACAAACTCGGAGCATATTAGATTGTGCTTGTCTAACCTCGCCACGCCATGCACGGTCGTTAGAGCAAGATCCATTGGACTTTTCACGTGAACAACGGAAGGGATCATCAGATCGTGAGCACAATCAAGATGCCATACTCTGATACCAATTGATGCAAATAGAAATTCACGACGACAAAAATAAATAAATATTGATGGTGGAAATTCGATGGAAGAAGAAAACGGAGGGGTTGAGAGGAGAAAACTCATCATAAAACAAGGGATTTGGGAAAAGACTCGTGGAGTCCACGTGGGGGGAGAAGGGATAGAGAGAGGAGATATGAGATAATTCTCAATTAATTTCAACTTGAATCATTTAAAACAATTGACTACCATCCCCTTTATATAGGAGGGGTGAGATTACAAGATTAGAAAGAAAGTCAAGTTTCAATCTACTTATCCTAATTGACTCTAACCGACTAACTAATTGATTTGAATAAAATTCAAATCTTAATTTATCCTAATTGACTCAAACTAATTAAATTGAGATCACATGTGATCTCTTTATTTTAAATAAATTGCAACTATTCAATTATTCGTAAAAAAATTAGATTGTAATTAACAAATAAAAAATAGAAAATTGAGGCTCTATTTATTTGTTTCGTGTTGCATCATATTGAAACAAATTCGAAGACAAAATTAAGGGACGAAGATGAATCGATACCAATATTATAAATAAAAGCGAACAAACTCAAAGAAAGTTATGTTTGCATCGGTATAGTGCATCAATGACCTCGAGTACCAATATTAAAAATAACAGTATCCCTTCTAATTCAAAGTTTGCTTTACGAACACACATTTGACCAACCCGATTACTAAAGTTCCTCCCATGGCCAAGAATGTGAACAAAGGCGACATATACATACACCACAAGAGGAAAAAGAAACACCCAATTCTTGGGTAAAGTACCTCGATGAGTGCATGCTCATTAATAAACGTAGAAGGCATACAGTTGATAAACAAAGCAATAATAAGAACCGTGTGCCCCGTAATACAAACTTACAAAATGAAATGAAGAAACTAGATATGAGTAACATCAAGAATATACCGATGCATGCGCTCAGTGACCCAATTTTATTATGAAGTATGAGCATAAGACTCTTAATGAACAACTCCACGAAAGTAGAAAATGAACAGGAAGACATGAGAGAGGAACTCTCTGATATTATCAAAACAATGGATTTTGCATTAACACCAAACCAAGTTTTGGTTTCAATAACAAAAGCGATGAGAAGAGGATAAACATAATGCTTATTTTTCCATAAAAAAATCTAAGAAATACGAAAAACTCATTAATAAAAAATAAGGTAATAACAATTCATAAACGATCAGGATTTCTAGCAGATGATCCCTACATCAAGGTGGACCAAATGAAACAAAGCATCAACGTGAACAAAGCAAGATTCAAGAAAAAGATTTCATAACGCTTCTCCAGCTAGCAGACCTCACACTCTAGCTATGTATTGGGACAGAGGAAGAACCCAGTAAAGCTTTTGCAAAAAGGAGCAGCACAAGTGTTTGTAAAAAAAACATTTGAAAATGAGAGGAAATAATCCCAGAACAAACGCCAATAGTTAAAAATTAACCAGATGGTGGATACTCACTTCTTCACGAAACACACTAATCTTCTTCCAAATCAAGTTGTTCTGTCAATTTTCCAAGGAGGCCATTTATTCCAAAAATGTAACGAGTCATTACATGCCCCCTATTGCCCATTGGAACTCTATATAACAGGTTTTGATTTAATACAATTTTGTAGTGGGTCCCATCTCGGGATTCCATCCTCTTCTAAAACACAGGGTGTCCTTATAAACAAATAAACATCATTAAAAATAACTCGATAGTTGACATCTTTATAAATCTCACAATCCATGATGAAGAACTCATGAACAAAGGAACATCAATGAGTTTGATACTAGAAGATGGGTAACTTCGCATTCCCCTTCAACAGGGGAGAGTCTGCCATCCATCAGTAACATGTGTTATTCAACATGGGTGCATTAATCGCAGCACTAATAAGGCACTTCTATTTGAAAGATGGGTAGAACTACGATAGAAACCAACCAATCTACATTTAAACCATGCTAAACAAAACAAGCAAGACTACAAGAATAAGACGCGGAGTCATTTTGGAATGATCACCATGAGAAAGTAAATTCATATGATACATCAAATCATCAAATCCCTTGTAGAGCCCACCACGAACTACCCAACACCACGAATAGTGAAATCTCAAGCAATATGGGGTTACAATCATGCTTGCCCCAACATTAAGTCACACGGAGGCTAGGTTTCCCACAGACTATGCACTAAGTACGCTCTCATCCGCTGCCATGTGTAATATGATCATTGTCATGTCCTCGTTATGTACCACAGCTTTTATGATACAAAAATGTAATAAGAAAGAAGTCTACCCTTAATTTAGGTGTCTCAAGGCATAGAGAGATAGTCAAATGACTTGGCTTGGCATATGACTCCTAAGTACCTACATCATAGAAGCGGGGATCATCTTATCTTAATAAGAGGCATATCAACGTCAATCTTGCAAAAGTACCATATGCCAAATGTTAAAGATATTTTTTTCAGCTTTAGACAATTGTATCGTTGAAAACGAGCATTGTATTTCTAGAACAGTGAATTTGGCATAGAAATATATTCGACCAAAGATGGCAACCTACGTTAGATTCATCATATCATAGTGGTTCCAAACAATAATAGAAGTACTCATCTTGACCATATGTCTCCTTCATAAACTCCTCATATTATGGGTTTGACTATAGTAAACAAAATCAATTGTAATTATGGGTATAACACTAACCATGACTCAAGCACAAAAACTTCGTTTGGTGGGAATTTGAAATCCTCCCTTGGTGTTATAAAATATGAAGAATGCGTAAGCGATTGATAAACAGAGCATAAACAAGAAAGATAGAACATGGGAACACCATGATTTTACGTAGAACACCATGATTTTCGCTTTGGTCACCTGCCGCTCCAGAAAATGTGTCACCTCCTGCCTCATATCTCTCCGAATTTGACATTTCATTGTGAAGCGTGTCAGTTAGGGAAGCACCATCGTTCTAGCTTCCCTAGTCGTCAGGGTCGGAGCAGTCGCTCCCCATTTGAGTTATTTCATATAGATATTTGGGATCCGAGTCGTGTCCCAGATCATCAGGGGCACAGGTTTTATCTTGTTGTGGTTGATGATTTCTCTCGAGTGTCTTGGACTTTTCTTCTTAAAAATAAATCTGAAGCAGGAAGTGTTATCCAAAATCTTATCAATGAAGTGCAAAATGTTTTTTCGTCTACTGTTATGTGCGTATTGATAATGCATTGGAGTTCTGCACTCGTTCTCTTGCTCAATTTCTTTCCTCTAAGGGCATTATCCACCAAACCACATGTGCGTATACATCTCAACAAAATGGTGTTGCGGAACGGAAACATCGACACTTTCTTGATATTGCTCGCACATTACTTATTCAGAGTTGTGCACCATTAGCCTTTTGGGGGGATGCTATACTTAAAGCATGCTATCTGGTCAATCGTATGCCTTCTACCGTTCTTGGGGAAAAGGCCCCTATCTCTGTTCTCTTTCCTGACAAAGACTTGTTTTCACTTACCCCTCGTGTCTTTGGGACTGTCGCTTTTGTTCACCGCTTGTCTCCAGGACTTGACAAGCTCTCTCCTAGAGCTGTTAAGTGTGTGTTTGTGGGCTACTCGAGGACACAGAAAGGATATCGTTGCTATGACCCCATCCATGACAAGTACTATGTGAGTGCTGATGTTACATTCTTTGAACCAGTTATGTACTTCTCCCCTGCAGGTAACAGATTAGTTTCCTCTACATCCACGGATACTAATGTCTATGTGCCCCTACCTCCAAGTCTGGGTCAATCTGAGTCCACTACACCACCACCTCCACCACCACCTCCCATTCTACCATCCCCTAAGTTCTACACAAGGCGGTCAGGGCATGCTCAAGCTACACGTCAACCATCCAGCACGCCTCAGGTATGTTCTGATGTTATCACTAATGATGGGTTAGATAATGCACCAGTGCAGGACCCTTTGCTACAGGAGGCGGATCCACCAGTCAGCACAGTGATAGATGATCTTGATCGTCCTATTGCTCATAGGAAGCAGAAAAGACAATGTGCATCATATCCTCTTGCATCTCAAGTGTCATTTCATCGTCTCACTGGTGATTTCCAGAGATATGCAGCAGTTGTCTCGTCGGTTGAGATCCCACGGACTTATTAAGAAGCCATGAAGATTGATTGCTGGCGTCTAGCTATGGAGGAGGAGATGCGTGCCTTACAGTCTCGAGGGACTTGGTCTCTAGTTCCCATTCCTCCATGTGCCTCTGTGGTGAGTAGCAAGAGGGTGTTTACGGTCAAATATCACGCAGATGGGCGGCTTGACAGATACAAGGCCAGACTTGTGGCACGTGGATTTACCCAAACCTATGGGGTAGATTATTTGGATACATATTCACCAGTGGCTCGACACTCCACTCTTCGCATTCTCCTATCTGTTGATGTAGTACGTGACTGGACCATTTTTCAACTTGATGTCAAGAATGCATTCTTGTATGGTGATCTACAGGAGGAAGTCTACATGCAGCAGCCACCGGGGTTTGCTGCTGAGGGGGAGACTCAGATGGTGTGCAGACTTCATAAGGCTATCTATGGCCTTAAACAAAGTCCATGGGCATGGTTTCAAAAGCTCTCCCAGCTGATTGAACGGCAGGGGTTCAAGAGATCAAATGCGGACCATTCATTGTTTATCCAGAAGACTCCTAGAGGTACGGTTGTCGTCATGGTATATGTTGATGATATTCTGGTTACATGAGATGATGCTCAGGGAATTGAGATGACAAAATCTCTTTTGGGAAGTCAGTTTATTACGAAGGATCTAGGCACGGTACGATATTTTATGGGGATAGAGTTTACAAGAAATGCACAAGGAATGGTAATGACTCAAAGAAAATGGGTCACATACTTGCTAGTTGAAACAAGAATGGTTGGATGCAGACCGTCGAGCACGCCTATGGACCCAAGCATGAAGCTGTACGACAATGATACCGAAGAGGTGGACAAAAGAAGATACAGAGAGATGGTGGGTAAGCTTCTATACATCACCATAACTCGACCGGATATTGCCTTTGCAGTAAACCGGGTGAGTCAATTTATGGAGCAGCCTAGGCAAGTTCATATGGAAGCCGTGTATATGATATTGAGATATCTGAAGTCTTCCCCAGGCACAGGTTTGCTATTTAGAAAAGATACATATCTGTCTATTTCAGCTTGTGCAGATGCAGACTATGCAGGATGTCCAAAGGATCGTAAATCTACCTCAGGATTTGTTGTCTTCATAGGAAGCTCTTTGGTTTCTTGGAAAAGCAAGAAACAGACTGTTGTGGCGAGATCCAGTGCTGAATCCGAATACAGAGCCATGGCACAAGCAAGCGCAGAAATGATGTGGGTTCGAGCGGTCTTAGAAGATTTGAATGAAAATGTCTCCTTACCCATGAATCTTCAATGTGACAACCAGGCAGCATTATTCATTGCCAATAATCCAGCTTTTCATGAAAGAACAAAACACATCGAGGTAGATTGTCACTATACTAGAGACATGATCCAGAAGGGCTTGATTTCCACTTCACACAGCAGTTCAGAGGACCAGACTGCTGATATATTTACCAAGCCATTGCTCAGAGAACCTTTCCAGAGATATTCTTCCAAGCTGAGTATGATTGATATCTATGCTCCATCTTGAGGGGGAGTGTAGAGGTTTACGTTATGTCATGATGTACTGTTACGTATTTCGTATTTATCTCATGTACGTCTATGTAATTTACCCAAGGGTTTTCTCTCTATATAAGAGACCCGAGGGCTCTATGGAATAATACCGAAGAGCATTATTGACTCTGACAATTTTCATGTAAATGGCTTGCTAATACTAGACTTGCAAACCAAAGTTATTACCAAAAGGCTTTGGGAACAGGCTAATTTTTCGTTTCAGAATGTTGCCCAAAAGGATTCGACTTGGCCCATAGATCACAAATGAAGATTTGGTGAGCTGCCACCTTTTCAACTTCTTTGTTCTATATTTTAATATACAAGAATATTCCAAATTTTTTCAAGTTTCAATTAACAAATCATGATTAAGTCTTTTTGAGTTATATTTATGATGGACAATCGATTCAACTCATTACAACATCCTTAACTTAATATCGAGTCTCCAAAAGAGATGAATAAAATGACAAATTATTTATCAGCATATCTAATGATTTTTTCAAAAAGGAAGTCATCTTCATTAGTAGAATACCTATATGTCTAGAGTATGTTCAATGGCCATGCTTTGCCCTTGCTTAATACATATAAGAAACCCGATCTTGATATATATATATATATATTCGAAGGGTATTTAATGATACTTTCTTTCATCTATGTGCATACCATGGTCAAATAAATTTTAATTGTTTTCGAATCAGTCTGTGAGTTATATAATAATTCACTACAACACATGAACTCATTATTTTAAGAACATATAAAATTGTGGAATATAATAAATAATGTGTTGTGTGGAATCCCCACCCACCCCCACACACACACGCGCACGTTGGAACACGGAATGCTCAATTGGGACAATACAATACTAATACACACATGCAAGTAAAGTCTATCAAACTCATAATCGCATATTCTCGCACTTAAGGTGTCGGAGAAAACCAATTACTTGGTGTTCATAGAACTCCTGGGCTTTCTTATATAGGAGAAAAATCTTTGGGTAAATTACAAGATAGATACATCAAGAAATGAAAAAAACAAAAATAACATCAAAGGATAATAATAATCTCAACACTCCCACTACAAGCAAGAGCATACATGTCTATCATGCTCAAGCTTGGAACAACATCTTTGGAAAATGCCTTCAGTAAGTGCGTTGGTGAATATATCTGCAGTTTGATCTTCAGTAGAAACATGATCGATAGATATGAGACCCTTATGAATCATGTCTCTTGTATACTGGCAATCCACTTCTATATACTTTGTCCACTCGTGGAATGCAGTATTATTAGCAATAAATAGTGTTACCTGATTATCACATACTAGTTGCATAGGAAGAGGTAAATCAACAGCAAGATCAGTCAGAACTTATTTGACCCACATCATTTCTGTTCATCCCTGAGACATGCCCTTATTCGGACTCTGCACTAGATTTGGCAACTACATCATGCTTCTTACTTTTCCATGACACGAGTGATTTGCCAATAAATATAACAAACCCAGAAGTGGACTTCCTATCCCTAGGGCATCCTGCATAATCTGCGTCTGCACATGATGTAATATTTGGAGACGTACCTCTGTTAAATAAGAGACCAGTGCCTGGTGAGAACTTCAGATATCTCAAAATCATATAAACAGCATCCATATGCACCTTCTCGGACTACCCCATGTACTGACCCACCTTGCTAACAAAGCATATATTTGGCCCGGTAATGGTAGCATAAAGGAGCTTCCCAACTAGTTCCATGTATCTCCCTCCTATCTATCTCCTCAGTGTCATCATCATATAATCTCATGCTTGGATCCATAGGAGTAGTGGTAGGCTTGCACCCTGTCATACCAATCTCTAATAGAAGATCAATAACAAACTTTCTTTGGATCATCACAAGACCATGCTGGTTCATGGCGAATTCTAATCCAAGGAAGTATCAAAGATTGCCAAGATCCTTGGCCACAAACTGCTGACCTAGGAAGTCATTGGTTGCCTGAATGCCCTGCTTATCATCACCAGTGATAAGAATATCAACATAGACAAGAATAGAAATTGTACCTCTTCGTGTCCACTGAACAAAAAGTGAGTAATCTGCAGTGGATCGAACAAATCCTTGATGCTATATCAACTCTGAGAGCTTCTGGTACTAACTACTAAGCTCTGGGTCTTTGCTTTAGGCCATAAATCGCCTTATGGAGCCTACATACCTTTTGAGACTCCCACTCAGTAGCAAATCTTGTGGTTGCTGCATATAAACTTCCTCATGCAAATCTCCATATATAAATGCATTCTTCACATCAAGCTGATAAAGAGGCCATTGACGTGAAACATCAATTGATAGGAGAATGTATAATGTTGAGTGTCTGGTCATTGGAGAAAAGGTGTCCTGATAATCCACCCCATAAGCCTGGGTAAAACCACGAGCTACTAGCCTTGCCTTCTAGTGATCCACACAGCCATCTACTCTCTGCTTCACCATAAATACTCATTTGCACCCTAAAACCACGAGCTACTAGCCTTGCCTTCTAGTGATCCACACAGCCATCTACTCTTTGCTTCACCATAAATACTCATTTGCACCCTACCACAGATGCACCTGGAGGGGCAGAAAAACACTCCATGTACCATGAGACTGTAAAGCACCCATCTCCTCTTCCATGGAAAGTCATCAACTGTTATCCTAAATGGCCTCCTGATATGTTCGTGGTATAGTAATGGTTGAGAGGCTCATAACAAACTTCTTGTAACCCTCTGAAAGATGGTCCAAGGAAGCATGTGCAGCTAAAGGGTACTTAGCACAGTTGCGTCAGGGCTTCCTCAATGCAATAGGCATCAAGATCATCAGCCTCTCTGTTCTCTGCTATCATATTCTCCTGTGTAGTATCCTGTGGATCACGCATATCACTAGTGCCATCAGTAGAAACACTATGTTCATTACATACCTGGGGTGTGTTGGATGACTGGGAAGACCCAGGAGCAGAGGGGCGAGTAGAGGATCTGTGAAAATAAAAACGAGGTAGGAATTGATTCATGGTAGATGGTGGAGGAGGTGGAGAAGGGGGTGGTGGAGGAGGTAGAGGTGACTGAGACTCATCATAAGGACTTATTGGAGATATCGATGAAGGAACGAAGATATCCTCACCAAAGTCAGCATTAGACAACATGTCACCTGTAGGAGAGAAATACATAATAGACTCAAAAAATGTGACATTTGCACTCACATAATATTTCCGTTCAATAGGATCAAAACATCGATACCCTTTTTGGGTATGAGAATAGCCAACAAACACACACTTGACAGCTTTAGGAGAGAGCATGTCACGACCATGTAGTCAAACGCCACATATCCAAAGACTCTAGGGGTAAGTGAGTATAAGTCCATCTCGGGAAACGTAATCAAGAAAGGAACTTTTTCTCCAAGCATAGTGGATGACATGTGGTTAACCAAGTAATATGCAGTAAGAACCACATCACGCTAGAAAGAATAAGGAGCTCGACGCTGAATCAAAAGAGTCCTTGTGACATCCAAAAGATGACGGTGTTTACGTTCAACAATACTGTTCTGTTGTGAGGTGTAAGTACATGAAGTTTGATGAACAACACCAATAGATCTAAGGAAGTTCAATAACTGTAAAGTAGAAAACTTCAAGGTATTATCAGTGCGAATAAATTTCACATTAGCTGAAAAATACTTTTAATCTCAATAAGGAAAGATTTCATAATAGGACCAGCCTCCGACTTATTCTTCAGAACAAATACCCAAGATAATCTAGAATAATCGTCTACATCGACCATATAAAACCGATGTCCCTTATGATCAGGAACGCGACTAGGACATTAGATATCAAAGTGAACCAACTCAAACAACTGACCACTGTGACAATCTGACGACTTGGAAAAGAGGAACGATGGTGCTTCCCAAGCTGACACGCCTCACACTCCAAACTAGTACGACCAGAGATATGCGATAGGACATGGCACATCTTCTGCAGAGAAAGATGCCCAAAGCGAAGATGCCACAAAAATGGAGAGACGAGTCCAGAAGGAATAGACGCGGCCCCTGCACAAGAAGGATGGACAAGTCTGTGAAGTCCCCTCTGCTGACGACCACATCCAATCACCCTGCCCGTGAGTATATCCTGAAACACAAGAGAAGAAGAATCAAATATGGCATGACAATGTAAATCTTTACTAATCTGACTAATAAACAAAAGATTCATCTTAAATGTTGGGCATGTAAGACATTTTGCTGACGCATCGAAGGAGCTAGAACAGTCTCCCCCTATCCAACAATGGGTAGATGAAACCCATTGGCAATAACCACTGATCTATCCCAACGGATAATCTTGTAAGAAGTAAATTGTGCTCAATCGCCGCACATATGATGAGATGCTCCAAAGTCCACGATCCAGTCAGACAAATCTGAACTGCTGCTACTAGTAAGGGAAAAGCAATACATGACGAGTTCAAAGAGGCTCTAGCAATGTGTGCGACATCTGAAGAACATGCAGGTGAAGTAGTTGGAGTAGTCATCATCTCCCGTAGCTTGGAAACAATATCATCAAAGCATGGACTATGAGCTGGTGCAGGTGTAGAGGGAGGTTCAGTCTGCTCAGGAACTCGAATAGAGGTTGGATACCCATGCCTCTTATAGCATGTCTCCTCAGAATGATCGGGATGGTGGCAATGTGAACATGGGCCTCGCCAAGGTTGCAAAAGTCGGTAGTCGGTACTCGGTCGGTTGGGTCACTGACTAAGGATTAATCGGCAGTCGGGCGACTAATCGGATTTAGTCGGACTTTAATCGACTTTGAATTTTATAATTATTTTAAATATATAACTCATTTTTATACATATATTTACATAGATTTTGTACATTTATATACTACCACAATAAAATATAAAAAAATATTGAATTTAAATAAAACATTAGGCATATTATACTAAGTTTGCTTATAAAAAAAGTAAAACATTAAAAAAAATACGGTATCTCCGAGCGAAAATTGGTTGATTAGTGTACCTAGTCGGAATTAGTCGGTACTCGGTCGGCCACCCCACTGACTAGACTAGTCGGACCTACTAATCGGGCCAGTCGAGCGACTTTTACAACACTGGGCCTCGCTAACGACCTGCTTCGCGACCACGTGGTACTCGATCACGGAACTATGAAGTATTTCCGCTGCCACGAGAAGCTGTCATAGCAGAAGGAGTCTGAACCACAGTAGTAGATGATGTAGTAATTCTACTCAGTCTCTTGTAAACCTCCTCCACTGGAGGTATCGTCTCTCTTGCAAGAAGTTGAGTACGTGATGCATCGTACTCAGAGTATAGAGATGACAAAAGTACTCCCGTCATAGTTGCATTGTGATACGACAGCTATTGCCTAGTAATAGGCATGAAGCTATGCAGATGCTCAAACATGCCTCTAAGATGTGAGAAGTGAGCATAAAGAGGTCGATCATTCTGCTTGGTCGAAAATATATCAAACTACAACTGTAAATTTTTGCTCATTTTTCTCTTGTTCATACGTGGCTACTAAGATATCCCACATAGCATTTGTTGTGGGTTTATTGGCAATATCATTGGCAATCTCCGTGGTGAGCATCTTGAAGAACCAAACACGAGCATAGACATCATCTTACTTCCAAGAAGAATTAGCCCCAGTTTTGTTCTCTGGCATTGGATCTGTCAGAATGTGCTCTTTGTTATGGCACTGCATCAGGATGTGAAACTGCATGGGCCACAACCCGTAGTTGGTCCCATCCATCTTCACGATGGGCCCTTAAGGCATCAGACGAAAAAAAACATTCTCTGTCATGGTAGCAAGAATGCCGAAATCCGGAACAAAACTGAGTAGACTTTTACAATTAAGTCTACACAATCACATATAGATGATTGGTTGTATCAGTGGACTTATACAACCATCCTCATCTCCTGTTGTTTAAGCTATGTGCAGTGGTGCGCGTTGATGCACGTAGATGTACGGATGATGCTCGCAGGAGCACGTTGATGCACGTGAAATGCACACAAGTGCATGCAGGATGTATGCACGCAGGATACACAAATGTTCGCATACGCAAGGGTATGCAGCAAGGTGCAGGTACATGGGCGCAGGCACAGGGCACGGGCCGGACCTATTGTGCAGGTACAGATGGGTTGTGGGGCGCAGGTACAGGCTGGTCGCAGGTAGAGGGCGCAGGGCGGCGAGGCGAACCTAGGCGCAGGGAGACCACGGGGCGCGGTGGAGCCACAAGTTGAGAAAGGAGGAGGCAGTGCTGGTTGCACAGGGAGGAGGGAGCGGTACACGAGGGCAGGGGGTCGTGCGTGGCGTTAGGGTTTGGATGGAATAAAGAACCCCGATCTAGGACCATTGCTCCGATACCATGTTGGGGAAAACCAATTACTTGATGTTTATAGAACCCTAGGCTTTCTCATATAGGAGAAAAGCCCTTGGATAAAATACAAGATAGATAACGAAGAAATGGAAAAAACATAAATAACCCCAAAGGATAATAATAATCTCAACATATGGTATTGGGAGTCTGCAATTGTTGGGATGTGAACTAATAATCTGGATATGGAGATTGAAGTGGGCTGCTACAATGGAAACCTTTGTGTATATTGCCATTATTTGAAGTTCTGAAATGGGTTTCCTTGGAACCCTTCAAAATGAGCCTCTTATATGAGATCCTCGAATTAGTCTTTCAGATACATTGATTCAGAGAATGGGTAATTTACTCACAGTCCTTATGGATCTATTTGTATCAAACCTCCGCCATGGACATAAGATATATGTAGTTCACATTAAGAATCTAATTCAAATAAACAAGTATAGTGACCTCTCAATAAAATATCTCATATGTTGGCCTCATCCAGAACACAAGGAGTTCACTAAGACCAGCCCCCATCTCTCATATTGACGTTGGAGATACAAACTCCATTTCCTCTCTTTGTTCCTCCCAACCACCTCTATTGATCAAGATGGGGGAAGAATAAATTAGGGAAGAATCTCTGATAATCTTTTTATTATTTTCATTTTTCACATCTTTCCATTTTTATGTTTCATACATCCAATTTTATTTTATTTTTTACGACAATTTACCATTCAAGCAGTAACTATCTTTTTTCTCCTTTTTTGACATCACAAATAAAATATATTTGAGTATATGTAAATAAGTTATAAATAGCTATTTGAGTATACCAGGGGGCAGCCCCATTTTTCCCATATCACAAATAGCTATATTTATTTAACTTTAGAAAAATACAATAAAATATATTTAAGTATATGTAAATAAGTTATAAATATAAAATTATGTATATAAAATAATAAAATTTGAAATGTAAAATAAAAATAAAATACGTACTATATAGATCAATACACCTATAATTATACTTGTAAAAAATAACCTACAATAAATCTAATGTAAAAATAAATAAAAATGAGATTAAAATACTACATAAAATAATAAATAATTTTTATATTTTGGCAAAAAATCAATAAAATCATTTAGAATTTTTTTGAATTAATAGGGAATTTCAGCATATTTTGTCTTTTTCCTGATATACATAGCCCAAGTGGCATAGTCTTCGTTGACACGAGGTGGGACCTAGTCCTTGTTTACCTAGTCATCATCACCATTTTTTTCTTCGATGCCAATACCAATAAATGCATTATTGGAATTTATGAATTAGTATTTTAGTGTCTTTACCAGCCCTTATCTCCCCTAATTCATAAATGCCAATAATGCATTTCTATTATTTACAAGGGCCAATACTCTTCGTGGACTCTAGGTTGGACCTAGTCCTAAAGTAAGGTCCAATCAAGATCCAGTCTTCGTTTATTTTATTTATTTATGGTTAAAACATAAAATATATTTATTAATTTATGTATTATTTTATGGGTTAATTATTGCAAGTTACTTTTTATAAGTAAAAGTATAGGTATATTTACCTATATAATGTGTATTCTATTTTTATTTTTATTTTCTATTTTACATTTTATTATTTTATATACATAACTGATACATTTATAACTTATTTTAATATACTCAGATATATTTTTATTGTATTTTTATGAGTTTATTTATACATTTAATTAAATATATGTATTTAGTATATATGTATAAATATAGCTAATTCATCTATATATTTTGTATCATTATTTATAATATTGTATTTTTATGGTTTTATTTTATTATAATTATGTACAAGTGTTATAAGTAATATTTACAATATTATAAAATATAAAGTCATTAAAAAATAAAGAATAAATAAAATGAATATTTTATTCAGGTATACTATACAATAGGGTTCTAGAAACTAACTTTTGCATCTCAATTCCTAATTGAATAAAAACACCTACATTAAATAGCTAATAAAAAGTTATGTACAATTAAAGGTGATTTTGATGTATGTCAGGAAAAAGACTGCACCCATATTGGGTCACGTATGCCAAGATCTTGGTTGGACCTTATTTTTGGTACCTAGTCTAAGTAAAATCCGAAGATTGGAGCATGGTTGGATCTTAATCTACTTAATCATAGAAACCTTATAGGAACTGGAATTGAGACACTTCAACTCTGCTAGACTTAATTCTGTGAGACCATAAGACTCGGTTCAATTTCGTCTTGACTGCCAAAGTAGAATATTTCAAAACATACACATAACTCTTGTCGATAGTGACCTAGATTGCACACATGCACCTTAAAATTTGCTCACCTCAATTGAAGTGGTAGAGGGATGGATTTGCCGGCATGAGACAGGAGCCAATGGAAATATCAGAAGTCACACATTTGTGGCCATTGTACCAAATTGATCCAGTAGTCAGGAGGTCTAAAGATAGAAGTCGCGGGTTGCAATAATGCTTCAAAAGAGGGATAGTCTACTAGCTCAAGAGGAAAAAGTCCATATGTAAATGATGTTGTATGTAGTGTTAAAAAAGCAAAATAAAAAATCCAAAAAGAAAAGATGGTCAGAACTCAAAGAAAAATCAATTCTCATGGGAGCATGTATATGTTTGTATATTTAATAAGCAAGCTTGAGTTTCAAAACATATTCATGTGAGCCTCCAGCCAGATGACTTGGTTGCATTGGTCAAGCATCCTAGGATAGATACCTACACTGGCTACCACCCATTCTTCTCTCTACCTCCTTTTCTTGAGTCGGTTGTAACTGAACTTAAAAGGGAATACCCTGCTTCTTGAGGAAATAATTGTTGGTTTGGGAATTGAGTCGAGGAGAGCTACATATCACTGACACTGTACAAGATAGATTCATAGTCATAAGGGTTTACATATGAGTTCACTTATTTTGACCTGGCTATTGAGGGTGCTTGATTAAGATTTTGTGAATCTTAAAGGTTGTTGTATTTTAAAGCCAATTCCCAATAAGGTTTCGACCACAACTAAAACTGCAAAGGTCCAACCGATCTTCAAATTTTGATTTTATAAAGACAAGTTTGAAAGTTAAAATCAATCCAAGTTCTTTCCTTTTCTTTTCATTATTTTCATTTCTGCACTTATATGAATAAGTGTTTACTAGGGACTAGAAAAGGCACGTATATGGGGATGATGACTCTCCATTTAAACACCTTTATTCGTTCATTTTGGCCTTTAAACCTAGCTAAATGCGCGTGTGTATCATTATTTTGTATACATTAGCATCCATTATTTATTGTATAAATATTGTATAAAATATTATATTTAAATCTAAAATAAAAGAATAAAGAAAAAATAAAATGCCAAAGATATTTTATGACCATAAACCCTGAGATCTAGGCATCATGATGACTGGGTTGTCAAAGAATAAAATAGTAGGAGATAAGGGCCAATAAAGCCAGTAACCCTAACTCATACATGCCAATAATGCATTTTCAGGGCCTATTTTATTCTTTATTATTATTCATCAAATAAATAAATAAATTGTGTATATAAAGGTTGTAGATAAAATACATACAAAAATACAAAATTTATTTCACAAAAAAATACAGAACTTATTTCACATAAAAATAATACAAATTGTACATTCTACACTGAAAATAAGAATCGAAAATCCAAACATCCCAGACCTGCATCTCCTTCGTATGAATTCAAAATGCATCAAAATCATCTTTAATTGTATATAGCTTTTTATTATCTATTTAATGAAGGTGGTTTCATCTAATTTAAAGTTAAGATGCAAAAGTTAGGTTTTGGACCTCTATTGTATAATATACGTGAATACAATATTCATTTTATTTATTCTATATACGTTTCATGATTTTATATTTTATAATTTTGTAAATATTAATTATAACACTTGTAAATGATTAAAATATAATAAAACCATAATAATACAATACCATAAGTAAGGATACGAAATATATATTTGAATTACTTATACTTATACGTATAAAATAAATACATATATTTAATTAAATGTACAAATAAAATTAATAAAATATAATAAAAATATATCTGAGTATATTAAAATAAGTTATAAATATATAAATATTGTATATAAATTAATAGAATGTAAAATAAAAAATAAAAATAAAATACATATTATATAGGTAAATATACCTATACTTTTACTTGTAAAAATAACTTACAACAACTTAACCCATAAAATAAATAAAAATTAGATTAAAATACTACATAAATTAATAAATATTTAAAATTAATAAAATCATTTAATATTTTATTTTAAACTAATATAGGTTTTTATTTGACGGCTTGTCTTTTTGCAGATGACGTTGTCCAATGAGGACCCACCCTCCATTGACTTGGGTCACCTTCTCCGACCCGAGCTCTAGGCTTGTCAGAATACATTTAACCTCATCTTCCTCGATTTTTGCCGCTCTTATCCTTCACTTTTTTAGGTTGATTCATTCTTCGACTTTTCGCCTCGATCCTCCACCTTTCATGCCAGTTTCTTACATTAATCCATAAATCACTGAATCGAGCCATTCACCTCGATCTTCTCATCCATGTACATAACCCCCTCATCGAAGCTCATTCGAACTCATTCCCTTTTGCTCCATTTCTTTCCCTCATTCTGTGCCCAAAGGCTCGAGAAGAGTGACAACTAGCTCGCCTACATTTTAGAACAAGGAGGAGAAGTGTAAAGGCATTCCCACCTGTCTCTGCCGCTCACCAATGTGAAGTTCCATCTCGCGGCCTCTGGCCTCTAGAGATACATTTTATAGATTTTTAGGTAGGTTTAGTCTTTGTCTTCGTTTTCTGTAGTTTATTTCATGTTTTAATTGCTTGTCTCGCCTAAGTTTAGGAGTTAAACTTCGCTAGAGCTCTAGATCTCCGGCCATCATCTTCACCATCCTTCACCTCGTTCTGACGCGCGCCAACCATTCCACTACCTTGTCCCTTCACTTCCCCACATTATCCCTTCACCATACCCCTAGATCTTCATCGGATCTAGATTTCGATGTCCATCATCATCTCCCTCGACCGAACCTCATCACTTTCATAAGGATCCTTCGCTCACTCCCTCCGACCTTTCCTTTGATCGTTCATTCATTCTTCTCTTCCTGCCGCTTTCTCTCAACTCAACTAGACTTTCGAATAGAATTACCTCGACTTTTTTCAATATATAGATATATAGTAGCGAAATCGCCTAAGTCTCGTTGGGCATTGCTTGAGAGCTTCTCAAAATCAGGGAGAAGTTCGGAGGTCATCCTCTTTCTATTAAATGCACCTCAGGACGTCGAATAGAATAATAAATTCTAGCTTCATTGAAGAATTTAGGGATGTGAGGGGACTTTTTCAATCTTTTGCTTCTACTAGACTTGTGGGGTATACGTCATTGATTTCGTCTTCTCTCTCGGTTATTCCTGATGTCGGATGTCTTTATCCCAGTTCTTCCTTCAGTCTTTATCCCAGTCATTCCTTCCTTCTTTCTAATGTACACACCTCGGACAATAATAGCCATGATCATTTCCTTTGCTATGCCATCCTCTCTATATTCTTTGCAGGTTATGAAGAACTCGTCTGAGGGATAATCTGACTAGGAACGACCCCCAGGTCTTCGTCGAAGACCTTTGAGCTCCAGGGGCTCAATCAGTAGCCCCCAGACCCATTTGAAGCATCTGGGCAGTTTGCAGCAGCTGTAGGAACAAGTAGCAACCATTGGTGGAGTTATAGATGATCGGACGTTCGAGCATCATCCGATTCAAACTCGCTACGCATGAGTTCTTCATGGACCCTTGGTCGTTGTTCGATTAAGGTCAAGCTGCCAAATGAAGTAGTGTCCGTCAAATTTGGAGGAACCACAACCGTTGATCTCCTTTAGAGATATAATCCTAGCTGCCAAAGCTGAATGGGTACCGTGCATTGAGAGGTCGACACATGTCAAATGAAGAATCCAACGTCGCATGATCCCACACTTTAGGGAATAATTTACACATCTAGCCTGCATTTTTGTTTTATTTCTATTTAGTCAAGTAACTGTGTAAATTAGCTTAATATTTTGTGTAAAAACACGTAAGGAACCCTAGCTTTTGCGATAATACATTTGGGTCTAGTCCAGCTCAGTTCATGTGCTGTCCCACTTGAGCTAGTCATATTGCACGTTTATCCTTGTGGGTTTTTGTATTGTAGTTTAGTATTTAAAATTTTAATATTAGTTGAAACTTTTGGGTATTTTTCTGAATAGACCACATTTATTTTTAATTGAAAATATACCCTTGTTAGTTCATAAAATTTTTCCATTGTTTTCTATTTTCTAAAAATATAAAACGTGCTCCAAAAATCATGAAAATATAGGACTAGGTGCCTACTTTTGATCTTTCATGTTATAATTTTAGTTGTCATTTTAGGCTATTTCGTATTTATAAAAAATAAAAATATCATGTTTTATTTTCTGTTTGCTTTAAAAATCCAAAAAATTATAAAACTGTATTAAAAAATTCCATAAATATTATTGTTTGTTTATTATTGTATTTTGTACCTCCAGACCAAAATACCTAAAAATAGAAAAAGAAAATCTCTAAAAATTAAAAGCTCCAAAATCCATATAAAAATTATAAAAAATATTTTAAAAAACCAAAAATATTTATTTCTATCTCAGAATTTTATCTAAATTATTTATTACATATTAAAAATAGTTTTGGAAAATTTTAAGGCTTTTAGCTATTTTAAATTTCAAAATAATTTGACCAGTTTAATCAGTCACTTTTTTTGCCTATTTCTGATATTTTGCATTGCTTCATCTATATTGTGGGTTAATTGTTGATTTACTCTAGCTTTCGTAATAGGTCGCCACGACTATGGTGTTCTTGTCTTGTGAGTTCATCTGACCCTCGTAAAAATCAAGTTTTCATGGAGTCCTTATCAACATGTTATCACGAAGGTAATTTAGAGTTGATTGAACCAGTCCAATCTCATCCTAGTGGATCTAAGTATCATAGAAGGTTGATTTATTTTGGTTGATTTCTAATCTCAAAATCCTTGTTAATATAGTCAAGGTGGATAGAAGGTTCTTGAGGTTATTGCTACCAAATTTTTGTAAAAGTAATAAATCATCAACTAATTGAATGTTAGTGACTGCATTTCAAATCAATTCTTTACTTAAGATAAGACACTATTCTACTAGCTTTTATTAGCATATCAGTTACAACCGTTAATGAGTGGAGAAAGAGTAGTAAGAAAATGGGGTCACCTTGGCAAACCCCATGCAAAGTGCTAATGAAACCCACTAAAAGACTCATTGACCTTGGAAGAGAGTTTTGTAGTCTCAAGGATAGCAGAAATCCAAGCAATGGATGTAGTTGGGCATCTCGTTGCGGTGAGAATTTAACATGAGCATCCATCCGAGAGTACTAAATGCCTTTTTGAGGCCGATGGGATCAAAGATTTTTCTGTAGCATGTTATCAAGAACGGTTGATATGACCATTGACTCAATTATTGCCAATCGACATTTGATAAATTCACCTTGAGAAGGATAAATGGTTTCCTAGATCATAGGTGGCCATTGATTTACAAGAATCTTGGAGAAGATCCCTATCAAGAGGTCTTAGATTTAAATGGAGATAATTTGCAACACTTGTGGGGTCACCGATTTGTAAATAAGGGCAGTGGTCACACTATTAGATGATGGAGATCCAAGCCTCAAAAATCTGATGACCCTTGTCTATTGATCATGGTCATAAATTCAATAATAATTCCATCAGGACCGATGACTTTATTGTTCTTTAAATGTCTAATGATGTTTTCGACTTCACTCTAAGTAAATAAGTGCTATCAATGAATGTAAATCCAGCAATTGATAAGCATATTTTGTGGGATAACAATCTCCATATATGAAACTCATTTCTCGTGAAAAGTATCCGTGATTATTTTTTTCCTATACTTGAAAATCCGATTAAATCGTTTCTTCTTAATCTTAAAGAGCAACATTATGGTTTTTGTTTTGTTTAACGGATGGTGAAACCGTCAAAACTCTAGTATTCTTGTGTCCATCCACGATATAAAACACTATAGCTAAATGAATCTAGAGCTCAACTTCAATTCTCAATTACTTCTTTAGGTTTTCATTCAATTGAAGCAGCTCAAAATGGAGCTCTTCCTTTTCGAGGCCGAGCAATGTTTCCTTTTCACAGATGAGATTTTGTGAAGCAAAATTTCTCTGGTATGGTATGGTAATCGGTTTCTACGCTAGCCTTTTAATGTGATTTTTTAAATGTTTGAAATTTTGAATCCATAGGTGAGAGGGATTATCTAGGTCACATAAAATAAACACGATCCTAGTAGATTCACATGCACCCAATGATGCTTTAATGGTTCAACTTATATGAGGTATGTCAAAAGAAAGAAAAAAGTTTCAATCACTACTTTACCAAGATACCCTTGAAGACTAGATTTGAGTAAACTGTTGAAAGAAGATTATCTAGTAGACAATGGACTGATTTAGGAGTGAAAAACTCCTACAACAACTTTGATCCTTGGCTCTGTGGAAGATAATCCACAAGGGTCAGAGGGTGTATCCATTTTTTCTTCACTATAATAAAGAAATCACACACACACACACACACACACACACACACACACACACACATATATATATATATATATTCTTGATAATGACAAGGAGGAAGGAGGGATCCATGTTGAATTAGGACTCGAAATGAAAGGGATTGCCTTTAATATAATAAAGAATGTCAAAAAATGCTAACGGTTCTAATAATATAGTAAGTTGCTGAGTGCTATACACTAGAGGGAGTAGAAGTGTGAGGCAAGGAAGGGGCACATTATATTTGTCCTCTTAGTAGTACTGAAAATTATTTATAAATAAAAAAGGAGAGAGAAGGCTAACTCACTAATGTACTCGATTCTAGGCTAAAGGCAGAAAGAAGGCTAAGAGCAAGAATCAAATATAGCCACCATCTAAGACATTTGACCTCCCACCATTATATAGTGATTTCAAGATAGTCTAAGGATTGTGGCAATGCTAAAGCTCTTTACGTTGCGCCTAAAATCATTCCAAGCACGACAGAGGTGGCCACTAAGCTATTTCTTTGGAAAGCTCCTACTAAGATGAGAAATTCCCAGATAAAGCTTCCTATACCAGGTAAACTCATATTGGCCCTTCCAATAGGACATTGTCCTTCCATGTGTAAGAAAGGCTAACGATCGTAGCCTCTAGATTCAATTATCTAGTGACACAACCAATTTCCATACCCAAAATGGTATTTTTATCACATTCTTATGATTTAAGTAAGAATATCCTTTATTCTTTTAGAAACTCTAATTTTAACTAGATCTAAAATACATTTTTTTCATAATACATTATTTAAATAATGTTCAATTTTGTGCTCATGTAATATTACGTGAGGCAGATGTTTGTAACCTCTCATGTTTTTTTGTAAAATCCGTGCTTTCTTTTATAATGCTTGTGTGCTTTTTGTAAAATAAAACTCTTATTAGTGGTTTATCATTTTTTTTTGTATTTCCAGCAAATGTCATTGCAAATAATGTACTTCATTCAACATTCATTATCCATTTGTAAAGTTTATATATGTCTTTGTCAATCGCATATCATATTAGTAATATATTAGTTATTTTTTGTATTTTTGTCGATAATTTTTTTTGTTTTGGTGATTTATGTAAAATTTGCAACTATTTTGCAGAAAAACAATAATTCATAAGATACATATTCAAAAACGTAAAATATACATTAAATTTGTAGAATACACATCAAATATGTCAGATATATAAAAACAACAATATTCATTCACACACAATCGATATGTAAAATGCATGTCATATTTATAAAATACATATCAAATATGTAAGATATATAAAAATGGCCACAATCACTGTGCTTCGTACGCTATCATCAAGATCCAAGCATTGTGTTGCCACCAACAAACCATTTTCCTCCACGTCCCACCATCATAACTAACATGATTCAAGCACCGTTGCAGCTAGCCTCCATGAACCACCATTGTCGTTGACATGATCAGTACTGCCACATCAACTGTTGTCATCGTTGTGATCCATACACCATTGCAGCCACCATCTACATGCCACCATCATTGTCCTCATGATCAAAGCGATCCTGCAACCACTGTCATTTCTTCCATCCTGGCATCATCACCTCTCCCATATGATGTTGCAACCACCGACTCGAGTATGCTATCACCTCCGCCCACATGTCATCGTCATCAACGGACTAAAATGATCAGGGTTTTGAAATTTGAATAAGCAAATAGGGTAACATGTTAATGGAGGAGATAGTTGAGTTGGTTAGATACTATATTTTAGATAATATATAAAGACCAAAATGGGTTTTAGCTTAATTAAAAATAATTAACATACCTTTAATAACTACCACTGAATTAAAATATGAAGGATTAGGATTGCTAGCCTTCATTAAGGATGGAAGGACCATGTCCCATTGAAAAGATATCCATAATATATATATATATATATATATAGGGAAGCTACACAGGGGGGTGCAGCCAACTAGCTACACCTGAGTATTTTTTTCATTGATTTTTGATTTTTTGAAGGAAACTTATGACGGATTTACTTAGTTTATTGTGTGGAATATGTGTTTCAAATTTCATGCAAAACAAAAACTCCTAGCATGCCCATCTAGATATGGTCAATTTCTCCTGAAACCGTTAAAATGTGATAGCTTTGATGGAGATGATAGAAATATCGAATTTAGTTGAAATTGGTATGATATCATGGTGATATATAGTGATTTAAATACCCCTAGGTTTCATTTAAAAAACACAAACAATCAATGAAAAAAATGGCCGGGTGCAGCTAGTTAGCTACACCCCCGGGTGCAGCTTCCCCAGCCCCCCATATATATATATGTGTGTGTGTGGGGGGGGGGGGGGAGGAGTATGCTCCCTAGTTGTAGCTAACTTACGTGCTCCCTCCCATTTTCCTTGTATTTTTCTTATTTTTATTAATTGAAGCCTATTGGAATTTAGATCACAATATGTACCATGGTGTCATTAAAATTTCGACTTAAATCGAGACTTCTATCCCCTCCATCAAGACTGTCAAATTTTAACGGTCTCAGAATTGCTGAAATTGATTGACCCCCTTCAAACGGAGGGCATATGAGTCTCTGAATCTGACAAAATTTGAATGACATATTAGAGGGATATAATGATGAATATACATAATTTTATTTTCCAAAAAAAATAACAAAATAGGAGAAAAATGAGGGTGGGAGTAGCCAATTGGCTACAACCTGGGTGTAGCCTCATTTAACCCTATATATATATATATATAGAGAGAGAGAGAGAGAGAGAGGAATGATCCTATGAGAGCATGAGAGAAATGATCCTGAACCACATGATTTTGTTTTCTCTCTCCTGGTCTTCTCTCTACTGGGTGAATCATGTGGTCTAGAATCATCCCTCTCATGCTCTCATAAATTTTGGCTCTCGTGTGATCACTCCTCTCTCTCTCTGTGTGTATATATATATATATATAGGAAAGGGAAGCTGCTCCATGGAGCAGCTAAGCTGGCTGCTCCACGGGGCAGTTTGCCCTCCTTTTTTATTTTTTTGAAATTTTTTTCATGTATATTCATCTATATATCCCTCCTACATGTCATTCAAATTTCGTGAGGAACGGAGACTCCTATACCCTCCATCTAGAACATGTAATTTTTAACGGTCTGAAATTTGCTGTAAAATATCTGTTCTATATGGAGGGCATAGGAGTCTCCGTTTCTCACGAAATTTGAATGACGTGTAGGAGGGATATATAGATGAATAATACATGAAAAAAATTTAAAAAATAAAATAAAAAGGGAGGGGAAACTGCCCCATGGGGCAACTTCCCCGTCCTCATATATATATATATATATGTGAGGAAAATGGGGCTGCCCCCTAGGGGGAGCTAACTTAGCTCCCCCCGCCCCATTTTCTTCAATTTTTTTATTTTTTTTTGAAAATTTTTTCCGTGAATATTCATCACTATATCCCTATATTATGTCATAAAAATTTCGTGTGAAACAGAGACTCCTACGGCCTCCATCCAGACATTCATTTTTTTAACGGTAACAGGATTTTTTAAATCGACCCCGTTTGGATGGAGGTCTTAGGAGTCTCGGTTTCGTATGAAATTTGAATAACATAATATAGAGATTTAATAATGAATTTACACGGTTTTAGATTTCAAAAAAAATAAAAAAATTTTGGGAAAAAGGGGCGGGGGGAGCTAAGTTAGCTCCCCCTAGGGGGCATACACATTTTACCCTATATATATATATATATATATATATATATATCTGTGTGTGTGTGTGTGCTGCACCTTTCCTGGGTGTATGGAAAGCCTGTCATCTCATTCGTGTGTAATTAATCCAACGGTTCTAACTAATTCCCTTTTAATCTTAAATTTTTTAATGTTGAAAACCCATTTTAGTCTTTTTGTATCATTCTAAAAATAGAATGTGACAACCCATATTCTATTTTTGGTTTATTCGATGAGTGAGTTCCCGTTAGGGTTTTCTCTTCACATAATAATCGACGTCCAGGAGGTGTGTGTCGAAGAGCAGGCCGATGACTGCAACCTACCTGTGCCAGGAGGTGTGTGTCGGAGAGCAGCCCGATGACTGCAACCTACGTGTGCCAGACCTCTGATATAGTGGTCGATCACCACCTCATCATCTGGATTGAGACATACGAGTGCATCGACGCCTGTGATCTCGACAGGAACTCCGTCGGCATCTCCTCAGATTTCCTTCATGATGAGAGCTTCATCCGCAATCTCTGCTCCACCCACTGCTACCAGAGTTGCCCCAACATTGTCGACCTCTACTTCCATATCATCGCTAGAGAAGGTAATTAAACCTGATATTAAAAAAAAAAACATGCCAAAGATTGGAATTAAGCAGATGCTTGCTTGCTTGGTTAATTGATATATTTGTATTTTTAGCATCATAATCATATCATAACTAGATTGCTTTGCTGATGTATGAAATTATCGCAGGTGTTTACCTGTCCAATCTCTGTAAGAGCGTCAAGGCATGCGCCATATGGTGGATACCCTCAGTTATGGAGTAGCATCTTATTATCCTTCCTCGGCACCCTGAAGGTAGCTTAAACATGTGATAAACACAGAGGTAGCGTTTCTCCTTCCATAACAATCGATGATGGCGGCGACATGCTCTAGGACGCACGCAACACACATGGAGGGAGAGGGTGACGACGCTCAAGGTCATGGCTGGAGATGGAGGGCATGCCTAGTTTTTTACATTCAGAGATCCTATTTTGCAATCTTGAGTATTTTTTTTTACAATCTCAGATCGTATTTTACAATCTCATATCATTTTTTTACAAATTTTGAAACTGTTTTTTTAGATTTATTTAAATTCCGTGATATGGCAAAAACTATTTACATTTATTTTATAATGCAGGATGCAAAATTACAATATGGATTCGAATTTTACAAAGATGCTTGGAATTCTGCAGGGCGTGAAAGTACTAAATATTTTTGTGAAAAACGCACATAATTGTGAGTATGGATTTACAATCTTCATACATATTTTACAAAATGTGCATGAATTTTTACAATAGTGTTATCAAAATTACAATTATAATAATATAACTATTACTAATTATGATTTTATTTTACAATGTAGGATACAATTTTTACAATAATAATGGGAATTTTACAAAAAGATCTGTTATTCTACATTGCGCGAAATTGCTACCACGTTGGCGAAACTTCATTAACTAGAAGGCAACGAAAAATCCCAAATCAGACATGCTAAAAATGGAAAAAAATACAAGGACGAAATAAATTTCAAATTCGAAATTAAATTCAAATTTAAAACGAAAATGTATGGACTAAAATACCCTTTTGGATAAAGAACCGCTTGATCGAGATCTAACGGATCTCGTGATGGGCATTCCATGCACCCAGGAAAGGTGCACCTCATTGGAAGGGCCCTATATATATATATATATATATATATATATATATGAGTGATCTATGAGAGCAAAAAGTTGTGAGAGCATGAGAGGGATGATTCTGGACCACATGATTCACCCAGGAGAGAGAAGAGTAGGAGAGAGAAAACAGAATTATGTGGTCCAGAATCATTCCTCTCATGCTCTCACAACTTTTTGCTCTCATAGGATCACTCCTATATATATGGGTTAAAGGAGGCTACTCCCTGGGAGTAGCCAATTGGCTACTCCCACCCCTATTTTTTCTCTATTTTTATATTTTTTGGAAATAAAAAATATGTATATTTATCACTATACTCCCCTAACATACCATTCCAATTTCGCCAGAAACAGAGACTCATATACCCTCCATCTGAAGGGGGTCAATTTCAACAATTCTGGGACCATTAAAATTTGACAGTCTTGATGGAGGGGATAGAAGTCACGAATTAAATTGAATTTTGAATGACACCATAATGACATATTGTGATCCAAATGCCAATAGGTTTTATTTCAGAAAAAATAAAAAAAATACAGGGAAAAATGGGTGAGAGCATGTAAGTTGGCTACAACCAGGGAGCATACTCCCTCCCCCCCCATATATATATATATGAGGGTTGATGGGGCTGTCCCTTGTTTGGCAAATATTTTTATTTTTTCTGAAAAATATTGACACGTATATTCATCCCTATATCCCTCATACATGTCATTAGAATTTCGTCAGAAATAGAGACTCCTACGGCCTCTATCCAGACAGGGTCTTTTTAAAAGTCCTGCGACCGTTAAAAAAATGACATATGGATGGAGGTCGTACGAGTCTTTGTTTCTGACGAAATTCGAATGGCTTATAGGATGGATACAGGGATGAATATACATGATGATATTTTTCCATAAAAAAAATTTTGCTAAAAATGGGATGGGGGCAGCCATGTTGGCTACCCCTAGGGGGCATCCCCATTTCCCCATATATATATATATATATATATATATATATAAGGAAAAGGGAGCCTACACCCAAGTGTAGGTAACTTTCCTACAACTGCCTCTTTCTCCTCTACTTTTTTTTTATTTTTTTGAAATGAATTTTGATGGAATTTAGATCACAATATTTTGCACCAAATTTAAAAAAAAAAACATACTCCATTTAATATTCTAAGTAAATCTCCTTAGGATCCATTTCAAAAAAATCCAAAAAAGAGGGAAAAAGGGATGAGAGTAGGAAAATTATCTACACATGAGTGTAGGCTTCCCAATCACGTATGTACAAATACATATAGGAAAAACTTGAAATGAGGTGTACCTTTCCATGAACTTGGTGTGACACTCTACATCAGCTCTTTGATTCCCATCACAGTCCTTATCAAAACCATCTTAACCCATAAAACCACTAATCTACTAGTCATTCGAATTCTATTTTTAGAAGTCTTCTATTTCCTATTGATTGAATCCATGATCTCGCACGATGGTATTTTGAATAGATAATTAATTTCAGGTAGTTATTTTATCATATCGAAAAACATCTTATGATCTGGTCATCATCATGTTGAATAGGAACTAAAGACACTCGATTTGATCTCCATGGATTCCCTGTCATCGTCTACAAGAAATCCAATGAAAAGCAAGGGTTCTTTTGATGATCTCGATATCATACAGGTATATTGTCTCTCTGTTCGTATATATTCCAGTTATTCAAATCTTGATTTTGTTCTCTTCTTTTCTATTTATCAATAGATTTCGAACAAACCCAAGGACTGTTTAGAAACCTTCATTCAAGAATCCCATGTTTCAAGTATCTTTAATCTATTTTTCAATTATTTTAATTATAATATTATTATAATTGAAGCTGTGTCCTCATCAATATCATTCATCAATTTATTGTTGAATTCATTTTATCATTGATTGTTCATTAGTTACAATTATACCATACGTTTTACGTTTGACTGTTAAGTTTTACATTTCATCTTTTTTACAATCCGCTACCACATTTTACAATACTATCTCTTACTTCGTTTATTGGATCTAATGTATTCAAAATTCATTATTTTTCTCGACAAATGTTTTACATTTACAATTCCTCCACCCATTTTACATTCTATTGTCAAGTTTTACAATCTTATAAAATTACATACATATTTGCTTGATTTATTTTATTCTAATATTCGTTTCTCATGATTTTGGTATCTTTATCTTCTCAAAAATGTTTGTTTAAGAAATTTCTCATTTATTACAAATCATAATCTTGTAATAAGGTGTTAAAATCATTATTCATTTGCAAATTGTTTCAATTTTCCATCGAATATTCGGTCATGTTTTAAAATATTATTAAACAGAAACTAACTCTCAAAAGTTTGGTACACATAAATCTTTTTTCTCTTGAATAAAATATATTCACAATTCATCATTTCATTACTACTAGCTTGTATGATTAATATCGATTACTTCATCCAATAATTTTACACTTCAGTTTCTATTTTCCAATATTTTAACATCATTTCACATTTCTTGTTAGCATTTTATTTTTCTTATATTTTCTCCAACAATTAACAATTTCCTCATTTTTTTCACCAGCATTCAATGTAATATATTTTTATATGCCAATTTCATTTTCTGAACCCGTTCCTTAACGAGTCCTTTTATTACCAATACCATGTTCCAATTCCTCAATTAAAGAAAACTTGAGTGTGTAGCCCCCTGAAATAGAAATGGCATTTGGTTCAATTGGCATTGCATATAATTTTTATGAACTATATGCGACTATTGTTGGGTTTAATATTCGAAAAGGAAGTTGGAGTATTGGTATAGACAAAAACACGTAAGAAAAAATCATTATTCAAGTCCTTTGTTTGTTGAAAAGAGGGTTTTGATAGAGTTGTTTTCAAAAGGATACTCCCTGATTTTGTTAAGAATGACGATAGTGACGATTCTTTTTTCAAAGAGGAATGACATGTAGGATTGGTGAGGATTGGCTACAAAGCTCTGATGCCAATTAGCTTTAAGTATTCTCATAACGAAAGGATTGTGTTCATTTCAAACCTCAACATAATCATAATCTCGTAACTCCC
Organism: Ottelia alismoides; assembly: GCA_037367405.1. Classification (NCBI taxonomy): domain Eukaryota; kingdom Viridiplantae; phylum Streptophyta; class Magnoliopsida; order Alismatales; family Hydrocharitaceae; genus Ottelia; species Ottelia alismoides. The sequence goes on from JAZKJV010005835.1 coordinate 724,519, forward strand.
TCAAAACATAAATACCTCATGCCTAATAGTATGTTCTCAAAAGCCATCAAGATGCTAGTAAAATCAATGATTGACGTCATCATACCGGTATCCAAGCAAACAACTTTCATAGACAATGTATGCATATCTAATAGTTAGGTTGGTAGCATAGTTAGAGATATTTACAATATCTACCAGAAAGAAAAAAACAATGCCTTGGTTTGTATGCCTATTTACTCTTTGAACATTTTGATCATTGTAAGAAGATGACATTGGATTTTTTATGTATTCTTAACAGATGACAAGAATAGGATGACATTGTAGTTGGTGTGATAGTGCATCCATTGAAGAGTACAACTTGTTTGGAGATACAATTTCTTTTGACACAACTACGGAACCAACCAATAAAAACTTGTATTTGGTTGAAAGATTCCTCAAAGAAATAGGGAAACATTCAATATCCATAATAACTGATGAAGATCATGCTATTGATGATGCTAATAAAATTTATTTTCCTCACTATTCACAAATTTTGCACATGGTATGTTATGGCTAATCTTAAAAGGAAGCTCAGTAAAATCAAAGATATTGATCAAATCCTCACGTCCTTTACAACAATTGTCTGAAAAAATGTTATTATTAAAGAATTTGAAGAAGGATGGTGTAAGGTCATTATTCAATATGATCTTGCATCCAATGTCTAGTTGAGCAAGAAGTATAGAATTCGACACAAGTGGATCATTTTTTTATCTGAAGGACCATTTTTTGGGCCAGAATGAGAAGCACCTAGAGGAGAGAAAGCATGATTGCATTCTTACAAAGTCAATAACTAAATAAAACTCATTGTTGGAGTTTGCCTGTAGATCACAAAATGCCATTCAATATTGAAGGAACCTCAGTAAGATCAAAGCTATTGACCAAGTCCTCACATCATCTACTAGAGTTGTCTAGAAAAGCATTACCATCAAAGAATTCTAGAAAGGATGGTGTAAGGCCATTGTTCACTATGATTTTGCATTCAATATATCGTTGAGCATGAAAGATAGCATTCGGCATAAGTGGATCGATTTATATCTGAAGGACTATTTTTAGGATGGAATGCGAAGCACCCGGAGGAGTGAAAGCATGAATGCGTTCTTACAAAGTCGCATAACTAAACATAATTCATTGTTAGAGTTTTTCTGTAGATTGCAAAATGTCATTCAACGTCGCAAGGAAAGAGAGAATGATATGGATAATGACACAGACATATATACTTCAAAGACTAGTTTCAAGTGGAAGATGAAAGAGTAGATGCTTGGTATCCATACAAAGTACATGCTCTATTTGTTTCAGAAATAACTTAAAAAAAGTAAGGATTTGAATGTTCGTATTGAACACGATATATTATTTGTTGCCAGTATTTTGTTTCCTATATTGGGAGTGCTGATCAAGCAATGGGAGTTTCAATTTCTAGACACACTAACTATCTAAGTTTTGTTTATATTATAAAGAGGTGGACCTAGAACATTAAGAAATCATGAAACTATCCTTTTTATGGGCATAATTATTAGCAAGAAAGGGCGGGGTCAACTCAATAAAATATGTTCTCATATCATTGCAGCTTTGATTGATGTAGATGATGATATTTTTTCTTATGCCAAGGACAAACTTAGCATTCTATGCTCTGATATTGAAAAGATTATCAATAACAAAGGAATTGCAATAACTGGAAGTGGTGATTTGATCATTAGATGGGATATCATCTATTAGGAACCAAACATTGCAAGATCGAAGGGAAGTAGACAAGGATGAAGACGTAAGGGCATCAGAAATAAACAAAAATGCAAAATTGAGCTAAGAAAAAATAGAGGAAGTCAGTACAAATCGTGTCTTAAATTCAATGTTGAACACAACTCTAGGAATTGTCCACTTAATAAATCTAGTTCATATGGGTAATTCCCTTTCTTCTCACTTAATCAATTTAACTGATTTTTTTCTAACTCATCTGTATCAGTTTATTGGAGTATCTGCTGATATCGATACAACATAGTTACGTCCAGATGATCTTTCTAACAGATTTATCTCTAAGGTAGTGTTCTTTGTGTCATATATACAATTTTGATTTATATATATTTCTATAACTAATTTTTTCTACATTGTAGGATTTTTTGAACCTAAATACTATGTTTTTGTAGATATTTCTTGATTGTAGAGACCATTTTTGATATATCTAGCCGATATAAACCAAGCATATTAGGTAGGTGCCTTTAATTTGAGACAATCTTTATTCTCATATTTTTATTCTTTTTCTTTTCAATTATCTAATTTTAATAATCCCTTTTATATGTTGTAGGAATATCTTTCATGCGGAGGATTACATTGGCATTGTATTAAGATTTACATTATCAGCATTTTTATTTTGTTCTTCTTTTCCTAATGTTCACTCCACTCTCTCCAAACCTAATCTTATTTTAGATTATATCGATATCCTTTTTATTTTCAATAAATCACTTTGCATGAACTTCATTTTCTCATGAAAGCATTTCTCTTCGATTCATCAACTATGTAAAGACATGGTTGTTAGTTTATGTATGTGTTTGATTTTACTCATCTTCTATTTCTTTTGAAATTTATTTGAATAATCTTTCTTCGGTATTTGTTTATAGTTTACAGTAGCTATTGACGTTTTAAAATTATTGTCCCCTACCTCTCTTTTTCTTTATCCTCTCGTGCCTCATTTCAAAGTCTCCATGTCAACAAATCCACCATGCTTTCTTATTGAAGTATTAAAAGAACAATGCATTCTTATTAAAAAATATAACCTCTCACTAAAGTAGTCCAGATCCATTCCCATTTAAATAATAAATGTTTCTCATTTTACAACATTGGTTGATATGTTACAATACTTGCCAATATTATACCATCCTTCTATATCACATGCTTTTTCTTTATGATTTGGCTTTTATTTCAAAGCTTTCATGTGGATACACCTGACATGCTTACTCCTTGAATTATTTAAACAACGAGCTCACAACCTTTAAAATATAACTATCCATTAAAATAAAAACTATCCCAAGTCCCTTTACAAAAGTAAATCAGTTATCATCCGACAATTTACAATATCTACTCAAGTCTCATTTCAAAGTATTCATGTGGATAAACCCATCATGCTAACTCATTGAATTATTCAAACAACATTGCATTCTTATTAAATTACTAACCTCCTATTAAAATAGCAGATATACATTCCCATAAAATTAATAACTATGCTAGTTTTTTTTCACAATATTAGTTTATATGTTACACTACTTGCCAAAATTTTTATATCCATCTTCTATATGGATTCATGCATGAATTTAGAGTTTTCAGAAGTAGGTCTTTCTTGAGATTTTAAAGCCACTATCAATTTAGGAAAAACATTATAACAACTTTGTAAAAGCATAAACTGCATATTGTAAAAAAAGTAATATTTTGTAAAATATAACACCATATTTAAATTAACATTTTTGTCCAGTCTAATAAAATTTTCACAATTATATTTCAATATACCTGTTATGTTAATATTTATTATTAAATCTATAGAATAAAAAATTGCATAATATATGGGAAAAATACCTAAATTATAAGTGATTCACCATATATATGGTGAGACCCCAAGCACACCTTTTTCGTGGTGAGCCATCAATGATATCCTTTGAATCTCAATCCAATGGTGCATTTTTAAAAGGGTATTTTGATAATTTTAATTTTCTTTTAAATTTAAATTTCATTAAATAATATAAAATACAATTTTAGGCTAGCTCGTTTTAATTCGAATTTTTTTATTTCTTTATTTGTCAATTTCGAAAATGTTCTCAAAAAATACAACTCGATGCAGATTTGTAAAATATAAAGTAGATTTTATAGAATTTATATTTAATTTTGTAAAATTCAAAAAATATGTTTTTTATATCCCCGTTCATTAAATTTTTTATTTAAATTATTATTTTTATTTGTAAATTTTATATTGTCATTTTTAATATGTCACAAGTATGTGTAGTTTCTTTTGTGTGTGTAACACTGTTATGGTGGCTTTGTAACATTTTAGTGAAGATTCGCATCAAAAAGTATATTGTTATAAATTGATAAAAAGTATAAAAAAGATCTGAGATTGTAAACAGTAATTGAGATTTGTAAAAAAATGACATGAATTTGTAAAAGACACCGGGATATGTAAAAAAAGATGTGAGATTTGTAAATAACCACGTCCCTCCTATTCTTTCGCCACACGCCACCACGACACGCTCCACCTTTACCGCATGTTGACTCGATCTCCCTTTGCACCCCATCTCTTCCGCGCCTCCTTCCTCCACCCTCGTCCATGACTCCTTGTAATGTGCCATTGTCGGGAGAGAAAGGGTAGAGGGAGGGAGCCATACTCCTCCTCATCGCACACGGTCGTCGAGAACTCCAAGAAAAAACCCTAAATCCACACGTGAGATCCAATTCCAAAACTCAACTACCCCAAATCTCCCAAAAAATCAATTTTGAATAGATTACGAACTGGATTTCAGCGATATTGGGCTCAAACAAAAAATTTTGAAGAGAAGAATTAAGATCGAGAACATGATCTTCGATGTGTGTGCCATCGTCGTCTCCAACGAATCTAGAGTCGCCGACCACCTCCTTTTCTAGAGGCATTATCGAATAAGAGAGAGCCGAATGAATCTTTTCATTTAAGATAAATGGTTCCATACCATTTAGGGATATTGGATTGTCACATTCAATATTTATAATGTGACAAAATGATCAAAATAAGTTTCTGATATTAAATTAAAATAACTAATATGTAATTAATTTCAATCGCTTGATTAAAATAGAGGGATGAGATTGTGGGTTCACCATGGGAATGATGAACCCTAATCTCATTTGAAGTTATTCCTATATATATATTATTTTCTCCATGTTGCACATAATCTCTTTATATATACAATATGCTACTAATAGCTAGTGACTTGGTGGTTTTCACCTTGGCTTATGGATTCCTTGTTCTTAGATGGTGTGTCTCCCTCTGGCAAAAGATCGATGTACCATATCATTCATAACTACTGCCTATTAGTCAAAGATATTTGTAATGTCTCCCTTGAGGTTATTAGGTATCCAATGAGTTTCTCAAAATGTTAGTGAAGTTTCTATTTTTGCTTGCATCTCAAATGCCAAAGTAGTCAAAAAGAATAAAGCTAACCATTTCCATGGATATTAAAACATCATCAAGAGAGAGAGAGAGAGAAACATCTTAGGACTCCAACACTATAACAAAACGAACCTAATGCAATGAATAATTTAAATATCATTGTTATATCTTCTGACGTTAATGATATAACAAAAATACTAATATTCATTGCTAAACTATCTTTTATCTTTGTAATTAACATGGAATGCCATATTTGTTAGAGGTTCATATGCTTATTCGTTAAAATTTGTATTAATCATTACTGAATCTAACAACTATAAGTAAAAGTTAATGATTAACTGTTTATATGATTCATTGCGAAAAAGATATCAAAGAATACAATATACGTTGTATTTTAAAGAACTAAGAAACAAATAATATTTGTTGTTTTACATTTAACTACCGGATATATACCAGAGTATCTGTCACTTTAGATCAATTTTATTGTAGAGAAATCCAAGCCTAATAAAATCATAGCAATAATAGTTCATTGTTTTCAATAATTTTAGGATTCAAAAGAAAGGTTGAGGTGGAAAGTGTAGGGATCAGTTAGTTTAACAAAATTAAAACACCAACCTTGTTATATTACTCCCAATCAATATGTGGTGAACATCTCCCCTCCATCTGGCACATATAGTGGTATAACAGTGATTTACATGAGTAAAACCAAACTTATGAATGTGGTCTTGAGTAGTGAGAGATCTTCTTACGCTTGCACAAACACCATAGAAAAAAAGATGCTCTTGGGCAATATAAGAGAGCAAAGTCTTCAGTGGAAATTTGAAGTGAGCCCCTATGCTACATTAGTTGATGTCAGTGTTTGCTGATGGATTGGGATTTTTAAAGAGGCAAGAATGTGTTCAGGGGTTAGAGATATGAGAGGTGCTACCCTTGAAGTGAGAGTGACATGATGTTATCCTTCTATCCACTAAGTTTCAATTAAATTTAAATCAATTCTAGTCGTCTGGTCGAGCAACCAACTTTGTGATAATGGTAGTTGTAAGTACCTAAAAGGGAATTCACTGATTTGGCATTCTAGTTTGTCTACAATACCTTGTTGTTCACCATGTGAAAGATTCACGATGTTACAGAGTTAGCTGAATGGGTTTGTTGTTGGTGAATACTGTATACATTGTATTCTTACTCATCGATATTACTTGTGTAAGACGATATTGTTTGTGCAGTCAGACTGGGTTCAATCTTGGTGAATGAAAGGGGTGCTTTCTCACTTGTCGATATAAAGGATGAACAAATGATAGGAGACTGTTAGCTAATGTGAAGGCTATTTGAGAAAGATATTATCATCTTCTGTAGAGGTTTTGTCCTTGGGTGCTTCTCCAACATCAGGTGGGTGTGATGATCGTGCAATGGGGATGTCGTCCAAGATAAAGAAACACTCTCTTAACGATCATCAAAGTTAAAAACTGTCGTTGGCCTCTGGGACATTTTAGTGTATGGATTAAAGTGTTTGGGGATGTTGCTTCTAGTTTGATCTTTAGTCTTTTTGGTTGTTATCCTGAAACTAGTTGGTTATTAGTGCCCCGCGTCTATACATGCCCCATCTATCTTTATTGCACCGAACTGACTATGTTGTATTGTATCCCTTTCTCTAATGATGATTGAACTTGAACCTTTTTTTCTAAAAGAATCGGAGTCAGCAAAATTTATCTCTAAGACAGAGATAAGGAAACATACATTTAGGTTTTGATTTAGGTCCTCTGATCATTCCTCGTTCCACTAGTTAGTTTAAAATGACATCATGAACATTAAATGAATTAATGAAGAGCGATGGAGGTATGAGATCTCCTTAGTGAGTACCTCTTAGGGTTTGGAGAAACCCATTGGGGCATTATGTAATTTTGAGTTTTTTACACTTGTACATCTCTGATATTTTGCTTTTACAGTTGTGCCCCTTGATGAACAGCTAAGTGGCTATTTTAATGTAGTCTCATTGTAATACAGCATGTCAACGATCTATCATAAACCTTGGGCCTTAAATATCTCTGCGAGGAGGAACTCAGTTTGGATAAATTATTTTTACCTGGGAATGTTCAAGGTCGAACTCAGGAACACAGGCTACCTTAATGAGTAATCATATCCTAATACCAAAATCAAGTGATGTATTTATCTACCTAGGTCAACAATGTACAAACAATACAATGCAATATATGATGCATGAACGTAATGTATTTTATTTTTATTTCATGCAATAAAACTATATGACAGAATGACACACAATGAAATTCAATGCAAACAAGATACGATGCACAAATATACCCCTAAATGATCAATAATTGAGAAATAAGTTTAGATTCAGCTTCATGGATATTTGATGCATTAAAATATATATATGTTTAAGCAAATGGCATTCAAATGCAAGAGAATGTGACACAATGACACTCACATGAATTTGTCCTATCGAATCAGGGAACCAATAATGCCAATAACTAGATAATTAAGCATGCACCAAAATGCAATTTACATAACTGAAAAAGGAATTCATGTGTTCAAGTTATAAAAGAAATTATCTTGAGGTATAAATGCAAATAAAAAGATAGAAAATAAATACAAAATTATCACAAATAGGCCTCTGAGGGGTATTTTTGCAAATATGAAAACCCGACAGACTATCCTTGTAATTTTTCCAACTACGCAGGGACTATTTTACAATTTCACAAAACTAGTAGGGTCCTTGCATAAATTACCCAAGCGCACCACGTGAGGCATGCACACTTAGGACCTGCATGTGATTTTGGACAAGTCTAATGATGCAGTTGCAAATGACCTCGTACTTGACGCGCTTCGTAGACTCCATGAGGTTTGGAGTTTGGCGTGGACTAAGGTAGGTGGCTCGAGCAATGTGGGTGACTCGAGGAGGTTCGACAAAGGATCAAACCCACTAAGCTAGCTGGTCTGGAGAGGTGACTTGGAGTGTGTATGAGTCATTCGATCGAGATGATCGGATGGTACTTATTACGATGCTCGTTCTCCTACCCCGCCTTCGCTAGGCGACGATGATGGGACTCCGACGATGTGGCTTTGGATCCTCCATCTTCCTTAGATCATGTAGAAGATCCCATGACATTAGTTGTCCTCGGGCAAAGATCATGGCAGTCACAGAAGCTTCTGGAGTGGCTTGGAACGTATGGGCAATGCTTCCTCATCGAAATATATGCTCTAGGTTGGAGCATCTGCCGAATCTTCAGACAATGAATGGTTCAACCTGTTGAATGGTTAGGTGGACAGCCAAACGTGTGTGTGAGGTGTGTGCGAACGAGAAGTGAGGTGCGATGGGGTCCTAAGCAAGTGGAGGAACAAAGTACCTGGTGGGTTCATCTCCAACAAACTAGAGAAGAAGGGGACAAGGTGATTAGGGTTCTAGAGAAGGGAAGATGTGAAGCTGAGGGATTGGCGAAGTTGAGGGGTGTTTGACGAAGCTTGGGTTGTGATCAATTGAGGGTGAGGTTGAGTGTGTGCACCTAATTAAAAGGGGGGAAACGGAACAAAGAAGCTCACATGGAATTGAATATTGATGCGAGGTGAATAATGGGCTTGGGATGAGCTTCAAAGGAAGATCTAGTCTTCGTTGAACTCCCCCAACTAGTGGGAGCAGCTCGAACGATCGAGTGAGCGACCATGGAATGGTTTGAAGGCCATGGGTCTCACTGGAGATCAACCTCCATGGTTGCTCTTCAATTCAAGGGGAGGATAAAAAGGCTAGCAGTGGCCTCACACCTAGGGTGGATACCATGAATGCGGACAGATGTGATGGATTTGAAGAGGTAGATGATGGTTCCTATGTGGTGGTCGATGAGGTTTCAACTGCCTCCCCATCATGGATCGTGGGGAGGAATGGATGTCAATGCTCGGGCATGTAAGAGGGTGATTAGAGCTACATAACGAAGGAGGAGTCATGTGGAGACGAACTGTGATGTGGTTGGGAAAATTCAGTGAAATTGAGGGTTGGAGCGAGCTCAGATCTAACTGATCAAACGACCAATATGGACGGGGGCAAGGAAAAAAGGACCAGTATGCGAATTGTAATATGCAAGAATGGAATCTGTGTCCTCCTTAAAGCATGTACAATTGTAAGTAACCCACATGCATTGGGCCATAGTACATGCATCTACAATAGAATATATAATGGTGAATTGAATGGTCGTTTAAGCCATCGTATTCTTTTACCACATTTTTATTTCCAACTTACAACTAATGTCAGAATCAGAAATTAGTTGGCATACTTAAAGTATTAAACATGCACACATGCATAAAAAAACCAGATAAATGCAAGAAGAACTAAACCCACAATATTGGTGTATATAGGTGTTAAATTGGGTAGGCCCGACCCGAATCCGACCCATTTTGTTTGGGTGAGGTTTGGACTTGGACTTGGAATTTGAAAATAAAATGGGCCTAAGCCCGGCCCATTAGCCTAGGGATGCAAACAGATAGGGATATATCCTTATCCGATCCATCACCGTATCCGTTTTATACAGATTTTGACATCAGCATCCGCACTCGTTTTAAAATGGATATGGATACGGATATCGTTTTGATATCCGCAAGCATCCGTATCCGTATCCATATATCCGTTTTCGTATATAAATATAGACATAGATTTATTTTTAACCATATATAACAAAATTCTCTAACACATTTAGTATTTTAACATCATGTGTTTCCATCCAATTCTTATATATTTAAGTAGATTCTATAGAGTATTTCTAACATTACCCGTGTGCAATCAATATCTGTTTTACATCCGTATCCGTTTTTTAAGGATATGGTAAGATAGTTTTAATATCTGTCAATATCCGTATCCACATCCGTATTCGTATTAGAAACTGATAAGGATACAGTAATACCTCTATCTATATATGTATCCGACTGTTTGCATCCATTGATTATCCTGTATACTTAAATGGGCTTGGGATAGACCAACTCAAACCCGACCTGACCTGGCCCGATGTCCAATCCTAGTTATGAAACTTTTACTAAAAGTACAGAATTGAAAATTGAGGGAAAGACGTTGCTAGAGTAGGAGTCATTCCCACTCATTCTTGACACCAACTGATGTCAAATGCCTTGGATCATATATAGATCCTGGAAACTATTAATAAATCATACGATGCCTTATGTTTTGTGCAGGAGAAAATGAGATTAAGTCAAGTAAGATGGATAGGAAATTTAGGTATAACATTTGTTCTCAACAATGTGCAGTTTATAGTAACGCAATCATTGAAGTTCCCCTCATGGGTCATTGAAGTTCCCCTCGTGGGTTGGAAGGGTCATGTCCCTCTCACGCTTCATTATCTAATGACTTCGGGTTAGATGCAAAGATTGTGTTCATTGTGATGTTTTGATAAGGATAGTGAAGATAATTGGGAAGGTTTGTAGCATGTAATATTTGTAACCTCGATACATGTCGATTATTAGCGCATGCATACAAAATTCTACGCAATGAACTCAGGTTTCTGACGATGATCGTTCATGGCTAGCTCGAACTAAATTAAAGTCCCCCGCATTCTTAGGCCCCCTAAAACCTCCACACAACTTAAGAATTGATGATACGGTTCAACCACATCAGGCGCGGATGTGACACTGTGTGTCGTCCGATGGTGATCATGTTTGGGCACTGATCTCGGAGCCTTGCCGTCGGATGGCTTGAAGCACCGTAACAGTGCCTGCTATATATATGGTTGAACTACAATAGAGGATCTGTTTCCTTTCTCACACTCGAGTAGTAGACCATAAATATATGTTAGCTTAAAAAGTGAATTTCGAGGAACTCAGCTTGAGGTGATCATAGTAAGTCGTCCATGTGGGTTATCCCTAATTTTCCATATTAGTTCTTCGAATATCTACATCAGAAAACTTTTATGAATGCGAATAATATCCTTGTTGCAAAAAAAAATAAAATAATTTATTCATGAACACCATCTTTTCAAAATACTCGTGTAATTTATCTTTCGGATGTTATTATATATATACACACATTATTATGTTTCAACATATAAGTTGTTGTATCTGTCCATTAATACAAAACTAAACTAATACATGATAAAGTGATAAAGTGCTACTGCAAATCCACATAATGATGCAGACTAAAAAGTCATTTACGTTGTATGTGTTTTGGATGAAGGAAAGAAGTTGCATTTGCAAGTATGCATTGTACTGTAGTCTACAATATGTTGCCCCATGGATAATTTTCTCTACCTTTAACCATAGAACTTCTACGGACAACCTGACATAACCAGTTCATCCAAAAGTCTATTTTCAAGATGGTAGATCTTCTCTTGTATCGGTTCCACGACGCGAGAAATTTTACCATGAAATGATGAAACATCAATCTATCTTCAAGCAAAGCGCACTGCGATGGGGGGTTAGACTCACTTAGTTTGGGAGCATGTCACTCCTTGAGGATCGTGGAGATATTTCTCACCGGGAGATTGATTAGGCTAAATCGGTTTATAGTTTTCTACAGATGATCGAGCTCGTCTGGGCCAGATAATTTAAGATGCTTCTATCGCGAGATGATCAAATCTACTTCAGTTGAACGCAAACAACAAGGCCTCCCATGTTAATGTAGAGGCTTCGAGTATAGCTTGCTATGGTAATCAATGTTAATGTGGAAGTTCATGTAGTCTCATTTGACGATGTATTACCATTGTTCTCTCTAACTATGGCGCTACGCTTTCGACCTTGATGAATGGAGTACTCATTTGATGAGTCTGGTACTTGTATCGCCATCATTTAACCACCCGATTATTAATGTGTCGCTACCAAACACATACATGTTTGCAGTAAGGGTTTCCAACTCCTTCTATAGGTGCACGAGAGCGCCAAGCCTAACGTCTACAATGAAGGTTCGGTTCATCTCAGTACTGGTGACGATTCATTCTAGACTCCTACTTTCCAAGGTCAAGAGTATCGTCGAACTTTATCTGTAACGGCCACTAAATTAATATCCGAAATTAAGACCATCGATTAGTTAATAATATTAATATAATGGATTTAATAGAAGAGAGAGGGGTTGTGGGGCAATTATGACCTTGCCAAAGCAACCCTTCATTCTCTTGGGTGAGTTCCATCTTTGGAGTTGCAAGGGGGCCATTTCGTTACTTAAGAGAGGGAGGAAGAGAGGAGAGGAGTCTAGTGATCAACTTCTTCTTCTTCCTTGGCCGAATATCACACGACCTTCATCACCGTGCAGGACATCATCTTCGGGTCGCGGTGCTGGTTGTGATCGGAAGAGAAGAATCACGATTTAGATCCAACCCTTGCAATGCATATCCCTTGCGGATACGGTATGTGTTCTATTGTTCAAGAATCGTGATCGTTCTCGGGTTTTCCCGAATTTTTTGTGGCGATATTAAATCTCTGATTATCGCTGCATAATGTTTTGCTTATAGAAGATATTGTCTCCATCATTTTTTTTCTCTCTCTCCATGATCACAAACTTAAGTATGTAGATAGATTATTATTACTTTTATCCTATAATAGTTCACTGCAAACAAAGAAATTAATGGTTTTTTATTTTAGTTGGACATTGATATCGTTGCTTCCTAATTCCGAAGTAATCATTCCATTCTAATCAACCTCCTTGAAGGGCCCTTACTATCCAATTGAGGGATACTCTATTATCCTTTTATTTCTCTAAGGTAGATTACACATGCACAAAAAAATGGAAATATTAAATTGCAGTTACAAAAACTATGAAAAGGATTGAACAATAAGCCCCTAAAGAATGGGTATGGGGGGGTTAAGGTCAAATATTCGTATATGTCATTAGTCTGACGTCATTTCTTATTTATATAACAATGTTGGTATATGTGGATTATAGGGGGACGTGTGAGATAAGTTTTCCAATCATCTAAATGGTAATAAAGTACACTAGAGCCTTATCCAATGAGCTCGCATGCCATTTCCTGGTTATGTGAAGCAGTGCTCGTGATTGTGATATAGTGCATGCCTTACCCATTAATAGTGAATCCAATTGAATAACTACCGATTTTGCTTCATCCTGAATAGCAGTAGATATTGTTATATTGTGTAAAGTATTATTATAACGTGTTAAAATCATGCAAGAACAAAGATAAATGGGGTATCGATATTTGAGTGGGCATATAACATTTAGATATTAACCACTATATTAGTCATAAAATAAAATAAGTCATTCTAACGAAAGAGATAAGGGTCAATTTGTAGAAGAACAAAGTATCAATTGGCACATTAACGCTAAGCGGAGCTAAGTGCTACACATCATGGTAGGAGCCACCTCTAGAGTCCTCTTACCGAGTTCGATATGGACACATGGCCTGAAGGGCAACACCTTCCGAGGGTGTCAGGTTTAGTAGAACCTAGTGGAAAGTCCACATATTGACTCAGCTGATGTCATCACGGAATGAATACAAGTGAATGATCATAATTGTATGGGAAAGCCACTAGTGCCGGCGGTAGCTAAGAAAAGGCCTACTTTATGAAAAGAATGAGTATAAGAGTATGCGTGCAACTTTAGAGCACAATTATTGAAAATGTGAAAATCCTTGTGTTATGGATATAACCGTATTGTCATACTCCTTGGTAATTTTATCAAAGCATTCTTGAATTTTTTTTGTATCCCTCTTATCGCATGCTAAGCTGTTTGGCTTACGAGCATTTTTGTCGCTCCTGTGGTTTTGCCAGCCGCAGGTTCCTTGGAGGAGTAGCACCTGGAAGTAGTTGGGTGGCTGGTAGAAGATTTATCATTTTCTTTTGGTAGTGCTAGTTTCCTTCTCATTACCTTAATGTTAGATGTATCCAAGAAACATTTTTGAGTTGTTCTATTCTGTTTATTTTCTTTTTTTATCGAGGTCTTTTGAGGGATGAAACTTTGTCTTGGAATATGTCAAGCAACTCAGTGATGATATCCACTTCATTGAAGTATCTCAATGACATAAATTTTGTTTCTTATCTTTTTGACCGTCTCCTTAATTGTGGATTTGATATGCATGAGTAACCCTCGGATCCGACGTGGCATGTCGTTTTA